>OU862896.1:2491388-3713332 GCA_917880725.1 Selenia dentaria | reverse complement strand
ATTAGCAAGTAGGTAGAAAAGTACTGCTGCGATCTCAAAGTAAAAAGCTGGGTAAGTCTTAAAAGCCTTTGTTTAAATATACAAACAATAAATATTTTTTTAAACAACACTAAAAATATTTAAAAGTTAAAAAAAATACTTGTCTAGGTCCCTAGAAAACTGAAAAGCCTACTTCGGTCTAAAAATAGCATTGCCATACAGCGTGATAATCCCGCCAGCATGTGTAAATTGCGTAGAATCCAAAGAAGTTTTAACTTTCCTATAAAAAAAGTTTAAAAGCAATAATACAACATCAATAAACAAAACAAGGTACTCGCAGCCTCTTTATAAAGGTGTTTTCTCACCCCGGCACCCTCGTCAGTAACTAACTCCTTGTTAAGGCGAAAATTAAGGTGTCTATCGGTGTTCGGACCCCTGCCTGCCCTCTTCTGCAATTGATTGGAATTATTTATTCACTTTCTAATTATATTTGCTACGGTCTGTTTTTATCTTCATTTCTACTTATTCGAATCTACTCTGTATTGTTTAGTTGTTAACATCAGTACGCCTAAATGTTGTTTACTTTAGTAGAAATGGAAGGTCTATTTCTGTTTCTTGGCTTTTTGTTTGCAGTATATGCCATCAAGTGTCGAGACGGGCAGGCCACCATGGTAATAAAGATACGCTTGGCTATGACAGATGCAGAGCCACCTGGAGCTTAGAACTGGTGTTGACAAACTGTAGTTTAAACATCCTTGACGTGGTCATCCGTAGCGACCTGAACCAGATTGACCACCAGTACCAGTTCGTTTTAACCAGTATAATATAGTCTCCAGCGTTTTCTACCGTTTGTATAATGGCGATATTCTGAGCTCTTTAAGATTATAACTTCCTCACAATTTCGATCCCGAACTACTCGTTCCGGACTAGCATGCCATTAACATACTATTCAAAATTTCTTAACACGAACCAAAAAGTTTGGCAGTTCGTACCTCGGTCTTGTAAGTAAATTACGTAACGTTTTTCCTTGCAACTATGACCCTGGCTCTTAAGCGTCGCTCAGGCCTGCATTAATAGTCATCACTCCTTGATTCCATTTCTGCTTCTGACAAAAAACGACCGAAAAAACTTTTGGTTCGTCCCGAGACGTTTTGAAACTCTTTCGCCTGGTAATGATACAGTGTCCTTTACAACCTTGACCACCTTGCACAGAAACCCTTGCGCACTATTGCTGTAGTAAATCGTTTGTTATTCTACGCGCTCTGGGTGGCACTACAAGTCATGGGCATGCGTTTAACGCGCACAACTTGCCCGTTTCGTCACTTAACTGCTTAAACAACGCTGCTGAATAATTCAACTTTAGACCGAATCATAATCGCATACCAAATAACAGTAGCAAAAACACTAATAACCCCGCTCGCATCAGAAAAGACCTTTTGAAAACACTCGAGTAATGAGTAATGTGAACCACGTCTGCTCCCCTTGTACATCAAACGTCAAACATGCCAATCACAAAGAAAGGTGTCCGCGGAACGAGCACATCTCATCTGCATCGCAAACAGTGCTCAGAGTTACAATAATCGACGTGGACGGGTTATTAGGACGGTGGTGGGCAGCGGTAGAGGTTGACACGAAAACAATTAAAACGTTTTATATTAGCAATTACATCTCGTTGTGAACGAGTTCGTCCGGAGAAGTGCATATCTATACCGTAAAGGATCCAGTGAAAGCTTTTAGCTGTAAGCACACATTTTTTTACACTTGATAGGCTAGTGTTTAACCAATGATGCGGTCGAAGTTTTCGCACAAGACCTAGAACAGCACCTGGTTCGCAAGGACAGGCTGCCGGAAAGCGCTGTTAGGTGCTGAGCGACATATTTTCAAACATGCGTGGTAGTTAGCTAGGCGGGCACCAGAACTGCCCACCATGATGTGGATTTGACATGAAAGCTCAAGCTTGGGTTGGGGATTGATCCCGTGTTCGTCTACTCGATGTTTCGATATTCGATATGTTCGAAACCTTGTTTCCTCTATCATCACATCAAATAATAGATAAATAGAAATAACGTTTACTTCCCACGAACTTAGGTACTGTTAGTGTTGCCATCCTACGTTATTAGCCTCCCTTATCGCACCGCATCTTGTCATTCCAGCTTTACGATTCGCATTCATTGTTTTTGCGAGCTCATCGCCGCGAGAGGGGCGCTCGATTCGAATCGACATTTCGTATAAGAGCCTGTAAAAACTCCATACGGCAACCGACAACTTTATTATCGTTCTTGTAAATTAATATCAACCTTAGGACAGCAGGCATAAAAGTGATATTACGTTTCGTAAGCCGCATGTATATGTCGGCAAAGAGTTGTAGCAACGGGATACATGCCTGAATTATTTAGACGACAATCGTGCCTCTGTGCCGTGATCGCTTTTTCTCATTTCTATCGAATAGAAACTCTCCGCTGTCCTGTTCTCTCGTTCTAATTTAGATAGAGATGGGATGAAGGTGGTTTGTATGTAAAGCATGCGTCATGAAAGTGATGCCCTAATACGTTTGGGGTTGCATTCTGTGGTAATGTAATTTTCATAGCGGAGAATTTGATAGCAATGGTCGATATGTTCTTATTGTGTGGGAACTGCAAACTGGAGATGGTGTCTCCGTTCTCTTTGTTTTTCGCTTTTAAGAACAGTTTTCAATGTCTTACTAACTATTAACTAACTACATATAGCAGGTTATATTCTCAAACGGTAAATCCATGTATGTGTCATATTTTGAAGGTTAATGTTTGTGAGTTTGGATGAAAGAGGAGTCCGGAAGTGTGGGAACTGCAAACTGGAGATGGTTTCTCTGTTCTTTTTGTTTTTCGCTTTTTCGTTATGTATCATATGCACGTAACTCCACTAGCACCCATAACCTTCAAACCGGATCATAGTGATGAGAACATTACTGCTTAGCGGTCGAAATACGAGTAGTTATGATGGCAGGACCTACCCAGGCGAATTCATTTAAAGAGTTCTTTCTACTGCAACTAAACTGCTTCTGCCTCTCGCGGAGGGCTTTGAATGTATAAACTTTGTTTTATACGTTATATCTCCTAGGCAGCCGTGATTCAACGTAAACAAATTAAACGTAAAAATTGATGAAAAACGCCTGGCCTTCTGCAAGAAAAAACAAATGAAAACAAAAGCAGCTCAGTCTGTAATATATTGCTCAACTTCACAACAGCTGACAGCAAACTAAAATTTGATCTAAACGTTATAGCGGTCCCATATTACCATACAACTGTCGAAGGAGCGCAAGACATTTTTCCACAGTCGGGACTGCCCAGCGAAGCCCGGCTTCGTAAATTAAAATGTGAATAATTAACACCGACCTGACCCCCTACCGGCACCCCACACCCCCTCCTTTATAGGTAAACCCCACTTCACATCCCCCCTCCGTACGCCACCCAGATGTATTAGTTTTAAGCTCTCACTTCGTATGAACGCGATTTAGGGTGAAATTCAAAAAGGAAAGTAGTTGACGTTTGGCGTTAAAATCGCACGGCGCGAGTTCTCGAGTTTTTGAGCGCGCGGGGGCCTTTTGATCGAAAATGTACAGGCCAAATTCACCTCTGAAGCCTTTGTAGTTTTACACAGTCACTCCATAGAGCGACTTTGGTCATTAACTCTACACGATATTTTAGCTGAATTGAAAACTTTTTTTCTGACGCTCGAATCCGGCAAATGGTGAATACGTAGAGCTCTACATTATTTATCTTGTTTTATTTTATTTTGCCTTATATTTTGTGTAGATACTTTTCGTAGTTTTTAGAGGATGATTTCGCAGAGCTCTTTTATATAATCGCAACTCGTAACGAACCTGTATATAGAATAAAGGTATTCATAAAATTTCCAACGACTAGTGCAGATCAAACGCACATCTAGAGAGAGGTATATGTATAATATGTGTGTATTTATAAATACTATATATGAAGCGCTCGCAGCGGAGCTTGACTTGGCTATCATAACCGATAAACAATTTAACCAACGCTTGCTGCGGACAGGGGTTGGATGGGTGACCGCTCTGAGTTTTTATTGTCTCGCAGTAGGTATGAAAAGTAGAGTACGCACCTCGAGGATAAAGCTGTCTTCGTCTTGGGCGGCTTTAACCCTTCGCTTCACTCAGGGCTCTACATAAGTGGCATTATTCAACTGAGCGCTTCCGTGCTTCGGAGGGCACGTAAAGCAGTCAGTCCCGGCTGTTTATGTTAGGACAGCAGTCGTTAGGCTATGTGGAATTCCTTCGGATGGCATGAAAACTTCGACATGGGCCGGCCACAAGGTATCAAGCCGCACTGGGCCCGCGTGCTGAAATATGGTCCAACTCCTTTCTCTGAGAGGAAGGCCCGAGTTCCAGCAGTGGGAACGTAATTGGCTGATTATGTAAATATGCTATGCGAGCTTGAAAATATATTTTTTCCACATTTTACTTTTTTTATGTGCTCGATTGGCAATGTTCGGTTTGTCCTGATTCTACATCGACAGGTTGCGAAACAGAGTAGTCATGTTGAGTTAACCTCCTAATACATTGCATTGTTAGTAAAGGTTTAAAGCTTCTTATGTGGCAGGACCTTAATTATTGACGAAGCATCTCCAAAGTCAAAGTCAAAATCATTTATTCAATTTAGGCATCAAAGACGCACTTATGAACGACTCCGTCTTAACTGGCCAAATTAATAATAATAAAACCGCAGGGGTGGCTTTGTGGCGAGTGTGAGTGGCGACACCGTGGACCCTGATTTTCCCTGGGGCTAAATGAGACCCTGACCCCGGCTTGCCTTGATTGGCCGTCTGGGGCTGGAGACGCAAGGGCAAGTAACAAAAAGCTCCAAAGGTGGAAGTGTTAAAGGGCATGACGCCAGTAGTAGCGCTCTAGTGAAACCGCAGCACAACTCTCGACACCCTTTAGCTATTCACACCAACGTTGCCCCTTTTGTCACCATTGAAGGTGGCCTTTATGGGGCAAGTCACTGCTAAATATTTTAGGATGAGACTGAAATTGGCAGGTGCCGTAGTCTCGTCCATAGCCATCTATCTTCCTTACAAGTATAAGTTCATATCATTAGCCTTGCCATTTCACCCATTTTTGTAATAGATAATCCATGTCACCGTCATCCCAAATTCTGTTTTTATACACTTTTGTATATTTTATACCAAACAGGCCTCTAAGTGTTGGCTACAGCCCCAGTTATGCCTTTGTAAAGGACCGGATAACAAAGTTGTAAAAAAGTTTAAATAAAAAAATAGTAATAGTTTGTTTATTCATATAAAACATCTGTTACATGTTTACAAATGACAATATAGAAATATTGTATTTAGTGATAATTTACACACAGCTAATAGAAGTGCTTGATACATGTGTACATTAGTTTAGTTAGTAAGTTGTTAGTTGTATTATAACTTAAACGTTATCTTACTGTTGTGGAGTGACAATTTAATCAGTAATAGTGTTCAATAAGTAGGTAACATTGAGAGTATGTTGACTTTCATCTGTCCGTATGTTTGTTAGGTTGTTCGTTGTTGGTCTTCTTGTACAGGTCGCATTTTTCAACCAACCCTGACGAAACTTTGTTTGCATGTTCTACTATTTAATATCTTTTGTCGGCGATTTTGAGTGGGGGGTGGTACTTTTCCTAAAAAAGGAAGGAAGTTTGCTGCGGCGCTATTTACCGACCGACTTTGATAAAATTTGGTATACACATTAGGTACCTGACTTTATAGAGGAATTGCAAATATGAGCATAAGATGAGCATGAGGTCATGTGATTACCGAGATAATAGGTTACGTACTGCGAAACATATTCGCCGATAAGACTATGCGCACGCGAAGTCTACTGTTCGCAGTACTACTAGTTTTATGAATTGTATGTGACAGTACAGTGACAATAACGTGTAAAGATAAGGACACATATGAACATGACATTAATCAAACTTTGACATCAATAATAAAATGGTTAAATAACAACAATTTAAAAATTAATTTAGATAAGACAAACATAATGCATTTCAGCCAACGGGTGAATTATACCCCAATTAGGGTTACATATAATAATATAACAGTCGAAGAAGTAGACTCCACAAAATTCCTCGGCCTTAATATAGATAAAAAACTCAACTGGAAGGCACACATAGAACAACTAACTAAAAAAATAAGCACGTCTGCGTACGCGCTATTTAAGCTGTCCCCAGTGATTAGCCCAGAAGCAGTGGTAATAGCCTATCATGGATTAGTTGCATCAGTCTTACGTTACGGTGTCATTTTTTGGGGCAACTCGACAGATAAAGATATAGCCTTTAAGACGCAAAAAAGATGTATAAGAGCTATGTTTAATTTAAAGAAAACGGATAGCTGCAAACCCTTTTTTAAAAAATTTAAACTTTTGACATTGCCTTCGCTCTACATTCTCGATACTGTAACGTTTGTTAAAGAGAATCCAGAACTATTTCAACGTCTAGCTGACGTAGTTAGTCGAAACAGACGCGACACTACAAGACTTCGCTTGCATTCTTCTAACACTGCGCTTATGCATAATAGCGTCTTCTGTATGGCACCTGCAGTATATAACAAAATACCTAACTCAATCAAAAGTTTAAATTGTAATTTATTCAAAAAAAAGATGCAGCAACTGTTGGTTGAGAGGTGTTATTATCACTTAAGTGAATTTTTGACTGATACATTTTAAGTTTCTCTTTTGTTTTACTGAGTTTAATGCATCCATTTTATATTAACATAAACATGATTATTAATGTAATAAAAATAATTAATATTAAGTGACTTAATGTTATAACTGTAAGTATGACATTATTTGTAATACATTTTATATATTTGTATGCCTGCCAGGCAAAACATGTATGAGCTACCTATCTTTATAAGACCTTACATGCTAAGAGTATGTAAACACATGTTTAACAAATAAATATTTTGATTGATTGATTGATTGATTGATTGATATGTATAGTGCCTAGCGACAAAACAAAACGGATCGTTTGCCTGACACTGAATGCACGCTTGTGTGCAACAACAAGCGTCGCAGAGCTCTGCGCAGAACTAAACTAAACTCGTCACCTCAAGACTATGTTCCTTAGTTCAGTTCACCCAGTAATGCCAATAGCTACATTCTCTGCCAACCTATACAGGGGCCTTATCCGCTATATCGCTATACTTAACACGGCGCGTTATGGTATCTTAAAGGAATTAACATGATAACACAATTAATTTTTATGTCATCCCTTGAAGAAATCGTAACGCACCGCGCTAATGCCGCGGCCACACATTGGTCATGTTTGCACCAATGTAGCGTATTGCGGCCAATGTGTGGATCAGACTTTGGACGCAATGATCATGTGTGTTCGTAAAAAATTACATAAATATAAGTTAAATAGTGATCACCACCCTTTTAATACTAGGAATATGAACAGAATAGCTGTACCTATCTAGTTTTAGACTTGCGAAAACTAATAAGTCGTTCCTAGAAAATTATGCGTGTTTTTACAATAAAATCCCAAAACACATAACTGAGCTTACCGAGGGAAAATTCAAGTTGACAAAGATGCTTTGTCTTCAATATAATTTCAATATAATTGTTTATTATATTGATAATAAACAATTGTAACAATCTATATAAAAAGAATGGCCCCGAGTTTCTTGCCGTTTCTTCTCGGTAGGCTCTATATATTGTAGAACGCGGCGGTAGAGTCTTTAAAGTATGTTCTTTAATGCTAATGAATAATTGACGTTCATAAGTGTGGCTTTGATGCCCACATTGATTGAATGATCTTCACTACATACGAGTATAACCTAAGCTATTTTACTATTTCTTAGAATATCTGCATTCCCTAAACTCAGCTCAGCTTATTTCTGCCTTACAAATTATAGGTTAAGCCTCAACAGATGCTAAAGTCGCCAAATTAGTAGTTATTTTCTGGCATGCGGGGTGAACATTTTCATATTTAGCTGGGAACTGGAAAGTCGTACATCTTATCCTTTCACCATGCCTGGATCTGCCATTGGCAGACCATGTGATCCATAGCTTCAAGCTGAAGGTTTGTGTGGGATTGCAGAGCGTTCATACTGGGGCATGGGTTTTAGATTTTAGAATCGTTGACGTTGGAATTTCACTTACTTACCTGACACTGATAGTCTCTAGCATACAGGGCATTTCTATCCAGTATTTTCGATTTTTTTCGCATTCTAGTATGTATTTAAAACATCAAAAAAAATCTTACCTTGACCACATTTCATACCTTTCTATGGTGAAGTCTAACATCACATTACAAAATTCCTAACATTTTTATTGTTTTGAGAGGGCTATGCTCGAGGTTTCTCTACGGGTGATCGATCAGAAATGAAGAGATCCGTAGAAGAACGAACGTCACTGACATAGCCCAGAAGATTAGGCAGGAAGGTTCTGGAGTGGAGACCACGGACCGGCAAGCGCAGCGTAGGTCGTCCATCGACACGGTGGACACACAACCTGATAAAGGTCGCAGGATGACATTGGATGCAGGCCGCTTCTAACCGGTCCCTTTGGATATTTGTGGAGAGGTATATGTTCAGTAGTAGACGTCCTACGGCTGAGATGATTATGATGATGGAAACCATTAATATTAACCGGCACAACAGTGCCCGCCGGGAGCTAGCAGACGCCGCTGCGCAATCGCCCTGAAGATGAGCATCTGACATGCTCGAAACCCGGTGAGACGTATTCGATCCCTAACATCACTCATTATTTATGTTTGTGAATAATAAGAGTTTCAATAGCTTTATTGTAAGTGTGAGTTTGCATTAATTAGCAAAAACCCCAAGTTATAATATACATACGTGTTGACTCCACGTGAAACTTCCGTACTCATATCTCCGCATTAAAATATATTTTAATCAGGACTGCAAACAACGTTTGTTATATTCTAAATACACATAATCCCTCTGCCAATACCACTAGACAGGGGGTAAATAATAGAATCCATAGCTCAAAGCACCCCCAAGGGTCATTCTGCGCCGTGCATATTAAACATCACGCACAAAAATACAATTAATTAATAATTCCTATTTTTCTAGTCGTGTACCAACCCCTCCCCGTGTTAGATGATGTGGGATAATTACCGTTGTTACTCGAACTCGAATTGTTGTCGCTTTGTCTTTAGATATCGATTTCGTATGAAGCTCTTTTTTTACTAGTGGATCACCCTTACTTATACTGCAACGGTTTTTTTTGACATTTTTATACCGAGCCGCAATTTTAATATATGTGATATTTTTTTTAAATTAATGAGTAGTTCTTTGAGCTTATAATACAGCTGTTATAAGGCTCGGTGGCAATGCGAAATACTAAAAACAAAAGAAAATTTATTTACTTGGAACCATAACATTATTAAGCTACTAACGTATGAGAATCGATGACATCTGCAGAAGTCAGTCATGTCGCAGATGTCAACCTCCTCCGGAAAAATCGTACAGAAAGTTCCTTATTAAAAACAAAGTTTACAGTTAATTAAATTTCTAGTATGTATACACATAATTGAATATAAATAAGGTTTCAAAACTAAATTAAATTTTGCAAAAATATATGTTTGAATCAGAGAAGAAAGTTGCGAGTTGAAAATAAAAGGTTGTGTTTACGCCAGGGAGTATGTGTATTCGTGTTATTATTATTGTTTCAATACTATCAAGAGATTTTCAGTATCTTGATATGATAATGACTGAAGCCATTTTATACATTTTGGTTTGCATTCATATGTAGTAAGGGGATAAATGTTCAATTCTTAATTTAATCTATTGTACAGCATCGAGCTAATACATTGATAATGTCGGCGCGCTACTGCTGTCCGTTTCTTTGTAGTGATACAAACCAAATCATATCTGCGTTTGGTATACATGAGGGTCGGATCAAATGGTAGTTGTGTATGTTTCTTTAATACCGTATGCAGGATAAAAAGTTGCCTGACAGTTAGGACTTGGCATAGCACGTACAGTTCAGTAGTTGGGAATCGAAAATGTTTTTTGGAGAGGACTTTGAGTACAGCTCTCTGTGCCCTTTCCAATAATAACATATTAGATATTCCGGTACCACCCCACGAAGTTATACAGTAAGATATAACGGATTGGGCAAGAGCATAGTAAACTGTCTTTAAGTATTGGAAGTCAACTATATCTCTGCGGTTTTTAAAAACATAAATCAAATGTGTAAAGATTTAATATTTGTTATCGTAGTACATTTTTCTACCGTTAAAACCGTTAAAAAATGTTACGTCTTCCTATAAGGTAATGAACAAACTTTAATAAAGTTTTTATTTTAAAAGGCTCAGCCATATATTTTAACGCTTCGGCCGCGTACGAAACTGGAGCTGTGGAACCAGTAGCATATTAGGACATTTTCGTCCCTATACGAAAACAGTTGCGTTCGAAAACTTTTTTTACAAATAGCTATCGTATTTTTATAACCCGTTTTCTTTAAAGCCCAGTGCTTTAATTTTAACCCAATATATATTTATAAGCTTTGATATTAACCCAATCCAGCTAAAATATGTAAAAATATATAAATCGAAGTTTTCGAATGGTTTGAAATTTCAAATTTTGATGTGTCTAAATTTTTGTCAAATTAAATATAAAGATATATTTATTGGCAAACATGTTATGCACTAAGATAGTTTCAATATTATTAACCTAGCGATTATTGTAGGGACAAGCTAAACGTAT
This sequence comes from Selenia dentaria, assembly GCA_917880725.1. Classification (NCBI taxonomy): domain Eukaryota; kingdom Metazoa; phylum Arthropoda; class Insecta; order Lepidoptera; family Geometridae; genus Selenia; species Selenia dentaria. The sequence goes on along the minus strand of OU862896.1, from coordinate 3,702,619 downwards.
CACCCAAACTGAGCACAAGTCTGTATCTTATGTCCCCAAGGTCAATTTTATCTAAACGTAGTGCAAGTACCGATCTTACCGAACCATAAATTTGAGTCTTATATTCGCCATACTTCGAAAAAACTGGCTATATCGATCTTGTGTCGATTATTGCAAGTAAGTAACAAAATTAAGCGATCGGTAGACAAATTCGATAAGCTTTTACGATTATTACGATAACCCTAGCATGAAACTTAAATTATGTTAGAGATCCTCTATTTATTCGATTTTAACGATTGTTTTGTCAGCTTTGAAAATGACCTCGATATAGCTTATTGACAGGCGACGGAAATGGGGATATTGTTTAGTTGCGTTTGATCTTACTAATATTATAAACGAGAGTTATTCTCTTATGCTCAAACGGCTGGTCCAATTATGATGAAATTTGGCATGGAGGTAGATGGGGCGCTGAATTAACACATAGGATAATTTTCATCAACATCGTCATCATCCGTCACCATGTAACCGCGGGGCGCAGCTAGTATTCAATAAAAAAAGACTTCAGCCTTCTTTTGATCGTAGAAGAGCGAAATGCTCGTAGAAATCTTCAAATGATAGCAGGACGCATTGTGGAATGCAAATAATTTGTAATAATCGATATACTGTTGACAATTTGACGGTCGTATAAGGCGACAATATGACTTCCATACTTGCTAGGGGCGATACGATTTTTCATCGATGTTAGCGACTCGACAAATTTAACGACTATTACGGTACTTGCACTGCAGCATAAACAATCTAAAAACAAAGGTATTAGGTAAAATGGTGACAAATTTTGCACACAAAAGGGGCAGCAATTTGCACTCCTCATACATCTCCAGGAACAATCACACCGATAGTACCTCACAATCGTCCTCTACGTAACAAATTGCAACACCATACACTCTGCTATAAAAATTCGATAGTATCGCATTATGTATAATATAGCTAAAATATGTTAAAGGACTTGTACAGCGAACAGTATATCATATATAATATTAGGTTATTTTAATTAAAACCGAGAGAGGACACGTTAACCCCATGCTCTGCATGTTGCAGCCAATTTTTTATCGCTTTTGTAAATACATCGTAAATTTTATAACGTATTATATATTTCCAGGCGTAGAAAAAATGGCAGTTTAATATTCATTCTTGTATCGTACTTATATTGGCTTTGGTTAGGATGGCATAATCGAATTAATGCATTTGTTCTTTTACATTTTCATGCGGTTTTACATTTTTGCCTTTGACATTTCTTTCGGAAGGTAATTATGGGATTCGTTAGTTAGTGGTGTTTGAAGGTGGTGGTTAGAAGGGTTTGAGCATTTATTTTGAATTATCGTTTGTGTCTGACCCGCTGCGGTGCATTATTCAATTCATCTAATTCAACCCTCAGTTAGCATCTTATATTAAAAATTAAATTAAATTACATAACATTAAATTATTTCAATTCAAATTATGGTAAGCAACGATTTATTTAGATATCGTGATTTACTGGGAGATAAATTTTGTTGTTAGTAATTGCCCATTTATTACACTTTACACTTATTTTTCTTGAATCGAAGAACATCCCATTTCGAGCAATGCAGTATGCTGAAAACCAGCCGTCTGTAATCTATATGTTTGTACACAAACACGCAAAGCATATCACAGTTGCCAAAACTACACAAATAAAAAGGCTCACAACAATAAAATATTTAATCTTCAGTCTATATTTAGTTTTTTTAGTATAATAGGTATATGCGATTAAATGTACCTAAGTGTAATATTTTTATGGGAATTAACTTTCACTTAAATTTCATTCATTGCAGTGCTGAAGTATGATGGATTCTTGTTGAACTAGATTAGGCAAGAAGAACCAGTAGACAGTTTCTTAAGCTTAAGCTTTGATACCACCTCTTACCTTAGGACATCAGTCGTTAGATCTTATCGGAGTCTGTGGGGGTTTTGAAAATCCACATGTGTACTTCTACACAGTCTACAGTTTGTCGATTAGCCTATCCACGAACCCGCACTGGACCCGCATGGTGCCATTATACTCCACACTCTTCTCTGAGAGGAAAGCCCATGTCTCAGTACTTGGCTCATGATGGCTGACTATAATCTTTTGGAAGCTTTCGTTTCTGCTACGTTCTCACGCTTAAGACTATCTCTAATGAACTGGACCTTTACTTTTTAGACTAAAGAGATAAAGATTTTTGAGAGAACACATTCTCTCTAAAATTATGCTTCGGAAAAGGATTTAAACCAATACGTTACTTTTCTCTGCAAAAACAGCGCATGCAAAAGTTTTAATAACTGGTATTGGAAATACGCTGGACCATAAATAATAAAATTCACTCCCTTTCATCGCGTTGATTATTTTAATCATACCTTTTTCGTTCCGTACATTTATTATTGGCGTTTGAAAAAAATCCGACCAATCGCCACCCGTCGTCCATTGTCCCGTTCAAATAATCGTAAATTCACGAACGGACAAAATATAATAAATTGCCGATGAGATCTGTGCGTACACTTCAAAAAAAAGGTATTTGTAAATTTGAAAAGTGCCTACAATCTCTAACGCCACGATTTAGAGGTGAAAATTGTTTGGTGGAGCGTTTGGCGGTCGCAGAATCGACACCGATGAGTCTATATTTGCACTTTGGACCCTTTGTTGTCGGCTTTTTTCGGTTGTTTCCGAGTAAAGGCTGATAGAACACGTTTTTCAAATCATTAAACAGTTTCGACCGCGCCGCGGTCGGAAAAAGGAGAGAAGGCAAAAAAGTGTATAAAAGAAAAACTGCGAAGCGTTGGCCTGCGGACGGGCCGAGGTGATCGTTGTTTTGTCACGATAATGCTGTGCGTGGATCCGCTGCTGTTGAACTTATAAATAAACAACACTTTTAATGTTCCCGTTATAAATTTCAGTTTTCAACAGAAAATGCTTTTGTTTTAGAACTTTGCGGATTCGCTACTATAGTAGTGTTTTTACCAGGACAGTGAATAAAATGCAGATTTGCTGAAGGGACTATGATATGATTCTATTTAAATAAACAACGATGCAACGATCAATATTTATTATCTAGAGGAATGTCAATTATAAAGGAAAATACAGTACCGGTTTTGACAGCTGATAATCCTGATGTCGGCATTATGGTCGTTCAAAATCCTACGCAGTTAGTGCAAACGCCATTATTTTCAATATTTTCGGGGATCATTTTTATAGCTTCGCCGTGAGACGTTAATTGGATAGTTCAAAAGTTTTATATTACGCTTTTTACCAAAGTCGTGAAATATGGTTCGTTGCTCCAAAAAGACCTAGAACTGTATCTGTAACATATATATATATATATATACGCTGACAACCTGGTTAGTATCTCGCGCTCTCTTGTGAAGTCGGGTAAGCTGACTCACGTTATGGGGCCGGAAGTATACAACAAGTTACCGGATATAGTAACAACCGCTCCGAGCTTAAGTTGCTTTAAAAGCAGACTGAAGCACTGGCTTATCGATCAAACGTTTTATGATTTCAATGAGTTCATGAATGGTAATTGCAAACTGAGGATAAAATTACTTTTACCTTTGTTGACATATAAGTACTGACATAATATTAATTATTAGAATTTAATGTTATTAAAATTGTATATTGTTTTGACATTTTAATAATAATTTTATTGTAATGAATGTCTTTATATTTTATTTTATAAGTATACTATTGTATACGTCTGGTTTTGTTTGACTTGTAAATGAATATTCACCAATAAATAACTTTGACTTTGACTTTATATATATATGTTACAGGTCAGTTTTCCATATAGCGTGAAATAAGACCTATATTATTTATTAATATCCAAAATACAACATATCACAGAGGTTGAATCCAATTACGATTGCATACAAGTGCGAGTATATAATTCTATTAATACACTTTTCTTGTATAAAGTTAAATCCCAAGTACCAAAACTGTTACGTCCAATGCCGACATTGAGTGTCAATTCACACCCCGACAGTATGCCATCGACATACCTCCATAGGGAATCTGTAAACTGTTGCTGTACGCAATTTTGAACGTGTACACGCTGACTTTTTTATTTTAACACAAAATATCACTTAGCGGGAACTACATTTATATATATGAATAATGGGGTTAGTTTTGCGAAAATACAAGAAACCTCAAATCAACCGTGCTTTGCCGGTACGTTAAGCCATCGGTCTCGGTTGTCTGTCTTAGGACACAAGTCGTTAGGCTATGCCGAAGGCCTTCAAGCGTCCTGAAATCTTCGACATGGGTTGGCCACTTGGCTATTCACCAAGCCGCATCGGGCCCGCGTGGTGGATTATGGCTCAACTCCTCTCTCTGAGAGGAAGGCTCTAGTCATTGCAGTGGGTTAATAATGGGCCGATTATGTATAAGAAACCTTACCACTACTTAAATGGGTTCAAGTGGCATTTTCAATTGACGCTTCTGAGCTTCGAAAGATAGGATAACCTAAGATGTTTGTTATAGGACGACAGTCGTTCAGCTATGTCGGAGGTATTCGGGCGGTCTGATTACTTAAATACTATGGCTGGCCACTATTCTATCCCATTGGGCTCGCGTGGTGGATTGTGGCCCATACTCTTGTCTTTGAGACCAAAATCCGAGTTATATAACAGCGGGAATGAAATGGGTTGATTAAGTTATTTTAAAAAGGTTAATAACCCCATACTGAATTTTTTTTCAGGGTGTCACTATGTTACAAATATTATTCTAAGGTTATCGATTCTACTAGTTCTGAAGAAAAACCATTGTTGCGATGTGTTATTGTGTGCAACACAACAAACCCTAGTGCAGCTGTGCGTAAATGTATCGTTACACGTAGTCATTTAAATAGCTGTTCTTCCTAAAACTACAGGGTACAAACGCTAGGATTGTAGATTGTATTAAATGGTCACAAGAATGGTACAGTTGAGATGCAATGGAAGTTCGTAGCATAACAACAGTGTAAAAAACGACAAGTTTGCAGCTACTTTTGTAATAAGCATCATTTGCTAACATACTCGTACATTTTGAAGATCAAGGAGTAATGTATATTTAAGTGTGTTAGACAGATGCAGTGTCACAGTCCCACTGAAGATGAGAAGAACTATGTCTTGTTATACGGAGCGAGCCCGTTGCAATCCTATTCCTTAGTCAGCTTTTAAGACGTCTGTTTGGAAGGTTATAGTATAGTCAATGAGAAAAGAAGGAGGCGTGTGTAGAAGACTGAATGACATACATTTAAGTACGTGCAGTATAATAGTTAAAAATATTTAAATTATTGCAAGCGCCATGATCACGGTGATCAACGAGCTTGCATAACCCCGAAAATATCGGATACTCAAAACAAAAATACATTAATAAGATATAAAAGAAATTGTTCTTGAGTTCTTAGAACTAAAGACCTTTTTAATCTTATTCCGTCCTCACCATTCCGATCCCGAACTACTCGTTCCGGCCTAGCATTGCATCCATATACAGTTCAAAACTTCTTACCACGAACCAAAAAGTTTGGCAGTTCCTACCTGTCGTGTAAGTAAATTGTGGAAGGCTTTGCCGGCGTACGTATTTCCTTTCAGCTATGACCCTGGCTCTTTCAAGCGGGGCGTGAAAAAGCATCTCTCAGGTCATCAATAGGGGCGGCGATTAGTGCAGCTTACGGCTGCACTAATGGTCATTGCTTCTTGATTCCATCTTCGCTTTCCATCAGGCTAAAGGACGCTACTTTGAGGAACCATTGAAAAAAACTATGATACGCCACAATTGGTGTCTTGGGGCAATCACGCCACGTACCACCACTGAGCTCGCTTAATGGATTGTGTTCCATACTCCTCTCTGTATCTGATAGTAAAGCTCATGGCAGTGAATATCGTAATGTACAGATCATGCAGTATGACATGACACCGTTGAAAACAAAACCAAAGACACGGAACAATCCTTCCCGTAACGGTCACCATAGTTACGCAAGCGAGACTCGCCCCGACATGGCCACACATAAATTGTCCCACACAGCACCTACCACGAAAGTTTCACACCATTAATTCTTGCCGCAGCCCACTGCACTTTTACCATCGTTTTTCATAAAACAATATCGCTTTTCTATATGCAAAACAGGTTCAACAGCCCAGTGTTGCCAGTGTCGTCCGACCCCCGTGCCCGCACCACCGTAATAATAGGATCATCTATACGATTTCAATTTAGAATAATATATTGGGGTATTTTTATGTTTTATTGGTAGCCGGGATTTTGGTTCCCATTTAAACTTTTTTTTTTCGAATTTTATGTTACGGAAGATATTGTTCTTCTTGTTTGAATATTTAATGGCGGTTCGGGATCTCCCGGCTAATGTATTGGCGTTATTATACCGTTCGCTGAACAAAGTTATTACACATCGGTGTTTTGGTCCGAGATGAGAAATATATTTTTATACTATGATAACTGGGGGCTGTGAGAAGTGAACGCTTATTATGAAAGGAATTAAAAGTATATCTATGGACACACGCGTTATTAGATAAACTTATAATTATCTATCTAGGTATATATGTAAAATGAACCCCTATTTCTCCTGGTCACGTTATAACTTGAGAACGGATAGAACAATCGCGCTTATTCTTTTTCTGTTGTGTTAATTATTGTCAGAACAAGGTACTTGTGATAGAAAAATCAAGAAAAGATGGGAGGTTATGGCGAGGCCGAAGGCCGAGCCTACTACCCGAACGAAGTCGCGGGCAGTCGCTAGTATAGTATAAAATAAAGTATCGCTTTCCGCGTCTGGTTGTATGTAGTTTATCCGCTATTTCCTCCTAAACCACTTAACAGAGTTTGATGCCTTCAGTTGGCCTGGTAATTTTACACGGGAGGTTTATATGGATTATAAAACCTAATTAAACTGTGACAACCAACGTTGTTAATAGTTTATACACATTTTTGATATGAGAAACGGAATTCACTCTTGCCAAATAATTTAGATCTTTCCAACTATAGTTTCAACTACACCTTTAACCCGCGAGCGTTCTGCAATCTCCTTGGAAAATGCCGCCGAATGTGGATTATTCCTTCCTATACCGTGATAAATAAAACAAAATATTTATGAATGAAACTGACGTATATATACGTCTCTGGGACGAAAAGGGTTAATCTATAGTTGGAAAGATCTAACTTATTTAGGTACGTGAGTGATCGCCGTTTGTCAGTTTTATGATAACTAGATAAAAAATAACTGCACATTTTTAACGCCTGTTTAACTAAATTACACCTGTGCGAATATTTGAAATTGTAATAAAAATACCCATCATCAGCCTGTAGCAGTCCACTGCTGGACATAGGCCTCTCCAATTGCACGCCACTTAGGTCTATATTGGGCTACTCGCATCCAGTTTTTGCCAGCCCTCTTGCTCAGATCGTCACTCCACCGTGCCTCAGGACGTCCTACACTACGTTTGCCGAACCAATAATAATAATAATATAAAAATACCCACATGAAGTTAATTATTTAAAAAACAAAACATTTACGTATATATCGCTTGTTGACACGAATATATAAAGGCTGCCTGAGTATTTAACTAAGACCTAAACGAGATCTTAGTTACTGATGTTCGATCTGAACTCATATCAATCAGCAGTTCAATAAAACATACAAACATCATATGTTTAATATATAATTTAAATAAAGTTGTTCAGTTATGCATCTACATAGGCCGTAGGCTACGGCATACAGCCTACGTGCTACGGCCCGTAGCACAAACAATTTTATTTGCTAAAAAATATTCGGCTGTGCGATTCTCCAAGAGCAAACATCGTTGCATCTTTGACAACATCCGTGAAACAAATGACATGACAAGAAACGTTGGAAAAACAACCTTATGTACAAGAGCTCTCATAAAGTATTTGACATCAGTAAGCTCGTCGACGAGCACATCGACGAATCATTACTGAATCGCACGGCTGATCGTAAGCGTCACCGCGTCATCCTGTACGACTAACTATGAGTTATCTGTGTCATAGTTGCCAGAGATAAATGACAAATTATACCGTTTCACGTACACGACCCGTCACATTACACTTACGCAGTTATTTGTGCTAAGCGTACCGAATAGGATACTTACATGATTTATTTGCCGAATCGCAAATAATTAGACCGTTGCTAGTTCAAATACTACTTCAGGCTTGAGATCTCGGTGATGATATCATTGTGAGAAATCCACATGACCAATGATGGTAAGGCACTTTCTATAACCTGCCAAGCTAAAATTAAAACCTGTCGATGAACGCCTAACGTTTTGATCCGGCAGCTGTCCTTGAAATGCCTTTGCCTGTTTCATCACTGACCTCTTACTATCAAGAGATAGAGGTCAACCGCTCTTCTCGACCCTAAAAAGCCAATAAGTTACTTTTTTTACGCAGTGCAAAGGCAGTAGCACAAACCATTAGCGAAAAAGTATTCATATCGTCAGGTCTATAAGACAGACGCGTTCACGCGGTAAATTTTACGTTCGTTGTGTTGTATTACGTTACATAGATATACCCACAGTCTACCCACAGTTGACCTATGTAACGTAATCACAACGATCGCAAAACTGATCGCGTGAACGCGTGACCGCTCTCTATCTGATCGCACCATAAGCGTCAACACGTCTTCGGCTACAAACTATGAGTTATCAGTGTCACAGTTGCCCTAGATACATGACAGTTTCTTATGGTTTACGTGAAAGATATGTTATGTTACACTTACGAAATTATTTGTGATAGGCACACTGTGCCGTGAATAACCTTTTAGATTGAAGTGACATTGCAACTGTTACGTACAGGTATATTTTTTACACACTGAATTTGTATGTAATCCATGATTACCTTCTATTTTTGTATATACCTATATCTAACTTTAACTATACCCACAAAATATTTGTATTAATTAATTAATGTTTAAATAGATTTAGCTTGTAAACCAGTATTTTAAATAAACAGGTGCTTTGGTTAAAAAATCATTAAATATACTTGCTAACTAAATGGCAAAATTTGTCAATGTTTTAGTAGGTACCTATGTACCTTTGGTTTATTTTGTTAGTTGTTAGGTTGTTAATTATAAGATTGTTTCTGTATAAATCGTTACTTAAATATTAAACTATTAATATGTATACTTCATATTGTTAAGATAAGGAAGAGCGGCTCTACCTGGCACAGGTATTTCACTATACCTAAAAGGTAGTCCCCACCTCATTTTTTTAAAATGCTCAGAAAAGAAATAAACGATTTATTATTATTATTATTATTATTTTTATTCAACCAATTTCACGGGTTTCACCCGGTCCTTTACAAAGGCATAAGTGGGGCTGTAGCCAACACTTAGAGGCCTGTTTGATATAAAAATACAATGTAGTATAAAAACAGAAACATTTTGGATGGAAGGTTACAGGTTATCTATTACAAAAATGGGTAAAATGGCATGGTTATTGAAATGTACTTATTAGTGATACGGGAGATAGTGGGCTATGGTCGAGACTACGGCACCTGCCAATTTCAGTCTCATCTTAAAATATTTAGGCAGGTGGTGACTTGCCACTCACTAAACGGGCCCCCCATAAAAGCCACCATCAATGGTGACAAAAGGGGCAACGTTGGTGTGAATGGCTAAAGGGTGTCGAGAGGTGTGCTTCGGTTTCACTAGAGCGCTACTACCGGCGTTATGCCCTTTAACACTTCCACCCTTGGAGCTTTTTGTTACTTGCTCTTGCGTCTCCACCCCCAGACAGCCAATAAAGGCAAGCCGGGGGTCAGGGGTCTCATTTAGCCCCAGGGAGAATCAGGGTCCACGGTGTCGCCACTCACCGACGGCTCGCCACAAAGCCGCCCCTGCGGTAATTATTATTATTATTATTATCTTCTACTTGAAACGCTCGCAGCGGAGCTTGACTTGGCGATCTTAACAAGTCAACAAGTTAGGTAACGCAAGCTAGGCAGGAGTTGGATGGGTGTGTGCTAGTACTGCTAGTGACAGTTCAACTGAGCGCTTCCGTGCTTCGGGGGCCTCTTTAAGCCGTGGTCCCGTTTGTTTGTCTTAGGGCAACAGTCGTTAGGCTATGTTGAAAGGCTTCGGGTGGTCTGAAAACTTAAGATATTGGTTAGCCACTACACTATACACCAAACCGCACTGAGCCCGCGTGGTGGATTATGGTCCAACTCCTCTCTCTGAGAGGAAGGCTCGAGTCCAAGCAGTGGGAACGCCTTCTACCTTCGGCTGATCATGTAATATTTTCTGATACTACCTTTAGTATCAGATGAAATATTTAACCGTCTTGTCATTTACTTACATAAAAACAGTTCGGACTATTTCGTGACCATTGTATTGATTCATATTTCCATCATTTTCTTCTTCCAAGACGGACGATAACAAATGAGTGATAATTATTTTCAGCGCAGTCAACCATCGATCACTTAGAAAAGGACACGTCATCACAAATAATAAAACCGAATCTGCATCAAACGATCGCGTATTGCCACAATCAATTTTCATTTGCCACTTCTTTAGAAGAAAAAGACCGTCTACGAAAAGAGTCCATTTTTAATAGACGAAGAAAGCGCGCCAGTCACTCGCAGACAAATCGACGGTAATTAATGACTGTAAGGGTATTTTTTTTCCACTCCGATACCAATAAAGGAGGCCACATTACCAGAAGGGACAAAACAAAACAGCCGGGTGTCGAACGAAAGGAGAATTTATCATCTAGACGGCAGTCGGCGCGGTCGCCAATGTCCATTTGGATAATGCCCAACGCGATTAAAAATATAAAAATACCCCACCCACCCCTGTGGGGAGATTTGACGGAGGACACCGCTCTGAGGACACAAAAGGATTATAAATGAGAAGGAATTTTAGATAATATTTGTACGTTGGATGTGGATTGTAATGTTGGAGATCGGGACGTTCGTCGGTCGGATGTCTCCCCCTCCAGAACACCCCCCGTGTGGGGGAATCGCCTTCCGCGATCCTAATGACTGTTTGTATCAATTTGTTAGTATTGTATTTGAATATTTTTGTGCGTTCGTTACGATTTTAATCCCTTGCGGTTGTGGCCGGACGGATCGATGTTTTTTGTTTTAATATTTCCTTCGCTTTTTATTTTAATTGTGAGTCCGTTTGATCGCTACCCGTTTGTGTGTTGATTAAAGGCGCTTCGGGTTGTTCAGGGGACAGATATTGGTATTCGTCTTTTTTGGCTATTTTTTACATAATATATTTACATAACTGACACGTGAAAAGAGAAATCTTTTTAGGTTTTTTTGGCAGATCGTAAGAGTTTTATCGGTGTTAAATATATTTTGAACACATGAATTTTCATAACTGTTGCAGGTAGCGGTTCAAGTGGAAAGTAGGACAGTTTATTTAAAAAATGCTAAATACATTCGTGATTGCGTGCCCTTTTGAAAAATATCATCGTGGTGCGTGTAGAACACGCGATACTAGCAAAGGGTCGTATAAACATGAAAAAATCTAATTCACATCATAATTAATACGTTTTTTGCGAAATTTAATTTTTCTCGACATTTTTATAATACTCAGGATGAATTCGAATGAGCGAGAAAAGAATAACACCGTCCGAGAGCGACACGCCGTGTTTTCAATTCATTATCTCGAAAACAAAAATTTCATTAGCCCCGAGATTTCCTTTTTAAATTTAATTATTCATATTTAAATTAAACAAAATATTATAGAGGTCTGCGGAGTAAAAAAGCGGCTTTATCGTATCATATTTTATTAACCGAATTTATAATTCTCCGCCGATTCGAGTAAATCCCCGAGTGAGGGGGTTTCGCCGGTCCATGGAAAATATTTATGAATGCCAAGCAGAAAAATCCACAATAATATTTCAGGGTGGGCGCCGGTCTTCGCTCCTCCCTGATCTATTTAAAAAAGAGCTCCCGGAAGGACAAAAGGGCTGGCGCTCGTAAAAAAACTGGACACGTATAGAGGTTACCGGCCGTCCACCGGCTTTGTCTGATTCTTATTTTTTACCGGATCGGATCCTTTTGCGCCGTTTTTTATCGGTTTTTGTTCCGGAGACGCGCTGGCCACTGTTTGTGCCCCGTTTGTTCTAATGTCCCGCCATTTGTAATTTTATATTTTTACGGTTGGTTCATTTTTTTAGTTGTGCCGGTTAATGGCGTGACCCTTCCGTTTGGTTATGTAAAAAGGCGGATTTATGGTAAGACTGCCTTGTGACACTTTTCTTAACCTTTTATTGTTCGTCCGCTCTGATAACAATGGTGATGTCCCGAACGCTTTTGCGGTACCATTTTATTGAAATATTGCGTATATGTATATGTGGTCATATATTAGTCGGTACACCGTATGCCTACATAATATAACCCTACATAACACTCATACTCCCTCACTAGGATCCCCTGTGTCACGGGAGGCATGGACACAACACATCACAACATCCAAGGCCTCGGCCAAGGATTGAACCTGGGGCCTCGCGCTCCGAGGGGTGACTACCAACTGTGCTATCGGAGCCTTCTGTTTCAATTAGTGCAAACGAAAAAAGGCAGCAAATTATAAATGAACTCAAACTAAAGAAAACCAAAGCCTAAGCAAAAAGAGAAGCGCAGTAGGAATTGAAGTTGCGCGTGTGCTAATTCATTATATTAGTGCTAATTTAGTTTTGTCTTGTTAATTGCTAGTAAATAAAAACGCTGAACAAAATCGCTACAAATTTACTGTTTTTAACCGACTTAAAAAAAGGAGGAGGTTATATGTTCGTGTGTATGTATTTTTTTATGTGTAGTATAGCCGATTTCTCGCCCATCTGTGGCCCAATTCTCAAATTATTTTTTGTTTGGTAGGGGTATACTTCCGATGTGGTCCCATTTAAAATTCCATCAAATTCGGTCAAGCGGTTTTTGAGTTACGCTCCACAAACTGAAAAGTGTTTATTTATCTTGATGATATCATCATTGACAATCGATCCCGTAAGTTTACTAAAAATGGTGAAATATTTTTTTTACAAAAAAATGGAACCGGCTTCAACACCAAAAAGTGTGAAATAACTTGTCGAAGTCGGTACCATGCGCACAATATTGTGATAATGGGTACCTACTTTTGAACTATCATGGTACCGATTTCAACAAGTTGTTTTACACTTTTTGGTATTTTTTTTTTCAAGTTAAGTTCAAGTTTACACTTGACAATTGCGTAACGGGACAGATAATACCTGGATTGGGCTGCCTTATAAAATCTGAATGTTAGTTCACCGTAGTCAGACGGATCTCTCTTTTTCCAAAGAGTCTACACGAAAATGAGCTGAAATCCAGCACCAATAGTAACGAGGCAACACCGCACCGAGCGCACGGTTCACGTCCAATTGGCTGCGCTAATCGCATTGTCCGTCGCAACAGATCGAGTTTACATCGGGCGACGTTAATTGCACACAAGTTTGCATCATTGTTGGTTAGCCCCTGCGCTGTCTATCATCGGTTATCGCGTACGAGCTATGACGTGCGATGATTTTAGACAGACTATTGCTTTACAAAAATTGTGCAGGCGCGCAATATTCAAATAAAACGTCTTATAGACAAAATTGTCTAATACCTACAGACGCGGCGGTGCGCGTCGTCGTAGTAGACAAAACAGTTTCGTTTTAGATATGCAACTTGTCATAGGCAAACCAATTTGGTTTTAGTTTTAAGACAGACTTGTCTATGTAAGGAAAGTCTGTTTTAAAACAGGTCGTGACTCCAATGTGCGTTCAGCCTTGTTGCGTACAAGCTAGGACGTGCGATGATTTTAGACATGAATATAATGTGAAGCTTATTTTATTACTACGTTTATCTACCAGAAACTGTCGAATCTAGACAAAAAGTATGTATAGCTATGTATGTGTTAATACCGAGATTAAGTATAATATACATATAATAGTATAAAGAGGAAAGACTTGTATGTATGCTTGTAACAAATTGGCTCAAAAAGTACTGTACCGATTTCAAAAATTCTTTCACCATTGGAAAGCTACATTCATCCTGAGTAACATAATTATGCTATATAAGATTCATCGTCATCCATCACCGAGCCGGTGAAACCGCGAAGAGCAGCTAGTTAATGTAATAATTATAATCTACCTTCACTCCAACTTTCATTAAAATCCGTTCAGTCGTTTTTGCGTGATTGAGCAACAAACATCCAAAACAATATTTTATATTTATATAATTACTAGCTGTGCCCTCTGGTTACACCCGCGTGGTGATGGATGATGATGATGATGTTGATGAAAAATAATCCTATATGTTATTCCAGTGCCTTACACTTACCTAACAGATCACAGAAAGTACATACCAAATTTCATTAAAATACTTTCTGTAGTTTTAGCATGAAAGAGTAACAAACATCCATACGTCCATACATACAAACTTTCGCATATATAATATTGGTAGGAAGGGCAACTAGGATAAGATATCGTGAGTAGATCAGATATATGTTGATTATAATTTTTTGGGTCGGGTAATATCTCTGTAGTATTGTGATCTATGGTAAACACTTATTGTTATTTAATTATTTGTATAGTTTTAATTATTTTTTTGTGATTAGGCATACCATCAAGTTTTACATTGTTTCTTACAATTTAATTATCATACAATACCTACTTATAACTAAGTTACAGTATGTACATACATGCTAAATGCACACCCAATTAAAGGTACACACGGCTTCTATTGAAAAAACATCGAGAGAATAACAAAACTTATATATAACATTATTAGCAGTAAATATGTATGCAGTTAGTAGTTAGTTAGTTTTAACTAGATACTGTAATCATTGAGATAATTCAAAACAGTGACAGATATACCCAGAGTTAAAGGTCATCACCTTTAGAGAAAAGCAGAGCTAAGTAGAATATGTTAGTGCTGTATGGGTCATACCTCACTTACGGTATCCACGAGTATGAACAATAATTATATACTCGTCTTGAACACTCAAGGTTAGGTGTTCCACGGGGGAAAATCCATGGAAAACTCAGTCTATATGAAGTCTAAGAATAATAAATAGAGTCTAAGAACAACTACTCCTGAAGCTTATCAATTAAAAGTTTTTTTTTTGTATTACTAAGTAAACATTCTTTTTACCATAAACATATTGCTACTTACGGGATGAAAACCATGGTATTCATTTTAATGAGCTCTTGATATTTGACACTGTTGCAAGCGCCATGATCGCTGGACGACTGATATTTTTACCTATATGAATTATTGCCAATCAGAGAACACCGTATTATGTTACCTCTTCTACGATAATAAAATTAAACAAAGGTTTTCTCAGAAAAAAAGGTTATTGTTGATGGTCAGCTCCGTTAGCTTAGTGGGTTTGGTAGTAAATGAGTGCGTTCTAAGCGTGAGGTTCGATCCCTGACTGTGACAAATAAATGTTATAATGTTACAGAGAATTGCAAAATTTCTTTAGTTAGTACGAAAATCCGAATGTGTTTGTCTTTGAGGTCGAATTGAAAATCGGAACTTCGAAAGGGCTGGTCTTTGTCTCTCTCTCTTTCTAATTGCGGGGAAGAGTGTGAAAGTTTCGAATCGTATGATTAACCCAGGGCTGAATGAGATATTCGCGGCTATCTGAAAAAAAAAATTAAAAGTTACTTTTTCTCACTCAGCGAGCAAAATCGCATTTTGCTCTCTGATTTCAAGCAGCATGTTTGAGCTACTGACGTGAAAAATTACATATTCTGTCAGACGCCATGACTGCTAGGCCACCAAGTCCGAGCATCGACTTAATCTTAGCTCAGGGGATAAATGGGATAGACACGAATTGTTGGAAGATGCAGGTTCGAATCTCGTCCGAGGATACATAATTTTTCTTTCTGCATTGTTGTATTTGACTTTTAGAAAGAAAAAGAAAGAAAGAAAATAATTTTATTTATTAGCAGCCGTTAGTGCTTGTATATATGTAATTGTGTATATATTTACAGAGGATTTCGTAGAGATCTGTTGAAACGGATACAGAGAAAGATGTTCTAGTCCTATACAGATAAATAAAATTGTAGGTTCTATGGGCCGAGCACGAAAATCTGGCTAAGTGTAACGTAATCGCATCGTTAACGTATTCATACAAACTGTCATTTATCTAGTACAATAGTGGCACAGATAACTCATAGTTTGTAGTGAATACGTAAACGATACAATAACCCTACATTTAAGCAAATTTTCGTGCTCGGCCCACTGTTTGTAATTCCAAATCAATCGTTTTTCACTTAACGCATACGAAAGTATATACGGTACTTTTTTGTATATCTTATATTTATGTTTTTAAGTATTTAGTATGTCTTGTCTGTTTCTTCCGACTAATCTCTGAATAGCTGGACCGATTTTAACAGGCAGGCTTTCACTGGCAGATAGCTGATGTTATAAGGAAGTAAATTAAGCTCTTATTTTTGGAAACTAAAAATATATAAAGCTCGGCCTTTCTGTCTGTTTGTCACATTATCACACCTAAACGTATGGACGGATCGTAATCAAACTCGGTCAGGTTATAGAGTAATTATGATTGACTTTTCATCATCATCCATCACCACGCGGGTAAAACCACGGGGTGCAGCTAGTTAACCAATAAACACACACACACACACGCACATATATATACACACACAAAAACACACACACACACTATCCCCGTACTACCAATATTTTTATTCTGTGTATGTACCTACCCAGAGTTTATTGATAATAGTTACTTATTTTATTAAATGTTTTCTTGTAGTCACTTTCAAGGTATTGTAACCCTAGACATAGTAATCATTTCATATCTGACTGTATAGCAAGCTGTTCCTATCATATTTTATTCTTTTGTGATCCGCTTTTTTATTTCTTTAATTTGTTTCTCGGCAAACATCTGCCCGAGCAGGGATATGCTGAAAAACAGCGCAGCGCACGTCTGATGGACGCAAGCGCTGCTTATGCTGAGCATAATCCTTTTTCCTGCTGGGTAGGATATTTAATTTAGTTTTGTTTATATAATTGTGTACTAATAAGGCAATAAATGATTTATTTATTTTTGTTATTTTATTTTTATAAATTTGTGAACTTATTTCTATTGAACCTAATGAAGTTAAAATTTCCGCGTCAACCGTTAACGTGGTCCAAACGTATGATACATAGTAACCGCACGTCGTCGTTGGGTCGCTCGTAAAAAAGCGCTGGAAACAAACATGGCCGGTCGTAATCAAATTATTAGCAAAGCTGAGGCCACGTAAGGGCGCGCCCGGATCTTTGTCGGGGTGTATTTTTATAAACAGTGCTTAATGTTCTAATATTTTATATGTTAATGGGAGTCAGGTATAGAACGATAGTGTTTGACATAAATTGAATGGACGAAGTTAGCATAGACACGTTGGTGCAATGCGAAGCAATAAAAGAAAATTTTGCTTATCTTTTAATCATTTGAAACACACCAAAAAAGGTAAAGGTTCTCATGTTAAAACGTATTTTTAGTGTAATCCCGTTGTCTCTGTAAGCGGTACTTTAATTAAATATTTAATGTAATAATAACATGAAACTGACTAGTCTAGGTACGACGAGAAGCGAAGCGAGGAGGAGTGTTAGGTTACTTGTGATTACAACGCGCGAGCCGAGCGAGCGAAGCGAGAGTGCCGCGGCAGTGGCCGGCTATGCGCCAGAACTGAATCACTCTTTCGAGATTTCTTCACTGAACGCAAAACAAATGTGTTACTTTTCATGTGTAGGACATCATAATCAGCCCATTTTGTTCCCACTGCTGGGACTCGAGCCTTCCTCTCAGAGAGAGGAGTTGGGCCATAATTCACCTCGCGGGCCCAGTGCGGTTTTGTGGATAAGTTTGTGGCCAACCCATGTCGAAGTTTTCAGGCCGCCCGAAGACCTTCGACATAGCTTTACGGTTGTTGTCCGAAGACAATCAACTGAGACCGACGGCGTAACGTGCCCTCCGAAGCACAGAAGCGCTCAGTTGAATAATGCCACTAGCGGTCACCCATCCAAGTCCTGACCGCAGCAAGTGTTGATCGGTAAAGGTCACCAAGTCGAGCTCCGCTACGAGCGCTTTGCTACGAGAACTGACTGAATCACTCTTTCGAGATTTCTTCACTGAACGCAAAACAAATGTGTTACTTTTCATGTGTAGGAAGGACATTTCTTACTAAAAAATAAGGTAATTATGAGCAAATTTTAGAAATGATACGGTTGTCTTTGATCCAAACGGTGTCAATTTCAAAGAGATACCAGAATCAGTTTCTTCCAGATACCAACTTAAAGACCACTGACGTAGAACTTGAATGAAGTTGGATCACTGACTTGCATACGACTGTCCTCACCGCATATTTATCATAGGGAATAATGAATGAAACCTTTTTTCTCCCGATAATAATAGGGGGTGTGCTTAAAAATGGAAGTTGAGGGGTTTACGCGGGCACAATCTGAAGTCATAACTTTGGTCGTTTTTGTGCGGCTTACCGACGACTCGAACGGCATTACCTTTTCGTAAATAAAGGCTCGACCACCTCATGCATGCTGGTCATTTTTAACCAAACATAGAAAAGAGTGATCACAAATAAGTGAGACACATTTGAGACGAATTCATTGGAGACGCAGTTATTTGTAATTGAAATTGTTAGTTACTAACTAAGTTAATTATTATATATTTTCATTAAATTATAATTATATCGGACTAGCCAACAGGTCTATAGATAGGCCTTTAACCCTTCAAGAGTCAATAAATGAAATTTCATTTGTGTCTGGCCGCATAAAGACCAATGACCTTTGATGGAATAAGGGATCTCTGTAAAATTGCAATGTTTGGTATCGCTAAGCAAGCGTTAGTCATTTAAAAAAGTAATACTTTAAAAAGTATGAAGGGTTGTGACGTCAATACGAAAGTTAGCAATTACTTCGCTGATTGTATATTGTTTTGGAAATATAGATACTCTATTGTTTATTGCATTTGTACGTACTGTGTGGACTGACAACAAGGTGGACTGAGGACCTGATAAAGGTAACAGGGCGACGTTGGATGCAGGCTGCTTCCAAACGGTCCTTTTGGAAATTTGTCGGGGGGCCTGTGTTAGCAGTGGACGTCCTACTGCTGAGATGATGGTGTACTGTGTAGTGCATTAATTTGTTATTTATTTATCTTTAACACTATTCGATTTTGGTCCTTAGTCGTATGCTGAGTCGGGACCCATGTTCATGACACACACAGCACCGCGTCGTTTTCTACATGTGTAATGTGCTTAATTAGTGTATTGTGTTCCTCTAATATGTAGAATATGTAATGTGATGTGTGTGTCTTGAATAAATATGTTTTCTTTCTTTCCTTCTTTCATTTCACCATGGCATCATTAATATTCACCTAGTGTTACGATCTGACTGACGACGGTCAGACGACTGGTGACGGTCTAAACACTTGATGTATCCAGTCTATTTACCGGTCTGTTTTTTCAAGACTGATTTGTAGCAGTACAACTCATTGTGAATGAGTTCAGCCGGGGAAGCACTGTACTCGTAACCATACCGGGTATGGGTGCCGGCGAAATCACAGCACATGACACTTAACAACTTAACATCTCTGGTGCTGTTCGTCACTTGTGAGGAAATGCGTCTATTCTTGACAAAAGGTACCGTTTGTCAGATGGGCCTCGTGTTTAATCCGTAGTCTAACTACATAAGAAAAGACTAAATAATAGACAAATCGCTAAAAATCAATATGGTTTGACCCACGTGCGAGATCACTCGAATAACTCGATATATTCAAGTTACTGACGATTTTTCTGTACGCTTTTATCGTTGTTTTTGATAAACCCGATTGATAAATAGTAAAAAAACTGAATTTTTAATAACCCTACTACTAAAATAACTAGCCCTCACATTGAAGTGCATAAAACCCGCCCTCCTTTACGCTACGCCGCATTCGGATAACTGTGTACTCAAAGTCAAAGTCAAAATCATTTATTCAATGTATTCATCAAAGACGCACTTGTGAACGTCTATTATCCACACTGGCAGAATTGCAATAAGCAGACACGCCATAAACAAAGAATTCAAGTCAAGTCATTCATTGTAATGTACTTAAAAAAACTATAATACCGCCGGGTTCCACAATATATAGAGCCTTCTGCGAAGAAGTGGCAAGAAACTCGGGACCATTCTTTATATATAGATTTTTACAATGTTTTTACTTAGGTACTATTAATATAACTTTTTATGCACATGGTAGTTTGCCAGAAGTAGAGTATTCCAAGCATCTTTATCTTCTATATATGTGCTTCTTTATAATATTTTTTTATAATATGCTTTTTTTTATTTAAACCATTTTTACAGTCAGCTTGAATTTTCCCTCTGTGAGCTCAGTTATGTGTTTTGGGATTTTATTGTAAAAACGCACACAATTTCTTAATAACGACTTTTTGTCTTCGCAAGTCTAAAACTAGGTACAGCTATTATTTATGTAGTCCTAGTAGGTATTAAAAGGTTTCACTATTTAAATTATATTAATGTTAATTTTTACGAACATACATTATGTTTGTAAATAAATATACCTAAGGAAGGCAAAGTGAATATATCGATTTTGTTAAATAAATCTCTCAAAGATTCGCGGGGACCCATTTCGTATATAGCTCTAGTAGCATACTAATTGACACGCACGCCATCAAGACAAAACGAATGACGTACTATTAATGAAGATCGGTTGAGCCCTTGATCAGTAACCACCGGACATTGGAATGGACATACATACAAACATACATATAGGACAAACACATAACCTTAGGTTTTGGGTTTGTCGCAGTCGGGTAAAAAATAGTTAGGATAGCAGTAACTATGATTATAGCTTAAACATACCAAATAATACGCGTTTCAAAGTTTTCCATTATCCTTCTATCGGTATCAAAAATGAAAACCGCCAGTATCAGCGTCCAATTCGTTAGTTCGCACGTCAAATATGAGAATTTCAGAGCCCTTGAGATTTCACGCATCATATTACCCACGAGTTGGAGAGGCGTAGGTATATCAGTTGTGCTTGAACTGAATGGAGGCTTGGAAAGACTGGGCCTCGAATAATGGAACGCGATTTTATGGTTCCACGACCAAAACCATCACGTGTACGAAACATATTGACGGACGTATTATTTTTCCGATCATTTTTCGTGTTTGTTGCATAAATCGAATTTTTTGGTTGAAGTTAGTGAGTGACAGCCTCATTCAGAGATGTTTAATTATTACTTAAACTATCACTTATGCTGGTTTCCTATATCCATAAACGGATCGTTTTGCTTACGACTCATTACGTTTTGTCAGTTCTCTCATACAATAAGTGAAGGAGTCACGCGCTCCAAGTACTTTGCAAAACGTGTCAATAACTTACGAGTCATAATAGTTTCGTTTATAGGAACATCTTGAATGAGGAAACTGACAAAAAGTCACGAGACGTAAGCAATGATCTATGTCTGGATATAGGAACTCGTGGTAGGTAGAGAGACACCTCTTGAAATCTTTACTTAGTGATAGTGGTAATCAAACGTCTCTGAAGGCATCATACACGTGGACTAGGATTTCCTGCATCCGGGAAGCAAAGACACACAAACATATCTGCTCATCGCAAAAATATTTTCTCTGCCCAGGGATCGAACCTGGGACCCAGAACTTCGAAGACAGGGTATCTACCAACTGAGCCGTTATGTATTACGTATTTAACCAGGAAATTCTGCCCATGTTGCGAGCGAGTGTCCTTCATAACCACGGTATGGTCAGATGTTACACCACCAATGCTATTGGAGGAAGATACAAAAGATACCTACTATCCTAACGTTGCCTCGTGTTCACGTATTTCTATCTTGGTGGTAGGACGCGTGCCCTTCTGGATAGCTACCACCACTGGCTTAAAGTATGTCGCCATTACAACCTTGAGTTGTATTCTGACATTAGAGATCGGCAGCGAGCTGGCAACGCCTTTGGTGTTCCAAACGTCTAAAGCCGACGGTGACCACTTTCCATCAGCTGGACCGCCTAACTGTCTGCCTAGTTTTGGCAATATACAATTGATTCTCCAACAAATCTTCCAAACAGCTATAAAGCCGACAGCTAAATTGATAAACACAAATCAAAAAATCACATCAAATGTTTCAGGAGCTGTTCACTGGACGAGAGATTCCTGTACTCCCAGGGTGAGATCCGCCGCGTCCACTGGCACCCAAGCTCACTGTCACATGTCCTGGTGCTCGTCTCGGATAATACCATCAGGTAAGCTGCTGTACATCTAGAGGGTCTGGGTCTGGTTTTGTTGTGGTAGGACTTTTGCAAAGTCTGCCTGGGGAAATACCACACCTTTGCCAAGCTCTGAAGTAGCAGTAGTCTGCAAACATTACTGTGTTCGGTTTTGAAGGACAATGTTTGGGTGTTTATTATTACAGAAATAGTGTTATAAGTAGTTGTAATTACAATGATTTTAAAGTATACTAATGCCTGCTGAATAGCACATTTTTTAGAAAAAATAATGCTATTAAAATGGCTCGGTTCGATTCCCGGTTGTGTACGAAAGATAAACGATGAATTTAGTTTTTCTTAAAACTAAAATCTTTTTATGATACTTCAGATTTCATAGGTTTGGACTTTCTCTACTACTTACGTCAACAATTCTATTGTAAGAATATGTAAATAAATAAACTAGAATATTATTGGAGAGTTTAAATATGTCATATAAATCAGTTTTGATGTATAACTGCACCCTATCTTGATCTCATTAAAAACGAAGATAAAACTAGTTCGTACTCTCGTTTTCTCTATCTTCCTCTATGGCGCTGAGACTTGGACTCTCTGAAGATCCGCAGAGCGCAAACGCATCGATGCCTTCGAAATGTGGTGCTGGAGAAGGATGTTGCGAATTCATTGGACGGCATTTCGAACCAACGCGTCAATATTAAGACAATTGAAAATAATCACAAGGCTCTCAAGTACCTGCCTAAAACGCATCCTTGAATACTTCGGACACATTGCCAGAAAAGACGGAAACAATCTGGAAAAATTAGTTGTCACTGGCAAAGTGGAAGGCAAGCGATAGCGTGGTCGGAGCACGATGCGTTCATCTGACCAAGTCCGAACCGCACTGGACACTTCCGTCTACGATGCTATTCATGTAGCCAAAAATAGGAGTATAGAGGGCGAAACATCTTATATGAGAGGATATTGGATGGAGGTGGCCACGACCCTCAGACATGAGGAATACGAATCCAGAGGGAGGAGGACCTTTATATTTTTAAACCCTAGATGACAGCTCCACGCCAGGTCTGAAATTAATCAGTAAACCGTTTGAATCGAGTGATTAATACCAAGTTTTTCAATTATTTCAGACTTTATAACATCGCTCTGAAGACTGGTCCCAAACTCGTCAAGATCTTCCCCATCGGACCCAAACCTTCCAGCCTTCTTGCGGGGACTACTATCCTTGACAGTCTGGGAGACACCGCGGTAGACTTCACGGTGGTTCCCGATACAGATTCGCTCTTGATACTGCGGGGCAATGGAGATGTTTACATGATGGACTGCGAATTGGAAAACAAAAGGTAAGGCTCCCTAAACCCTTGAGGTTAGTGTGACTATGCAGACACACCGTCTGAACTCTTAATTTTCTGGTCTGATCGAAATCAAAAGTTGTGGAAAACTTCTTAAGTGTGTTAATTTCTTATCTTGAAAAATAATACACAGTCAGGTCATAAATTCTGTCACATGTTTAATATAAAATAATTGAAACAAGTTTATTCATTATGTAACCATTTATATACCAAAATGAACTTAACAAAACATAGATTCTTATGACAATAAAGTTTATTCAAACTGATCTTCGTGATTTTGAATACAGGCCTTCAATCTGCGCGGCCAGTCGTTTATCGCAGCACGAACGAGGTCCATGTCAATATCGGCGGCTGCCTTAATCAAGGATGTCTTGAGTCCAAATTGGGATGAGGCTTTGAGCACGCCTTTTCCTCCAAGTGTTGCCATATCTTGTAATCTAACGGACTCAAATCTGGACTGGAGGAGGGCCAGTCTTCGTGCCGGATGAAGTCGATTTCACGCGCCGCCAGCCAGTCTTGTGTGCTCTTCGCTCTATGAGCTGGCGCCGAATCTTGTTGGAATACCCAGTGCCTGTTATTGAACATGGTATGAGAAACAGGTTCCCCAAGGTTCGTCAGGACTGTATTTTGATACACAACTGCATTCGTTTTTACACCTTTCTCACAAAAATGTACCTCTGTTAAGCCCCAATAAGAAACTCCCAACCATAGCATGAGCGAGGATGGAAAATGACCTCGTTGGACACGCGGAATACGGTTGCTCGCTTCTTCAATACTGTGTGCGTACACCTTATCATTTTGTTTGTTGTAGCTCTCTTCTACGGTAAAAATTTTTTCATCCGAAAAAAGAATTGCCCGATATTTTTTTCCCGCGTACCGCTTCAACAAAGCGCGGCATCTCTTCAGTCTCAGGTCCATTAGACGAGCATTTAAACGATGTCCTGTTTTTCTTCGATATGCCCGAAGCCCTAAGTCTTCATTTAACACCCTTTTCACCGTGGTTCTGCTTAACCCCATCTGAAGGGCCAACAGTTTCTGCTTACGTTTGGGATTTCTTTGAATTCGCGCCTTCACAGCTTTTATCACTGCTGGAGTCCTAACAGACCGAGGGCGACCACTTCTTGACCTGTCATCTACACTAGAGTCTTCATTGTATCGTTTGATGGTACGATAAACGAATCTTTTGGTTATATTCAAATTTTTCAGTATGTCAAAAATTTGAATTGGCGCGTAACCGCAACGATGCAACGCAATAACTGCAACACGGTCTTCTTTAAGCGTCCACTCCATATTTAAAAATGAGTAAAATTCGAAAAAATACATTTTTATTTTCATGAACAATTCGAAATTCGAATTCAATAAACTTTTTTGTGGCCAGCATTCTAAAAGAAAAGTTTTTACTGTGTGACAATACTTATGACCTGACTAGGTAATATATCATCCAAATTCAAGTCAGTAGTCAAAGTGCGTCTGACTCAATCGCCTAATAATTAATTAGAGCCTCGGCCTAGAAGAGGCAAGGTCATTAATTACTTTTACTAACTTTTTAATTCAAACACATTAGTACAGTTTACAAACTCTACACGGTATGTGGTTATGACACTAGCAGGATTGTGATTCTTGGGCCAGTTTTCACCAACATTTAAGATAACACCTAAGCCAAGTTAGGTGAAATTTTTGTACTACTAAGTGTTACCTAACTGGCTTAGGTGTCACCTAAAATGGTGGTGAAAACTGGCAATAGACACAGAAGTAATATATAACAGAAATGAAGTCAAGCTATAGCCCAGTATTAACATATAGGCTCCTTTTTTCAGACAGAAATAATGTCCTTGTAGCCTTGTAGTAATTTTTCACGGTGATATTAAGTAAGTTTATATAATTAACTTACAATATAACTCTTTATTATGGATAATTCCAGTGCACCCAAGCTATGTGGTCCGCTTGCCATGTACCCCCCAGCTGATGACAACTACGGCACAGACTCGTGTACCATCGTCGCCCTGGGTGGTGCCAGGGGTGACACTCCGCCTCTAGTCGTCGTGGCCACGTCCTCAGCCTCGTTATATCATTGCCTGCTGCTGCCTAATGTAAGTAGCTTTTGAAGTGAAAATATCTTTAGGCGCGTTGTGTACTTTTTGGGGTTAACAAATATCATGGAACTCGCGTCATCGTAATCTGCTTTTTGGGTGAATACAAATCAAGGAACTCGCGTCATCGACACTGTCACCGAACGCTTTGTCTTAGATAACAGTTTGAAGTGAAAACTTCTTTAGGCGCGTTGTGTAGTTTTTGGGGTTAACAAATATCATGGAACTCGCGTCATCGTCATTGTCATTTTGGGTTAATAAAAATCAAGGAACAGCGTCATCGACACTGTCACCGAACGCTTTGCCTTAGATAACAGTTTGAAGTGAAAACTTCTTTAGGCGCGTTGTGTAGTTTATGGGGTTAACAAATATCATGGAACTCGCGTCATCGCCATCGTACACCGAACGCTTTGTCTTAGATAATGTAGTTTTGAAGTGAAAACGTCTTTAGGCGAGATAATGGTGTCCATGACTTAAACATAATTGAAATAGTTTTAACTTTTATCGGCAGTCCCCAAAGACTGCCCCACATGTTTTTTTGATTATGGACATTGAATTGCAACCGTTTTTCCACCGGGCCCTGGGGCGGCGCTAGGGGTTACACACCGCCTCTAGCCAAAGTCAAAGTCAAAATCATTTATTCAATTTAGGCATCAAAGACGCACTTATGAACGTCAATTTTTCATTATAATGTACTTTAAAGCCTACCGCCGCGTTCCAAAATACATAGAGCCAACCGAGAAGAAGCGGCAAGAAACTCGGGGCCATTCTTTTTATATAGATGTTTTTACAATGTTTTTACTTAGGTACTACAAATATTAGCTCCAGTGTGTTGCCTTACAAAAGAGAACATAATAATGGTATCAGTAGGGCAAGACACGCTACACTTTGACATCTTAGTACACGAGTAGATAGATCCTGGAGTGATCAGTCCCAAGCTGTTTTATCCTCCAAGTAATCCGAAATTTTGTAATAACCTTTTTGACAGAGTTTAGTTTTAATAGTAATTTTAAACTTATTAATAGGCAAATCTCGGATAACATTGGGAACTTTATTATAAAATCGTATACATTGTCCCATAAAAGAATGACTTATTCTGTGGAGACGCGTTACATGTACGGATAGCTTGTGCTTATTTCGCGTGTTGATGGAATGAGCATCACTCCTTTTATCAAAACTGCTAATGTTTTTCTTTACATACATTAGATTTTCATAGATAAACTGAGAGACAACAGTTAGAATGTTTATGTCTTTAAATTTCTGTCTAAGGGAAACTCTGGGAGCCAAACTGTAGATTGCTCGTATAGCCCTTTTTTGCAGTATAAAAATAGAATGAATATCTGCAGAACATCCCCAGAGCAGTATGCCATAAGTCATAACGCTATGGAAATAACTAAAATAAACTATTCTAGCTGTGTCTACATCAGTTAATAGTCTAATTTTTTTAACAGCATAAGCTGCTGAACTGAGCCTACTAGACAATTTTTTAATGTGGGGACCCCAT
The DNA here is from genome assembly GCA_917880725.1 of Selenia dentaria. NCBI lineage: Eukaryota > Metazoa > Arthropoda > Insecta > Lepidoptera > Geometridae > Selenia > Selenia dentaria. The sequence continues at coordinate 3,675,421 of OU862896.1, read as the reverse complement.
TGCAATTTAGCGTCTATAGTAATTCCTAAAAAGACTGTTGACTCCACAAGGTCCAACCCTGTTCCATTCAATTGTATATTGGATTCTACTTGTCTCACATTTGGTGTCGAGAACTTTATACAATTAGTTTTCTTCTCATTGAGGAGAAGATTATTTGTATTGAACCAATTCACAACTTTAGCTAATGCATTGTTAACATCGTCATAGTTTAATAACTGCCTTTTAATTTTAAATAACAGTGAAGTGTCACCTGCAAACAATACAATCTCGTGATTCTTCTCTTCATAATAAGGTAAGTCATTAATATAGATTAAAAACAAGAACGGCCCTAGTATTGAACCCTGTGGAACGCCCATTGAGATTATAGAGCCACCTCCTCGGTCTCGTTATACTCGTATAATTCGATATTACTGCCCTAAGTAAATACGATTAAGTTTGCCTTGATTACAATATTACTATGTAAATGTACTAAATCGCAGACTAGTTTTTTTTTTTATGGGATAGTTTGGCAAACGAGCAAGCGGCTCACCTGATGGTAAGTGATACCGTACATGTACCACGTACATCCGCAATACCAGAGGGCTCGAGGATGCGTTGCCGACCTTTGAGGAAGGAAGAGATAAAAAGGGGTGAGGGTGGAGGGGGAGGGGGAAGGAGAGAGAGAGAACCGGGAAGGGGGGAATCGGGCCTCCGGAACCTCCCAAAAACCGACAAAACGCAATAGCAAGCTATGTTACTTCACGTCGGTGTTATGTGGAAGTGTGGTACTTCCCCGGTCGTGCCGCCCATTCGGTTGTGGGGTTACAGCGTGCTACTACCACCGAAAACCGTGTTTTAATACTAGGAGTAGTTAATACTAGGTACCATACTGCTGTATTTTATTGACTTTATCTATTCCATCTCTTTCTATTATCAGGCGGTAGACAAGGACGACGGTGGGCGGGGCGACACTCACGCCCTCTACGTGGTGGAAGCGGTTGAGCTCAACATGGTTCTGAATTCGGATGACGACGATATGCAGTACTCTTATCCGGTGCACTTGTACCCGGTAATTATAACCTATATTTTTTACGACCTGTATATTTTGACACTCACATTAATGTTAACCTTGCTCCAACCGGACCTGGTCGATGGCTAAACTAAACTGAGGCATTGCTTTTCCCGATTTGAAACTGATTTGCTAATGGATCTCTTTATGTATTTCACAGATATGGCACTTATATATATTTATATTTTATTTCGTTTGACACTTCATTTTGATCCTTTATTGACCGAGCGAGCGAAGCGTCTCCGTTTTAACTGGCCAAATTGACTTTCATGTTTCTATATGTTTGTTAGGTAATTCGTTGTTGGTCTTCCTGTACAGGTCGCATTTTTCAACCAATCTTGACGAAACTTGGTATGCATGTTCTGCTATTTAATTTAAATTTTTGTTGTCGGTGTTTTTGTATTGGGGGTACTTTTTCAAAAAAATAGAGAAGTTTGCTGCGGCGCTATTTACCGACCAATTTTAATAAAATTTGGTGCACACATTTGATACATGACTTTAGGAGGAATTTAGAATATGCATCATCAGCATCAATAATAACGGTCAAGTGGTTTCCGAGATAATAGGTTGTGAAATACGGCGAATATTTGCCGCTGATAAGACTATGTGCTCGCGAGGTCTACTGTTCGCAGAACTACTAGTATACTATGTTAATATAATAACTTGCAATATTGTCATTTGTAAAATAATCGTTTGGATAATTAAAATTACATACTTGGACGGCATCGACCCCGCTTCTTCTGACAATCCGTGCCAGACGCAAATTAGGTTTCGTTAAGCAGATGTGCAGTACTTCAAAAAACATACAATAGAGACTGTAGTTCGATGTTCAGTTGTAGTGCAAATCTATCTATTTTGGAACGCGGCAGTGGCAAATTTCGCGTTATTAAATATGTTATCGATGAGTATATTGAATTAATAAAGTTTAATTTAAATTTGAAAATAAAAACGGACCACATTCCATAAATACATTTACAACGATTTTATACAGTCAATATATATATCCAGTTTCTTCTTTTGGCGATTTATATTAAACTATGGTTGTTTACACCGAATTGGAGTACATTTTATGGAGTTTAATTAAAGTACCGGTGAGCATGTCTTTACGGAATGTGTTTGATTACAGTGTACGAACAACACGTACGCCTGCGTGCATGCGGGCGGCGTTCACACGGTGTCTGTGCCGATATTGGAACATTTGACGGACTACGCGCTCGCTGATGAAGGTATTTCCATCTCTACACTATGTTATGTAACTCTTTGGATTTTATCTTTATACCGTTGCAGCCTAATGACATTGGAAACTAACTGCAATATTTACAAACAAGTAAAAGAAATTACTATTGAAAAGTAATTACTTAACTAACTTACGTACGTACATAAGTTAGTTTTAATGACAATAAGTGGGTCTTTTTTTCAATTGACATCATGCCGTTTAAAAGTTTGAATAACTTCAGTGGCAGGAAACAAGGTTTTGGCCGAGCCTGAAGAAATACCTTCAAACACATTTTGTCATATTTCATCTTTAAAATATTATAAAGAGGAAAGATTTGTATGTATGTTTGTAACGAAATGGCTCAAAAAGTACTGGACCGATTTCAAAAATTCTTTCACCATTGGAAAGCTACATTCACCCTGAGTAACATAGGCTATATAAGATTCATCATCAGATCATCATCATCATCCATCACCGCGCGGGTGAAACCATAGAGAGCAGCTAGTTTAATATAATAAGGTAATGTTTATTACTTGTGACCGGAATGCTGTCACCTTTCTCTCACATGAGGTGGGTTTATAGAGTAGAATTTTTATTTTATTTTATTATTAAGTTTGTACCTATACCTATGTGTTCATTTTTATTTATTGTGTCAAATATGTAAATAAAAAGTCATTATATTGATTTATGAGTGTCTGATTGAAAAACAATCCTTCAGAACCAGTAGAAAACTTTATTTTTCTTTAGACAACGTTGCAAGAACACACAGTTACACAGTTACCATAGACAGCGGCCATAGACAGTGTTGCCACCTAATATCACAACCTTAAAGTCAAATTTTGTTATATATAATATATATATATATATATATATATATATATATATATATATATATATATATATATATATATATATAATACATTATATTGTAATTATACTAATCTCTTTAAGTAGGTAATAATATAACCTTAATTAAAATTATTTGTACCATAATTTTTTTACAGCGGAAACAGAAACAGTCCTGTCAGCGATATGTTCGAAAGCAAGCGTAGCGCGCCATCTAGTGTGCACAAGTAGCGACGCTGCTACGTTCAGTCCACCACTGGGCGTGGCGCTTACCCTCCCGCCACTGCCTGCTCTACTCGTATTGTGCGCCGATTATACTCTACTCACAAGGTAAGGATATACAGGGTTATTGGTAATTAGACCGGATCCTTTTAAGGGGTGGTAGGGAATGCCATTTGCAACAATATGACTGTACATTGTGATATCCGGAAATGAATCATTTCTGTGATATTCTTTTTTTTTATTTATTTTTTGGAAAATCCAGTTTTACTACTTTAAAATTCAATAAAAAAAAAAGTAATCAACCGATTTCAATTCTGTTCGCAGTTTTAGAGAAACCTTGTTACAGCTCTTAATAATAAACAATAATATCGTACTAATGTAGATCCATCCAAAAACTAGAGGCTTTTTCATAATTTTTATTTGATAATTTTTGTAAGATGCTTTACAAAAACCTTTATTTTCTCTACAAAAACGATAGTAAATTAAGTCTGCATTTTATTTAAAAAACATCTACAAGTCTTTAGCTATCCAACGAGGTAAAAAAATTAGCACTTTATTGCACAATTGCAGAAATAATGCGATAACAAAGACTCAGGTAGAGACATTCCGAGAAAGGGTTTTAGACAACGGTATCCATGTTGAATGCGCCGTCTCCCTCTCGCTTATGTTTGTTGAACGAGCAATGAGAACCCAGTTTGCTCAAGCGCATCGTACTGTTCAAACGCTCTTTGGCAACCCTTTATTACGATTAAATTTCGACCTTGATAACGTTATTGGACTTGTGTAACTTCTTTTTCTGTGATTCGGCTAGTGAACTGGACTTTTTAATTGATTGCTTACCCGACGACTTGGCTTGTACTAAAGGATCTGATCATGACTGCGGAATCCCACGACCATCTACCTCGGCTTCGAGGGTTCACAAACGAAGAGTATGCGGACATACTGTTTTGCTATGGTTTTGCCAACGGCGTCGCTACACATGCTCGAACGGAGTATCAGTCTCGATTTCCACAGCGCCGTTTACCCCATGTGAGTGTATTTGACGGAGTGTACCGGCGACTACGAGAAACTGGTCAAGTTCAAAGACGACAAAGTGATGCTGGACGATCTCGTATTTATCATTCGGATGAAGAGGAACAGATAATTCGTATGTTTGAGCAAGATCCTACGACTTCAACAAACATCATTGCACGACGTCTTGGCATGTCGCAATGGAAAGTATGGAACACAGTGCACCGCTCAAGACTCTACCCGTATCATTTGACTCCGGTACAAGTTATCCAAGACGGAGATCCTGCACGTAGAGTCGAATTTTGCAGATTCATGTTGAACACCGATATGGAAGATGCCAATTTTTTATTAAAAATCTTATGGACCGACGAATCCAAATTTGATCAGGATGGAATATCAAATTATCATAATATTCATTATTGATTCCCCGAAAGATGACGGTAACCCAAACAAGAAAAGATTACAAGGATCACAAAGAAGGTTTTCCGTTAATGTGTGGATGGGCATTATTAAGAATGAATTGATCGGCCCTTTCTTTCTGCCCAACAACCTCAATGGTGAAGCGTATGAATTTTTTTTGAGAAACGAACTTTATGAGCTACTCAGTGAAGTACCCCTTGAAATCCGCAGAAACATGATTTACCAACATGATGGTTGCCCCGCACATTTTAGTTTGAGCGTCCGTGAGTGGCTCAATCGTCAGTATCCCAATAAGTGGATTGGCAGAGGAGGACCCATTCCGTGGCAGGCCAGAAGTCCCGACTTGACTCCCGTCGACTATTACGTATGGGGTCACATGAAAAGCTTGGTGTACGACGATACTCTTGGACCTGTGGCAACCATCGAAGAACTGAAACAGCGCATAATAAATGCAGCAGAAAAAATGAAAATTAATTTAAATACAAGTGTTGTTAAAAGCAATTTACGCAGACGTATGCGTCTCTGCATTCAAAATTCTGGCTCACAGAGAACGAACTGTAAAAAATAATAAATACAAACTAATTACATCTACTCTTTTATTTCTTTAAAAGAAATTAAGTTACCTTAAGAAAGTATTTCTTCCATAGCTACTTCTCATGGACTGTTCTCATTCCTTTCTCGGCCTTTTGTAATCGCATTATTTCTGCAACTGTGTAATAAAGTGCTAATTTTTTTACCTCGTTGGATAGCTAAAGACTTGTAGATGTTTTTTAAATAAAATGCAGACTTAATTTACTATCGTTTTTGTAGAGAAAATAAAGGTTTTTGTAAAGCATCTTACAAAAATTATCAAATAAAAATTACGAAAAAGCCTCTAGTTTTTGGATGGATCTACATTAGTACGATATTATTGTTTATTATTAAGAGCTGTAACAAGGTTTCTCTAAAACTGCAAACAGAATTGAAATCGGTTGATTACTTTTTTTTTTATTGAATTTTAAAGTAGTAAAACTGGATTTTCCAAAAAAAAATAAAAAAAAAGAATATCACAGAAATGATTCATTTCCGGATATCACAATGTACAGTCATATTGTTGCAAATGGCATTCCCTACCACCCCTTAAAAGGATCCGGTCTAATTACCAATAACCCTGTATACTGATATCCCAGTCGAATTAGCAAATAAATATTCATTCACTCTTTCATTCATTCATTAAAAAACGTGCAAACGCGGAAAAAACTAGCAATTTTCATTCGGACGTCGTTGGGGAAGGTCACTGGCAGGGTAAATTTTGTTTTGCGTGGTAATCTATCCGTTGCGTCATCTTGATTTTAAGGTCGATTTTTATATTTAATAACCCGTTTATTTGCATTTGCAAAAGTTGTTTAGTATTAAATTTGCAAAAATTTTGATTCACGTAATTTTTTCCTGAAACCGATATATTCCGATTTTTACCCAAAAGAGGGGGCGAATTTTATTATTTTTAATAGGCGAGAACAAAGATGTTTAGAATTACATTTTCTACAATTTTTTCGTCGCATCGAATTTTATTTTATTTTACTATATATGCTTTTTAATTGATGATATTTTTTAAATTTATTTATGCCCGAGAAGAGGTGGGGGTAAAAGTCAACATTGCATTATCGCGTTTATTTTCAATTTTACGCGAAACTTAGTAATAAACAAAATTGTTTAAAATAAAATTTCCTACCATTTTGGTGCATATAACCACAGACTAACATATACAAGTATATGTTAGTCTGTGATATAACTAATTTTTTTTGGTAAGATCGATATTTTTCTATTTATACCCAAATAGAGATTGGGGTAAAATCTTATCATTGCAATATTTGGTACTTACTAACAATTTTATATGGAAAATTGTTAGTACCGATATTGTTTGAAATTAAATATCCTACAAATTTGGTCGTGTACTATTACTAATTATTTCACTCTTGAGATTTTTTCCGACTAAGAGACACGCCTACCACCCTAACAAGGTAATGCTTGTACATTAGTTTTCGTTTTGCGGCAGAACCGAAAGAAGGTAGCGCCCTACCATGAGTTGGTAATATAAATGTCATCTATCTAGTCGATACTCGATCTACCTTACCTATTAAGCTTATGATTAACGTTATTATCATCATCTCAGCCGTAGGATGTCCACTGCTGAACATACGCCTCCCCCATGATTTTCCAAAAGGACCGGTTGGAAGCGGCCTGCATCCAACTTCGTCCTGCGATCTTCATCAGGTCGTCTGTCCACCGTGTCGGTGGACGACCTACGCTGCGCTTGCCGGTCCGTGGTCTCCACTCCAGAACCTTTCGGCCCCATCGGCCATCTGTTCTGCGTGCCACTTTAACTGGCTAATCTTCTGAGCTATGTCGGGGACTTTCGTTCTTCTAAGGATCTCCTCATTTCTGATTCGATCACGTAGAGAAAACTTATTGTCTAACCTGAATGAAAATGAAATGTCACTTCATTCTCATTCCCATTGATGGTACCAGCCAATAGGCTTGCAGGGTTTCGCACAGAATTGGATTCAAATGTCAAATGAAGCCCATTCCCACAATCCGTTAAAGATAGACAATAAGGCCGCAGGTGTAACATTGTTTGTATGTTTGTTACTTCTTACACTCAAACTGCTAGACCAATTGTGATGAAATTTGGTATGGAGGTTGATGAGGCGCTGGGTTAATACAGGATAGTTTTCATCATCATCATTCGCCACCAAGCGGGTGCGACCGCGGGTTGCAGCTAGTTATATAAAAAGAAAGGATTCTTCCGGATAAGGCATGAAAGTTAAAAAAATTTAGTTAATTATTATATATTTTAACAATTTAACATAAAATATTTCTATGCTCTCCGCGGTTTCACCCGCGCGGTGATGGATGATGATGATGATTAATCTTATATAGCCTATATAAGTTTTTAAACTATCATGGTCACAAACATAAGAGGTATTCAAATTATCAACGGGATAATTACCATGTACATTTTCTAAGAGTTTCCGATATTTCGGCACTGTTGCAAGCGCCATGATCACGGATGAACTGAGGAATTGCGGGTGGGTGAATGGGTAGGTAGACCGTTTAGTCTGCTCGTAAAACATTCACCCACCCGCAATTCCTCAGTTCATCCGTGATCATGGCGCTTGCAACAGTGCCGAAATATCGGAAACTCATAGAAAATGTACATGGTAATTATCCCGTTGATAATTTGAATACCTCTTATATAGCCTATGTTACTCAGGGTGAATATAGCTTTCCAATGGGGAAAGAATTTTTGTAATCGGTCCAGTACTTTTTGAGCCAATTCGTTACAAACATACATACAAATCCTTTTTATATAATTAATATAATTTTAAAAACTGCCACGCATTTTCAGAACGTTGGAGCCGTACGACTTAGAAGAGCAACTGTATAAAGAGTTGCAACTGAAGAACCCCGCGCTCGAACAAGACGACATCAACAATTTGCTCAAAGAAGTAAGTCTCATATCATGTGTCACTCATTTTGAGCTGATTTTGCAATCACCAATCAGTTATAAGAGCAGTAGAATAGAAGTATATCATCCTGCATCACGGTAATTTTATCAGGCTGTATTGTGACTCGGCCCTGTCCTTGAATTAAATACCTACAGCCACGGAGTACGTAAACATCAGATAGGGCTGCCCGCCTACGTCTGCTTTCGTCTACTTGAATTTCTAGTTTAATAAATATTATATTTTAATTTTAAAAAATACGTTGTGATGATATATAAAGTGACTAAAATACATATTGTGTTTGTTGATTATTTAGCAGTACGTATATGCTCAATTATAAATATGATATCGCTGGGTGCGTTATTAAAAAATCAAAGAACCAAAAGCAGCACTGTATAGACAATAATTGCTTATTGGCAGCATTGCACTAGTTCTAACTTGTTGCTTGTTGTCGATCAAAAAATTTAGTTTTTAGTAAATTATGGTAGTTCTTATTCTGACCACGCTAAAGTCCAAATTCGTATAACGCTCACCAATGACAATTCTTAAATTTGCTCTCTCTGTTCAATTGTGGGATTGTGGGTATGTTTCGCGCAAATTTAAACATGTAACTTCGTGATCTTTAAACTAGTTAAAACTGATGTAAGATCATCCACAATTGAGTAAACTACTCATATCCTTAGAAACGTCATTCTAAGTGTTACACGAATGTGGATTTTAGTTGAAACGTAATAAGAACTGCATTGTAACGTCATAACCAGAATGTCGTAGCCTAGGGATGTGACACTCATCCCGTACATGACATAATCATAATCAGCCCATTTTGTTCCAACTGCTGGGACTCGAGTCTAACTCTCGGAGAGAGGAGTTTTGTCATAATCCACCACGGGCCCAGTGCGGCTTGGTTAATAGGTTAGTGGCCAACCAATGTCGAAGTGTTCAGGCCGCCCGAAGGCCTTCGACATAGCCTAACGACTGTTGTCCTAAGACAAACAACCGGGACCGACGGCTTAACGTGCCCTCCGAAGCACGGAAGCGCTCAGTTGAATAATGCCACTAGCGATCACCCATCCAAGTGCTGACCGCAGCAAGTGTTGCTTAACTTGTAGATCGGTTAAGATCGCTAAGTCAAGCTCCGCTACGAGCGCTCGTGCATAACATATGTCTATTTAAAATAAGTGTAAACGTTTGAAATAATGTATTTGTTGTGTTTGTCCAGAGACAGAAGCTGTCATTCGCGGCGATCGTCCAGGAAATCCTGACCCGGGAGGTGTCGCAGCCGATATTGAACGTTAGCAAAACGCGGGAACCTGCTCCTAAGGAATGTTTGGAGGTAAGACTTCCAAAGTACTTGAGCTATTAGTAATACTTACCTAATTGTAGTACTTTATTCCAAGAAGAAATGGAGTAAAAAACATAGTGCAGAATAACATAGTGCAATTTGACCGTCTGGAGATTGTAGCATCACATTTTTAGTTTTTTTCATTAATTTAGTAATTTGTTTGCTAGAGTTGGCAAACTTACAATTATAGGAATCCATAACCTTGAAAAGAAAAATAGACTAATGTACCATAAAGGTCTATACCCGACGGACGTTGTCTATGGTTATACATAGGTAATCGATTAATATGCTATGGATCGATTACATTCCGCCGTCATCTCACGTCAATGTCGGAACCGATATTTAGTATCGATCACCTCTTAAATTATTTTGCTTTGGGTCACACTACCCTTAACTAACCGAGCCTTAGAGCATATCGTTTTAATTCACCCGTTAATCTCATATCCGATCTATCGTTCGATTGTTCGTTATATTCAATTTTTGTTTCTTCGAAATTGCACTTTGTACTTAGATTTAGGCAAACGATGCCAATTTACCTGTTTGTTACGTAAATAAATATAAATATTCCTCTTTGTTCATATAAATCACTAAAAATTCCTTAAAACGAGCCAAATGCATCGTTAATTCTCAATTTAATTCTATGTATAAACTATTTTCGTTAATTTATTAATAATTCCTAATTTGCTAATAATAATAATCTATATTAACATTTAAAAGAAAGTACACAGAAAATAAAAACTAAGTTCACTACACTCTAATCAGTACTTCTACAAGTTTTGTCTCATTTATAAATTGGGTATCTATAGCTCGGATCAAATCTTAATGTTTACAACTCCATTTAATTTAACTATTGGTCGACTGTAATATGCTGACATTTGTTATGTACCTATAGAGCTAACATACACATTTTAATTTAAATTTAAAAGTATATATACACATCAAATTATATTGATAAATCAATATATATATATTTCCACTATTATAGCACTAACCTAAAGCTACTACTTTTACCAAACCTATTACTTTCAATTCAATTCAATTCATTTATTTATTTCAACCATCAGTCATATTAGCATGTTTAATAATATATAATATTACATAATCTTAAAAAATTTAATTACACAAAATTTAATTCAAACATCATCATATTAACATAAATATCATATTATCATATAAAGTTAGAAATAAAAAAAAAGTCAATAGTTAGTATGTCCACTTAATGATAATGATTAGCCTGCCTCTGTGTCATTTGTTTGTTCGTCAGTGCATGCACCATTGAACAATGGTTTATGTACTGACAATCAAACCTATTCGCAAATACGCTTAGTATGATGTTGGAGCTGGCCCGGAGCCTGCGCCCCAGGGAAGTGTATCGCTTCCGCATCGTCGTGTAGAAACAGTCGAAACGGGAGTCCGCGAACATCCCTGATGCGCTACAGTGCCGGGGCAGCCCCATCAGCACCCTAAACGCATTATTGTACTGCACACGAAGGGTGCTGTACTGCTTCTGGGTATACAACACCCACAGGCCACCCGTGTACATAGACGTACAAAATGCTCTGAAAAGAGTGATTTTGACGGCTCCGACTGGCTTACTACAAGAAGATATACTGTTAATCGATTCGCAAAATCGATCGGTTGTATCGATTGAAGGACCGTGACGAAGCGGCGGAGGCACGTCACTATTTTTCGCTTCCCTACACGACCGGACTGTACCGAACGCGTATAGAAGGGGTAGGCAGCGGTGTTTTAAATACCTATGTTTCGCCAAAAGGTTTGGTCCCATGTTATAGGGGGCGAACCTATTGCTATCTACGGGACACTGATCCAGACTCTGGACTGTTATTGAGAATTTCTTTGTCAGAAAACCCCAAGAACTATCGAACCCAGGACCTCGAGATTCCAAAGCGGCGCTTCTGCCACTATACTAAGACCAAGCGAGTGAAGCCGTTGGCGGGTCGGCTAGTTAAGAAATATGGCATCGCACGTCATGTATATTTTTCATATCGTAATTTTAATTAATTTTAATCTACCTAAAATCATGAAGTCTGAAAAAAAATTTGAAAATAGTAAATATCTGTAGTTAAATAATAAAAAAGATACTATCTTATTATTTGCGTTTGAAGCAATAATCGTGTCCAGGGATCGGACGGCAAAGTGTACTTAATTATTTTTTTGTTAGAGCAATAATGGTAGACGCTAACGTAGTAAGGAACCCTCGGTGCACGAGACCAACTCGCATTTTGTCGGTTATTTATTCTTTCAATACAAGCGCGGATCCACCGTTGTGGGCATGGCACAACCCTAAAACTTGAGTCACTTGAACTAGACTTGAGACATGCAACGTCACACTTTCATATTCGACAGGCCGATGATATGACGTTTAATAACATATACAACCTGCATATCGATGAATATATTAACGTTTCGCGAAAAAGCAACGTAAAGTTCTTTTAAATTTAATTTGACAGCATTTGATATCCTTTGTAGTTTTTACCAGCAAAATTAACGGGCAAGAACATCTTATATATCCTAGTAAAAAGCGCAGTGCTTTGCCATGCACGATTTTGAAGTGTTGTACCCAGTTTAAAATTCTGAACGGCACTGGACTGTTATGGGCAAGCGTGACGGTTAACATCAGCGACCGACTAGGTACTATATATACTATATCGATCATAAGAGAGTTCATGCTCCGACTCGTTGTCGACTTTGCTAATTTTCGGGTGGCTGTGACCACAAACTTTTTTGTGGGCTAGATCCGCGCCGTTTCAATATCTTCTGCCTTCTTTCAGGGCCTCATTTTATAAATAAGCCTTTATTTTGAGAAAGATCGTCTACCATAGATTATAAGGTCACCAGTGTTGCCCTTTTAGAACTAGTGTTGTCATTATATTGCTACACAACCCCACAGCCGCTATTAAAGTTACAACGCTTACTTCATAACGCTTATTGCAAGTACGAGTAAGTTCCAATAAGCGTTGGAAATGCTTACGTCTGTCGCACCCGGGTTTGTCCGTACCCTGTGGTTCCAATGCATATAATGCCGACTCGAACGGAACACCCACGCTGTCGCGAATAGCGCGTTAAATTTTAGTCAATTATATTCAAATTTATTTATTTATTTTTATCCATATGCGTTAAAATAGTAAAAAGTAATAAGTAATAAAAGAGTAAAAAGTTTATCCCGTGTTAATTTAACACTATAAGCAATATCCCACTAATATTATAAATGTGAAAGTTTGGATGGATGGATGGATGAATAGCTGATGTTTGATACACTTTCACGCTCAAACGGCTGGACCAATTTTGATGAAATTTGCTATGGAGGTAGACGTGGCACTGGATTAACACATAGGGCACTTTTCATCATCATCATCCATCACCACGCGGGTGTAACCGCAGGGCGCAGCTAGTATATTTAGTTTAGTATAAGGCTGTAATAACCCAATACTTATGTTACTATGTATTATCTAGCATCCGGCTTACTCTGTTGCGTTAAGTATGTGGCATTTGTGGTTGACTATTTATTTTTAGAATTGATATCTCTGATGTGTTCGTTGGATAATTAAACATTGTTAAAGCATTCTATTTGTTATATTCATCAACTTATATAATTTTGTTTGCAGCGGTTGTTTTCCATGTACAATAAAATAAAATATAAAATAATAATAATGAAATTTTAAAAAGTAAATACTTATAAATACATTGTAAATAAATAATTTAAAATGTCAGTTGTTCTCAATTTATTTACACACTCAATGATATCCTTGTTTTTCATAACTGGTATACATTGGCCTCCCGCCCGGTACCAGGTTATCGATGAGTTTCGGGACACCCGATATATGTGGGATTCCCAGGTGAGGCCGCTGTCCAATTCAAAACCAGTGAAGGTAGTATTGATCACTTGTTCTATTTCTATGCCATTTACTAGAACACAAAAGTTGTCAAGAAATCGGCCTGAAAGGTTGAAAAGGATAAAATGGGGTTTTTGAGGATGGGTACGAGCCCATTTGCGCGAAACCCTTAGATGTGCAGCATCATTCAATCTCTGCTCCTGCAGCTCAGATGATGGTGCCGTCATTAATGCAGTCACGTGGTCTGCGTATATCAAAACTTCAGCGACTCTTATAGCACAGGGATCGTTTAGAAGCAGCGTAAACAAGATCAATCGAATTAATCCTATACTTAGCTGATATTTTGACAGTTGACGGCGCGCAACGACAGCATAGGCTCACCTTCCATCCGCGAGCGTTGTGATCGCGACGTGAGCGTTTTCGGTGACGTCATCGATGACGTGTCGAGCTCGCTCACGATGGTTGTGGGCTCGAAATGGAACGTGTGTGCGAACGACGCGATTGATTTCTGCTCATAAACGAACACGCACGAGCTATGCGAGTTTGTGTGACGTACTTGTATGCCATTCCAGTTGGTAAGCAGCGCGACACTGAAGCTCCGCGGGGAGTACATGTCGCGGCAACAGCGCGCCTGCACCGCGCTCGTCTCCAAACTGCGCGCCATGCGCTCTCTCAGCGAACAGCATGCGTTCTGGCTCACGGACTTACAGGTTACACGACATTTTTATTTACAACTTAAACCCTTGTTCTATTTTTAATTGGTAGATGAATATATTTGTAACTATTTTTTCTCATAAAAAAGTGTCTGAGGGTAGATCGCGCCCTAATTTAATCGGTCCGAATCAGCAAGCCTCCGCTTCATTCATAAATTGACTTGCTGACATGTCTTTTCATTACGGTATTTGTAATGGTTACGTGGATTGTTATGAATTGTCGACTAAGATGTTACGTTTCAATGTTCCACAAATTCGTACTAGGCACACGAAACTTTTCGCTGTTTCGCAAACAAGTACCAATTATGGTCAAAACTCGCTTGTTAGTCGATTACAAAGAAGTTATAACAAAATGAACAGACATTTTTCATGATAGCAGAGAGGTTTTCAGACGAGAAACTCTGAAAATTCTTAATGATGCAGACATTTAGAGCGTAATTGTAGAATAAATTTAAAACTCACCATCACACATACACTCTCGCGCGCACACCCTCATACACACATATCCCCTAAACACACAAAACATCCCCACACTAACACACACAACAATACCTGCTTACTACATAATTAATGTTTAATAGTAGATATATTTTATTTTGTAACATGAACTTATTGAATTGTTTCGTGAACTGTTAGTGACTGTCGCATTAGGTAAATTTAAGCTAAATAATTTGAATATATGTTATTGGCTTTAAGTTGTAGACACCAGTTTAATCAATGTATTATTATGAGCTGTAGACTCTGTTATATATAAATAAAAAAATATCTTTTGTAATAAAACGTAAACCTGACGCGGACAGATTAAACTAAAAAACCTAATTAACTAAAAGACTAAAAATTTAATTACCGCTTAACCTGTCGAAGTCCGCAACAAAAATTTAAAGGAAAAAAATTCAATTGCAGAAACATGTTGACGGAGTTCAACGGAAATCGATGGTGCTCAAAGAGAAATGTCTGCTCGCCGATAAACACCAGGAAGATCTTAAATACAGGTAAAAACACGCAAACTACGTTATTAATTTATTACCGACTTGCAAAAAGGAGGAGGTACTCAATTCGACTGTATTTTTTTATGTTTACCTCATAACTTTCGATAGGGTGAACCGATTCTCAAAATGTTTTTTTTTTAAATTGTTGCTTACCGTGTGGTTCCATTTAAATTTCATCAAATTCGGTCCAATAGTTTTTGGGTTACACTCCAATAACTGAATAGAATGGAAGTCGGTATTACATTTTTCAAATTGTACTTGTTAAATATAGTATGATAGACATGCATTACGGACGACACTAAATATATATATTTGTATAATTACCAAAAAAAAACAGCACTATTTGCTGCTGGTACTTAATACATACATGGGAAGAATATTTAAAACTACTTTAAAAAAAAAATCCCACATAATCATCAATATTTGGTCAAACGTCTAGATTGATTCACACCTACAAATTTTATTCTAGGCATTTCCACTATTCATTAAGATATACTACATGCGCGCGGTTTATGCATGAAACTTAACACAGAACACTTAACACATAGAAATGTATCATTCATAATCATAACATTCGGCAAACTCGCGTCCTAGCTCGTTAGACCTGGCCACCGGACCAACCCCGCACCCTCCGCCCTGCCACCGCGCGGCCTTTATTTCTTCCGAAAACGAACGAACGAAAGCCGAAAGTCGACAATCTCTTTCACACCGAACGCTCGGGTGGGGGGTGTAAGAAAGAGTAAGAGAGATATTTTTTCACTGACGCGAATCATGTGTTTTCATTAATAAGTTGTACATAGGCATGTAGTATTTTTGTTAAGATGGTGTCCTTACTTTTAGATGGAATTTTCGAAAACTTTAACAATTAATAATTATTTCACTGTGAAGTAATAAACATTTTTGACTACATATCTACAATGTATTAACACTTTTGTACCGCCCATTAATTTTTTTTGGTAATTATACAAATAGAATTTTTTTACGACAAATCACTCTCAATTTTCTCTTGCCCCCTCTATAGTAAAATGGCAGCCATTTTGTTTTTTTACCTCAAAGCTCGGGCGCCTGTACTGTTTTAATTATTGCTATCGATGTAGACGTCCTAGGAAGACGGAAGAAATCTCATTTGAAAGCTAACAATGTAGACCATCAACTAATGATACATTTTATTCAATATCTTTTTCATAAAATAACATAAAAGGATTGAAAAAATAGAAAACAATATTTTATCCTTAATTTTTTTTACTTTTTTTTATTTTTCATGAAAACTGACATGTCAAGCTACAATTTTTTGGTTGTCTTCTCATAATACAGAATATCTCCTTTATAATAAATTTTATATCAAAGCCCTAAGTAAGAAAGTTTAGAAGTTATGATGATTAAAACAAGGTAGTGTTTTTAACCCTAGAGTGGGAAGAAATAAATAAAACAAAGTAAATCGATTCTAATCATGGTTTATTATTCTAATATCATTAAAACTTTTACAGCCACGATTCAAAATGTCCTCCATTATGCTGCAGACAAGCAGTAGCCCTAATTGACACATGTTGTGTAGCTCTTTTTATCATGGCTTTGTCCGCCCTTATTTCATCCCGACTTGCGATATTTTTTCTATGAGTTCTTCTCTTGTGTTTGGCACGTTGACATACACTTTTTGTTTCAGTGTGCCCCATAAGAAATGATCATGAAACAAATCGATGTTGACTTCGATAGCAATGTGAGCGTGATTCTAATCCATTTACCCATTCCAAATGGCTGACAGATCTCACCTGTGAAAAGTGCGAAATTGAATCAGAATGGAGAACAGTAGGGCTATTATGTATCTCGGTTGCTTACAAATGTTGATTGAAATCTTGAAATATGGCGTCTCTAAGTCAATTTTGACAACTCCAGTAGGCAAAAATGTTAGTAAGTTGAGAACTGGAGCTAGCAAAACTGACACAGAGCGGCCATTTTTTCAATTTCAATCAACATTTTGAGAGGTACATATTAGTTCTGCTGATAATTTCGCCAAAATCGATGGTGACTTCAATCGCAAATCAAGGATAGTTCGATATGGATCAAGTAAAAAAACCTGTTAATAACATTAACAAACACTTCAATTGCAATCATTTGCAAGCGCGAGTTTCAACTTTATTTATTTGTACAGATGATCAAGAGTTGTTGTTTTTCTACAGACTTCCACAAAAGGTACTCAATTTGACTGTATATTTTTTTAATGTTTGTTACCTCATAACTTTCGACTGGGTGCACCGATTCTCAAAATTCTGTTTTGTTTGAAAGCTAGTGCTTCCCATGTGGTCTCATTTAAATTTCATCAAATTCGAGCTAGTAGTTTTTGAGATACATTAAAATAACTGAATAGAATGGAAGTAGGTATTAAATTTTTCAAATTGTACTTGTATAAGTCAAGTTGAGACGTTTTACCTACAGATGTTCGACGGTGATCCGCAACATCCGTGCTGCCAGCTCCACGTCCCCAGCAGAGCGCGAACTGCTCCACGAGCTGCAGCAGTACCAGCGCCGCGGGGAGACCCTCACACAACAAATACAAGCTCTCAAGGAACACGCCAACCGGGAAACTGAACAGGTGACTATATAATACTGTTAGGTACAGCTTGGATACGGACCCTCAGAAAACTATTTTCTATGGAAATTAAAATTGTACTACTCGCCTTTAACGCTACGTTTTGTTTTACGGCGTTTTTATTTTGAATTGAGAGTAAATTTGGCGATTTTTGGAACGGATATAGTTATCGGAAATGTCATTTTATGTAAAATTCATAATTATTCAATAAATCCATTGAGTAATGAGTATACCCTGCGCTTAGTTTCGCCCAAAACTCGTGTCTTTTTTCACTCTTTTATTATTTTCCTTCTTTGGCGTTGAAATGACTGATTAACTTTAAAATTCACAATTACAAACTATAGCCTAATACATTACCACAGGTGTATCGTATTCTACTAGTCAAGCTCTTTCATTTGATATCCATATCGACGGAGGTGTAATAAATATGTAATCCGCCATTTTTGTGGCCGCGGCCATCTTGGACCGATTTTCATCAAACATAGCAGAGAATACTCCCGACTAATTCACCTTTCAAACAAAAAAATTAAATTAAAATCGGTACTTATAACACGCCGTCGTTTTTACTGTCGGCGGTTAAAAACTAACAAAGGACAAGAAACCAAAGTAATTAAGGTGCACCGAGGTAAGAATATGATTTTTTAAGAAACCGTAGAATATTTCGCAACATACATTTTTTCTTGGCTTGAAAAGTACATGCAGAAGAAATAATTTTACAGAGTTTTGCATAAAGGATAAGTTTTATACTACGAAGAAATAATAGTCAGGAAGCATAATTCAGAACAAATTCCACACAAAAAGTGGCCCTTCAAATCAAAACAACGTATGATTCCAAATACAAATTACTTCCGAGGTTACAAATAGACATGTTCGGTGATTGGTTTAAATTCAGAAGGAAAGCAGGGATTGGTTTACGCGCGTGCTGCAACGTCTACAATGACAGCAGAGTCATAGCGGCGTGGACGATGTTATGCAACAAGTGGACTGGACCAACTCAATAATAAATCAATCGTAAATCTCGTATGTCTCGCAAAATATGATTAATGTATAATTTTTTTGTCTAGAAGACATTAGAATAGATTCTTCGCAATGTAGTAAAGAAAGATTATGAAACATTTTAGGCTTATACATTTTACCAAAAAAATAAGTCGTTATTTGCCAGCTGGATGTTTTTCAGTGGTCACAGAATACCTTCATATCAATTTAGAAAATTCAATCAATTTATAGAATTACTTTAGAAAAGCACTGTGTTGATATTACTGACAAATTAATTAGCAACTCATCTAAACCACTTTAAAATTTGCAGAGGGTGAATTTTCATTAGCTTGAAAAATTAAACATGCTTTAATTTGACCAAACAATGAACTGTTTTTTTAATGCTATATACGAGTAGTTACCTATATTACATACCAACTGTAGGCAATCGTTTATTGTTAATTGTCTGTAGTATCTCTTTTGAGCGTAAACGCTTTGGAAGCGCTAATTCGCGTTTTTGCTGAGTGTTTGAAGGGTCACATAATAATGATTGATATAGTATATTATATTATGTCAATTATTCTTACCTGATGTAATAGAACATTATTTGATTAACAAGTTCAATTTCCATAGACTACATTTAGAAATTGTTTATTAGTTTGTTATTGCCGAGCGCTTTCTACACACACACGTTTTTAAAATCAATCATAAAACCGGTCGCGCCAGTGACGAATCGTCAGACGCGGCTGAGGCCACTTAGAGAGAGGTCAGAGGACGTATCGCTCTGACGCCCGCGCTTACACAACTAAATATTATTGCGCTCAAAACTTCCTGATACTTATTGAGGTAACATTTCTAAGTGGGATTCTGACAAATAATTTTATATGACATACAGTGCATCAACAATAGAAATTTCATTGTTATTATTTTGCTATTAACCAAATTTCTTATGCTTATACTTGGTATCCAGGAATCCATGCTGGAGGCGGAAACTGGTAGCATAGCTATGTGATGGTTAATAGTAGACACACCGTGTTTGGGATCGTATGAATCGTCTTCGCGATACCTTTTTTCTAGCTGGTGACCAGGACCTGATGCTGGATCCAGAAACTGGTAGCAGGAACTATTTGATGGTTGTTTTATTTGCTATTCTCATTTCTTTTTGGTAGGTACATGAGTTAAATCTTACTTTTTTCTAGTCTATGCTCTTGTAGATAACATGTACTTGATTAATAATTATCATTTTATGTTAATTAATGTCGATATTAAAAATAAAATGTGTCCTGCGTGATATTTTATTTCACTTTTTTGACCTACTGTGACATGACTATTTGTGACATTAAAACCAAAGTAGATAAAAAAAGATCCAAATATTAATGCGCGCTATTTTGGTCAAGCGGTAAGGCCACTGTCGCAGGGCGCGCTAGTAAGTAACTCACTAATGTAAAATACCTAAACTCGCGCACCGCTGCGCAGAATAAAGGCTCATGAAGATGTTGATGTTTCTTCGGGACAAATCATCAGCATAAAAAGATAAATATGATATTTTATATAACATAATTTAAAAAAAACTGTAGGTATTTACTGTACCAACTGGTAGGTAGGTACTACAGTTTTGTGTAACATGGTCTATAATTTTTTTATTATCTATTTTTTTTTTATTGTTTTCAGTCAAAATTAACGTAGTATAACTATGCTGGTTTTCACAGGCAGTCATACTCTTGTTTTTCTAGCTTAAGTACAGCTAGGCACTTATTTTGCCGCATTGAATCGGCTAGCAAGCGAGAATAAAACATAACAAGCAAAACCATTGCACATTACATACATTTCAATATTTAGTCCTTAAGAAAAAAATACATCCTAAATTAAATAAAAATTGACTGACTTTATTTTGCATAGTATTGACCATCTCGATTTGTTAACGTATTTGAATATCTTTGAATAATTATAATTTTGCCATTATTTACTAGTAAAAGTGATCCCTGGACATTTTATTCGTGTATTGCTCCTGCACCACTTCACAACGAATGCTGGCATGATGATCCACAACTGAAGTTGACAATGATAAAAATGAAAATGTACGCGAAGATTTGAAGTGTGCTCGCTTGCAAGTAAAATGTCCGACTGATGACGTACTGAACACGACTTTTAAGCCCCGCCTACTTGAGCACGACTTTTGTTGGGTCATTTTTTTAACGCAGTTACAGTTCCTGACTATTATTTCTTCGTAGGTTTTATATCAGTATTTTTTATGATTCTCTAAACGCGATGATTCCAGAGCTAAATTTGATTAAAGTAACCACTTTATAACAATTTGTAACACGATATTTTTTTAAACCTAGGGAAAGTCCGGACCTTAACGGGGTAAGGCCGGACCACATTCTATAACCGTCCCTGTACCTCAGATCATAACCTCTATAAAACTTAAATATCTGGTTTACCCAAAGAAAACACAAAAAATAAGTTTTAGAAATATCGTCTCCAAATCAAACAAAGATGGATTTTTTTTTATTTTGATAATCTTGTCATACTCCCAAGGGAAAAATGTTGAGGATGTTATGTTTCTCAAACTTTGACATCCATTACATTTACATTTTACATTTTAAAATATTTTTTTCACACATAGGTTCAGGTCCCAAACTAGGCAGAGCCTGTACTATGGTAACCTGATGATTGATATACATTATTATATATATAAGCTTGAAGTCGCTCAACGAGCAATGGAGAGGGCTATGCTTGGGGTTTCCCTGCGTGATAAGATCCGAAATGAGGAGATCCGTAGGAGAACTAAGGTCACCGACATAGCTCTCAAAATTAGCAAGTTGAAGTGGCAATGGGCAGGCCACATCGCTCGCAGAACTGATAACCGATGGGGAAGAAAGGTTCTCGGTTCTCGAGTGGCGACCACGCACCCGAAGGCGTAGTGTAGGCCGGCCCCCCGCTAGGTGGACCGACGACCTCATAAAAACCGCGGGGAATCGCTGGATGCAGGAAGCGAGTAGCCGGTCCAAGTGGCGTTCTATGGGGGAGGCGTATGTTCAGCAGCGGACGTCTTCCGGCTGATAATGATGATGATGATGATTATATATATACAGATCAAGCAGACATGTTCATGCACACAAACGTTAGACCTGTCCGGGGATCGAACCCGGCACCGGCGGCTCAGAAGGCAGGGGTGCTACCAACTGCGCCAACCGGACTTGAGCTCATGAACACTATAATATTATCATACTTACATTGATTTTTTTCTTTGAGTAGTAATGGAGCAATGTCAAAATCAATGTAGAATAATATAATAGTGTTTGATGAGCCCATACCAGATACACTGCGCCCATCAGCCTGAGACATAAAGTAGTCTCATGTGTCTGTATATGAAAAGAAGAAATGGGTTAAGGCGCGGTCCAATCCTAATTTTAAAACAATTTACGAGTACGATACTTTACATAAGGTTGAGAATTGAGTACCAGAATAGACGATGTAATGCGAAAACTCAATTGAATACGTGGGATGTACTTTTTATATTAAAATGTATTTCATACAATCAAATGATTAAATTTTAATGGAGATAATAAAGGAGTCCATAGTTCACTAGTAAATGTCATTGGGAACTCGAATATGATACATTCATTGAAATATATTTGCACACAATTGAATAAAAATGCTTTTTCCCACGAAGCACGTAAGAAAAATTGCAAAATTTAGGGGATGTTGCCGATTTTTTTCTATCGAGCCAAATTTGCTCTATCGTGTATTGCCTCCCATACTTCATAAGGACGTATATTCAATTTACACTACGTTTTTTTCGAACTTCGGTTATTAGGTTTAAGCGTCGAAAAACTAAGTTTTCGCGAAGTCGAATCACGAAATTTGTAACTAATTTCACCTTAAGTAATTTCACGAACTACCTCGCGTTGGTACAAAACAATGTTAAATATCTTTACACAATGATGACTTGTGAGTCTATAATTTAAACGCAGTGAGCCTGCAAAAAGCCGGTTTTTAATTTGCGATCTGCCTTCGATTTTTCTGGGATCACATCATCAGATCCCGAATCGGTACCAATGCGACCACCTGGGAAGTATACCCTCTTAATCAACAAGAGAATTTCCCAAATCAGTCCAGGTGTCTTCGAATAAACGGAAAAATAATAAGATATATCAAAAATTCTTACGAACTGAGACCTCCTTCTTTTTTAAGTCGGTTAATAGTCCTTGCAGTTTGATAAATTGTTTATTTTTTACAAGTGAGAAAGATCGGATGGTTTTCAAACGATCTTTGCCCATCAACATTTTAATGGGGGTAAGAGCGGATCTCATTCTACAACCGTTTTTAGCTTATTTAAACCATTTAATCAGTCAAGTATTTGTCACATGATTCCAATATTTTCCAAAACTTTACAAAAAGTAGCAAGTACTTCAATATTTCAAAAATATGTTGGCGGGGGTAAGTCCGTATCTTCGAAAAACTGCACATAGGGTATCATTTTGATTTCACGACGAATAAAATGCGTCTGGACGGCGCAAGTGATTGGCGTCGAATGGCAGGATGGGTAGAACAAAATGGCGTCCCCGGCTATAGTACAAACACTTTATAAAACCCCTAGATTCGTAAGTTATAAATAATCAACCTACGAATCTAAAAATAATAATTTAAATTAAAATAATAATTTAATTTATCCGATCCTAACCCAGATACTGGTACTGATTCGCTTGTAACACTAACTAAAATTCTCTAAACTATTGGTAGTTCTTATTATGTTAACACTAAAATCCACATTCGTGTAACACTTAGAATTATAATTCTAAACATATGATTATTCTATTCAATTGTGGGTAGTTTAACATCAGTTTAGACTAGTTTAGAGAGCACGAACTTACATGACGGCTAAATTTGCACTAAACATACCCACAATTAAACAGAAACGGCAAATTTAAGAAATGTCATTTGCAATACAATGCAATAGGTACGAATTTAGACTTAAGCATGAACAGAATAAGAACTAACGTAATTTATTAAAAATAGATTTTAGTTGGCTAGTTTAGTTTGTTGTTCTGAACAACCGAATTACTACCACTGTCTTACTCCGGTGCACCTTAATTAGATAAATGTACTGCAACCTGCTGTTGAATTCCGGCTTGCAGATACTTTGTATCCCTGTTTAGTTTGTGGGCTTGCAGTTTATTAATACGTATTTGCTATGAACTCATCTTCTCTCTCACACTTATTCATAAAATACATCCACCCTGCTCTGGCTTATCGTAGCCAGATTTGGTGCTGCCATGTGTATCTACATAAATTCCTGTTGTCACAATTGCTTTGTAAGTACGGTACTTTGTCGATCGATAAATTTAACAATTCGACGTAGACAGAATCGCCTTTAATTATTATAACTGACATATTTGACATCTCGGTTGATAAATTTGACAATTTCAGAATCGGTTTAATTAATTATAAATGGCATAATTTGACAATATTAATTGTTAAAACCCTTTTAGCGATATATCGAATTTATCGATCGACAAAGAACCGTACTTGCACTGCTGTTAGTACAAATAGTATAAATATGCTTCGATATCTAACACTGACATTATTACTTGTGTTGCCTTATTCATCAACGCAGAGCCCAATCTGCAGAAACAACAAACTTGAAATTATGGCAATTGCAAGCTTACTGGAACTGGCGTACTGGAGACGCGATCCCCTGAGATTGGAGACGAAGAGACAGAGTCGTAAGGGCTAATAGGCGGAGATGTTAATATGCCTGAGTGGACTAACGGGGGATGATTTAAACCTTTTTTTTTAAATTATTCTTCCACACTACAGACTTTTTGGTCCGTACCTTTTTTAGTTTGTTTTTTTTTAATTTACATTTTTCTTGGAGATTCGTTCTCCAAACATCACAATAAACATTCTTAAGCTATGGTGGAAATTGCTTAAAAACTAAAGTGAGTCCATTGATTGATGATTTCAATTTTGCCGGTCCTCGTGTAGGCGGGGGTTTTTATGTGTGCTGATTTCCCTTTTTGGGGATACGCACTCGTATATACGAGTAGTTTATTGTCTTGTATTTCACACACTGATGGGTTTATACACTCACGAACTTTTTGGGATGCCGGCCGGCCTGGTTTGAACAGATAGGCTGCTTCACTTTACTTTTGGCAAGTCGGGTCGATTTTCGGAGAAAGGCGGAATAGATTTACGTCACGCTTCAGACGCGTGTGTAGTGAATGTTCTTCCATTAAGGAAGGAGTTTTGGAAATTTCTTCCCAAAGGGGATGAAGCGAGAAAGACTGCTAGCATATAGTTGTTAGTAACACACGTTCATAAGTGAATCTGAGAGACCTAAATTGAATGAATGCTTTTGTTTGGATTTGAATGTACAGTCGCCGAACTATATCCAATAGAAAACTGTATAGTACTGTACAATGTACACTGAGTACACTAAGTAGATAAAAGCTGCTGGACGACTCCTTATTGGATTTGTTTTGTTAATTTATTTAATTAGGGATAAGATAAATTGTAAAAAACTGGAAAAAAAAAGAGCAATAGAAGAAGAAAAAAAGGGAAAACCCAAAATAGCCAAAAAAGAGAAAAATAAAAAAAAAACAACCCTTTTACTGTTAATTATAAGATTTAGTACTATATAAGTTTAGATATTAAGTATTTATAAGAAGTTAATAAGGAGTCGTCCATATATGAAAATATTTTATTTTCACTTGATCTCGTCTAGGACTTTGAATACATTTAAAATATTTAAAATTAAATTTTAAATATTATATTAAATTTATATATTATATTTAAAGTATTAAAAAAAAACTTTTATTACCAAGGGCACGGACCTTATGTCTGTGGACCTAGCAGCTACTAATAAAAAAAAATGTACGCTGTACAATATTATAATGGCTATATCCGGGCATTATCGATTTTATATGTTTTGGACAATATTTAACATAAATCGTTTGTTATTCCCAGCTATACAAATGGAAGGCTGAGTACAAGAAGAAGGACATAGCCCTGGGCAAGTCCCACAGCGACACCATTGCGTCCATACTGCAACAACAGTAAGTTACTTTATACATTAGGATTAGGATCAGTCAGAAATACGAGTAGGTACTTATCTCCAATAAAACTGCACTCGAGTACAAATATACACTGCATTGTATAACTTAGCTGCAATCACAAATCACTAGTTAGCACATACACGTCCGTACAGCTCGGGAGTTGCCGACATAATTATTTTTCCTTGATTTCGAACGGACTAATGCTGTTTGCCTCTACCGGCATTTACAGCGTCACCGGACGGGTGGCGAGCGCAGATGGCACTCAGCCAGGTCGACATAATGTCTTCACTACTTCACCTTTAGGCAAAGTGTTCACTCAAAGTTCTAAGTACTGATAAAGTCAACACAACTACAGATCACGGCACGTAAGTTGAACTATGCGCAGAACATATTTTCGGATCTCAATCGAAGTGTGGTATGCGGTGCGGAGCGAGGGGCTGTGCATAACCATAGCAACGTGCTCCCAAACAATCTCACTCCGCCGCTCGCAGCCGGCGCACACTCCGCTTGATCCTGGAATAAAATTGTGCAAAAAGGTTTCAATTCTTCGACATTTATATACATATATATGTCAAATGTGTGATCATTAAATTTAATTTCAAGAAAATAACATGACCACAACCAACTTTAAGAAGACAGGCGAGTGGAACTATTTTGAGGTATAATATATTTTTTAAGAAAAAACAACATAAATGATAATACTAATTATATTATAATGTTAATACAATTAAAGAAGCTTACGTCAAACGAGAACACATCATCGATAATATGACTGAAAGTTTATAACCCAGTGGGAGCTACTGATAGCAGTGATTCTGAATTAGATTCTTCAATTGACACTGTCGTGTTAGATTTGAAATGATTTCAAATTATGTTGTTGAAATGAGGGAGTTAACCGCGCCATGTGGTGCTAGATATGGTTTGAGGTTAAATGCGTCGAAGGCGTGATCAATCACCGTGAATGGCGGCCATCTTCACGTTTGGTTTTTATGTTCGTCAGGGTGGATAAAATTAGGTAGTCGACAGCTTATTGTAACTTTACACAATTCCTGTGGGAAAATGATTTGCAAAAGGTACCTTTCGTGACGTGGTATTTGGATCCGTGGTTTAATATTTGAAACTCCACGTGGCCCGGGTTGGGCTCGCTTGGTGCTTTCCTCGTCCTGTTAGCATGGCTAGCTGGCCAATCCTTATTTCCATGGCCCGTTCACCATTTGCTTGTACTATAAAAAAAACACTATTTTGGCCTGGTCGCCAGAAGAGTTTCTCGCGGTGGTCAGAACGGTTTCTCTACTTCGATGGTCAGAATGGTCTCTCTCGAGCTCGTGTCGAGTTCCAGCTTCTATATCGCCCTTTTGCGGACTTTTATTTTTACAGGGTATCACAGAATAATCCAAAAGATGAAAGCGCAACTCTTTGCCCAAGTTCTAGAATATCACTTAAAAATTATGTAGGTGTTGAATGAATGATATACCCATGAATTATAGTGATTAATATTAGTATTCCTATATTTGTTAACGATAATACCTAACGATTACTTCTCACAACACTTTGTTAGAGAAATACATTGATTTGAATGGAAATCCGATATTATGTTTATGAAATTTGATATTTTGATTTAACTTATTCATCATCATTTCATTTCTAACGACCGCAGAGTAAGTAGTCGTCCATAACTGTACCTGTACGACCACCATGTTGGTTCAACTTACGTGCCTCGAACTCCACTCATTTGACAGTCATGTAGCTTCAGTCTTATCTTAGCTAAAACACAATAAAAGTTTAAAGTTGTTGTTTTAAGTTAATGATTCATTAAATCATTTAAATCAAATTATTTAATGAATTTCATTACATTTAAATGTCGCTAAAACATTATTAAACTAGACTAACTGCCGCTTTGCTCACGTGAAGAAAATTTACAAGAATTTTACAATCATGTCGGAATTACAAAAAAGTATTTTTTTTTTGTAATTTATACCGTTCCAGTATCTAAGATGCCAAATTTCATCAAAATCTGCTCAGTCGTTATGCCTTGGCATATCATCGCTTCACAAAAATCCACTTTCTCCCATACTTTCTTAAAATTCTCACGAAAACGTATGACGATTGTATATTGTCTATGCTGACCTTTTAATCATTTACACTATTTTTTTATTTAGAAACGGGATATTTACCATGTATTGTATATATTTTGAGTTCTCGATATTTCAGCACAGTTGCATGCGCCATGTTCACGAGTAAACTGAAGTATCTGCGGGTAGGTATTGTTATGAGCAGACGAAACGGTCTACCCTCTTCCGCACAAGTTACTTGCGTTCCGTTATTACCAATAACACAACAGTCACTTGGAACTCGATCTGGGTCTTGACACACATAACTCACGGTACTCACGTCTTCGCATTTTGCAAATATATGGTAAATATCCTGTTTATAAAGTTAATTTTAAGTTAGTGACCATGTCAGTAAAAACATTTTTTTTCTATTTTCAGAACGAGCCAAATATCAAACCTGATTGAAGAGACGAAGCTATTGAAAGACCAACTGAGCATAGTTTAAGATGTCTTTCATCGTGTAGTTCGTGCCAAAAATAATGTCCCCTTGAAGTAGCAAACAAACAATAATTGTCAATCCATAAGAAAAGTTAATAGACAAATAGTGCGTTCGAATAGCCCCGAGTTGGCGAAAATAACGTTAAAAACGCTAAAAACGATTCCCAATTCGAACGCCCTTGGCGTTCGAATTGGGAATCTGCGGGTGAAAATGTCGTTTATGGCTCATTTTATTCAGCGTTCGGAAAGCTAAAAAGTTATTTTTGCTGCCAAAAAGTGCAATCTTTGACCCACGTTCGGAGCATGGTTATTTGTGATCGTATTTGACAGCATAATCGTGCGATTTTAGGACTTATGCTCGGTTTAGCGTTCGAGTAGAGTGTGGGCAAAAGTGGCAAAAATTACGTTTTTGAGCTTTACGAACGCTTTAACAAAAGAACCAACAATGGCAACGCCCTCATTGCTAAACGAACGCTCCTCTAGTAGAAACACCATTGTTGTATAACTAAACCTAATCCGTCTGATTCAAATCAAAACGGCGTATGAGGATAAATTCATATTATTTAATCGCTGTTTTAAGACGCTTATCAGCTTATGATGAAACGTGGTAAAGCGAGTTTAAATCATGGTTTGAGCAAATTGTATATGGGAAGTTCTGCAGTCCATGTTTTATATTATGGCGTTTATAGTGCACTATGGTACAAGTGTGTAGTGGTGATTATCGCTGAGGTGCTATTGGGACCCGAGCCGTTAGGTAAAGGTCTTAAGAGAGCCGAGGAAAAAATAACAAATTAAAATTTCAGTTTCGAATTTTCCTATAAAAAGGAGAGCATTCCCCATATGTAATTGAATAATTTGAAATTAAGTATTCGATTGAAATGTCACTTAGGTTTTCGTTTATATTTTGTGTGTTCATGTGCGTTGCTAGATACTTTGTTAATTTGATTTTGAATACATTCTTTGTCTGGAATTATTGCTGTTTGATTTTTCGTTGTTTTTGGATAACTACACCGCACGGCTTTGCTCACATAGCCTCGCGTGATATGGCGCCTCCTCTAAAAATAAGTAGCTTAAGTCATTCTTTTTGAAATCAGTTATCCGACTATGAAAGTCCAGGCAAATCAGTCTTGTCTTTTTGGAAATGAGCCGGACAAAAAATCAGTACCGTATATACTTTCATATGCATTTATTAAATATCAGTTATTTTGACATATGATAAGTCACAAAGTAACCATATGCACAAGCTAATTATTTTCTATTGAACAGTTGCCTACTTTAGGAATAAGTATAGCATTTCCTTATACTTTTTCTCTCGAAATCTTCGTACTCTTTATTTGCATCAGTTGGAGCATTTAAATCTTACATGGTAATGAAATTGGACCATCATATCTTATCATATTTTAGAAAATAGAATGTATGTAATTAAAACAGCCAAATCTTTATCAAATTGTTTATTGAGATTCAATTCAATAAAAAAAAGTTTATACATAGTATTTTTACATTCAATAATTGAATGTGACGTTAAAGTAAACTTAATTTAGCGTCTATATGACTATTTATTCTAATTTATAGAAACTCTCATAATGACCAACAGAAATTTTCTATAAAATATTACACACTCAGTCACTAAGCTCACAAATAGCTAATAATAAAATAAAAGAGTTTTTATTAATATTGTGAAATGTTCAGAATATAATATGGGATGTTCACACTGATACCCTAAAAACAATAAAAAAGAACTGAAGAATTTGAAAAAGTTATTGGCCAATAATGAGCAAGTTTAACATGTCTTTTATATCAACTACTATAGTCTTTTTTAAATTAAATGTTGTAAATATTATCCATCAATTTAAATACAAATATATATGTATAATTTATCAGATAACGATATACAAATAAGGAAGTCAAAGTTGACCGTTACTCTATTGTTTTATACTAAACACTAACAAAGCTACCAAAATAGTTCGTATAACTGGTAAATTTTACACTTAGAGTAGTGAACTATAATATATATACTAATCGAACACTTTTTTGATAAATTCAGTAATATGAAACTAAACAGGTGCAGTACAAAATTAAAATATAGTAAAAATTGTGAAACAAGCAGTGTCTAAACAAAAGCATAAAAACCACGCACTTTTCAACATGAAGTGCAAATAAAGTAATGGTTTAGTGCTTCATTTTCTTGTTGCTTAACTACTCACGGTATTAATTATGTACTTACAATTAAAAAGTTCTTTCATACTCGATTAACTACTTATTTTAACAAAAATAACGCTGTCAAGTAAAATACAATCCTACCGACTGCGCCAATCCTACACAACTCATACAAATCATCACAAACTAAGTACCTTAATCTATGACTTAGATTTCGATAAGCGGTCCCCAGAACATCTTGGAAACCCTGGTCTCGTCCTCAGTGAAGAAGAACTCCTTGCCAAGCTTCACGAACTCTTTCATGGAAACCTTTCCATCCTGAAGACATGAAAAGTAAAAGTGTTTATAAAGGAGTAGAGGCCAAAATGTCTGTACTTGGAAGAAAAATAAAAAATGCGTGTCAGAAGATGTAAAATTATCTACTGAACAAGAATAGCACGTTTTTGAAAAAAAATTGGTATGTCCCGCCAGCTGTCTGGCTGTCTGTATGCTCATGTCATGCACATGCTTATTCACGCATAACTTAAAAACTACCGCCCAGATTTCGATGAAATTTGGTATATGGATAGAATAGAGCCTAGAGCCTGGATATAGCTTGAACTATAAACTTTTTATCTTTATGCGTCACATGAATCCAAGGTGCCAACATAAACTCTATATGCTACACGGTGTCATGTAAAACTGAGGTCTCGATAGACTGGTCGGCGTGCATGAACCTCTATGGTACCTACTGCTAAAAACCGTATTAATTAAGCATGCACGCCTTTTACAAATTTTTGCAAATATACCCATTATAAGATGTGCAGTAAATTTCAGAAATTATTATAATGAAAAAATAATTATTTCTCGTATAATTCACCCAAAAAGTAGTAAAATTTAGTTAACGAAAAAAAGGCATTACGAAGTTTCGCCGGATACATTTTTGGTCCCATGTTATGGGGGGCGAGCCTATGTCTATCTACGGGGCATGTTCCGGACTGCTATTGAGAATTTCTTTGTCAGAAACTCCTAATAACTGTCCAACCCGGGGATCGAACCCAGGATTCTGAGATTCCAAAACGACGCTTCCTCCACTACACTAAGACGAAGCGAGCGAGCCACGCTCATTATTTTTAAACTAGCTATCCCGCTGATATCTCACTTGAAGGTCAGTGATAATGCAATCGAAGATGTTAGACCTAAATAGCTCTCAGCTCTCAAAGGCAGCCGCCGGAACACACTTTTGTTTAGTGACAGATTTCCTAGACAAGATTTGAATCGCAAACCACCTGGACCGCGGCCCTTACTAGACTTAAGGTCATCACCATCATTCAAATGTCAATAGAATTTATGTATACAAGTTTAAGGTATCATGCATACCTTCAAAGTATTCGCTAGCAGATAATAGGGTAATAAAAGAGAATATCTTTCATTCTCAAACTCATAACTTATGTAATTATCTCGCTCGTGAAACCCGTGTTACTACTGGTAGTAAGACTGATAGTAACACGGGTAACGAATCAATTCTTGTGATAGACAGCCCGATCTGGCCGAATACGTGATCCCGTATTCACACAAACTTCAGTGAAGTCATGAAGAGTCACTATATTGTACAGCCAGAATTGCGCAACTAAATAATGTTCGACACGTAGGTATTGCGCAACCCATAATTTCAAAGCCATGTACATGGATTCTGGGATATACATTCCTGGCTGTGCATAGTCACCCCTTTTTTGCTCAGGCTGGATTGTATGACCCGTATTGCACAGCCAAATATTCCGAGGTCATGTACACGGAATACGGGCTGTACAATCGGCTTGTGCAATAATTGGCTGTGCATTCCAGTGGTCGTATTACTGCTTCCCGTCGTAAAGACTGCATCATAACTGTGTCAACTTATAGAGCGAGGTCTCACACGCAGTTTCGCATGTTCTCTAAAGCCGAACTTCTATATGGAACTCACCCCGTTAACATCTATCGAAGCGAAGGCGACGGCTGCATGCTCGTTGTCCAGCCCCAAGCATTGGAAGAATAACTTGAATTCCTTCACAGATATGTAACCTGACTTGTCTGCGTCTACCGCCTGCAAAACATTAGGTTATAAGTTATAATCATTTAAATATAATAATAATATGGGACAACATCCGCACAGGCTTCATGTACCAAACTAGACAGAGCTTGTAAAATGGTAACCTGATGATTAATATACATACATATATACATCCACAGACACAGGTTAACAGACATGTTCATGCACATTAATGTTTGACCTGTTCTGGTATCGATTCCGGGTCCAGCGGCTTAGAAGGCAGGGTCCTACGAACTGCGCCAACAGGCCTGTCATATACGTGTAGTATGTACCTATATGTTACTATTGTCCTACGTAGGACTTAAATAATCTGTGGTAGGTAGGACTGGGAGTGGTTATGGAGGTATGGAGTGTCAATATCACACCATCTCTATCGCACTGCAATTATAAATAGGGTACTTTGTGAGTAAGAAGGACTACACAACTTTTTAGGGCAACGAGCGTTGTGTAGTGCAATCTACAAGGCAAAAAAATCTGGGCCACTTTACAGCTGCTAAGGCTGTTAGACGTGACGCTTTACTCTTATCCAGTGTCGTCACTATACAATAAAATTGCATATCTTTAAGTAGGCTTATTCCCAAAGGGAATATATGGGCTCCCAGTAGGCCTGGTTTTAGTCCTATATATTAAACATTTTCTAGACGTTATCTAAGCTCAAGACAAGTGTCTAGTCTAGAGTAGTGTGTGTAGAGGATGAAGACGTATGCCTGATAATAAGCGCAACGGTCGCCTATGATGTATGATGGTTAGATCGGTCCAAATTTTGAATATTGCTGAAAACCTTAAATTTTGTTGAAACAAAAGACACTTGTCTTGAGCTTAGATAACGTTTAGAAAATGTTTAAAATATATAGGACTTTAGTCCTTACTAATGAATGAGGGTAGTGGTTTTAACCTGGCCTACTGGCTACCCTAATTCATTAGTAATTACCAACTTCGTTTCTGAGATGCACACAATAAAGGCAGACCATCGAAGAATTAAGTTTGTTACTCTAAGGCTGAGCGCACATTGGAGACACAGTTTTAAGACAGACTTTCCTCACATAGACAAGTCTGTCTTAAATCTAAAACCAAATTGTTTTGCCTATGACACGTCGCACATCTAAAACGAAACTATTTTGATTATGAGGCAATTTTGTCAATGAGACGTTTTGTTTGAAGTGTGCGCGTCTTCATAACTTGTGTAAAGCAATAGTCTGTCTTAAAACTATCGTGACTCAAGTCTGTGCTCAGCCCAATGGAAGTATCAAGAAACGAGGGTGGCAGTGCATATGTAAACACTACGAGTACCTTCATATGGGCGAAAGAGATGTAAAAACCAATGTTTTGGGGTACAGCGCCACGCAAATCTACAGTTCTAAAATTTGGGTAGCACAGCAACTGTTATGGGCGAGCGTAGTGCTTAACATCAGATACTATACACGACTTCGCCGTCTTATCAAAAAAACAATAGTTTCCTACTAGTGTGTGTCATCCTACTAGTTTTTTTTTTTTTCATTTATAACTACACTCAACAAATTCAAGTTTCTTGGCCGTTATTAACTTTCGCAATTTAATTATTAGAAAAACATTTTTTAAGCACTTCATACCATGCTCATTTAGGAGACATGGGAACTAGTTGTTTTCTAAAGACAATCTAAGTACCACCTACTTTTAAATACATATAGGTACTAAATAATAGATAATTAATATAAGCATTCGAAGCAGACCGGTCTCCGCAGACAGCACCCGTTCACGAGTTGACGCATGTGGCAGCCATTGCTTTCTCAACCATATTTGAGGGGATGGCGACCCGCTACACACGCTACTGCCTGCCTTCTGACACCTTTTCGTGAGCATGACTGCTCTGGGTCTCCAGTGACCACTCCAAGTCAATTATTTTACAATTTAGAACCATCATTGCACTAAAGCAGGGCCTCCTATTACCGCTCCGTTCCGATCTCTGATCGCCTACTAGTTTCTATCTATCATACTAGTTTAGAATCCAGTATACATTTGAAACATACCCTGAACAAGTATGGCAGCCAGCGATGCGCTTTCTTCTTAAGTGTCTTGTCGTTAAGCACGTGGTGCATGTCCTCCAAATACTGCTCCACAGTCACGTAGTTGTACGGGTCTATGGCACCCCACTGCTCTTCCCAGGTCAGCTGGAATGCACAGGAAATTACTATCTCTCTTTATATATTATCTCAAGCTGCGTCCGGTAAACCTATTTCCGGGTTATAATTTTTTTCTATTGGTTCATCAGTGACTTCGCGGGACGGAAACTGAAGATGGAATCAAGAAGTGAAGATATTAATGCTGCCTTAACCTACGCTGATCGGCTTCCTATATTGAGATGAGAAGATGTTTTTTCACGCCCCGCTAGAAATATCATAGTTCTAGCTGCAAGAAAAAAAACGTATAGGTACGCCGGCAGAGCATACCTTAATAATAAGAGGTGAGAAGTAATGTGGTGTGTAAATATGTGGTAGTTCTATATAAACTGATAGATATCTTTGATCCAGGGTATTTCTAGAAAACGGCTAGGAGAACGCTCAGTTTTGAACCTCGACTTAAGTGTTGGGTGTACTCTTGAATTTCGACAAGCTCGATACTTCGACAAGTCGCTTACTTTGAAAAAACGTAGTTCGACAAGTCATTGCTTCGAAATGACATATATGCGACAAGTATTTTACCCAAAGTGCTGCGTTATATCTTTATCGAGGTGTAGATTAACCTAAATCCGGCGCTCCGCTGCCGCTGCGTTTATGTGGTCACCCTTCATCCTAACG
The DNA here is from genome assembly GCA_917880725.1 of Selenia dentaria. NCBI lineage: Eukaryota > Metazoa > Arthropoda > Insecta > Lepidoptera > Geometridae > Selenia > Selenia dentaria. Next base: position 3,640,104 of record OU862896.1, on the reverse strand, counting down.
CTCCTCCTCGCTTCGCTCGTCGCACCTATCGTGACTGCTCTGACTGGATACTCCGCGTACGTTCTGTGGGAGTCATTCTTGTCGAATATATTTTCTGTCGAAGCAATGACTTGTCGGACTATGCGTTTTCAAAGTAATCGACTGTCAAAGTATTGAACTTATCGAAATTCAGAGAAAGGTACACCGTTAAATATTATTGTCAATTAATATGTCCGCATCAGGACAAAAAATAACAATAGATTTACGAATGAAACTTGCCTCGAATGAGGCTTGCTGATTCGGACAGATTAATGCCATTAGAAAATCCCAGGTTTGAACTCATGTTGAGATTTACTATACTGAGAGTCATTCTGAAACACAGATCTACAATATATATAACCTTAACCATACCAGAATATAATAACTTAATGGTTAAAACCTTCGAATAACCTTTGTTGGTGACACAACAATGTTTACCTTGATAATCTCAGTGAACTCGTTCGCATGCTGTTCATCCAGATGTCCCAGCTGCTTGAACCGCTCGGCGAAGAGAAGAAAGTCGTTGAAGCAGACCAGGCCGTCCTTATCCACGTCGAGGATGTTGTGGACAGTTCGCATCTTGCGCCGCCAAAAGTCTGACTGAAAAACAAAAAAAATTATGATTTCGTCATAGGTATTATTTAATTTAATGCTAATAAGGAGAGCTTGCAGAAAAAGAGATTTACTGATGTTCTTAGTTAGAGGACTTTTGGATTAGGAGAAAGTAACCTGCTCTCTCCGATACTTTTCATTCTGTATTACTTTCAGAGTTGTACTTTGAGACTGCAGACGACGTGTTTTTAGGAATACGTCCAAATCTCAGATCTCTGCACAATTGGAACACCCTCTAGGTATAATATGTGACATGTACTTGTAAATGCATGTATTAACCTGTCACATAAGCAATTTAAGTTGAGTTTTTAAGTTCACTTTAGCAAATATCTTAGGATATGCGGGCTCCTACATTCTAGTCACAGGTAGGTCACTAGGACAGCTGCGGAAGGAACAGAACAATTCTGAATCAACATTAAAATAATATCTGCAGACTCGATTTTCATTCACTCGAAACTCATACCTACAATCAAATGAAAGCAAAACAAAAGCAAATCATGTTTAGGTTCAACTGACAGATAGGGTATCTTCTGTTTAGGTTATTTTGCGTGGATAATCTAGTTTTAAGCGGTTGAAATTCGAGCCCACAGACTTTTGGGACGAACAACCATCGATAACTTTAATCTATCCAATAAGATAAGATAGGATGCGATATTATGAAACTATACCTATTTCGTAAGATGTTTTGTACTGTCATAGGTACCTATGCCATATAAAGATACTATACTACGGCGTTACATTATATGGTAACTAACCAAATACTAGGTTGGCTTCACAATCATTTATACAGTCCCTACCTCACAATGCTGTTTAAAAAATTTCTTGTGTGAAAGCATTCCGTAGCAGCGCTAAGGACGATAGCTCGAGACATTACTATACAAAAAACAGTTCAGTGTTAAGTGCACGTTAAATTGACGATTATCACTGTGATAAAAATACGCTACTTACAAATATTGTAAAGTTAAGAACGAGGAAAGATTTGCTTTTCTACCGACTTCCAAAAAGGAGGAGGTACTCAATTCGACTGTTTTTTTATGTTTGTTAAGGCGCGCTCGTATCCTGATAATAGTAAAAAGCAGAATTTTTAAACACCTAGTGTGACGAAACAAAGCGATAGTATATTATGAAAAAAATACAAAGGTTAGAAAATGAACAGGAAAAGAGTAGTAACCGAATAGAATTCATAAATATAACTCTCTTTCAGCAGAAAAAATCCTGAATAAGTACACAAAAATAAACTTTCACGTCCAAACTCTCAGAATTTTCAGCGATAACACTATATTCTTTTTTAGGTAATACATAGCCAACGTATAGTACTAAAGTAATAACCAGCAGTTTTTTCAATTGTGTTAGTATATATCGAAAAATATAAAGAAAACGTACAAAATTACCGCATTTCCGCATTACATCGTCCAATCTAAGAAGCTATTTTCAACCTTACGTAAAGCACCGTAAATTATTTTAAAATTGGGGTTGGACCGCGTCTTAACTCATAACTTTCGATAGGATAAACCGATTCTCAAAATTCTTTTTTTGTTTTTTTTTAAGATTTATTTGTTTTGAAAGCTGGTACTTCCCGTAAGGTCCCATTTAAATTTCATCAAATTTGGTCCAGTAGTTATTGGGATACACTCTAAAAACTGAATAGAAAGGAAGTCGGTATTAAATTTTTCAAATTGTGTTTGTTCAAATTGTACTTGTGATTCATCAGCATCACGCGAGTAAAACCGCGGAGCGCAGCTATATATAGTTATAACTCTCACTATTATTGAACTCAATGTAAATCCTAGAGTGCATTAGCACAGACCTGTATTTTTTACACTTGAAAGGGTAGTGTTTGACCACTATCTCACTTGATGACCAGTGATGATGCGGTCGATGGAGATACCGCACTAGACCTAGAATAGCTCGTGACTCTCAAGACACTTGCCGGAACACATTAGGTGCTTAGTGACAGATTTACAAACTTGAGGGTGATAGCTATAGCCAGGCGGACACCAGAAATTATAGGTACCACCACCATGATGTGGACTTCATCACGATGTTAGCTTCACCGAAAGCTCATGCCTGAGGTGGAAATGGACCCTGTGGTCATCTAATCAATGGCCTACCTTTATTACCCCTGTAAAAATTTTTGACCGTTGACCTTGGTCAACAAATGACCATAGTTCATAATAAGAAAAACGTAACTCACCCTGTCTAATCCTTTGCACTCCGTATCAGAGTCAGATTCAGAGTCGGAATCTCTCCGTTTCCTCCTGTCCTCTTCAGGCCGGCCGTGGTGCTTGCTGTAGTTCCTCCGAAGAGCTGCAGTGGCTTTTTCCACGAGATCGTGTTGGGGTGACTCCTGGAGGTAGCACACGTTGCCGCTGCATGTCGGCTGTTTAGTGTGGATGAACTGGAATGGAAAAAGTTATAGGTAAGTTAAAAATCTATTGATTTATTTATTTCATATTTTATTGATATTCATAGTTTGATGAAAACTCGAATTGTAAGTACATTATTTCGAACCTAACTAACAATTTATTCCATATTTTATTTTATATTTGCAGTAACTTGATTGTATATTTAGAATCGAGCAAGTGAACAAATAAAATAAAAAACAGCACAACAAACAACTGCAGGAATTGTTTACACTGTAGTTTTCGATGTTCATGTGGAAATTAAATGTTTCTTGTCTATTGTTTTCATGACAGACATAAGACGCTATAAAGTAGCTGCTTTCGAAGCGTTTGGTTTGAGTTAGAATATAGGCGTAGATCTCAAGTCTTTGGATCTACATCTGTGAGTAAGAATCATACTCGTAGATGTGATTTTCGGATACCCAAGTACATTTTTTATGTCTTTAGAATACGGAACAAGCATTAAGCTCACATGGTTTTAAGCGGTAACCTCTGCCTATAACAGATGCATTTTGTCTTTGTCACAAGTAACGAACTCATGACCCTGATTTTAAGTTGTTAATGCGCCTGTAATTTCGCCGGAAACCATACCCATCAAACCGGAACACAGTACAGCTTCATGGTAGAATAGAGTATTGCGGCAGTACTTCCCCGAGTGATTTTGAAATTGTTTTGAAATTGTACTTCTTGCAGTACCAACTTCTACCGGAGGTAGGCTATCATTAGGGCTATTCGGACCTTACATGCTGCTGCCCGAAATAGCGATATGTTGCTCATGTTTAACCACGTCCGGAGATTTTTGGACCATGACGTACGTCTTCTGTCTGGGTCGTCTACGTCCATGGATTTTACCCTGCATAATAACTTGAGAAGGTCTTATTTCTCATTGCCCATGACGTGACCCAGGTACTGGAGTTTTCATATAATGGTATTTAAGATAATATTTTTACTAAGCTTACCTAAGATATTTACTAAGACTTTTTATTATTCTGTATAAGACTCTTTCATTGGACACACTCAGGACTGGTCACACTCAGCTCAGACAGTCAGCTCGTGACCACGACCATTGTAACATGGTCGAAACGTCGAGCGAAAGGTACATATTTTTACCTATATTAAATAATACGTGATAAGTCCCGATAAACATTTAAAACATGTACCTAATTTCATCAATTTTCGACAAGTCTTCTACCAATATGAACTATTCTACCATTTCACGTTCACGTGTTCAAATCGCGAAAGTTTAAAAATTACTTTTACCCTACATGTCGTAGAAAACATAAAGCCAATTTGACATAAAGACTTCCAACGACTTGGAACCGTCTAGTGCTTAGTTTTATAATCAGTTCATTCCATACACTGTTGATATTTTTATGTACAGTAGGCCACACAACATTATCGTGACTGCGGCGGCGATATCGAGTGCGTCGACCTCATTATGCAGGTCGGTACGCGTGTGTACATACATATTCATCTAAATAAGTATATGAGTTGGTTTTACAGTCTCAAGGCTAGGAATTTTATGAATAGGTTTACTTAGGCTGTTCTTCAGCTTCATTGGCTAGGCTTCAAATATATTATATGATATGATTTTTTTTTATAGTGGTTCATCAAAATGACTCCCTCCCGCCTGATGGAAAGCGAAGATGGAATCAAGAAGCAATGACCATTAGCCGTAAGCTGCACTAATCGCCACCCATATGATGACCTGAGAGATGCTTTTTCACGCCCCGCTTGAAAGACCCGCAGGGTCATAGCTGCAAGGAAATAGGTATGCCGGTAAAGCATTCCACAATTTACTTACACGACAGAGGTAGGAACTGCAAAACTTTTTGGTTCGTAGTAAAAAGTTTTCAACAGTATATGGATGCATAGCTAGGCCGGAACGAGTCGTTCGGGATCGGAATGGTGAGGAAGGAATAAGATTAAAAAGCTGTTCAGAACATTCGCCATGAAACAACCGGATAAAAACGCTTAGAGAAACTATAGTTCTACGCATTTGTAGGGGTTCTAGGTGTTGAGTGACAGTGATATGGTGTGGCAAACGGTGTATGCCATTAATAGTATAGCCAGGTAGGGATATGCTAAGGCCTAACTTCTCCCAGTAAACCTGGTATATCCACTCCAGAAAACACGTTCTAACTCGGACACAAGGCCTACAGGCCTATCACTTTATTGTCGTGCATAGATAAAATTATAGAAAAGTATTTCGGGCAGGCTATCAGTAATTTCATGTCGAGTAATGGCATAATTCATAAAAACAGTTTGGATTCCAAAAAAATAAGAATACCTCTGAGTTATTGTCGCAATTTACTGACAAAGTAAATCATCATCTCAATGAAAGAAGACATGTTGCTTGCGATTATGATTGACTTCAGCAAAGCTTTTGTATCCTTAAATTATAACACCCTCTTTAAAAAACTACAGCAGAATGGCATTCAAGGACCACTGCTGGAGTGGTTTAAAAACTACCACGCTAACAGATTTACAACGGTCAAAGTAGCCGGGGCCTTTAGTGACCTTGTTCCTACGTCTTACGGAACGACATAAGGGTCAATAATCGGACCAACTGAGTACTTGTTATACGTAAACGACATGTATAAGATCTTCCAGCACGCCTCTGTATACCAGTTTGCTGATGATACCTGCCTTTTGACAGCTCATAGAGACGTAGTAACTGCTCAATCTATGCTACGAGTACAATCTAACTTTAATGCGCTATGTAAATGAGCGCACGACGTAGGTCTGTCAATTAACTACAAAAAAACAAAGCTTATGCACATACAGTCACCTTATTTAAAATCAACTGACAGACCACGAATCGTAGCCCACGATCACCAGTGCATGCACCAAACGAGCTATGATGCATCCTGTAAATGCGTACCTATTGATATCGCTAAACAACATATTATGTATCTCGGCCTACTCATTGATGACAAATTCAAGGTCCTAATATAGATCGAGTATGTGATAAACTCAGAGCGCTAATGGCTAAATTTTGTATCCTAAAACACAAGTTACCCTATATCACTCTTAGATTGTTGTACCTGTCGCTAGTTGACTTCATTGTATCTTATGGCATAACTAGTTACCGCCGAACATATAAGACATACACTCAAAAAGTATATGATATTCAACTCAGCTTACTAAAGCTCATAGTACCGTACAAAATAAAGCTACAACACAAGAGCGACTACAGTCAGCTGTTTCACTACTGTAAAGTAATGAGTGTGTATGATAGGTATAAACTTGAGTTCTTATCCCTGTACCATAGTAAAGTAAACGAACTAAGTAAAAAAACTAGACCTAATACCCTTCGCCGTATAGATAACCTGCCATTGTATAAATTACCTAAATCTAATAACTATAGGGACGAAGACGAAGAACTTTTAACAGCTTACCTAGGAATCTGCTCGAAAAAATACCTAGTCTACATATCAAACAATTAAAACGGACACGAAAAAAATATTTCTTAACAAGAGATTTTTTTTAAGTTTTAAAAAAGGAAATTTATAGTACTTTGAAATACTGAATAAATCAAAACGTACGGGCATAGTAAACTTATTATAATATACATTACTCCATGAGAAAAAATCACTGAAATCGGACAATGTTAAGAGGTAGAAAATAGTTTTCTCTTTTAGTATGGAAAGTACTAGCTATGCAATCCTCTTAATCCAGTCATTCGATCACATCTCACAGTAATCCGACGAAGTTGTAGTAGTGGACGGAGAAATAACCAATTTAGCATAACACGGTACCCTCACCATTACCAACCCAGGTTCCGCCTTTGCCTGCATTATTTTATTTATTTATTCTTCAGCACAAAACAAATGGACTTAACGCTAAGTAGCATTATTGTGTAAAAGCAACATAAATAGATTATTAAAATGTATGGATGTATTTATGGTTTCAAATAACTGCATCCCAATCAGCCTATTATGTACTGTCGCCTGCAATAAGATGTATACATTGCTTAATAAGGATTATTTTAAATAGTCAAATAATATAAAAACTTCATTTTAGAGTAATTTTTATGTTCATTTTATGAAATTAAATGCTGAGGCACTTATGAATATTGTAAAATGTATACATCTTATTGCAAGTTAACTGTTGAAATAATAATATTGAGCTCATTAAGTGAAATCTTGATCATAATCCAACACGCAAGCAATCTGCGGGTTTGTGAATATGCTGGTGGCTTGATGTACTAGTAGCTCCGGAGTTATCAGACCGGTTGAAGGTCTTCGCGACTTTTGTCCTAAGAAGCCTACCAGTAAGCATAGCCAGGTTTACCGTGACTGCAGGTTGTTTAGTTTTACGAGTAGGCAAATCCCGCTGACGACTTGAACTTTAAGCTTTGTTAGTACATAACACATACAAACAAACAATGAAATAATGGTTATTCTAACTAGGATCGGAGTTTTATGTGATATTTTGGTCTTAACTGAATGTTGGCTTAGTAAGGTGGATACAATACCGGTCATTAAAGAATATTCTGGCTACGCGTCCAAATATACAAATCAAAATGACGGCGTTGTAGTATATGTAAGATCGGAAATTGATCACTCTATAGTTGAGCCTAACACTGCAGATTGTAATTGTATCGTGATAAAATGTGATTCAGATACAGCTATAATAGCAATATACAGATCCCCATCTTACAAGATTACTGATAATTTTTTGGAGAGCTTACAAGAGCTGCTTGTCTCCTTATCGTCTTATAAAACAGTTATGATTATAGGGGACGTAAATATCAATATACTACCTGAAAACAATGATGTAATTTCAGACGAGTATTTAATTTTAGCTGCATCTTATAATCTATTTCCTACTCACACGATACCAACTAGAAAAAACAGCTGTTTGGACCACACCCTGCTGAAAATTTCTTCTAATAATGTGACCACATTGGTTTTTGATACATATATTACAGATCACGCTCCAGTTGTGGTACATATAGAATACTCTAATCACTCAATAAAAAACAAAAAATTTAAAACACGCCTAAACCTCGATGCTATAACATCAGAATTATCTAAAACAGACTTCATGTTTATATACGAATGTACAAATGCAAACATTGCTACTGACCACCTGATATCAATAATAACTGGCATTATTAAGGAGCACACAACAGAGCTTAAGATTTCTCGAAAAAATAAAATGTTAAAACCATGGATCACACCTGGTATGTTGAAATGTATTAGACACAGAGATAAGTTACATAAAAAACTAAAACGTTATCCGGATGACATGGTTTTGAAGGTAATATTTTGTCGATATCGTAACTATTGTACTCGATTAATTAGAAAACTGAAACGGGATTACGAACGACGTCTATTGGAAAAGGCAGGAGGCAGGCCTAAGGCTACTTGGAAGGCAGTAAAGAGCATCGCTAATCTTAAATCTAACGCTTCGTCTTCAACAGAGCTGCTCACTGTGGGTGACAACTGTAAAGCAGCAGCTTTAGACTACGTAAACGAATTTTTTATCGGCATTGGTGAGAAACTTTCGGATGAAATTATTAAAACTCAAGGTACAACACGCCATTCTCTTCCATTTCATGAACCCATTACTAATTTGTTGGGCAACTCTATGGTTATTTTCCCTACAGATCACACAGAAGTAGACTTGCTCATCACAGGTCTACGTTCTGACTGTGCCACTGGATGGGATATTATTCCAGCCGATGTTCTCAAATGTGCGCGAAAATATGTGATTCCACCGATCACCTTTTTATTTAATCTGTGTCTCACTACAGGCGTCTTTCCGGATACATTCAAGAGAGCGATCGTTCACCCTATTTTCAAGAGTGGGAATCGAGGTAGTGTTACCAACTATAGGCCAATATCTGTTCTTACTACACTATCTAAACTCTTAGAGAAGATCATTAACAAAAGACTAGTCGACTATCTGGAAAGCAATAAAATAATAGCAGACAATCAGTACGGATTTAGGAAGAGCAAGTCTACTGAAGATGCAGTTCTGGCACTGACTGGCAGCATCGTCGAGCACATTGATAAAAAGAACAAGGCTCTATGTATTTTCCTAGATCTTAGTAAGGCTTTTGATACGGTTTCGATCCCTCTCTTACTCCAAAAGATGCAGGACATAGGCATACGTGGTATCGTCATAGATATTTTTAAGAGTTACTTGTCAGATAGGTATCAGTCTGTACAAATAGAACAGCTAGTGAGTTCTGATAGAATGGTGTCATATGGTGTCCCACAGGGTAGTGTATTGGGCCCTACCCTATTCCTTATCTATATTAATAGTCTGTGCAAACTTTCTCTACCTAATTGCCAAATATTTTCATACGCGGATGACACTGCCCTTCTTGTTCATGGTGCTAGTTGGGATTATGCTATAATAAATGCCGAAAAGATCTTAAAGATAGTAATGACATGGCTGGCCGAAAATATACTAACATTGAACCTTGAGAAAACTAAATATATAACGTTTTCTCCAACACTAAATTCGCAACCACTTCAGTCATGTGTAATTAAAGCTCACACTTGTATTACTGCTAACACAGCCGCCACCTGTACTTGTCTTCAAATAATGCGCAGTAATGATGTCAAATATCTGGGTGTTATTGTCGATAGTACTTTAACCTGGACTTTTCAGGTGCAGGCTATATCTTGCCGGATAAGAAAGCTTTTACATGTATTTAAAAAACTAAGACATGTGGCATCAATCGACCTCCTAAAAACTGTCTATTGCGCTCTAGCTCAATCAGTCCTGTCGTACTGTATTTGTGCGTGGGGAGGTACCTATTCCCATTCAATGCTGCGGTTAGAGAGGGCGCAGAGGGCAGTATTGAAGGTTATGTTTGGTAAGCCGTACAGATATCCCACGACACAACTGTACAACGAGTGTTCGGTTTTATCGGTGAGACAGTTGTTTGTGCTGCATGTGGTATTACGCAGACACTCCTTGGAACCTTTTAACTCAGGCCAACAAAGTATAAAGCGCAAAAGCAGGAGCCGTAGAGTGTGTGAAATTAAAAAACATAGAACTGCTCTGGCAAGAAGACATTTTCATATAATAAGCTCACGGCTGTACAATACTGCAAACGAGTGTAACAATATAGTGCCACTAACCTTGAAGGCTTGTAAGAAATCCGTAACTGTGTGGCTCAAAAAATTATCATATTATGCAACTGAAAACCTCTTTAAGGTTATTAAATAATGGTTGGTCGAATAGATATATAATACACACACACACACACACACACACACACACACACACACACCCACACACACATACACACACACCCGCACACAGCCACATACCTCACTCAGACACACTTTAACCTAATTGACTTCTAAGAAATGCTAAGGTTAAATTTTAATAATAATTGTAATGATTCTAATGGTGTTTATTGTAATATAATGTAATTTGTAATATTTAATTCAGTCTCAAGCTAATTTGACTTTTTAGAAATGTCATGTATTCAAAATTCTAATAATTGTAATGATTCTAATGATGTACCTATATTGTAAATATAATGTATTTGTAATATTTAATTTAGTTCCAACCTAATGTATAATACGTACAGATTATAATAACCTAGGGAAGGAACTACCAATCAAGATACGGGTGTATTTATACCCAGTTTGGTAGGTAGAGCCGCAAATTGTAACGCTGTACTAAAAATGAATAAATAAATTTGAAATTTGAAATTTGAAACAAACAAAAAAACTTTAACTAAGTACTTTCAACCTCTCAGTGGTTATACGTATAGTAACCTGTAGCATAAACAAACACGCGAGAGACATATGTAGTTAATAACACTGGTCCAACTGTACCTTTAGTAACTAGAAAAATGCATCATCTTATGCAATCAAAACTGACCGACCTACCTGCACAGCATCCTTTTTTATCGATGCTACCTGCTCTAACAAAAGTTTTATCTATTACGTCTCTCTTTCTACGACATTTAAACTTGTTATTTGTTGGTAAACATAGGGGTCGGTGCAGCCGGCACGGCCGCCGGCTTAGGGAGGCTATAAATAGCATCAAGGACGAATGCGTCAGTCCATACCAAGTTACCAACTCGATGCAGTTCTTTGTACGATAGGTACTTGTCTGGCATTTATGCAAGTAGCTTGACTACTTTCACAAAAGGTAATGCATGAGGTAGGTCTTGAAATACCTTGTTAGTTTGTCGATACAAATGGGTACCTACGTGCTTCGATCTCATGTTTGGTATACATGATTGGACGTAATCGTATATTATAATCATATAAGGTTCAATTGCTGCTGTTTTTAAGAGTGTCTATTTTATTTTTCCTCCATATCTGTATTTAATCCGTAACTGTGTGGCTCAAAAAATTATCATATTATGCAACTGAAAACCTCTTTAAGGTTATTAAATAATGGTAGGTCGAATAGATATATAATACACAACACACACACACACGCACACACACACACACGCGCGCACACAGCCACATACCTCACTCAGACACACTTTAACCTAATTGATGCATTAAATTGACTTCTAAGAAATGCTAAGGTAAAATTTTAATTATAATTGTAATGATTCTAATGATGTTTATTGTAAATATAATGTAATTGTAATATTTAATACAGTTTCAAGCTAATTTGTCTTTTTAGAAATGTTAAGTATGTAAAATTCTAATAATTGTAATGATTCTAATGATGTATATTGTAAATATAATGTAATTGTAATATTTAATTCAGTTCCAACCTAACGTATAATACGTACAGATTATAATAACCTAGGGAAGGAACTACCAATCAAGATACGGGTGTATTTATACCCAGTTTGGTAGGTAGAGCCGCAAATTGTAACGCTGTAAGTACTAAAAATGAATAAATAAATTTGAATTTTAATTTTAATTTGAATTTTTGTTTCTCACTTTTTTTCACCTCCTCTTTAATGTACCTCGGCATAGACCATAGTCCGAGAACAGGGATGGACTGAAAACCAGCGTTGCGCTTACATTACGAATGTAAACGCAACACAAGCTGAGTCTACCCCTCTTGCCCTAAATGTGGTACTGTTGTCTAGGCTTATTAAGTAAGATCCATACTCTGACTTAATGTTAATAAGTTCATTGTTTTGTTTGTACCTAACCGTGTTATTTTAGTGGCAATAAGTCGATTTATTATTATTATGATGTGAAACTTTTTTTTCATGTAGGAAAAAGCGCTCATTATTGTAGCCAGACTCGTCTTATGGAGACTTTTGATAGACTAGAGTTTTACTATAGGTTGGTATTGGTACTATCATAGTAGACCAATAGAGGTGACTGGTTGGAGGACACCTGTCGGAACTGCTGTTTCAAGACAGGGGCCTTATTCATTCTCAGAATACATGTATTCCGAGTATTCAACATATTATATGACCACGAAACGCGGCCCGCTACAATATCTTCAAGGAATGATAGTAAAATTGTATTGACTTCACGATCATTCCATCAAGATATCACATGAGCTACATAGCTTAGTTACTATGCGCAAATAGCATCCTGCCAAGATGCTGTAGATTCCATCACGATGTGACTTTCATCGAAAGCTCAAGCCTGTATTGGATTCGAACCAGCGGCCACTGAATTGGCGGTCGATCCTATTATTACTTCAAAAATTGCAAGTATTCGATAACTGTTCACACTTGGTTTGGTCTTTACCACGCCAGTGGCTTTATTAACTTAGCGATTCCATGCTTCTGCGGACACGTCAACAGCAGGTCCCGATTGTTACCTTGGACAGCAATGTAAGGCGTTGGCGGTCTGAAAACTCCGATACTAGGCTTGATGGCGACTTATTAATCAACCAAATCGCACTGGATCCACGTAGTAGACTATGGCAAATTCTTTTTAAGTCTTTTTAGAGAAAGCTCTATGGCCCAGTACTTGGAACTTAAGGGCTGATTAGCACCAGCTGTACAGCAGGCCTAGACAAAATTCAAACGTGTTTCCGCACACGCTACAGACGAAAATGTGTCTACGAACTACACAGGTAATGTCAACGCCATACATTTTGAAATTGTCATTTGGCGGTAACGTTAATAGAAACATCTTATGTTATGAAGTCTGGTGGACTCTCTCTTTGACTCACCGATCATACGCTTGGTTAAACAACCTCCAAAAGTTTATGAAACTACCATGGAACAGACACTGGCAGAATTGCAATAAGCAGACACGCCATTAACAAAGAAGTCAAGTCAACATCTTTTGTCTAGACCTGCTGTAAAGAAACCTCTAAATACAACACTCTTCAGGATACTGGGAATTCTGAAATAAAATCCGTACCGTATCCGTATCCGACTAGCTAAGAGTAGGTTTGAGTAAGTTTTTGAGGTCACAAAATATTTACAAATCAGTAACCGGAGCCATTGACTATGCTAATAGTTTTCCTGTTTATGTGCAGAGTATGTTTATATTATTATATGTTAGTAAATAAATTGTCAAATATCGATAGATAAATACAACAGCGTAATCAATATACTTAGTAAAATACCTACAAATTCTTGGTGCTAAATCAACATTCAAAGCTACCAGAGCCTTTCTGCACAATCGTGACCTTCATGCATTACGGAGGAACCTAAATATTACATTCATAACAAACAAGTCTATTTGGTTTCACCAAATTTCCTATATATACTGAGCCTTTAGCCAAAACTGAAGTGTCTCAAAAGTCAAGCACGTTTGAAACTTAATTAGATGATAATTTATTATATACCTAACTTGCTTTCTGAAGCAAGGGATTTGACAGTTGGAGGGTTAAATAGCGTAGCGTAGTACCTAGTAGTCAATAGCGGCAATACATCCACGTCAGAGCCGCGCTGAACTAGCAAAGTTTAGCTACTTCTATGCTTTCGTATTCGATATTGGCTGGGTGGTCAAGTTCCTACTACGGACCCCTAAAAATCTCTACATGTGGTCCCAGGGTGGTGCCTATTAAGCACTAGGGTCAGTACTTCAGAAGTAGGTAGGTATACGCTCTGTTGTAAATGTAGGCTTGGGTACAGATTTGATTAAATTTTGCATGGCATTTAATGCCAATTCTCCAATCACGTCCAGTGTATTTGTTTTGTCATTTTAATGATAATTGTAATGAATTGCCTTTATATGTAATTTATTGTATACTATTGTATATACGGCTATGGTTTTGTTTGACTTGTAAATGAATATATAACTTTGACTTTGATTCACAATCAAGAGTCTTTCTGAGTTACCGACCTCGGAATGCTAGTCTGTAAAGGTTATGGGAATATCGCGGTACCAGATATTCTGCCCCTAAGAAGTAGTGTCCAGAATAACAGTTTATAAAAGCACTGCTAATAAGAGCACAAATGAAACCACTAGGCAGTAAAATGTCGGGCAGAATCTCGAAGCTTCAGCTATAAACAACACTGCAACTTTTAAGCTAAAGCGTATCCGCTTAGGCCCTCTCTCTTTACTTGATGTCCTAAAAAGCCTACAGCAATTTCTTAACATGGAATTATTTTGTTCTACGTACCACAAATTAATGTTTCTTAATTATGTACCGTCCTAGACTAAACTATATCATTGCCTCTGTCTTATCGTTTACTGAGTGAATGACCTCAGATATCATGACCTATTGTTTCACATTGAACTAATTTGTAAACCGTCGTCGCTTGCTCTGGTTTCAGATCGCCAGCGGGCAGATATATATGCTCAATTGGTACAGATGCTGATCATTTTGACATTGGTCATGTTATTGGAAGAGTTGAACTTTTCGTCTTTCTTCTTATTATTTCTATATTTTTCCTTATTGAGATGCAATGTTGGATCTTTTCTACCGACTTCCAAAAAGGAGGATGTACTCAATTCAATTGTACGTTTTTGATGTTTGTTACCTCATAACTTTCGACTGGGTGAACCGATTCTGAAAATTTTGGTTTTAAAACTGGTGCTTCCCGTGTGGTCCCATTCAAATTTCATCAAATTCTATCTAGTAGTTTTTGAGTTACACTCCAATAACTGAATAGAATGGTATGAAATTTTTCAAATTGAATTTTTTGTTGATTTTTGATGGTTTTCACCTTGCCGAGATCGCGTCCTTCTTGGTCAAAAGTCCCTCACGTGACCCATCACTGACTACCTCAGGATAACTTTGTTGGCAGGGGACTGCAAGGTCTAACAAGCAAAGTTACTGAGGGTGAGCGGGACTAAATATCTAGGTATCGGGATGAGCATAGAGTTTTCAGCAAGACTGAAGCAAGTCTGAGTTGCACAGCAATTGTAAGGGGCAGGCGAACGATTTCCTCATCCCGTCATTTACCTACTAAAAATATATGATACAAGGTATAATAAGACATAAAGACATTTCTGTGGTGTGTTTATTACGTGAAGCGATAAAAAATAATGAAAAATCGAAAGGACCGTTATTTTAAACCTGATCGGTGGTACAGGGGGCCGATTCCACTAACTAAATTGCATTCGAACCGTAGCTGAACAGTGACTTACGATACGTTTTCTTATTCTGCTATTGAACAACAGTCCAGCTGCAGTTATGTTTCTATTGATGCCAGCGATCGATCAAAACTTTATAACTCTGCTAACTCTATTGATCATGACCGTGACGCTACATCATGCTCGTATATACTTATAGGCCCACTTGTACGTTCCAGCTTCAATAACTCAGAGTCAACTGCTAAAACGGGGTTTTATAATTAATTTATCTTGCACCATTAAAGGTTAGGAGTAAATCTAAGGTTATTTATTGATATTTAACCCAGCAATGTGGGAGGGTTAAGTCTTTAACTAGGGTTAGTGAAGCTTGTGTCAAAAGAAATTGAGGTTACATTCTGCTGTATAATGTACTCTTTGAACGAAATTACACGAGACAATACGTATAGAATAAAAAGTCGTCAAATTTCATACAACAAAGGATAAACAAGAAAGTCTTTATACATTGTACTATAGTGCCAAAGAGATAGATATAAGTTTCACTTTTTTTCGATTCATTCATTATTGGTCAGGTTACAATATAAGCGCATAGACAATTCAATGGTCCCATCTAAAGATTAGAAATGTCAGCTTTTTTTAGTCGTGCAAGGCAAAATGAGAGTTAAAAATTGATATGACTAACGCAAGTTTACAAACTCGTAGACTTATTTATTCAACCCGAGCAAACGTGCAAGTGGGCCTTAGTAGTGTACTTACAATGTCTCTGTAATATATAATTAGAAGAGTTTAAGATGTCTTTATCCTGTCTATATCTCCATAATTTGTCTATAGAAATAGTAGAATGGTTTTTTGGGTTATTATAGAAAGACTACAAGAGTCAAGCTGCAGTTGCAGCGGGATAGATTGTTGAATTAAATAAATAGAATTGTCCCCTGGTCGGTGTTAAATTTACTTACTTACAATCCGAATCCAGTGTCCTTAATTTTGAAATCTTATTTTGCAATATATTGGTGGTGACTATCGGAGTAAAGAGATTGTGGTCAAACTCGTTTTGGGCTTAAGTAACTAAGTACATTACATTAATGTAGAAAGTTCTTCGGTTAATACGAATTGATTTTGGTTGAGACATTTAATGAGCCAGGCACTGTCCTCCGTAATTTTATTAAATAATCTAGATGTAATTAGATAAAAATAAAATACTTAAAATTTTATAATACTATTGATAACAGAAGTCTGCCTAAAAATGTAGCTGTTCCATATCCCACATGAATGTTGTCAAAGTTGACTAAGCGATGAGATGAGATACCTGTTTTTAGACTCTTGAATTGGAAACGGAAAACGTTCTTTTACGTACGAAAGATACGGACGTTAGGTCGTCCTTTTTTACGTGTGGGGTGTATATAATGCGCTCACACATCCCTGCCGAACCGAGGGAATTCGACGGGATATGTCGGACTCATCTTCTACGCCAACTGCACCCATAGCAGCAAGTCCACCATACCGTTTCTCCGGGCGCCTTAATGTCGAGACTACAGGAACGCTTTTGTACTCGTCCGCGGCGATGGTCCTCCTATGGGTCCTTACTTAACCAGGTAACTTCCCTACATAAGTTACAGATATGTAACTTGTTGTTTTATTTGGTTCATGTAGCTTATCTGTGGCCTACTCCTTCTTCGCTTTCCTTCTATTTTCCCTTTATTCAAATTTTATAAAGTTGTCATGTCGTAAGAGGTGGCCAACCATTTTCCCTCTTCTCGTTGTATGATCTTGAGTAAGACTCTTTTTTCATTCACTCATTTTAGAAGATTTTCATTTGTAACCAGTTCTGTCCATTTTATCCTCTCCTTCTCCAAAACCACATCTCGAATCCTTCCAATCTCTGACTATCTTTTTGTGTCATAGTCCATGTCTCACACCCATACAGCGCTATGGTCCAAAATATTTTTTTTTGCATGCAAGTATGTACATATATTTGAAATTGATGATATTGATGTATAAACACAGTTTATTCAAAAGTAAGGCCTTATTCCATGTATACATAGATATACGAGTACATACTCATTGCAATAGTGCGTGTATGCAAGTAACTTAGCTCATGTTGCATCCTGCACCGGTACATGGATTACTTAACGCTTCGAGTGGCTTGGGGCAATGGACTCTGGTGGCCATGACATGGTGTTGTTGATAGAAACACGCAAGGAGACCAATCTTGTTCGATTTATCTATTATTATGTCCCGAACTATACAAAGTATAGATGGTGTATCTGTTATTGTTTTCATTAGGTGGATAGCTACTACGTATGTTAGATATTAATTAAAAAACGAAATATATAGGTATTATAGGTACCTTTAATGCGATTAAACAAGCTTAAGAAATCATTATTTAATTATAGTTTTTTAAGTTTTAACAAATTGATATATTATTGTTATAAGTATGTAGGTGCCATACAATCTACCTCATTTAGAAGTGTGCAACATTCATGATAGCCGTTGTTCGATTAGTTTACTATTTATTTTAATTACTAAGTTTATTAGATATTTGTTCAAAATACTAAATAATAATTATAAATAAAAAATATACGTTTAACCTTCTTCAGGTAAGGTTAAATATATTTTTAATTACGTAGGTACGTGCGGCAAGTATAGGTATACTTGCGCAATAAAATATACGTAAAATATTCATAAATGCATTTGTTACATGAGGGGTCATCCATTAATGACGTAAAACCTCAGACCGCCTCCAATGTGACCTAAAAGTTTTGATACTGTCTAAATAAAAAGGTTTAACTTCTTGCTGTATTTTAATTAAATAAACTAACATTTATCTTTAAAAGGCTTGCTCATATATTAATCCATAGACTCGGCATTCTCCATATTCGGCCAATAATACAAAAGATTTCCCAGAAATAATAATTTTCCAGGAGCTGCGACATGTGTGTTAGATCTTATTTTATTCTACCGACTTCCAAAAAGGAGGATGTACTCAATTCGACTGTATGTTGTTTTTAATGTTTGTTACCTCGTAACTTTCGATCGGGTGAACCGATTCTCAAAATTATTTTTGTTTGAAAAGTGGTGCTTTCCGGGTGGTCCATTTAAATTTCATTCAATTCGATTCGGTAGTTTTTGAGTTACACTCCAATAACTGAATAGAATAGAAGTCGGTATAAAATTTTCCAAATTGTACTTGTTATATCAGCCCGCTTAACTAACCTTTTTTCTGTGCGGCGCACAGTTTGCTTCAAGCTACTTATTTAGAACGTCCTCACTATTTGTTATGAACAAAACCAAGGCCCTTTTTCGTTTACTGCCCATTGAATAGATAAACAAAACATAATATGTACTTAGATAGTGTTGTTGTTATGAAACACGGAAGGGCCTACGTGGGCTCGAACATGTTGATGTAATTTGGTTATTTACATAATTTAATGCATAAGTCACATAAAGGTGGACATATAAGCTGGTCAACTGTGAATTAATTTTAAGAACTTTCTTAATTATAGATACCGAACTTTTTTTTAAATTAATTAATTATGTACACACTACAGACACTAAGGTCCGTACCATTATTAAAATAACTTACATTTTGAATGGATACTTCGTTCTCCAAACATCACAGTTTTTTAAACTTAGGGAATATTTACTTTACAATAAGAATACTTTATATTGCTTAATGCATCAAAGGTCGCACGGCCAGACACAATAGAAACTTATTGTTATAATGACATCGACCCTTGAAGGGTTAATCTAGGTAGTTTATTTTTATTTTATTATATTCGGAAAACTAACAGCTATGAATAAACATCATATAAATTTATAATATAAAAAGAAGGCTAAACCCGTAAACTCGCCAATCGCCATATTTGGCCAATAATACAATTGCTTTCTCAGTAATCATACTACAGTGCTAAGCGAGACGTCATAAACGCGGGCGTCTCGACGGTTACAACACTACGGTATTAGGAGCTTTGAGGTTGAGAGCCATAACCTTTTGACTTCATATTTAAACGATAGAATTCAAAGGGTTGACATAAATGAAATATATATATCAATATACTGGAAAAGGTTCTAATTATGTTGATAGCTGTTGTGTTCGTCACCACCTGCTGCCTCTCGTTAAGCGCAGAGAAGCTGCCGACCTGTCGTTTTTGCACAATATCTTCTCAAATGTCGACTGTCCCTTGCTACTATCTATGATGGGGATCCAGGCACCTGTGCGCACTGTCAGCCGTCGTAGCTATTTAAAACTTCACGCTGCTTTCTGTACCGCCAATTTCCGCAAAAATTCATTAGGGTTGCTAATATGTTTAATACTAATCATTCTCCACAAGTTGATTTATTCTGTATACGGAGAAATGGTTTTAAAGCAATAATCAGCCACGATTTGTTCAATTTGTAATTTTATATGGAATGTAATGTTTTTAAGTTTAAAGTACTCTACTTGATTCCTTACATCTATCATATTATCAGCAAATTTCTTATAATAATTAATCTTAACTAACTTATCTAAATCGGAGAGTCGTTGAACGTTAAACGTTAAATCTTATTTTAAGGGGTTAATATCCAACACTCTTGCGATTGTCCATTTGTCTGTACTATTTAGAGATTGGTTATGTTATTTATCTATAACTAAGTGTTTAAGATTATCATACCCTCAATTGGTTTCCGTAGTGTTGGGGCGTTTTATACTCTAATATTGTATTACCTCCATTGTATAACTATTTTTTCTAAATGTGAAAACTGTTTTTGGCTTAAGTTTTTCAACTGTTTGTGTATTACTGTTTAATTCTAAGCTGTTTGTTTTCCTGAAAATTAAAATAAAATAAATGGTAAAAAATCGTCCGGCTCTATAATCTCAATGGACGTTCCACAAGGTTAAAAGTGTTCACAGTTAAGTACATGTATGTAACAAGTACATATTAAATGTATAGTACATAGTTACACTATTTTCCGTATTATACTGATATTAGCTAGAGCATCCGGCTGCACACTCCTGCCTTTGCCATATTGTACTAAGCACGGCCTCCACGACTTCTTCGTTCCTATCCTTTATGGCCATCTGGATGTTGTTATCTGCTATTTGTTTTGCCGTTGCTTTTTTCGCCCGCCTGACGATACTGACGAATTCGCCAACGAGCCGTCGTCCGTGAAGAATGTGCAGCTCGCTGAGTGTCGCGACACTGCCACTACTGCGTGAGAGACGCTGTCTCGGAGCTCTATAGATTACTTTTATAAGTTTCATTATGATATCCCTGAAATATGGCTATTATAATTTATTCCTCCCTCTTCTCTGTGAACATTGGACAGGCAATTTTGATATAGTATACTGTCGGTTTATCAACAAACTTAAAACCTATTTGATATCTAAGTTAATCTACAGGCAAACGAGACATTTAACGCCTACCGGCCTTACTCCAGAACACAGACCATAGTGGTTATATGGTCTGTGTTCCAGAAAGACGCTAAGTTTTGTATCTCTACTTCAGTATGGAGATTTAACAGGAAACGCTATTCAAGATTTTCTCAGGTATGTAGGTAGGTAGTACTTAGGCGTATATATTAACTAAGTACAGAGATACTAATACCCTTATAATAAATCTACATATCTGCTCGCTACTACCTCCCATTGTCAACACAATATTTGAAGCAAGGGTATGTAAAAAAAACAAATAAATAACAAACACAGGAAGTACTCACAGCTCAGCGCACATTATGAGTTTGTGGCGCTAGCTGTAGAGACACTGGGCCCGTGGTCGTCCGACACAAAAAAAATTTGCAAGGATATTTCGACTAGGCTGGTCCTCGCCTCGGGGGATCCTAGAGCTGGCACATACTTTTCTCAAAAGTTAAGTATTGCTATACAGCGGGGCAACTCTGCCAGTGTTCTGGGAACCCTGCCGCACGGTGGTGATCTCGACGGCGTTTTTGTTTTGTAGTAGGTACATGTTTGTATATTTTATACATTAATCTTTTAGGGTATGTTATATTAAATACATACTAATAATGTATTAAACAAGTACAATTTAAAAAATTTAATACCGACTTCCATTCTATTCAGTTATTGGAGTGTATCTCAAAAACTACTGGACCGAATTTGATGAAATTTGAATGGGACCACACGAGAAGCATCAGCTTTCAAACAAAAAATTTTGAGAATCGGTTCACCCAGTCGAAAGTTATGAGGTAACAAATATAAAAAAAACAGTACAGTAGTGTAAAAAACATACAGTCGTATTGAGTACCTATCTCCTCCTTTTTTGGAAGTCGGTAGAAGAAACGTTTAAACTCTCTGTTACGTTATCACGCCTAAACGGCTGAAGGGATCGTCATCAAATTTGGGAAGGAGATTATATGCCGGGAAAGCACATAGGATACTTGATAATCATCATTTACCATCATCATCAACATCATTCATCAGCTAGTAGGTATTGATTTTTTTATCGTACAAATATTCTTATTTTTTAGGAATCAATAGGTACTGACTCGCGTGATAATTACCGAAAAATTATCCTAGTTTAGGTCTGAAAAGTTTCGAAATTGCCTATTTAAAGTGGTACCTATTCACACTGGATAGATCTAGAATGAAGACGTGTTCGAACTTGAGGGTGGTAGCTAGCCAGGCGGGCTAGATCTAGAAAGAGCTAGGCCCAGAAAGTACCCCACCGCTATGCTGTGGATTTATAACCTCAGAGTCGAGAGTGATAGCAGTTTTGATAAAAGGAGTGATGCTCATTCCATCAACACGCGAAATAAGCACAAGCTATCCGTACATGTAACGCGTCTCCACAGAATAAGTCATTCTTTTATGGGACAATGTATACGATTCTATAATAAAGTTCCCAATGTTATCCGAGATTTGCCTATTAATAAGTTTAAAATTACTATTAAAACTAAACTCTGTCAAAAAGGTTATTACAAAATTTCGGATTACTTGGAGGATAAAACAGCTTGGGACTGATCACTCCAGGATCTATCTACTCGTGTTAGTGTACTAAGATGTCAAAGTGTAGCGTGTCTTGCTCTACTGATACCATTATTATGTTCTCATTTGTAAGGCAACACACTGGAGCTAATATTTGTAGTACCTAAGTAAAAACATTGTAAAAACATCTTTATAAAAAGAATGGCCCCGAGTTTCTTGCCGCTTCTTCTCGGTAGGCTCTATATATTTTGGAACGCGGCGGTAGTCTTTAAAGTACATTATAATGAAAAATTGACGTTCATAAGTGCGTCTTTGATGCCTAAATTGAATAAATTATTTTGATTTGACTTTGATGAGAAAAGACATATAATTTTTTTGGTTTAATCTCTACTCTGAAGTTGTATAAATTTGTATGTAAAATATAACGAAGTTATAAGTAAAAAATCACTAATTTAACATTTTAAAGCACAAAGGACGCAGACAACTGATAAACTTTTATCAAAACATTATCGGCCTTATTAATAAACTTGGCTTACACCCGGAGTAGTTAAAGTATCTATCTGTCAATTTTTCGCTTGCAGTAAATGTCACGCGTGAAAGCAAGACAAAGCATGTTACGCCTGATATAGGTTTACGCACCGTTTATTAATAAAGGCCCTAAGACTTTAGTTTGTAATTTTATGATACACTGCCCGTGACCACAGATTAAATAAGTTACTCCGTGACTTCGTTCGCGTAGTAGGCTCGGCATACGGCCTCGCCATAACCTCCCGTCTTTTCTTGATTTTCATTCATAAGCACCTTCCAATTAGCGAGATTGTTGCATCCGTTCTCAAATTATAGCGTGACAGAAGTACCACCTAGTGTCAACACTAGACTAATATTATTATTAAATATTGAATTATCACGCGGTCTTAGTCAGTTCATAAAGGATAAATAAATTAACATCCAAAAATATTTAATAAAGCCTACTATTGCCATACTGACCGAAAACTATGCGGGCTCCTATAGCCCACAAGTTTCCATTAGAATGTGGCTTGCCTCGTCTGTCCAAGTCACTGAACTGACTTTTATCATAGACAAATAAACAGCTATGCTTCTATGAAGCGCTCGTGGTGAATCTTAAATTGTCGTTCAGACCAGGGTTTCTTAGTGGATGGACGAATGCGTCTGGGAATCTTAGCCCTGCATTTATCATCGGTATCACTTGCATTGTTGCTAAGTATATATTCATTTAAGTATAATATTCATTTCATAACTATAACCATTGCTTTATCTATGTCGTTGTGAGTGTAGGTGATCTTGCGCGACTTCTTATGCCAACAAGGGAACAGGGTTAAGTTTCTGGATCATCGTGACCAGTAGCGCATTTGTTTAAGACCGTTTGAGGTATTGTGACATCAGTCTCATGTTATTTTAAGTTTAACAATGTGGAACGCCTCTTCATACTAAGGTCATACGCGACCCACAAGTATGTATTACAAATAGTGGGAAACAAACAGAAAAATCGATGAGTAGGTACAAGGTACCGTAAGTAGCCCTTTTCCATACCTACTAATACAAACCAAACATGGTGTATACATACTTTAGTTTTTTATTAATTATTAATTACCATAACTAATTAAGTAAGTATCTAAGTAACAAACATATTAGTTAATGAGTTAATACTCAGTTTTCAAACTTTCGTCAGAAAACGCCTACTAAACTAAATTTTAAAACGCGACGCCAATTTCGCTGTTTAAAGCACATAATAAGTAGGTAGGTTCATGGAGTATTTACTCGAGTTCTGCTGACAATCACAAACAGATGGCAATAAGCATGGCCTAAATAGAGCATCCATGTCAATGCACCGCTGAAATAACAAAGCATTGCAGTATGTAGTTAAAACAAATAACTTACTTTGACTTGACTTTGAATACTGGCCGTAGAAATCAAAGCGGCTTGCCTCTCCAAATTAACAATAGATCTAAGTCCAAATCTCACTAGGGAGACAGCCATATCGACACAAATAATCACTTTCTTTTTATTAAATTCAAACTCTTTTTATATTTTTGTCACTTCAGCATTTCCGAACGCGTCGATTTCGATAATGAAAAGGAATGGCGCGCGCGAAGGGTCGTACGTAGCTACAAGATCCAATCTTCCGAACGTTGACGAAGGACTGGTTAGAATTTGGAACGCTCAGACGGTTTTATTCTCGAGGGGGGGTTAGCTTGTTTTGAACCGGCTTCATGCCACATGTTTGTGTTTGGGTGCGCAGTGAATGCAGCGGTGCAGCGCTGCAGGCTTCGATTTTCAAGTTTTCAGCGTAGTTAGCAGTTTTATTGTCTACATTCATAGCGTTGCCGGTCAGTATCGAACTAAGAAAATAATATAAATATAACAGGCCAGTATCGCAATACAGTGAGTGTAAAAGCCATGCTTATTCGTTCACACGTTCATAGACCCTATAGGTACTATGTATTTATCTTTCAACTTGTAGGTTAGATACATGTTTCTGAGGAAACTACTGTTGTAGCACTAAGGATTACTATTTGGGGTATTTGTATTTACTGATTCTGTGCACCAAAACTTCTTAGGCCTTGTCTTTTTACCGCGCCAAATCGTATTTAAAATCGACTTTTAAAATAGGAGGAGGTTTTAAGCGTTTGTTTTTACGCGATTATATTCAGCCAATTGAATTTCCAGAAATAATTTTGATGATTGTTTTTATGCATGAAAATTTATCGAAATTCATTGGACACTTCTTTAAAAAAATCAACATACCTATACAAAAATTAAAACACAAGAATCTAAAAATGTCTAATTATGTCAAATTCTGTGACATATACTCGTAGATGACGTAGGTATTGGTTTGTGGTTCCATGCAGCAAAAGTTTTGATGAGGACGACAGATAATACAATACTCATACTTAATAACTATAGTTATGATATTATGTAAGAACACTATATTATTCTACTTTCCTACCGACTTCCAAAAAGGAGGAGGTACTCAATTCGAATGTATTTATTATTTTATTATGTTTGTTACCTCATAACTTTCGATAGGATAAACCGATTCTCAAAATTTTTGTGTTTGAAAGCTGGTGCTCCCGTGTGGTCCCATTTAAATTTCATCAAATTCGGTCTAATAGTTTTAGAGATACACTCCAATAATTGAATAGAATAGAAGTCCGTGTTAAATTTTTCAAATTGTACTTGTTGGGTTGTCTGAAAGAGATAGCTGAGCGTTAAAACCGCCCGTTGTTACACCTAGTTTTTAGCATATTTTTCAATATTAAGAAATAAATTTGATGTTTCAATAAAGTGTTATCTATCTACTTTTTAGTTTAAGTTTGTACATAAAGGTATAGTCTAGCTATAAGTCCTGAATTATAAAAAAGAAATTGTGTCCACAAATGATATATACCTAGTAATACACAATTTATTTCTAAAACAGTTTCATTTAATATATACGTGAAATTATTTTTGTTCATTTATTTCGTCACGGTAATAATAATATTACCGTGGTTTAAATGAAATGAAAATGAAATATTTATTTATTGCCACACAAAATATCACAAAAAACATAAAAAAAACAGTATGCAGACAATGGTAAGTAAGGTGATTATTGCTGGCAAAAGGGTTACACTCAGCATAAGTCGCGTGACATTTTCATGCTTCCGCGACGCTGTTTTTCAGTGCACCCCTACGCTCGGGCTGGCGTTCGCCGAGATAGGTGCAGCGAAAGAGGGAGACTACGTAGAGTTTCTAATTAAATACAAAACAGCTACACATAGAAACTAAGCGTACGATGGAACAAAACTATACTAACAAATAAATAAAATATATTACATCAATGCATATGATAGAGCCGTAAGTGCTGTGTTTATGTTGTGATGATGTATGTATGTGAGTGTGAGGGAAGGTGCGTGTGAATGTGTTTAAGTGTAGTTGTGAGAGGGTAATTTCATATTTAACTTTGTGTATTAAAGGTTTCGTGGTCATGAAGAGCAGTAGATACCAAAACCTTTCAAAGATCAATGGTAATTTGTTTAAATGTATTGGGGTTATCTATTTATCTGTGGGAGTCATGTTAGAGGTAGGTATATTTGATTAAACGAAAGAAATGGAATATACTCGTATTTAACCCCTTTTAGGATTTTTCAAGGTTTCTCTACAGTGTGAATCATCACATCTTAGAGAAACAGAACATAGGTTAAACATTACAATATTAGAGAGAAATTTCATATTCGGGCGGGATTCGAAACCGCGTCTTCCGACGCGTCAGACGCCATGACCACTACACCACCGAAGTTTAGTCCGAGCAATGATTTTAAAAATTAAGTAATAGAACATAGGTTACTTATCTTAGAGGTTATACGTTCACTACGAAATTAATACGTTTCGCATGTTTTCAGAGGAATGTCATCATCATCTTCGCCGTAGGACGTCCACTGCTGAACTGCTGAAAATTCCAAAAAGACGGCTTGGAAGTGGCCTGTGGGCCAAGCACTAAACAAAAAAAAACGACCTACGCTGCGCTTGCCGGTCCGTGGTCTCCACTCCAGAACCTTCCAGCCACATCGGCCATCTGTTCTGCGTGCTATATGCCCTGCTCACTGCCACTTCAACTGTCTTATCTCTTGGGCTATGTCGGTGACTTTCGTTCGACACAGAGGAATGTATTTCTGTGTATTTAATATGGTTATTATTACCTACTAACATAGCCTCTGCAACCTTTTGACCACACGGGTGAAGCCGTGGGCAGGTAAGTTAACAATCCACTGATGATTAATTTTGCGCTTTTACAGTTTTGTTGTTGATCTCAGGATAGCTTGGACTTAGCTCTACTTAGGTATCGCTTAGAAAATGTGTGTGTAAAAAGAGTGAAAATCCCAAACTAAAGCGTAGGAACTTAGGTTCCTACTTCTGAATTTTTATTATCTTTCGTCGCAGAGTTCTTGACGTCTCGGTACTTTGGTAAGTTGGTATATCGGTAAGTAAGTAGGTAAGAAATTACATGTTTAGTGTGTAGACAATTCCAGGTCTATGTTCTATATTCCAGGTGCATGTAATGCATGGGATTCTAACTAATTCATAGTTAGAATTATACAATAAATTAACCAGACAGAATTTACTCTGGGTATTGTTTTTGATGCTACATGATCCAAGTTATTATAAATTTTAGGTTGTATTATTCTATTAAATAACAAATCATCATCATCTCAGCTGTAGGACGTCCACTGCTGAACATAGGCCACCCCCATGATTTTCCAAAAGGACCGGTTGGAAGCGGCCTGCATCCAACGTCGTCCTGCGACCTTCATCAGGCCGTCTGTCCACCTTGCGCTTGCCGGTCCGTGGTCTCCACTCCAGAACCTTTCGGCCCCATCGGCCATCTGTTCTGCGTGCTATGTGCCCTGCCCACTGCCACTTCAACTGGCTAATCTTCTGGGCTTTGTCGGTGACTTTCGTTCTTCTACGGATCTCCTCATTTCTGATTCGATCACGTAGAGAAACCCCAGCATAGCGCTCTCCATAGCTCGTAATAACAAATCTATTATCATATAACTAGTAATTAAATGCAATTTGGGTTAAACTTGGTCTATAATTAATAGCATTAGACTAATGATAAAGTAATGCGTTATATTTTCCTTATTTACAAAGATAGACTATTTAATTTGACAAGGTTGATTATTATTGCAGTCACGTGTTATCTTGCACGTAGTAAGTACATTGTCGTTCAAATTGTTATCCATAATGCATTCCTACCATTTGTACTGACTGACTGACTTACTGACTGACTGACTCATAAACGCAGATCCTAAACCGCTGGACACATTTGAAATATTGGCAGTTGAAGTCGTTTATGTTGTAAGCATCCACTAATTTTGTCAATTTCTAAAGGAGTGAATTTAATTTATATCCGTGGCTTCGTATCCGATAGATCAAGCGAGTGAAACCGCAGGCGGGTCAGCTATAGTTTTATAATATTTGAATATTATTCAATGACATTAAGTATTTTTAATATGACTGATAAGTAAAAAGTTTAGTACTTTGCGATGCATGTATATATGCATGCATGCATACTTATTATAAGAGTATGGGTAGGTACCTCTCTACTCGAATAGATCAGCTTAAGCAAGAGCAGCTGGTTTTTTTTTACCATCAGATAGGTACTAGGTATTTTTATCAATATGTAATAGTTATGGAACTTACGCCATTATAATATAGGTAGATAAAGTCAAAGTCAAAACCATTTATTCAATTTAGGCATCAAAGACGCACTTAAGAACGTCAATTTTTCATTATAATGTACTTTAAAGACTACCGCCGCGTTCCAAAATACTTATACCCGAGAAGAAGCGGCATGAATTCGGGGCCATTCTTTTTTTATAGATGTTTACAATGTTTCTACTTAGGTACTACAAATATTACATTTTATGGGTGGCAGAGTGACAGCTTGCCAGATAATATTATATAGCAGAAATTATGATAATTGCTCTACTAGATATTATTTATTCTGGAACATTTACTACGTTCACAACTAGGTAGACGCAGTTACCTACTTCATGGTTACACGTAGACCTCGAGTCTTTAATCTGTATCTATACCTTGACCTTGATTTAGTACCTAAACAATAACATAACCTGAACCACTGAAGTACATGTTATATAACTAGCTGTGCCCCAAGGTTTCACCCGTGTGGCGATGATCAAGAAGTATCCTATATGTTAATCCAACGCCTCATCTATCTACATACCAAATTTCATTCAAATCCATTCAATAGTTTTTTCGTGAAAGAGTTACAAACATCCATACATATAAAACTTTCACGTTTATATTTAGTAGTCTCAGACCAAATAAAAAAGTCAAGACAGAATGTTGTGAACAGAAAAGTGAAGCCGGTAAAACTACGCCTCGCCGTGTACATACACAATTACACACACACGCACAACGAAACTACGCCTTGACTCGTCAGTCGAACTATCGCTGCGCGTGGAAGCAACACGTAAAGTAAATCAACAAATTTACCAGTCAAAATGCCGAATTGTGTCGTGAAACGGTGTTAAAACAAACATCAAAATATAAAAAGAGGGATGGAATCACATTTCACACGTAAGTAACTTGGAAAGCTATATTTTAAATAAATAAAAATAAAAATAAAGGTTATTGCTTGGAACATAGAAAGTGTTGCCATGGTAAAGCCTGTAAGGTTTACCCTATTATTGGGTAATCTTAATATTTAGTATATATATGTTACGTTAATACGGGTACGTTTTTATAATAGTTTATCAACGTGTTTTAACCGACTTCAAAAAAGAAGTAGGTTCTCAATTAGACTTTTCTTTAAATATAATATTGTATGACACTCGACGCAATATCTTTATACAAAACCGGTTCCGTCGTTAAAAAGCAAATTAAAAAAAATAGGCAATTTTTTATTTTTAGTTTATTTTCAAACGACATCTAAAAGGAGTAGGTTCGCAATTAGGTTCTATTGTTTTAAATACTTGTTACCTCATAAGTCCGTTATTTTGTCTGAGTTAGTAGTATGTTCAAGTAGGTATCTATGAGAAATTACAAGATACAATATAGGTGACTTACATCCTTTTACCTACATTACATTAATTAACCTATTGTATATATTCTTTCTCTACTATATAAAAATAAGTCGGGTTTTCCTTCCTGACGCTATAACTCCGGAACGCACGAACCGATTTCCACGGTTTTGCATTAGTTGTAAAGGTCTCGGGCTCCGTGAGGTTTATAGTAAAGAAAATTCAGGAAAAATTTAAAAAGAAAAGCGGGAAAATCTTTTTTCACATACAGCACCATCTCTGATACATAGCATGTACTACAAACCAATATTTAAAGTAGATGGCGCCAAACGAAATGTTACATAAAACGAAGCCATCTGGTGGCGAAACGGAGTTCGCAGGGTTTGCTAGTATTTTATATAAGACACAATATTATATTTTATATCTATTTACCTACATTATACCAACACACATTACACATACATATTTATTCAATAGGTTAATTAATGTAATGTAGGTAAAAGGATGTAAGTCACCTACATTCAAGATGTTTTATTGACAAAAAAAGTTATGTAAATACTAAACTTACATTAACTTAAACGAGTAGTAATTTTATTGTATGTACAAAGTAAATATATTACCGGCGGACCCCGAACTAAGCACTAGCACAGAATAATAAGTACAAGTACTAGGCCTGTATCTTGGGGCCCGAGTGTAATGTAAACAAAACACTATTACTAATAGCTTGTTAAGGATTCACCCCTCATGTAATAAGCTGAGGTAGCACCGGACATGCATTAATGCAACAACATTGCATCAGCCAGCGACGAGTACGAACATCGAGGTCAGCGCGCAACGTGACGCCCGCGCCTGCACGAGGCACCGCGTCAGCGGAATGCGAGCGCCGAGTCCACGAGCCTCAGTTTACTTAATTATAAGTCACTCTTGTTTCTTACATCGAACAATTGACATCTTTTTATATTGTAATTCTTTTTTAATTAAATTAGTATTAAATAAATTTGGTTTTTTTTAGAACCAACCCTGCGACCAGACGTAATTGGCGCAGTCGGTAGGATCCTGCGGGACGCCAGCGTGTGACGGGAACCAGGATAACCAAGGCATTTCTACCCACGTGGCTACCCGGGCGGCTGTTAAGCCCCAACATCAAGGATCCAGAACTTACGCAGAGTCGCAGGAAGGTGTATCCGGCCATAGATACGCTAAAGAAACCAAATGTATATGTGAGTACTTTGAATCTTACTTGTGCTTGCTCTCCTTACCTTGTAGTGTACTTGTAATTATCCAAGATTTTCCATCCAAGGCAATCGCGGACCCCTAGTTCTAGTAAAAGTAGTAGGTTAAATTCTTTAGACGCAAATAGAGATATAGATAATTCAAACTTTAGTAATACTAGTTGTGTTAGACTAAGAAGTAATATAGATATGGCAGACTTAGACAACATTTTTAAGGCACTTCGCCTTGTTCCCGACTTTGATGGGAACCCCAATGTGCTAACTCGTTTTATCAGATTGTGCGATCAACTGGTAGTGCAGTTCACTTCAGGAGAACTAGCGAGTGAACTTAACCAACTAGCTCTTATTAACGGCATACTTAACAAAGTTAGTGGCAACGCAGCCCGTTTAATAAATGCTAACGGAATACCGCAGGATTGGATTGGCATTCGAAACGCGTTAATTAATAATTTTGCAGACCAACGTGACGAGACCGCTCTTTACAACGATCTTGCTCTCCTAGTGCAAGGACAGAGTTCCCCTCAGGAATTCTATGAGCGCTGCCAAAATTTATTTGGTACTATCATGACCTATGTCTCATTGCACGATTCTGTTCAAACAACGGTTGACGCGAAGCGAGACCTTTATAAAAAACTAACCTTACAGGCTTTCTTACGCGGATTAAAAGACCCATTAGGCTCTCGCATACGATGCATGCGCCCTGAAACGATTGAAAAGGCACTCGAATTTGTACACGAAGAAACTAATACGATGTACATGCAAAACCGTAACGACTACTTAGATAGGAAACCCGCGGCTCAAACGTTTTTCAATGCTAAACCACAGCCCTTCTCTTTACCGACTAGTCACCAATTTGTCATGCCGTCCAAACCCTTTAACACGAATATGTCCGGCCCTTCAAGGCCCTTCGTCATGCCACAACAGCCTACTTGGAAACCACAGTATAACCAACCACGCCCGGCTGGTCCATCACGCACACAGCAGATGTTCCGTGCGGCACCTCCTAATTATAACAGTCAGGATAATGCTTTTAAGCTACCTCCACGTCCAATGCCTTCAGCACCACGCCCTATGAGTGGAGTAAGTCATTTCACTCCTAGAAACTTGCCCTCGTCTTCCTTCGCCAATGCTCATGATTGGAGAAGATTCGGAAATCCTCCGCCCACAAATTACTTTAAGACTAGAGAGATGAATTTCAATGAGTGCATGGGATATGAACCAAACTATGAGGTTTATGATGCTTATGAAACCTATGAGCCATATGATCCGAATTACACATACGGTTTTGACGGACAGGATTACTACCAACCTTATCCCGAGGTCGGTTATGAACCTCCCACAGTAGAAGAAGCCCCCGCGCAGACTGAACCCGCTCAGGATTTTCAGGAAGCGCCTCTGTCACGAAAATCAAAATAGAGGTCAATTTGCAGACCCAAAGACAGCTCCCTTACATAGAGATCAAATCACCACCCTTAAAGCTACTTATTGACACGGGCGCAAATCAGTCTTTTATTAGCCCCTCTGTAGTCGAAAGGTACTTTAGTAACTTACCGCTGAACTATACACCCTTCGAAGTATGTAACGTGCATGCTGTAAGCCGTAATGACTATTCGATTACAGTGCCGACCTTTGACGAATTACATGACGACAACGAAATGACACTATTCGTTTATAAATTCCACGAATACTTTGATGGTTTAATAGGGTCTGATCTTTTAGATAAATGGGAAGCTACCATTGATTATAAAAATAAGACACTTGCTACTAAGAATGCTTCGAACCCTATAAAGGTTTACGATTCTCGCAACGCGAACCTATACGAAGATATTATTCCGGCTGGTACGTCGAAGTTAATTAACGTTCCAATTAATGTAAAGGACGGAGATGCGGTTGTGTTGGAACAAGTAATATCTAACTGTATAATAAGTGACTGTGTGACATCCGTAAATAATAATAGGGGATTCTTAGAAGTCTACAATCCCACTCGTAATGACGTCATATTTTCTATGGACCGCGCGGTGTGTGCCGAGATCCATAACGTCGAGTGCACGCGCACGATTGGCGAACAACACCGAGCCGATGACGTCATTTCGCGATTACGTACCGATCACTTAAACGCCGAAGAACGCGTTAACTTGGAAAATCTATGCGCGCGTTATGCCGATGTGTTTTACGTAGAAGGGGAACCTCTGACGTTTACAAATAAAATCAAACATCATATAAAAACGACAGACGAGACCCCAGTCTATACTAAAAGTTACCGGTACCCATTTGTGCATAGACAAGAGGTCCAAGACCAAATCGCAAAAATGTTAGAGCAACGTATAATCCGCCCTTCAAACTCCGCATGGAGTTCCCCCATTTGGGTTGTCTCTAAGAAAGCAGACGCTTCAGGGAAAACCAAATGGCGGATAGTAGTGGACTTTCGCAAAGTCAATGAAAAGACAGTGGATGATAAATACCCAATACCCAACATTACAGATGTTCTGGATAAGCTAGGTAACTGCCAGTACTTTTCCACCTTAGACCTGGCCAGCGGCTTTTATCAGGCCGAAATGGACCCCGCTGACATCCCTAAAACTGCTTTCAATGTTGAACATGGGCATTTTGAATTCCTACGTATGCCTATGGGATTAAAAAATAGCCCTTCTACCTTTCAGAGGGTAATGGACAATGTGCTTAGGGATTTACAGAATACCATCTGCCTTGTGTATCTTGACGACATAATAGTCTTCAGCACGTCGCTTCAAGAGCACATGGTCAACCTTGAAAAGGTATTTCAAAGATTGCGGGAATCTAACTTCAAAATCCAAATGGATAAGTCCGAGTTTTTAAAGTTAGAAACAGCTTACCTTGGACATGTAATAAGTAGTGACGGAATAAAACCTAATCCCGATAAAATTACAGCAATTCAAAAGTATCCAATTCCAAAAACCGCAACAGAAATCAAACGGTTTTTAGGGTTATTGGGGTATTATCGGAAATTCATTCCTGATTTTGCGAAAATCACGAAGCCCATGACTCAGTGTCTTAAGAAAGGATCGAAGATTTCACTTAACAACGACTATGTGGAATGTTTCGAAAAGTGTAAAACGCTTCTTGTAAACGACCCCATACTTCAGTACCCTGATTTTACAAAGGAGTTTGTGTTAACTACAGATGCCTCTAATCTAGCCATAGGAGCAGTGTTATCACAAGGAAATATAGGATCGGATAAACCAATCGCGTACGCCTCGCGTACTCTTAACTCCAGCGAGATCAACTACAGTACGATCGAGAAGGAGTTACTAGCGATTGTATGGGCTACTAAGTATTTTCGTCCTTATTTATTCGGGAGAAAGTTTAAAATCGTAACAGACCACAGGCCATTACAGTGGGTCATGAACCTTAAGGAGCCCAATTCGCGTTTAACTCGTTGGAGACTTAAATTAAGCGAGTATGATTTCACTGTAATATACAAGCAAGGTAAATCTAACACAAATGCGGACGCCTTGTCTAGAGTAGAAATACATAACGACGAAGTAAACTCTGTGGCCGTTAATGTGTCCGAAAAACCACCAAGCATGGCAGGTTCAAGTACAGCTACAGTACATACAGACGCTGAGAACCCCATACTAGAGGTACCCATCACGGACGATCCACTTAACAAGTTCCATAGACAGCTTTCTATCACCGTAGTTGAGGACGTTAAAAGTAGACCAACTGTTTCCAAGCCCTTTGAAAATCATACGAAAACCAGCGTTCAAGTGTCTAAAGCTAACCTAAATAAAGACATCGTCAATGTCATTAAAGAATATGTACACCCCAAAGTGAGGACAGGATTGCTAATTAGCCCTCCTTTGGAAATGTACTCTATATTACCGATAATACAAAGCGCGTTCAAAAGCTCTTCAATGAATCTCCTCTTATGTAAAACTGAAATAGAGAATGTCAAAGACTACTTCAAACAACAGGAAATTATTAAGAAGTATCATGAAGGAAAAACGAACCATCGTGGTATAAACGAATGTTATCTTTCCTTGTCTTATAAGTACTACTGGCCGAAGATGAAAGAGCACGTTACAAAGTACATCAACGAGTGTAGCATATGCGGTCAGGCTAAGTACGATCGAAACCCCATTCACCAGAAATTTCAAATAGTTCCGCCCCCAACAAAACCTTTTGAAATAGTTCATCTCGATCTATTCAGTGCTGATAATCAGAAGTACCTAACCATAATCGATGCCTTCTCCAAATATGCACAAGCATATTACTTACGAGATGCTACCGCAGTTAGTGTGGTTCAAGCCCTCTTGCAGTTCTTCACACATCATGGAGTCCCTTTGACAGTGGTGACAGACAGAGGTACAGAATTCACAAACCAGGTATTTCTGGAGTTTGTCAGAGTCCATAAAATCATCCACCACAAGATCCTAGCATATGCCCCTAACGAAAATGGAATGGTTGAACGCCTACATTCCACTCTATTAGAACATCTTCGTATTTTAAAACTAGAGCAACGTGGTGAACCTATCGTTAACTTAATGCCTTACGCCATATTAGCATATAACAGTACTATTCATAGTTTCACGAAGTGCCGACCTTTAAATATCATTACAGGGCACATGGATCCTCGCGATCCACTTGATATCAATCTCTCTGAAAATTTATTACAACAATATGTTCAAGACCATCGTAAAAGAATGAATAAAGTATTCGAGCTTTTGAATGAAACTTCACTTCACCGCCGTACAGAAATAACTGAAAACGTTAACAAAAACCGCGAACCTGAAATGAACTACTCACCCGAACAGAGCGTATTTATACGTAACCCTGCAGCCAGTAGACAAAAATTAGCTCCGCGTTTTACCCATGATACGGTTTTAGCAGACCTCCCTATCCATATCTATACAAAAAAGAAACGAGGTCCTGTAGCCAAGTCGCGTTTAAAACGCGTCCCTAATAGTGCACGGTTGTTGCAGGATACCGCTTCTGATACTGGGCCTGACGCGAGCGGAGGAAATAACCCTGAGTAGCCTGGATGAGGGACCGGGGATTTTGCCCTTTAATCTAGGACCTTCTAAGGTCATTTCCCATTACCACTCCTTTCTTCAAACGATAAGCTTATCTAACATTAGAGAAAGCGTAGAATCAGTACAAAGTCAATTACAAAACTTCAAACCACTCCTTAACAATAAAACCTTGTCGCTTTACGAACCACACGTTAACTATCTCGATCTTAAACTCAAAAAGATTTCAGACCAACTTATTACCTTTGAACCCACACGTAGTAAGAGAGGCCTCGTTGACGGACTAGGTTCTATTATAAAAAGCATCTCAGGAAATTTGGACTAC
Source organism: Selenia dentaria (assembly GCA_917880725.1). NCBI lineage: Eukaryota > Metazoa > Arthropoda > Insecta > Lepidoptera > Geometridae > Selenia > Selenia dentaria. The sequence goes on along the minus strand of OU862896.1, from coordinate 3,603,630 downwards.
ACAGATGCCGCTAAGTACGATAATGCCATTAAAATCCTACAGAATAACCAACGTAGTTTATTGACTGAAATAAATAATCATGTAAGTCTCAGTAAGCATTGGGTAGACGAAAACACCAAAGTACTCAATAGGCTAACTGAAAATCAGTCTAAAATCGAAAAGGTTATAAATTTAATATTACAGAGCGACGGCACCCATGAAACAGAACTAGTTAAATATGCACACTTAGCTCAATTCCTTATTATTTTAGGAGATAACATAGATACTTTATCAGAAGAACTATTCCGTTTAGAAAACGCACTATCGTTCATTAAGGCTAAAACCACTCATCATTCTTTAATAACTTTAGATTTATTTAAGGATATAATGATAAAGTTAAGAAATATATATAAGAAAGACGAAATCCTTGACGTTAGCTTTAGGGACTACTTCGACATAGTTAAATTAGGATACTTTTACAGTAATGACGATATAGTATTAGTATTAAAGGTTCCGATTGTCTCTCCTATAACCTATAACCTATACAAACTTTCCCTCGTCCCTAATAAAAATAGTAAAGTCATAATCCCTCCTTATCCTTACGTAGCAATCCACAAGGACGATTTCATGTACATAGAGGCAGAATGCCCGAAGTCTAACTCATGGTTTCTTTGCGAACGGCGAGCCCACTATATGACGTCGAACCAGCGGCAATGCATCCAGCATCTCATCCTGGACCAGCAGATCGACTCTACATGTAACTTAACCCAAGTTACTCTTATAACATCAGCATTCGAAGCCCTCGACGAGAAACACTACGTCATCAGCCTGCCTACGTCTACGAAAATTCGCCTGTCCTGCATGCAGGACCAGTATAACATGATGAAAGGAAGTTACCTAGCTATTATCCCTAAAGGTTGCTTGTTACAGACCTCACATTTCACCATAACCAATGAGAACGACCGAGTCAAAGGACAAGCATTAAAAATTACAGACATACCTATACATGAAAACGCAGAACACAGGAGTCAAGCAACTCTGACCCTTAACTCTATAAATCTCGAGAGTCTACAATCAAGCAACGCAGAGATAAATCTACAACCTACACTTAACATCGATGATAGCCCATCAATTAGCGTTTACCATACGACGATACCAGTATATCTTATCCTGTTCATTGCTATGGTGATTGCCATCATAATGACTGCTCGCAGATGTTTCCTGAGTCACCAAGTTACCAAGGAATCAGAGACCAGAGATCCCGAACAAAACCAAGCCGAGATCTATGCCGAGATTAAGGACACCCGAAGACCAGGTCCTGCTCCTCTCTCAGCACTATTCTCAACGACAGTTAACAAATAGATGCTGAGCTTAAGGGGGGAGGTGTTAAGGATTCACCCCTCATGTAATAAGCTGAGGTAGCACCGGACATGCATTAATGCAACAACATTGCATCAGCCAGCGACGAGTACGAACATCGAGGTCAGCGCGCAACGTGACGCCCGCGCCTGCACGAGGCACCGCGTCAGCGGAATGCGAGCGCCGAGTCCACGAGCCTCAGTTTACTTAATTATAAGTCACTCTTGTTTCTTACATCGAACAATTGACATCTTTTTATATTGTAATTCTTTTTTAATTAAATTAGTATTAAATAAATTTGGTTTTTTTTAGAACCAACCCTGCGACCAGACGTAATTAGCTCGATGGTAGGTAGACACTTTGATATAAAACAAAGCGTTTGAATCGAATATCAAGTAGGTACATATTACAGCGATATATTTAATATTAGCTCGGCAGCTCCCAGAGCCTTGATCTTGGGGATAAGGTTGTCTTCGTTTTTAATCTCTCGTTGCACTCAGGACTCATGATTCCAGCTTCCTCCACTTCGGCCGTAGTTAACTCTAAAATCTATCGTCGCGCTCGAATTCAATATGGCGCCCAAGACACTGCTCTATCTTATGGTAGCTAGATACATGTTTATTAATTATTGTAACATAATGCTACAAAAAACATAGGATAAGTACTTACGTTGTTGACGAACGACCGTAGACTCCGTAGAAGCACGCGTTAGATCACGTAGGTAGCGCTGAGTACGTGCGGACGAATTCTGGCGTCCAATTTGGTTAAACGACTAATGACTTTCGTTCAACGTAACCCAGTTTGGGTAGTCGCTTCTATTTGGAATATCCAGTAACAAGACGTGCAAGTCGTATGCCCACGTCTGCCCATAACAGGCACAGTGACACCCAGAAGGTTAAGATAAAGTTCTGCAAGCAGGTTGGATGCGTGGTGCGTTGTTCTAAGATCTATAAGTAGACCCAGAAATTTAGCACACAGACAGTACAATCCAGACTCATCTGCGGTTGTTTGTTTACTTTTGTTTTGTTAAATGTTGTCTCCTGCCAATTATATTTATTTATTCTCTTATATGGCCCTGACCCCACTGTCTAGAAATCTATTATTAACCGGTAAAACACTTACGTTAAGGATCGAATACGTCGACCAGGGTTTCAAGCATAGCAGATGCTCTCTTATCTTAGTGCGTGCGCAGCAGTCTGCAAGCTCCCGGGCGGGCAAATAATTTTACCAATCATATTTTACTATTATAAATGCGAATATTTTGGATTAATGAAGATTTGTTATTCAATCACGCCAGAACGGCTGAACGGATTCGGATAAAATTCGTTATGTAGATAGTTGAAGTGCTGTTATAACATAGGATATTTTTCATTATCATCCGTGACCACGCGGGTGAAACCGCGGGGTACAGCTAGCACCTACCTAGTTTAATATATATCAAATTCATGAAAACTCCAATACAAAAACGTAATATTTCTAAATGCAATGAGGTTGCAACTAAATTTCTGATTGAATAATTGAATAATTATCATCTTCGCCTCTCTTCCGTTGTCTCCTACACGGACATTACCGTGTCACCTACGTTGTACCTTAAATGTATGCTACTACTATTGATCTATAACTATGGAACATTCTCTTCATTTGACAATTAAACATCTAAGGCCGTAGCCCACTATGTAAGTAGTCTGAGGCCGTAGCACACTATGTAAGTAGTCTGAGGCCGTAGCACACTATGTAAGTAGTCTGAGGCCGTAGCACACTATGTAAGTAGTCTGAGGCCGTAGCACACTATGTAAGTAGTCTGAAGCCGTAGCACACTACCTAAGTAGTCTGAGGCCGTAGCACAAACAAATTATCTTCTAAATAATAATACTTCTTATCTGTCACTCTCACTCACACATCCATACACACCAACACACACTCACATGGAACACACCCATACCCTCAGTTTCATCAATTGTATACCGTCAACCATATGTGGCTTGCATTGCATGTTATTTAACATTTATTATTTAAATGCATCCTCTACATATAATTGTTATTTTTAATACAACCTTTTGTATAATTCTCTTGTTTGTCAAGTATATTCTGTTTCTGTCTTTGTTCGTGTCTAATAATACTTTTGTTTAAAACCCGCATTAACTCTTTTTTTTCTGCTCGACTAACATCAATTCGAGCAGGGATATGCTGAAAAACAGCGCAGTGAGTATACATGTCTAAATGTAAACACTGCAAACGCTGAGCATAGCCCTATTGCCCAGACATTGTATATAGCATGAAGATACTACCAACTAAGTAGTTACTTTTTCTGATTTGGTAACAAATTGTTTTTTTTAGTCCTTTGCTTTGTGTTCGCAAAAACATGTACCAGACTGAAACTGTCTCTGTATTATAATTATAGTATCTAATCTATGTGTAAATTGTATGTGTATTAATATGGAGCAATAAACTTTTTTTATTCTATTTTTATTATTATTCTATTCTAAATTGCGAAAAAGTATTCGTATCGCAAACGTAAACGCGTCACGCTTCGTCGTACAAACTATGAGTTATCTATGTCACAGTGTGCCCTAGATAATTGACAGTTTGTGCTGTTTCCCGTGAACGATACGTTACGTTACACTTTCGCAGTTATTCGTGCTAGGACTACAAGTCCACAGTACCATTTAACGACACTACATTTTGCCGTTAAAACACAACATTAGGGTTTGTGTCAGACAGTTTTCACGAAAAAACGTCCATGTTTAGAGCATTAATTACACAACAAAAATATTTTTATGTGTGGCCGTATTATCGAATTTGAAGCATAACTCGACCTCAGACAAAATAAAAAAGTCAAGACAGAATGTTGTGAACAGAGAAGTGAGGCCGGGTGAAACTACGCCTCGGCGTGTCCATACATATTTACATACAAAACCTACAACGAAACTACGCCTTGGCGCGTCAGTCGAACTATCGTGGCGCGTGGAAGCAACACGTAAAGTTTTAATTAACATTTAATTTAAATTTATTAATTATTGATATTTTTTTAATAACTTTAATATATTTTGAATTACCATGACAGTACCGAGTCACGCACATGTAGTTTAGAAAACCGGCCTCACTTCTCTGTTCACAACATTCTGTCTTGACTTTTTTATTTGGTCTGAGAACTCGACTTAAAGTTATTTCAAAACCCATATGTTTGCATTAGAGTTAGAAGCGTGGATGTGTGTCATTTGACTATTCTTACGTAAGACCTTCACAATCACATTGTGCCGGTGTCAATGCCCTTTAGGGCTTGCCTAACTTGATTCTATCAACGGGCTATAGATAAGTAGATATGTGAGTTTATATATTGTAGGTAACTTGTGTCAATATAAGTGGTAATAGCACAGTCTATGTAAACTTATAATAAACTAGCTACTGTCCGCATTTTCACCCGCGCGGTGATGGATGATGATAAATCTTATATAGCCTATGTAACTCAGGGTGAATGTAGCTTTCCAATGGTGAAAGAATTTTTGAAATCAGTCCAGTACTTATTGAGCCAATTCATTACAAACATACATACAAATCTTTCCTCTTTATAATATTAGTAATAATACTATTTTTATGCTGTGGTAATAGGTTGTATATTTGGAAGCTGACTGGTTTAATTTTTTTTTATTTGGCTTTATTAATTACCTGCCTACCTGTCCTACTGTAAGTAGTACGTAGGTACGTGTTCTTGCTTACGTTGAGGCATACTTAGAATTCTTGTATGGTTGAGGGAAATAAGTTGCAAGAAAACCATTTTGTACCTACCTAACTTAATTGAAAGAACAATGCAATGTAAAAAACTCAGCATGTAACAGTAGATTATGCTCCTTTTAAGGGTAGGGGGTAAAAAGGAGGCTACGTCATTGGATCCTGGACGTCTATTGAACAGCTTGACATCATTATCTAACCGAAATATATTTTTTAATGGGTACTAACTTTCGTATTGATGTCGCAGTTAACTTGTTACTTTTCCAGGAACTGCAACGTGTGTGGTTAACTGATTCATAATTTTTATAATGTTTTTAAATTACTAAAGCTCGATTTACAATCGACTTCAATAAGTACAGTAGCCAGTTACGAAATCAGTCAGTTAAGTAACAAGTACTAAGTTGTAAGTAGCGTCCAAACGTAGTTAAGTAGTCATAAGTTACCGTTTCAAGAAGACTAGTCGCGTCAGTTGTATTGTTTACTACTTACTACTTGTCCACAAACCTATGGACTGTACGAAACTCGCCCGTCTACATGCCGGCCAGTTAAGTTGGCGGGGTGCGGGAGATGCGAGAGAGGGGCCTACTTCTTCCAATAGGATCGCGATCTATTCAACTTAATTAACAACTTATCGCTCTCTACTCGCTGATGTTACAAGTTAACTCGCAACTGTACTTATGGAAGTGTAAATCGGGCTTAACGCCTGCTTAGTGAGATTACATTACAATTTTAGAGAGATTAAATCACATCCTTGGACGGGATTCGAACCCGCGCCTTCCGACAATCCGTGTCAGACGCCATAACCGCTACGCCTCCGAAGCTTACCGTCCGTCCATCGAATTTGAACTCTGTATTTAATTTTAACCGTCATGGGGACGGAGCGACATCTATTGAACAGCTTGACATTATCCAACCGAAAGTTTTTTTTCACCCAACAACCAAGATCTCGAATCTAATATACCATGTCTTAGGTGGTGAGTGCAATGCACGCAAAACTTCAAGTTAAAGCACTGGGTGACTGGGTTCCTACCATCAGAAGTATTATATATTATAAGTATTCCTGAAGTCCGGTCAGTAATCTGGTTACAATTGCAATGGAATTCATGCAGAAGCTCAAAATGTCCGACTAAACTCTAAACAGAAACACAATAAAACATAGGTCATCCTATTTATTTACAAAATCAGTGTTCATATACAAAATGTTACATACACATAAAGATCTTTTAAGCAATTTCAGACAAATTTCAGTATATTATTAACAAATTAAAATGTCGTATTACAGAGGTACGCTCAGTAGTACGACTAAATCTAGGCGTGTGTACAGATCAAAATTAATTTTGTAAGAGTCTTCCCTCCAACCAGTCTCCTTCGTGAGTTTTTTACTCTTCACTTATCTTCTTGTTTGTATGGCTTGTGCGGCATAACTACAATTTTGCCAATTTCATGTCGCACGTAGAGTGGACAACAAATGATGAAGAATGATCGGTTGGCAGCGAGATGGCCGGTAGTTCCTGTACCCCTACCATGATTTGGCAACTAAATGTCATCTATAGTCGATACTCGATCTACCCTACACAGAAAGCTTGTGAATGGCGTACTCACTATCAATTGTAGTTCTACAATTGACCGCGAGGTGGCACTGTTCTTTTTCTATTTTTTTTTTTCGCGGCATTCGATTGCGAGCTTCGATTGGTGTCAATGTTGTAAAATCATGAGAAATCTACTGGGCCTTACTATGAGCTCTTAAAGCAGGACTTCTCGACAAATGCCCGGTTTATTCGTACCATGACAACTTTAAAGCAGACCTGCCCAGGCCCACTATCAAGAACCGCAGAAAAACCGTTCACCTGTTTTTTTTGTATCGACTCTCGTTAATATGTCGCTCTAAATCCACTCAGTTTATTAGCTTACAAACGTCTAGGCGTCTGCAATGTTGGTTATAGTAAAGTGTTAGAATGCCAGAGACAATATTATCCGTTCACCTTTGAGAAAACAATATTCAAACAGTTCACCTAACTAAATGAACGTCATGGTACGATTTCATTCAAAACTGATTATGTCTGGTTTAAGAACTGCACCGAACTTGCATGGTTTTTACGAAGCTGATAGTTAGGCCCCTGGACCATTTAATAATTTCTATCGATACTGGCAAAAATGCGGAAATCCTGCAGAGGCAGAGATCTACGAAGTCGGAAGTTGGTTTACTGACTCTCAAATCTCGTCTTTCTTGAATACCGGCACAAAACTTATATTTTACTGACATTTCAAAATCCTTAGAATTAGAAAAATTAGACTTACGTTTAGACTGAATCAGGCTACGAAGAAATAATATCAGAAAGAGTAACTGCCTTAAAAAAGTGACCCAATAAAAGTCATGCTAAATCAATAACATTGTTCACGCCGCTATGACTCAGCTGTCATAGTAGACGTTGCAGCACGCGCTTGGACCAATCCCTGCTTTCCTTCTGAAATCTAAACCAATCACCGAACATGTCTATTTGTAACCTCGGAAGTAATTCGTATTTTGAATCATATGTCGTTTTGGTTTGAAGGACCACTTTTTGTGTGGAATTTCTGAGTTATGCTTCCTGACATTATATCTTCGTAGGAATCAGGCCAGGATTTGAGCCAGATAAGTCAGACATCATAATATTTGAGACAAAATTTTTAAACCCTTTGATCTACAAAATAAGAATGTTTATGGGTTGATAATTAAGCCTCAGACAAGGATAACCGTATTATATTAAAAAAAAACCCAGTAGGGCTATTATGTATCTCAGTTGCTAACAAATGTTGATTGAAATAGAAAAAAGGTGGCTCTATGTCACTTTTGCCAGCTTCAGTCATCAACTTACTAACATTTTTGTTTACTGGCATTGTCAAAATTGACATTGTAACCACTTGACTTGGCTTCTTGATCAAATTGACCAGGGGCCTTACTATCAGCTTCATAAAAACCATGCAAGTTCCGTGCAGTTCTTAAACCTGGCATAAACAATTTTGAATAAAATCATACCATGACCCTCATTTAGGTGAACTGTTTGAATATTGTTTTCACAAAGGTGAACGGATAATATTGTCTCTGACATTCTAACAATTTACTATTAACCTAATAACTAACTAATAACCAACATTGCAGACGCCTAGACGTTTGTAAGCTAATAAACTGAGTGGATTTAGAGCGACCTGTTATCGAGAGTACATACAAAAAAACAGGTAGGCCTGGGCAGGCCTGCTATAACGTTGTCATGGTACGAACAAGCCGGGCAGTTTTTTAGAAGCCCTGCTTTAAGAGGTCATAGTAAGGCCCCAGGCATCGCGCAACTTCGTTATTAACCATATTTGCTTACTCTATCTATAAATACAGTGTTTAAAGAGCTGTAATTTTGTTTCAAGCAAATCCATATGACATTTGAGAATAGTGAGAAATTTAAAATTATTTATTTCATTTTTTCTGTGACTAGGCTGGGTAATTTTCAACTTTATTCTACGTATACGATTATTAATAATGTAATTCGCGAGATTTGAAAAATATTTGTTACTTTATATTGGAACATTATAACACTAATTAAGCCAATCACACTATTAAGGTAGTGTTGCACGACGTTAACTAAATCAAATTATCGATTAAGGTATTTAAAAGGTCTACCTTTATCACCTTCCAAATAAAAGCCAGAAATAAAATGATGATTTAATGTTTAGTTATAATATATTAACGGGGCTTAATCGCGTTAGTATTAGTATTTATTTACCTCGACGTTTCGATCAAGTTGCATTGATCGTGGTCACGAGCGGACTGAAGAGGCGGGTGTCATTGTCTTGAAGTATGGAGATACTTTTTAATATACCCCCAACAGTTGTTATAAAAAGTCATTGTCCCGACACACAACACTAACGATATCGACAGATTTTTCTGAGGATAAATCGCGACGGGAACACTTTTTAATCACTGGATTCCATGTTGCCGCCAGTTTGAATTGAAATGAAATGAAATTTTAAATACTATTGAATGAAATTTTAAATACTATTACTAACGCGATTAAGCCCCGTTAATATAATATAACGATGTGTTCAAAACGTGAAAGTTTAAAAATTACTATGATTTAATGTTGTTTAGCGATAAACATATTTAGAGAGACATCGTGTTAGTAAGTCTTATTTTCTACCGACTTCCAAAACAGGAGTAGTACTCAATTCCCCTGTATAAACATACATTTTTTTATGTTTGTTACCTCAACTTTCGACTTTCAACAACCAATTCTCAAAATTATTTTTTTATTTGAAAGCTAATGCTTCCCGTATGGTCACAATTTCATCAACTTCGGTTAAATAGGTTTTGAAATAGAAGGAAGGCGGCAATAAAAAGTTTTCAAATTGTACTTGTAACTAATACCTTTAAACGAGCAATTCTTGTATATATGTATATAAGTATTATAATCTGAATCTCGGAAACGGCAGCAACGATTTTCAACACAATTCGTATGCATGGGGTTTCGGGGGCGATAAATCGATCTAGCTAGGTTAAATTTTTAGAAAACGCTGTTTTATCCGTGTTATCAGGCAATGAAAAACAGCATCATTATGGCAACCATCAGCTTAGTGCCCCGGAGGCGATCATTCGCAATTGTCAATTTTTACGTCATTGACCGTTTCAATTGAAAGTGCGAATGATGGAGCTTCATACGATGCGTCAATTGCCCGCCCACTGTTAGCCATGTTTCTAGACTAGCGAGCGAATGACCGAAACGAAATCTGTCAATTGATTACGTCATTCTCGATTGTGAATGGACTTCAGTCAAAACTTCCATCATTCGCCTTCAATCACGTAGTCGCGAATGACAATGGCTTCAATTGTCTTTGTAAACGATCTTTGCGACATCGATGACGTAAAAATTGACAATTGCGAATGATCGGGGCACTTAAACAACAATTAAACTGTTTTACCGACACAGCAACACTACAGCTACTTGACAATAGATGGCGTTGTTAAGCAACACTAAGCTAATGAGTGTTTGGTTTAAGGTTAGACCAAGACCAATAGTTTACTTACAAGCAAAACTCGTTCATTCAGATACTTTTTGTTTATGCAAAATGACGTATCTCCGCTTAAATTAAACTGATAGTTGGTTTAGTATTAAAAAGATCCTATACAATGTCATAACAAGTATGTATAAATAACAATCTCGCTAATCACATGATTTGGTTATTAATCACACAGCCTAGTTTAGAAATAAAACATTTAAATTTATATAGCCCGCTATAAGCGAAACCGTTCACCTTTAAATAAAAATAATGATGAGCAACATAATTTTCACATATTGAGGTCTGGAATATAGAAGTACAAAATATACCTTACAACAAAGCTATAATATAACTTAGCTAATCTCTTATACATTTATAATAACATACTTTATACATATAATCAATATAAACAATGCATTTTGTGGAATTTATTTGATATTTCTACGCTTTCTTGTACTCAATGCGTTCCACTTTGACTTCATCCCCGAGGAGTTTGTAGACGTATGTCACCACGGTTGAGCTCTGGATGTCCATTAGAACGAATGAAGGTGTTGCATTTCTGAAAATTAATATTATAGTAAGTAAATAGCCTAGTGAGAGTTAGACGTACACGGACGTTTTGTACCACTGTGCAATATATTGAATGTGTATTAGGAAAAAAAATGTGTAGTTTTTCATGTTTCGGGATTTATAACGCGATTTCAACTCTTAATTCTTGGCCGTTTACGCAGTTGCTAGATCCTTGCTTCTGAGCCACTGGCCCTGGGTACAATCCTTGGGGTGGTCAAACATTTGTGTGCATATATATTTGTGTTTGACCTGTCTGTATGTAGAGCCTGCTTGGTATGACATTATTATTACAGTGCCTTTCACACCCTAACACGCTACACGCCTGTGCGCGCACTGCTGTTTCGCATTAGATAATCTGCCCTGCCACTGCATTGGTATCAACCAAGACCAAGATGTCTACACACGATCTCTACGCACAAATGCCTACCGTCTAGTAGGTCGGCCCTCTAGGATCTGTTAACATTTGGGAAAACTTAAAATCATCTTTTGATACCCATTGATTATTTTTTAAAATGCCAACCTGTCAGTTTTAATGTATTGAAAAAAGATCTACATACATACAAGCACTTAACACGATTGGCACAAATCCGCACAGGGTCATTCTTTGGAACAAAAAACACCTACCACCACCTGGTTTCACAGCGCAAGAAGAATTACCCCAGGACTTGAGCTTTCGTGGCCTGTTTGGAAGTCTATCAACCGACTTAGGACGCAAGTTGGCCGCTGTAGACACAATATGTGCAAATGGGGCTACCGTGACAACACTGAAACTGTTTACGATTGCGGCTTCGCCACTCAAACGATGTCACATTTACTCGTTTGTCCCTTATGCACCACCTGCACAAGTGACTACCCCTTTAATGCCACAGACGACGGAATTAAAGTGGCGAAATTCTATTCAAGTTTGATTTAAAGTTGTAAACTTCTGCTACTCTGCAACTTAAAATCAAGCTTTAATCAAAGTGGTACCATTGTCACGAAAAAAAAATTGGCACAAATCAAATGTGAAGACTTTAAAGTATAGGTATAATAACTGTTTTACTTCTTGAGGGAATGGTATGGATATAGGCACACTGATAATAAATGCGAAAGTTTGTGTAGTATGTCTGTTACTTATTGACGCTCAAACGGCTAGAACAATTTTAATGAAATTTAGTATGTAGATATACAAGGCGCTGGAATAACACATAGGACATATTTCACCACCATCATCCATCACCACGCGTGTGAGACCGCGGAGAGCAAATAGTAGTATATAAAATAGTTAAGCACAAAACAAACAGGTACAGAAGTGAAGCTACGCACAACGCGCGCTCGCCAACGCACACATAGACATCTCTCACGGACACGATATCTCGGAACGGTTGGGAACAGTGAGAGAGTGAGTGCCTTCCGCTTAACACGATAAGAGAAACTGTTCGATTAATGATTATTATTGAGAATACAGTATTGGGGAGCTACTGCAACTGCAAAATAAAACACGGTATTTGGTTCCAACATTTCCATCTGGACATTTTGACCTACAGAACAAACTTAGTGGATGATCGGAGACCCCAGTTAACAACGAAATTTTTTGGAACGTAATTAAAAGTGATCGTGAAAGCAGATCCATCGTAAACTACGTCGTAGTTATGTAGTTATGGCAGGCTTTGGTGTGAGTGACAAAACAATTTATTTCACTTAAAACAAATTGTAAAAAGGAAAAAGCTCGAGAAATGGGTACTGCATACTAACGAGGGAATTTTAAATCGTATTGTTACTTGTGATAAAAAATGGATCCTGTACGACAACAGGAAGGCTCATCACAGTGGTTGAACCCCGAAGAAACGGCTAAATCCTGTCCTATGCGAAAGTCGACTCAAAAAAGGTACAGGTGAGTGTGTTGGTGGACCTGTGCTGGAATCATACACTACAGCTGCTTAATGATCTGGCCCGACGATTACGGCAGATTTGTATTGTCAACGACTGCAAACTATGATGGAAAAACTCGCTATTCAACGACCGAGACTGGTCAATTGCTCTAGTCCGCTGCTGCTTTAGGACAACGCTAGATTCAGACTGCACGACAGACGGTCCAATTGGAATTTCTCAAACAGATTACCACTTTTTTCGCAATTTGGACAATTTCTTGCAAGGAAAAAATATCAATTCCGATGGGCCTGTCCAAACCGCCTTCAAATTTTATTGATTCATACTTCAAAAATGTATTTAGCAATGAAATCAATTAAGTACCTAAAATGGCATAAGTTCATAGATAATAAAGGTATCTACCATTATTATCTATGGACTTTCTTCTTCGATTGATTAAAAATATAACTTCATATTTATTTTTCGTTTTAATTGTACTATACGCCAAGTATAAAACGCCAGTTTCATAAGCAAGAACCTTATTTTAACTGCAAGGGTTAATGTGCCACAAAGTGCCAACTTTATACTAATGCTTTGGGTCCTGAATCACATCTTCAAGATCTGCAGACAAACCTTCATCAGGATTTTATACCTACGACGACACCTATGACCTATTATGTAGACCTTAAGAGATGACTCCTGCCACAAATTTTTACATGGCGAATAAAAATAAAAGTGAAAATCCATTCATAGAAATATGACATTTAAACATATCTTGGTCCACAAACATAGCAATAGAAATTAATATAATTGAATTCAACAAGAACAAAATATTTAAATGCTGCATTATACAAAATATACTCTAACTACACTCAGTCGCAATGGCATAGAGAACAGTCTCTGTCAGATGCATCAGGATAGAAGGTATGGGATGCTTAAGAATGTACCTAGGCGTTCGAGACACTTTGTTTGACTAATATCCACAAAAAATACAATAAATTTTAAAAATAAAAAAAAATAAACTCAACACGTTTTTTTATCACAGCTTAAAAAGATCACTTTCAATCAAGATTATGCCCCTGGATACTGAAGTAACCTTATATGAAGAGTTTAAATATTTAATCAAGGATTTAGATCTAGATTTAGGAGAGAAGGGCTCGAGTCCCAGCAGTAGAAACATAATGTGCCGATTATTTTTTATTATGTTATTTAGGTCTATGGTATCATAAATGCAATGGGATCAAAGCCGCAAGCGGATTATCTAGTATGATACAAAAATAAGATCAAAATATTTAATTCATGTACCTGTATAATGGGCTATAAGCACCAGTCGCCGATCCAGGGTTGATATAGAACTTATTCTCATGTTCGTATGCTTCAAACCGGTGTGTGTGACCAGAAATCAAAATGTCTACGTCCAACTGTCTCTGGACTAAGGCTAGGGACTCCTCATCACCCCAGGGGACCACTTGGTGACCATGGATCAGGCCAATACGGAACTGACCTACTGTGATCACTTTTTGTTCAGGGTATGTAGAGTTCTGGAAGAAGCAATTTAAATAATTAGTTAAATATTTATTCTATACTAAAGAAAGAAAGAAAGATAGAAGAAAATGATTTTATTCAAGACATTACACAATATAACATACATACTCATACATGCTGACAAAATAAGATAACCATCATAATAATGTTGCATAATGCCATGAAAGAGCCCCGACTCAGCATACGCTAGGGTAAACCCAAGCACTGATGTTCAGTCGGCGCTCCTCACTGACATCACATACGTAACTCCTTACACAACGGAAACAAATAAAAAATAGAAAATAAACAAGGATACATAGTATTGAAAAAAAGATAATTACATTTATTACTACAAGTTGTTTTTCAAATCTGTTCTGATAGTACAAGCTGGATCAATGATCAAACATTGACAACTTTGACTTACCTCATCGAAATCCCCTCTGACAACATGGACATCACTGGCCAAAGTCTTCAAGTAGTCATATGACTCCTTGGTGCAAAGGTTGCCCGTGCACAGTATATGTTGTATGCGTCCCGGGAGGAGCAGTTTCTTGAATTTCGGTGGGAGGCTGCTGCAGCGATGAGGGATATGCAAGTCTCCTAATACAAGCACCAACTAGAATTCATACAACATATTTATTTATACTTGTTTTTTCGACAAGGGGAAAGGACAATGGAGTAGAGTAGTGACAGAGTGGTATCCAAGGGATGGGAACTGCATAACAGGCAGACCGTTTAAAACATAGGCAGGCGAGATAAAGAAGGTAATAAGCAATACAAATATGGACAAGGACAGCAAAGAACCCAACAAAGTTGAGAGAGTTGGAGGAGGCCTTTGTCAAAAAGCAAACAGATGTGAAACAGATAAAGAACAGAGATAGATTTAAGCTCAACACCCACAGAGGTGGGAGACGCAGGGAAGCAGAAGAAAGTAAGACAGAAATCTGTTCTGTGCACAACATTACACCTGTTACCACAAGCTGTTGAGAACCATATACATATACACTCATGGACAAAAAGCCTTGACAACAACAATCCTGTGGATATTGTGTACTTAGACTTTGAACGCGCCTTTGACAAGGTCCCTCACCAACGCCTACTGATTAAACTAGAGCATTTTGGAGTACGAGGTACACTACTCAAGTGGATAGAAAACTACTTAAAAGATAGAACTTTTCAAGTATGTGTTGGAACATACCTATCTCAACCAAAACAAGTATTTAGTGGTGTTCCCCAGGGGTCGGTGCTCTCAGCTCATCTATTTGGAATTTATATCACTGATCTGGTAGAGGTGATTCAATCCCAGACCGCCTTCTATGCTGATGATGGTAAAATCTTTGCCAACCCACTAATTAAATCCGGACAGCTACAAGAGGACCTTAATTGCATCCAAGCCTGGGCCAGGGATTGGATTATCAAACTGAATGCAGCAAAATGCACTGTATTACACTTGGGCTCAGCAAACCCTAGAGCAAAGTATAGGTTAGACAACAGTGATATAGAATCTGTTGATCTGCAAAAAGACCTAGGAGTGTTAATAGCATCTAATCTTAAATGGGAAGATCAAATCATATCTATAGTGAAAAAGGCCAACTCATTTTTATATGTCATACGGAGATCATTCCAACTCTTCACTGTAGAAGTCTTTCTAAAAATATACAAAACATATATCAGACCCCTGCTAGAATATGGCTTTCAAGTTTGGAGCCCATACTTCCAAAAAGATATTAACCTTCTAGAAAGTGTCCAGAGGAAAGCAACCAAATTACCACAGGTCCTGCGTCACCAGTCCTATGAAGAGAGACTCCTAACACTACGCCTCACTAGTCTAGAAGAAAGACGCCTTAGGGGTGATCTTATTGAGACATTTAAGATAATTAATCAATATTATAACCTACCTAACATAGAAGACATTTATATAATCAGAGAAAGCTCAAGGGCAAACCGGGGACATAAAATCCAGCTGACTCGGGATTTGGCCAAAACAAAGCCTGCACACCATTTCCTGAGTAACAGAGTAGTGCATAACTGGAATAAACTACCAGAACATGTTGTGTCAGCCACATCAATAAACAATTTTAAAAATAAGCTGGACAAATGGCTATCTACAGAAAAGAAATCTCTTCTGAAACTATAAATCCAACACTGCAATGATATGGACATATCAGCATATTGCTGCTCATCCATTAATAATAAATAAATAAAAATATTCCACGTAATTTAATTTGCAACAGTGCTTCAAATTCTGCAGTGCACTTGTGAGTTAGAATTTGATTGAAATAGAGATAGAGAGATAGAGATTTGATTCTGACACAGCAATAGCAGCACTCTGCAGTGTCAGAATTTCTTTTTCTGTTTCTGTACTGGATATATAAGGATTCACTTAACATTACTCCTACAGGTGAGGAAAGTCACTATACAGCTTCTATTGTTTTAAGTGAGCTTGTCAGGAATATGTTACTTGTATGTCCAACAAAACATTCCACAAATAGCCTCACAGTATGGATATAAACCTTCATAAATCAACTAGACTACTTGAGGCCCCATAAGTGAGTGTACCAGGATGACAGCCAACAGAGAGAGGTGGCAAGACATAGTAAAGCAAATAACATCTGCCCCCAATACCACTACTACATGACAGCCACGACCACTCTGCCAAGAGCGAATCAGCTGAGAAGAAAAAGACTGGAGGATCAATATGGTATAATTCTAGATCATCAGTTTACACACCTCAAATACCACTGGAGCAGTTGTGTCAGCAATCCAAGGTCATACTTTGTTATACTTACTGGATAGCTTGGGTAAAGGCTAGCAGGACAATACACCCCAAGCAGGACATCAGTGCAGGACTTGGCGCCCCCAATAAGAATAAGATTAAAAATAAGGAAAGTTTGTTCCAGCACTAATTTGAATAGGTGATCTATGGCATACAAGTGAGAGCTGCCCTTAGGATCTGTTTTTCTTGTTTAGACTAAGTCTATAGTGATTAGTGTACGTCGGTTAGGTTATAAGGACGCGTTCAGAAGACACGATTATCAGGCACCGACGTCAAATATCCCTCTCGAGAAGAAACAGACCAATCATTATTAATAAAATACGGGATTACTCACGTAATATTTATCGGATAGGTCCGACTATAGTTCACTCCTTGAAAAAGGCCACCGAATGTGGTCGAAACTATAGTCGGACCTATCCGATAAATATTACGTGAGTAATCCCGTATTTTATTAATAATGATTGAAAACCACGTTAGTTTTTATAACAAAACAGACCAATATTTAGGACCATATTTGAGTCGACAATACAGAAAAGTGAATGGTTATTGAAATGAAAAAACCTGTGAATAATTATTATTGTAAAATAGGAGGGTGTATCCGACAGAAGTGTCACCGTTTACACTAAATTACGAGTATTTACGTACCATTGTGTATGTGAAGAATGTTTCTAAAGGATCTGAACTAATCTGAAGATTCTGAAGCAATGCTATTATTGTAATAATAGAATCTCTGGTGACTGGTCCGTCTATTTTGTTTTGAATTTCACTTTTATCGTTTCCAAAGATATAAATAAAATAAATAATAATTATATTTACTACTAATGTCTACTATTATTTTCCAGTATTGCCATGAATGATATGAATGGTCTGTATTGGTAGTTTCCTAGTATTAAAATTTTATTTTATGTCTATGGTCTTTAATTTAATATCATTTCGCTTCATAGGTAAATACTATTAGTGCGTTCGAATAAAACCCTTCGAACACCCCTTGTGAGCGTTCTTAGCGTTATTTTCGCTACAAACGCTCACAAGGGGTGTTCGAATAGGGAATTTTTGGGTGAAAATGTCGTTCATGTCTCTTTTTGTTCAGCATTCGGAAAGCTTTCGACTTTCGAACAAAAAAGAAATTTGAGAATCAGTTATGAGGTAACAAACATTAAAAAAACAGTCGAATTAAGCACATCCTCCGTTTTGGAAGTTGGTAAGAAACTACAGGCAAGATACACAGATGCCTGATTTTAAAGTTATATTTAAAGTTCTGGTTATCTACAGCTATATTTTTTTTTCAAGAAACGACCATATGTATGTGGTGGCGCTGAATAAATCAACAATTTACATAATTCACTGCAGTGTCGTGAAGTCTACTCAGCTTGTAGATACAGAATTTATAGAAATAAAACTACTTACGATCACGACACTACTACAATTCTATAATAAACTTCCCAATGCTATCCGAGTTTGCTGATAAGTTTAAAATTACTATTAAAACTCCCAAGCCCAAGATAGACCTAAGTGGCGTGCAATAGGAGAGGCCTATGTCCAGCAGTGGACTGCTACAGGCTGATGATGATGATGATGATGATGATTAAAACTAAACTTGGTCAAAAAGGTTATTACAAAATTACGGATTACTTGGAGGTTTAAACAGCTTGGAACTGATCACTCCGGGATCTGCCTACTCGTGTATTACCATGTCAAAGAGTAGTGTGTCTTGCCCTACTGATACCATTATTATGGTCTCTTTTATAAGGCAACACACTGGAGCTAAACTTAAACGAACATTTGTTATATACATTAAGAAATTGGCGATACAAAAAAAAAATTAAAAAGACAAGCCCGCTGAGTTTCTTGCCAGATCTTCTCAGACGTGGTCGCGTTCTGATCTGGTTCTCGATTTAAGAAATAATAAATGTAATATGACAATTTGTTTCAAAAACAATTTCATTTTCATATCTGCACGTTTAAACTTCAAAATATAAAACCATTATATAGTCATATAATAACAATGTGTTAACGGATGAGTTGATGTTGCGAGACCGTTAGATCAAATCGTAAATGTGTCAAATCAATAGGTACCTACTCCAGGCGGAAGCTAACTTTAATTCATATAGTTAAACTTTTAATTTTGTTTAGCTTTTTACCTGAATCTAGTGCCATTTCCTCATGTTTACAAGTTCGTATTTTTATGTTATCTGCCACGGTACTCATTAATTATTTATTTACCACACGCCTAGGAATATTCTAATATCATCCAAGCATAAAGTCATAATATGTTTGTATGATGTCACATTGTTCAATGTTTTGTTTTGTTATTTTTTTTTGTTATTCATTGTTAAATTTAGTGAAACTATTCTAGGACTGGGCTCACTACTACCGCTAGTGGTAGTTAAATTGCAAAAATTATAAAGCTTTAAGGCTCAATATTGATTTATTTTATTATTGTATTTGTTGCTGTTATCAGTTTTACCCATATTTTTGGTTGTAATCAAAAAGTAACCACGAACGGTAATGTGAGAACAAAGCGCAGCTGAGCTCCCGTCTTAGCATCCAACCTACCAAACAACTTTTGGCGCACTTCAACGAACATTCAATATTGCACGAAAATCAGTTCGGCTTCACGAAAACAAGATCAACTACGGATGCCGGTGTGAAGTTAATGACGTATGTCTTAAAGGCTTGGGAGAGCTCACATGATGCTATTGGTGTTTTTTGTGATCTCTCTAAAGCATTTGATTGTGTAGAACACCGTATACTGATTCGAAAGCTTTCCCATTATGGTATTCGTGGAGCTGCGCTTGATGTCATCGAGTCATATATATCTGACAGGATGCAAAAGGTTGGTATAAATAGTGTAATATCATCGGAATATATAATTAAAATGGGTGTTCCACAAGGGTCAATTTTAGGGCCTTTTTGTTCTTAGTATACATTAACGACTTGCCTCTTATGGCCAAGGATCTTTGTGATATTGTTTTATTAGCGGATGACACATCTCTGATTTTCTAAGTAGATAGGAAAGATAGCACACTAATTCGAGTAAACAACGCTCTATCTAATATCTCTAAATGGTTCTCAACTAATAATTTACTTCTGAATTCAAAAACGACAAAATGTTTGAAGTTTTCTTTGCCTACTGTTCCATATTTGGAGTCCAACATTACGCTTGATGGAGTTTAACTCGTAATGGACAATGCAACAGTCTTCTTAGGCATTAAAATTGACGCAATATTACAATAGAGCCCTCGTATAAATTCACTGTCAGGGAGACTCAGTTCTGCTGCATATGCGGTACGTGAAATAAGAGAGCTAACAGACGCTTCTACGGCGTGGTAAGTATAACCTGTATATTTCCACAGGATAATGTCATATGGGATATTACTATGGGGTTCAGCGGCTGATATAGAGACCATTTTTATCCTACAGAAACGTGCCTTTTGAAATGGTGCTATACGAAATGTATCCCCGTGAACATTTGAGAGATTTATTTACAGAAATCAATATATTAACGTTGCCGTCCTTATATGTATTTGAAAATAAATAATGTATGTTCGTAAAAAATTACATAAATATTAGTTAAATAGTGATCATCAGACTTTTAATACTAGAAATACAAATAGGATAGCTGTACATATTTTAAGACTTTAGAAGACTAATAAGTCATTCCTATGATATTTTGTGCGTTTTTACAATAAAATCCCAAACACATAACTGAGCTCACAGAGGGCAAACGCAAGATGTAAAAATCTTTTTAATAAAAAAAGCTTATTATAAAGTTCGACATTATATAGAAGATAAAAATGCTTGACTCCACTTCTGGCAAGCTGTCACTCTGCCACCCAAAAATGTAATATTTTAAGTACTTAAGTAGGAACATTGTCCACATTGTAGGAGCTATACACCTCGGTCGCTAAACCTGTTAGCAGCTCGGTCAAAGACCCAAGAGCCAAGCTGACCCGACATTATACCGAAGATATCCCGGACATCAGCCTGTTCGAGATTAGAATGGCCTTGAAACAGCTTAAGAACAACAAGGCGCCTGGTGACGACGGTATCACATCTGAGCTTTTGAAAGCGGGTTTAACACCGGTACTTAAAGTCCTTCAGAAGCTCTATAATACCGTCTTACTTTAAGATTCAACGCCAGAAGCATGGAACAAACGCGTGGTGGTGCTGTTTTTCAAGAAAGGTGACAACACTTTACTTAAAAATTATAGACCCATCTCGCTTTTAAGCCATATTTATAAGCTGTTTTCGAAGGTCATAACGAACCGTCTTAGTCGCAGGTTTAATGAATTCCAGCCTTCGGAATAAGCTGGTTTCCGAAAAGGCTATAGTACCATAGACCACATCTACACGCTACGGCAAGTTATACAGAAGGCCGAAGAGTATAACTTGCCACTTTGTTTAGCATTTGTAGACTATGAGAAAGCCTTTGATTCGATCGAGACGTGGGCAGTGCTTGAGTCTCTCCAGCGGTGCCGTAATGACTATCGGTATATTGAAGTGCTGAAGTGTTTGTACAAAAACGCCTGAATGTCAGTTCGAATACAGGAGCAGAGTTCGAAGGCAATTCCATTGCAAAGAGGCGTGAGACAGGGAGATGTTATATGTCCGAAACTGTTCACCGCTACATTGGAAGACGCCTTCAAGTTTCTGGAATGGCAAGGACTTGGCATCAACATTAACGGCGAATACATCACTCACCTTCGATTTGCCGACGATATTGTAGTCATGGCAGAGTCCATGGAAGACCTCAGTAGCTAGAAAGCTACAGCTAGAGAAGCTCGAAGGCCTCCATCGAGTTTCCCAACGGGTAGGTCTTAAGATGAACATAGATAAGACGAAAATTATGTCTAATGCCCATGTTGGACCTACCCCAATATCAGTTGGGTTTTGACGAGTACATCTACCTGGGACAGACAGTCAAACTAGGCAGGTCCAAGTTCGAGAAAGAGGTCAATCGTCGAATCCAACGCGGCTGGGCAGCGTTCCGGAAACTTCGCGAAGTCTTCTCGTCAAAAATACCTTAGTGCCTAAGAGTCTTGAGACCAATGTATGTTACCAGTGATGACTTATGGCACTGAAACGTGGTCTCTTACTATGGCCTCATAGATAAGCTCAAAGTCGTACAACGAGCTATGGAGAGGGCTATGCTCGGGGTTTCTCTACGTGATCGAATCAGAAATGAGGAGATCCGTAGAAGAACGAAAGTCACCGACATAGCCCAGAAGATTAGCCAGTGGAAGTGGCAGTGGGCAGGGCACATAGCACGCAGAACAGATGGCCAATGGGGACCGAAAGGTTCTGGAGTGGAGACCACGGACCGGCAAGCGCAGCGTAGGTCGTCCACCGACACGGTGGACAGACGACCTGATGAAGGTCGCAGGTCGACGTTGGATGCAGGCCGCTTCCAACCGGTCCTTTTGGAAATGCCTAAATTTAATAAATGATTTTGACTTTGACCATGGTCACACTTTGTTACAAACGATGTGTTGAGCCGAAAACAAACATAAAAATCCAAAACCTGAGTTTAAAAATATTGAAAATTATATATTAAATATTTTTGCAGCAGCTTATCTCTTTTTGTCCTTATCCTACCCCACCACTCCAATTAAGATAATAATTTTCATAAAAATGCATTATTAACGGGCATAAAATATAATATTAAAAGCATTTCATACAATCCTTTCATTAATTTAATGTCATTCATTTTATCGGTCTTTTACACTTCATCAGTACCGTTGGTGTTAATGTTCGACTAAAAATTTGTGTTACAACAGTCATTCTATAATAGAAGGTGCGTTCGTTTAGCAACGAGGGCATTGGTGGCGTTGCCATTGTTAAAGCGTTCGTAAAGCTCAAAAACATTATTTTTGCCACTTTTGTCCACACCTTACTCAAAGTCAAAGTCAAAGTCAAAATCATTTATTCAATTTAGGCATCAAAGACGCACTTATGAACGTCAATTTTTCATTATAATGTACTTTAAAGACTACCGCCGCTCAAACGTTCAACCGAGAATAAGACCTAAAATCGTATGATTTTGCTGTCAAATACATAGTTGTCAAAAAACTATCACAAACAACCATGCTTCGGATGAGAGCCAAAAGTTGCACTTTTTGGTGGCTCTTTCATATCTCTCCAAACGCTGAACAAAAAGAGACATTATCGAAAATTCTACCCACATATTCCCAATTCGAACGCCGTTGTGGGCGTTTTAGGGTTATTTTCGGCAACTTAGGGGCTATTCAAACGTACTAAGAGTGTGTGATTTGTCTTTATGTACAACCCGGTCACAATATCTGTGCACCTGACCTCGTGACGTCATATCGGCGGTCTGGGTACGGTGTGAAAAAAAGCTTTTCGAGAAATGTGGAGGTAAAAAAAAATTACTAACCTTTTCAAATCAATTTATTATTGATGAAGGTATTGTTATTAAAAAGCAATAATTTTGATAACTAAAACATTTATTATTAAACTCAGTCACTATAAATTATTGACTCTATGTCTGACATTGTATCTTCCTCACTCTCACTTTCTGAACTCTCCGAACTATCTTCCCCTAGTGATATTAAAAGTTGTATGATGTTGTCATCTGCTAGATGATCCTTTTCCCAGTATTCTCGCTGTAGTCTCTCCACGTGATTCACTTCTTTTTTCCAGTCAGCTGGCGTAATTGACTTAATTGCATCTTTTGTAAGTTGTTCTATTTTCTTTTCCGATTGGTCAATGTTTTTATCTGCCACCCTTTGCTTTACCAAGTTCCATATATATTCGATAGGGTTTAGGTCACAATGATAAGGTGGCAGACGCACAATTTCTTGGCCATGCTCTCGCATCAAATCGTCGACGACATATTTTTTCGGCGGCTTTGTTCTCAGTATAATGGGATACAATTCCCTCTTTGTCATTTTGTCATTAAATGGAATATTGTGTTCACGTAGCCAATTTAGAATGTTAGCTTTAAGAGCATTCAAGATTAAATTTCTTGATTCGCTGTGTATTGTTTTTCCCATGACTTCAGTTTAACAGCTACAACAATTTTAATAACAACCAAACCAGTCCAAACTTAACAGTAAACAGTCTAAACTTAACAATAAATATTAAAAAACAAAACGACACCAAAGCGAAAATATCAAAATTATCTGGACGTGTACCGGCAACGAAGATGCTAACCGTACTGTCGCACCGGGGAGTGCGCGGAGAGGTGACAGGGGAAGCGGGAGAGGCGCCGCATTCCAGCAAGGTGCACAGATATTCTGACCGGGTTGTACAACTTTCATTTATTTCTAAGTTTATAAAGACGCTGAAGTTTTGTGCATTCGTGTGCGTGATTATGTAAATGTGTGCTGTACTGCAGCTGTTTACCTCACCTCCCGCGAAAAGTGACAGAAATAATTTAGTACTGAAAGTAGTAGTGGTCAATTTTGAATTGTCCAAGGATGCTCGGCCACAGATTATTAAGTAAATGCTTGGCTTCGCATGGCATGGCAACACTTTAGTTTCATTTCATTTAATTTCATGCTCTATTTTTGTCTATGAATGACCCAGGTGTGGAAAAGAAAATTTAATGGTGTTGTGGGTGACACATAGACGTAGAAAAAATTTAGTGTAAGCAGAACACATTGGCACCAACTGCAGGGAAATGGAATCAATGGAATATGAGCTCGCTAGGAATCTCACTCTGTTATTCTTTGTGGAACGCCTGCTCGACAAAGGCGAGCCGCGCACGTTACACGATCTTTCCTGCCAGTTTGGTGCCAAAGGATTTACGAAGGAGA
This sequence comes from Selenia dentaria, assembly GCA_917880725.1. NCBI lineage: Eukaryota > Metazoa > Arthropoda > Insecta > Lepidoptera > Geometridae > Selenia > Selenia dentaria. The sequence continues at coordinate 3,579,042 of OU862896.1, read as the reverse complement.
TGCGACAGATCGCTGGCGGGTCTCAGTCGGGCTTGAAGAAGTTCCTGGCTCAGTACCCGGCGTTGTTCAACATAGACGGGGACTATGTTGATATCAACACGTTCCAGAAGCATCTGAGCGGGGCTGGCGCGTCGTCCAACAACGACTACATCGAGGAAGCGAAGGACTACTTCGCGGGAAAGATGATCCAGTACGGCGATGGTACCGAGGTGCCCATTAAGAGCCTGCTCGGCCACCGAAGCCAGGCGTCCCCGCAGGTGCGTCACATCTCCGGTCAGCGCATCAAGGAGTTCAAGGATTTCCTCCTGAAGCATCCGGACACCTTCCAGATCATCGATGACAATGTTGTTCTAGTCAGTGAGAATCATAGGAGAGGTAATGCACACACCAACTCTGAACAATTCCACAATTTGCCTGTAGCTAATATAAACACAGACACTGCCCAACAATTGCTTGACTATGTTGCTCAGTGTATTGAAGCCAAAGGGCCCGTGATGGTGGATCAACTCTTTCACTTGATTGTATCACGCTTCCCTCAGGAATACTGGTACCAAATGTTCAAGTCTCCAGCTGACTTGAGTGCTTTCTTGAAAATATTTTCTGACAGTTTTCATGTACAAGCAAACCTGGTCACACTTATTAGTAAACCAAAAATACCTGTTATGTATCTTAATGCAAAATCAAATAAAGTTAAGACTGACACACCAAAGCCTGTGGCTGAAGAGAAACCGGTGTCCCCCCCACCCCCTTCAATTGAAAGTCCTACTCCTTCAGATGGTAAAATGAGCCCTGCAAATAGAATACTCAGCCCTGTTGAATCTCCCCGTGGTCCCCAAGGTAATATTGCTAACCAAACACTAAAACAAAGAATAAATTCAATTGTTATAAAGAATTTGGCAGAAAACATGGTCAGAGACAGAGTGAATAATCATTTGAATGCCAGGAGCTCCGAGGAGACCAATGGCACTCCTAGTCTGAGAAACAATGTGATGGGTGAAGCCTGGCGACAGAAAGTTCTTCAATGCACCACTGTAATAGCTAGTGTAAGAGAATGTGCCGCACTAATTGAAAGTATTATGCTGCCAAAACGTAACGGCAAGAGTATTGTTTCCTTTGACTGTGAAGGCATCAATCTAGGACTGAAAGGAGTGCTGACGTTGTGTCAGATAGCCACAATGAATGGTGAAGTATACATTTTAGATATATTGGCATGCCCCGGAATGGTGATGGAGGGCAAAATAAAGGAGCTCTTAGAAAGTGAGAGTGTTGTTAAAATAATTCATGACTGCAGAAATGATTCAGTCAATCTGCATAATCAATTTGAAATTGTACTAAAGAATGTGTTCGACACACAAGCAGCCCATGCAGTGTTGCAATTACAGCAACAAGGAGTCCCTGTATACAAAGTGAAAAACCTCAGTTTGAATGCATTATGTGAACTGTACAATGCTCCCATGAACCCTATGAAGGAACAATTAAAAAATGTTTATCGAAGAGACCAGCGTTATTGGGCCAGGAGACCTCTATCAAAAGATATGATTATTTATGCTGCTTCCGATGTTTTGTCTTTAGTAAATCCAGCTATATACTCTTACATGTCCAGTAATATCAAACCAGAAAACCAACTTCTATTGGAGGAATTAAGTAATGAACAAGTGTTCATGCATATACAGCCAACTGAAGTTAAACTGCGGAAAAGGCAAAGAAAAATTAACACAGAAGTGGGCGAACTTAAACTAAAATTGTCAGAATCTACAAAGAATATTGTTCTAAGCAACAGGGAGATCAGGTTACTCAGATATTTAGAACTTACTGAAGAAGAAAAGGAAAAGCTGAAGGGCTGTCACAAAATATCAAAAAAACTGGAGAAGTTGGAAGCCATTGGCCAGGAAAAGGATTCAGATTCTGATGATGATGAAAAAGAAAATGAGATGGCAAGCCTAGAGTCAAATCCATCTGACCCAATTTCATCACCTCATTCAACACAGCCACCAAGTCTGACCGAGTCAATGCAGATGATGGATGAAATTTTATCTGACACAAATATGGATAAGGTGGAGAAGATCAATCGTCTTGAGGCAATCTTGTCGGCGGTTGCGCCTCTTAGTGGAGAGCTGGAGGACAAGTTTTCACAGACAATGGAACAGACACTGCCATTGCTCAAAAACAAAGATTGGTCCAATCTGAGCCAAATTTTGAACATAGGAGAGCCTGACAGGAAAAACTGCACTTGCAGATGCCATAACAACTCTTTTGGTGATGTTAGATGCAATGATCTCAATGAAACCAAGAAAATTGAGGTTGGTTCCCAGACCCTCAGCACGGGGGACATTGTTATTACAAGAATACATTACCGAGAGGAAGACAAAGCAAACGAGAGGATTCTTGATGCAACCCCTGCCAGCAAAAGGTTGGGAATCAACAAAATGTCTTGATGGCATACAGTATACCATAAGTACACTTTCCAATCGCCTGAGTGCCACGGTTTATCAATACCGGGACTCGTTCTTTATTGTGATCCATTTTTTACTTAGTTTAGTATTGAAAGATATTTATCTGCCCCTACTGTATCAATTATTTATATGTGCTAGATGCGGGGGTTCGATACTCGTTCAATTGTGCGAGATAGAATAAATTAAAGCATACTGTGAGGTCGTGCATTGCCGAGTGTGGACGCCTACACTATTTGCTCATTTGAGCGGAGACGAGCGTAAACACGCGCCGTAAATGCAACTGTATTTCGCATAATAGAAACGGGTACTTCATTCCTTCATCTGGAAATGACAGAATTTGCTGTTACTGTACTATAGCAATAATTTACATATTATTTATTCTGGCTATTGCCTGTTAAGTATCCATAACTTTGTGATAGATTTCAAGGCCTTCGTTTTTCTCGATCTACCTATTTTGAATTGTAAATAAGATAAACTTAGTCTCGCGTGCATAATCTTTCCAGTTCAAAATCACGATAATGTTTGAGTGTTTTTTTTCTGATAGAAGATAATACGTGTAAGTTTAAATGTAGGTATTTGTATACCTAGTAGCTACTTATTTATTTTAACAGTAAAGTTATTTAGAAGCAATATTTTGCTTCTAAATTATATTGAAGAAGGCAATAATAGGTGTATACAACAAAAGTTTTTTATTGTAAAATATTTATCAGAAAAAGTTTAGATTTTAAATATTTAAATCATGTTTAAAAGTATATTAAAGTGGTTAAGGGTTAGAGTTATCGAACGAGATTTACACTAGTGCGAATTGGTGCTTGGAAAACATTACGTTGTTTGTGTTTGTAGCATTATAACTACGCCTTAATTCTTTTTAGAAAACTTGTAGACTGGTTGATCCACAAACTTCGTGATGACCAATGAGGTTGTAACATTATTTTTAAGTAACAGTAATCATTTGTGCCTTCAAGTCATATCGGACGTATGCCTTTAATAAGATTTGAATTAGATGAAGTTTTTATACGTATTTATGTCGTAGTGAACAACACATTTAGATGGTTTATTGTTTATCACAGTAGAATAAATTTATATCTACACACTAATCACTAGAATTAATATTGTTTTAGGTGAATTTATCTGGAAGTTTGATGTTCTACCTACTTACAGTGTTAATACTACTATTACGAGTTTCTAAGCATGTTGAAATCATTCGAATAGTCTATTTTTCTGTTATTAATTTAAGTTACGATCATGTTGACGTCAATGTTTTCGCTTTTAGCTTTTAGCGAAGAAATCATGGCTTTTTTTATTTACTTTATTGTACCTTTTTTCTTTTTTTTTAATGTATTATTATATCAGTATTGTGATCGTTTACATACCTACTTATGAAATCATTTTACACCTTTCGATTAAATAACACAGTTAAGTATTATTTAAAGTATGTATACACAACGAATATTTATCTCGTTGCTCTTGGAGGTAGTTGCGTAATTTTTTATAAATATTAAGTATTTTTATTTCTAAACGTGTGTACATGAAATACACAAAGCAATATGGAGTCAAAATTTTCACTTTTTAGGCCATATCAAATAGCATTTCTAGCATAATAAATTCTTGTATTTGGATGAAATACTTAACTGTAAAGTGTGCCTTCTTATTATTAGCACAGCAATACTTTTGTATGGTTTTAACGTATCAGTGCCACTAATAGGTTTTCGTTTAATTTTAAGAAGCATTTCGTTAGTCAGTTATACCGTAACCGAAATCTACTTTTTTTAGTTTACCCTCAATTAACACTTAGATGTAATTTTAACAGGACAAATTGCTTGCGACACAAGTCGTTGTAAAGTTGTACTGTAGCAATTAGTCCGTGCTATTTGCGCATCGTTTATGTTTATTACAAATAAAACTTGAAAATTACTGACATCTTTCATTATCAACATCCTAAATTTAGTTCTCGTATTATCTTTAGCATAATACTGACACAGATGCTGTACGTACGATAGTGCTAACGAGATAAGATAAATAAAATGGCTAAGTGCGAGTCGGACTACTTCCGTGTGCTTATATAATATATTACCTGCGCCCCGTGATTTTACCCGCTGAGTGTCTGAAACATGATGAGAAGGTATACTAGTTACACCAACAGCTGGACGACTGATACCTGATGAAAGTAGACTAAGTTATACCAATCTTTCTTCTTTACTACCGACTTCCAAAAAAGGAGGAGGTACTCAATTCGACTGTTTTTCTTATGTTTGTTTTGTTACCTCATAACTTGACTGGGGGAACCGATTCTTAAAATTCTTTTTTGTTTGAAAACTGGTGCATCCCGTGTGGTCCCATTTAAATTATATCAAATTCGTTCCAGTAGTTTTTGAGACACACTCCAATAACTGAATTCTCTGGACTGAAAGTCGGTATTAAATTTTTCAAATTGTACTTGTTTCGATAGATGTTTTCGTCCCATGTAATAGGAGGCGATCCTATTGCCATCTACCGGGCACTATTCCAGACTTCATACTGCTATTGAAATATAATGCTAAGACCCAATAACTGTCTGACCCGGGGATCAAACCCAGAACCTCAAGAATCCAAAGCGGCGATTCCACCACTACACCAAGACAACCGACCGATACTGATGGCGGGTCAAAAAAGCTTCTCGTCTGTCTGCTTATCCGCTAACACCAAAACCACGCACGGATTTCGAAAAAATAATATGTATTATGGATAGTATAGAATACCTAGGCAAAGTATAAAATCACTACATCTATACTAATATTATGAAGAGGAAAGATTTGTATGTAAGTATGTTTGAAACGAATTGGTTCAAAAAGTACTGGACCGATTTCAAAAAAAAATTCACCATTGGAAAGCTACGAGTACATTCACCCTGCGTAACATGGGCTATATAAGATTCATCATCATCCATCACCGCGAGGGTGAAACCGCGGAGAGCAGCTCGTAATATTATAAAACAAAGTTCGCCGCGTTTGTATGTCTCGTCTGTTCGGCGATAACATTAAAAACCATCCAACTGCGAATCGGACTCTCGCTTGAACGGTTCCGTAACATTTATAAAAACAGTAAAAAATCACGTTTTTTGTATGGGAGCCAATCTTAAATATTTGTTTTATTTTATATAATTACTAGCGACTGCCCGTGACTTCGTTCGCATAGTAAGCTCGGCCTTCGGCCTCGCTGTAACCTACTTTCTTTTCTTGATTTTTTTAAATGGAAGAACCCTCTACGAAGTATAAAAAGATGAATGCAATCCGGTAAGCCGTTCTCAAGTCATAGTGTGACCAGGAAAAATAGGGGTTCACTTTTATTTATAAGATACATTTATTTTTGAAAGTGAATATAATAACTAAATATTCTGTGCATGTTTCAAGCGTCTACCTGTTACCGTTATCAATATCGAGTAAAAAATCAGGTTGTATGTTCGACTGTCTAACTATCACGGTTCTTGAGATACAGCCTGGTGACAAAACAATACAATCTAATACAAATTTATTTATTTGCTAGACTACACATTTATATAAGGTCTTCTTAAACTAATAATTATGTCAATGTATTCAGCCTGCAGGCAGGCGTGCAAATTTTATATTAGGTAATTAAAATATAGCATTCAAATATAAAGATATTCAATTAACACTCAAAGATTCCAATTTCTAATCATAGACTATTACTTAATTATATTATTGAAAACTAAGATATTAATTTACACTATAAAAACAATTTTATTGTCCTATAGCCACTTCCCCTACACTAGATTACTGCATAATTTTGAAACATTGTTCGTAGTCAAATAATTAATCTCAAAATTAACTTTAGAAATGAATTGTAACAAATTAAACATACCTATCAATGAAATAATTTTTCGTTCGAGTGCATAGAATGTTTGTGAATTAAGTTATCTTTTACATTAACGCGTTTTCGGCGATATAAAATTTAGCCAAATTTAAGAGCTAAGTAGTTTTAATTTAAATTCATTACCATGCAGAAATTTTTTATGGTCTTGTAGGTAATTTATTATAAACTAGCTGCGCCCCGCGGTTTCACCCGCGTGGTGATGGATGATGATGATGATGATGATGAAAAGTATCCTATGTGTTAATCCAGCGCCTCATCTACCCCCATACCAAATTTCATCAACATTAGCCCCCCCGTTTGTGCGTGAAAGAGTAACAAACATCCATACATCCATACATACAAACTTTCACGTTTATAATATTAATAGGATAGGATAGGATGGTTATGCACATGTTGTATGTATATTTTTTTTTATAAATGTCTCTATTGCAAGTGGGTTGGTAAAGTAGATTTTGGAATTTAGCTCTTGTTTGTCTAATGTTAATCACGTTACGTTTTGTGAAATAATTGCTATGAGCTCTAACGAAAACGCATGTGTCTTTAGTGTACATACAAGGAAGTGGTAGGACATTACATTTCTTAAATAACGGCTTGCAACTATCCAAAAACCAAGCTTTATTTATAACTCGAATACACCTTTTTATAATTTGAAGGCTGTGTTTGAGTCTACAGAGTTACACATAGTCATGAAAGGCCGCCAAGGCAGCTTCCTTGACACTCAGAAACAGATTGCTTTACCCTTTTGAGTGCAAACGTAAAGCGACCAAGCCTCTGACAAACAGTACCTATTTACATATGTTTTCCAATTAAGGTGTTGATCTAAATTTATTACTAAATAATTAAAAGATTATATTTCAAGTACTTTTTGATATTTATAGTCAATGTCAAGAGGTATTAATTTTGTATTGTACTGAATTATTTTAGTTTTGTTTACATTTTAAGTCAAATCATTACTTTCTGTCCACTGAATTATATCCGCTAGAGCTCAGACGACAGATGGGCAGACAGCGGAGTCTTAATAGTAGGGTCCCGTTTTACCCTTTGGGTACGGAACCCTGAAAACTACTGCACCGATTTTCATACTGTTTTCACCAATGGATAGAGTGGTTATTGAGGTAGGTTTTAATATAAGTACCTACCTATAATTTGTCAAGCTTTTGTATACATTGGCTAAGATACTCGTATAATGATTTTTGTTGCAGGTGTCGGAAAAAAATAAGCCGTCTGGGAGCTTTCAACGAAACAAATCTGCCTAAACCCTGTGAGATAAGTATAACAGTATGATGTAATGGAATAGGTCTACAGAAAAGTACGCGATGGCATAATAATATGTCTATCTCTTAAGAATATAGGTAGGTACTATATCAATTTTAATTCTTTGAATAGGTACTGGGCAATTATAAACTTCGTTCCGGAAATTTCGCGAAGTCTTATCGTCAAACATACCTAAGTGCCTCAAGACAAGTCGAGTCTTCGACCAATGTGTGTTACCAGTGATAACTTATGGCACTGAAACATGGTATCTTATTATGGGCCTCATAAGCAAGCTCAAAGTCGCACAACGAGCTATGGAAAGGGCTATGCTCGGGGTTTCTCTACGCTACGAACAAGAATATGACGGTTTTGAAAAAAAAACTGCCTGACTATGCTCATGCGTAACTTAAAAAGTACCGCACAGATTTAAATGAAATTTGATATATGGATAGAGTATGCTATAGCCCGGAGCTCTCAACTATCATTTTTTTATCTGGATCCGTCAAATGATGGAAGATGGCAGCTTGCACCGTGCAGCGCAGAGGGATCTCTGCGCTGCTCTCAAATAAAACCGGGGTCTTGGTAGGTTTTAAGGCAATTTGTTAAATCTTTTTAGTGCCTGGTATTTGGGTGGATGTTTAAAAATGTAGAGTTTGGAATTATTTTAGTCACGAGATATCCCCTTCTTGTACTTTCTCTTCATATGGATAAATATGTAAAGGGTTGGAAATGTCAAAATACCTAATTTTCTAAAATGACCTCTACATGAATCTCTTTGTGTTATACCTACGTATACCATCGTTTGAATTAGTACGTTCTCTTTTGAAGTAGGTAAGATGATGAATGATTTGTAAATGTAGGTATAGATTTGTTTTATGTAAGTACTCACATATATATACAGCTAGGCTGGGCAGCATTTAGAAAACTTTGTCGAGTCTTCTCGTCGCGAATTCCACAATGTCTGAAGACTAAAGCATTCAATCAGTGCGTCCTACCCGTTATGACATACGGAGCTGAGACGTGGACACTCACGGTACGATTGGTCCACTGATTTAAAGTTGCTCAGCGAGCTATTATGGAGAGGGCTATGCTTGTAGTTTCTCTGAAGGATCGTATCAGAAATGAAGTGATCCGACAGAGAACCAAGGTAACCGACATAGCCCAAAGAATTAGCAAACTGAAGTGGCAGTGGGCTGGTCATATTAGCCGAAGAACCGATAACCGTGGGGTAGACGTGTTCTTGAGTGGAGACCGTGACTCGGCAAACGTAGTGTAGGACGTCCTCCGGCTAGGTGGAGCGACGACATACGCAAAGTGGCTGGTAAAAGCTGGATGAGAATAGCCGAAGATCGGGCTCAGTGCGCGTGCATTAGGAGAGGCATATGTCCAGCAGTGGACTGATACTGGCTGATGATGATGAACTCACATATTTATCGTTAGCGCGAACCTGGTTCGCTCTTCGCTACTTATTATTTATTTTTGTAACTATTGTTCTCTTAATTTCTAAGATGAGAAGACGAAGCGCTCGGAACAAATTCTGTTTGTACATAAGTAGGTTCCGAAAATGACCAGGATATCAGCCTCTAGGCACGAGATTACGATGTCCTTCAAACAGCTTAAGAACAACAAGGTCTGGTCAAACACCGTTTCTTCAGCGGTGCCGCATTCATCATCATCATCATTATCAGCCGGAAGACGTCCACTGCTGAACATATGCCTCCCCCATAGAACGCCACTTGGACCGGTTACTAGCTTCCTGCATCCAGCGATTCCCCGCGGTTTTGACGAAGTCGTCTGTCCACGGGGCCAGGGGGGGCCGCCTACACATCGTCTTCCGGTGCGTCGTCGCCACTTGAAAACTTTCTTCCCCATGCCGGCATGGTGCCGCATTGACTACTAGTAGGCAGTAGTTCTACTAACAGTACCTACTTATTAAATATAGAATTTGCGAGCACAGTTTTATCAGCGGCAATTATGTTTTTTATTTATGGGGGGGATCTTATCAAATACCCGGACAATATGGGACGCACCCGGGTTATGTGAGACTTTCCACTAAAACCCCCTCGGTGGCTATCCTCGTTGTCTTACAGATGACCCCGGGATCTCCTAAGGAACGCACTGGGACCATCCTGACGTATTGCCCTTTGGCTCGTTCCTGAGATCATTTCGCATCTCCTTCTAAAGCCATGAAGTTGGCACGGCTTCAATTGGCACAACATGACGCCGTCTTCTTTGAGACCGTTATGGTCCTTAGGGTGCCACCCCACACTACTTATACCCGAGCTCTTAGAGTATAGTCAGCTCTTACGACTGGCAGTTTACCGTAACCCTATTCTGTTACTCTCACCTCTTAAAGCTCTTAAAGTAGTCATATTTAAACATTACCATTAAATTTGGTACCACCACGTCAATATAGCAAGCTTAAAATAATAGTGAATTACGATAGACGTTTTGATAACGTATTATCAAATAGTGTACTCATCTCGCGTACTTTGCAACTGCGTTAGTGTTCTATTGAGGTTGGGCATTATAGGTACCTGGAACCATTAGGATCGATTTCGGCTAAAAAAGGAACACGCCGTAAATAGTATTGCAGTAATTGGACGTTAGGTGTGGGTGGGAGTATGATAGTAAGTAGGTATGATTATTCTAAGCTTATTACAAAACGCTGCTGATTTATGATAGTTTGGTAAAATGTGGGAGTAGGCCTCCAGGGCTTACAGGGTCGAGCCTTTGCGGTCTGGGACAGTAGAGCTCATTGCTGGTGTGGGCACCAAGCTGCCCATATCGTTCCTTGTGTGAACTATAAATATCGCACACGACCGCATTACTTACGTAAATTTGGTAGATTTCATTTCATTTCATTTATTTCATCTCAAAATACATACAGTGAAACACATACAGCGGTTCTTAATAATTATTATACAATTTCTTCACTACATAACCAGTATTTTAAGACATTAGCAGCCGTGCTAGGGTAACCTGTGTTACGACTGCTAAGCGCCTTCCTTAACCTGTACAATATATTTTATTTATATATATAAACCAGAAGAACGTAACAAAACAGATTAACAAGTGAAGGTAGTTTTAAAAAATATGTATCAGGACATGAACGCACATGTAGGTAGGTATCTATGAGGACACCCCGGTCGTCAAGCGACACGATGTGCTGCTGCACTGCACCACATCACGCCACTTATGGAGGATCCCAATAATCTATCTATCTACGGTTTTCCTTACTACCGATAGAAATTTGACATAACGTCCATACAAATAGTGTCAAATATCTAACTCTAGTAAGGTAAACCGGCGATAGATAGATTATTGGGACCGGCGGCCGTTAGTAGGTACGAACCTAACGATTAACACGTAGGCACAGATTACTGAATAAACGTAGGTACAACACAATAAATGTCCTCAGATAGTACCTACTTACTAAAATATTACTTATTATAATCTCACTACTTACCTATTACTATTACTCATATAGTGTATATCTTATATTATTACTATAGTGTGTATAATATACGTATTACGTATATTATACACACTATAAATTCATATAATCTTACTTTGTTCATAGGTGTGACCTTTGGCCGAAACAAATGTGTAAAAAACGACGTTCAAAAGTTGCTTGTGTGTTCACGTGTTCGGGCTTAGGTTACACCTAAAGTAGCTGTTAGTTAGTTTTAATTATTAGGTAATAACGAAAATAGTACCTACGTGTATTTGAAGAATAATTGTACCATATAGGAAGGTGGTCCCCAAGATACAGGTTAACCTAGTTTGGGGGCCAAAAGTAGGTACTCGTATATTGAAATTGTAACTTGATTTTAATTTAATAAACGTTATTATTATTTCTTTATTTATTTTCTCCTCTTAAATTAAATTTTTATAATATTTGAATAAAACAATATAAAATTATTATAAAAACCTAAATTAGCTTTCCGCCAGTAGCGGGGCAGGGCCCAAGCTACCGGTGGTTAGGGCTGCATTATTATTATTTTTATTTTTATTTAAACAATTTCACGGGTTTCACCCGGTCCTTTACATACGCATAAGTGGGGCTGTAGCCAACACTTAGAGGCCCGTTTGGTATAAAAATACAATGTGGTATAAAAATACAATGTAATAAAAAAAACAGACATTTTGGATGAAGGGTAACATGGTATATCTATTACAAAAATGGGTAAAATTGACGACCAGACGGCCAATTAAGGCAAGCCGGGGGTCAGGGGTTTCTTTTAGCCCCAGGGAGAATCAGGGTCCACGGTGTCGCCACTCACCGACGCGGCGACGGCTCGCCACAAAGCCGCCCTGCGGTATTATAATAATTATTATTATTATTTTTATGGAACTAATTTCACGGGTTTCACCCGGTCCTTTACAAAGGCATTAGTGGGGCTGTAGCCAACACTTAGAGGCCTGTTTGGTATAAAACATACAAAGTAGTATAAAAAACAGAAACTTTTGGATGGATGGTGACATGGTATATCTATTATAAAAATGGGTAAAATGGCAAGGCTATTGATATGATTTTATTAGTGATAAGAAGATAGTGGGCTATGGAAGAAACTACGGCACCTGCCTATTCCAGTCTCATTTTACAATAAATATTATTATTCCTCTTATTCAAAATAAATCACGGATTTCATCCGGTCCTTTACAAAGGCATAAGTGGGGCTGTAGCCAACACTTAGAGGCCTGTTTGGTATAAAAAATACAAAGTGGTATAAAAAAACCAGAAACTTTTGGATGGATGGTGACATGGTATATCTATTATAAAAATGGTTATTATTATTATTTTTATTCAACCAATTTCACGGGTTTCACCCGGTCCTTTACAAAGGCATAAGTGGGGCTGTAGCCAACACTTAGAGGCCTGTTTGATATAAAAATACAATGTAGTATAAAAACAGAAACATTTTGGATGGAAGGTTACAGGTTATCTATTACAAAAATGGGTAAAATGGCATGGTTATTGAAATGTACTTATTAGTGATACGGGAGATAGTGGGCTATGGTCGAGACTACGGCACCTGCCAATTTCAGTCTCATCTTAAAATATTTAGGCAGGTGGTGACTTGCCACTTACTAAACGGGCCCCCCATAAAAGCCACCATCAATGGTGACAAAAGGGGCAACGTTGGTGTGAATGGCTAAAGGGTGTCGAGAGGTGTGCTGCGGTTTCACTAGAGCGCTACTACCGGCGTTATGCCCTTTAACACTTCCACCCTTGGAGCTTTTTGTTACTTGCTCTTGCGTCTCCACCCCCAGACAGCCAATAAAGGCAAGCCGGGGGTCAGGGGTCTCATTTAGCCCCAGGGAGAATCAGGGTCCACGGTGTCGCCACTCACCGACGGCTCGCCACAAAGCCGCCCCTGCGGTTTTATTATTATTATTATTACGTTATTATTACTTATGCGTGTAAGTCTAGAGGGCGCCGTAAGATATTAATATTAATATTGATATTAAATGTTAAAAATATCTAGTATTAGGTACCATGATTTCCCGATCAGTTAACCAATATACATACATTTTAGGTAGGTACCTAGTACACCTGTATTGCCTACTTGGTTCTACTTATATGCAATAGCTTTACCGCGGCAGTATCCGAGTGCCACACGTCTTTTTTACTACATCGACGCAAAAGTCTTTAGGTTCCAAACTAGGCAGAGCCTGTACTATCGTAACCTGATGCCTGATATACATAGGTACTTATATACATATATACCCAGACGCAGGTCAAACAGATATGTTCATGCAAACAAATGTTAGACCAATCCGATGATCGAACCCGGCACCAGCGGCTCAGAAGGCAGTGGTGCTACCAACTGCGCCAACCGGCCAGTTATCTAAGTAATCCCACAATACGGACACATGAGCGAAGCTAGCAATACAACATGAAGCGATAAAGTTGACATATTGTTTCCAATTGCACTTTCTACGAATAACAAACCGAGTAGCCGCGTGAATATTAATTATGTAGATACTGGACTGACAAAGCAAAGCGCAATTGCATAAGCTAAGTACCTACGTACTACAGAAATACCTACTTACATTATATGTAGGTATCTATATTTTGTTGTACACTGTACATGCGTTCATCTAGTATGCCGCCGATATAACTCTTTGTCATCTATTCTACGTAGAAGTATGGATAGAAGGTAGCTAGATACTAACACATGAATATAAATATAATAATTAGTCAGAAATATAGAAATTAAAAGAAGTTTGTTTTTGAATTCCAAATTAACCAATCCTCATCATCATCATCAGGCGGGTGATATGGCGGAGCGCAGCTAGTTAATAATAAAAAAAATACCAAAAACTGGAACCCACTTGTTGAATTCGGTTCCATGATAGTTCAAAAATATCACATTTTTAGTGATCTTGTTACTTACGGGATCGATTGTCATTTACCGTCAGTGCAATAATGATATCAAGATGTAAAAATGTACCACCGTCGACCGCGTCATCACAGGTGAGACTGTGGTCAAATGCTTGTTTACTCGTATCAAATGTAAAAAAAAAGATGGGCGTAACACTTTTCAGTTATTGGAGTGTAATTCAAAAACTGCCTGACCAAGTTTGATGAAATTGAAACTGGGCCATCGCGAAAGTATCCTCTACCAAACAAAGCTTTTTGAGAGTCAGTCCACAAAGGGGGAGAAATCGGTGAACATACACAGAAAAAAACATAATCGATCATATAACCTCCTCCTTTTTTGAAGTCGGTTAACAATTTGAAATATGTATTATCTATATTAGTTCTGTGGCACCTAATTTTTTTTAAGCTATTGCATAGCTTCTATCGCGGGCCTTGAGCGTGGAGACCGAATCCAGAAATTCCGTTACGAAAATAACCTAACACACCCCACTCCGACTCTATCTATCGATGAATAGCAGAACTTTATATGACTTTTTGAAATATCACGCTTGTCTCTTTACTTCAGCAACTCGCCTCTAGATGGCATTGGTTAAATAATTATAATTGCATAAGTTGATTTGTCATCTATCGATGAATAGGAGAGCTTTTAATGACTTTTTGAAATATCACGCTTGTCTCCTTAGTTCAGCAACTCGCCTCTAGATGGCATTGGTTAAATAATTATAATTGCATAAGTTGATAAAAACAGCTATGCAATAGCTTTACCGCGACAGTCTCCGAGTGCCACACGTCTTTTTTTTTATTTATATTACTGCTCCGTTTCGCTCCCTGATAGCCATTTTGAGGTTGTATTCAAATATACAGAACAGCTGTTTCAATAACCTGTCTATCGTCGGTTTACCCTACTAGAGATAGGTAAGTACCTACCTACCTACAGTTCGTTCCAAACCTCCGGCGAAATTCGGACATTGTCCTAAAAGCATGCTGTAGGTACCTAAGTATAACCCACATTAAAGGTTTGAATAATGTTGTAAATGGTAATCAAAACTTTATAAATAAAAGTTATAATAGATAATTGCCATTACCTACCTATAATTTCAATTTTATGGAGTAGGTACCTAGGTACTGATCAGATTACACATTTCTTGTATTCTATGAAATGGTTTACCTAATTTGTATTATATTTTATTATATTTTATTTTATTTTATTAGTATTATATTGTATATTTATGCACGTTAATGATCATCTACATCTACACTTCTACACTAATATTATAAAGTCGAAAAATTTGTTTGTTTGTATATTGATTGATTTTTAAAGTTCTTGATTGTAATTTTTAAACTTTCGTGGTCCGCTCGTGACCACGATCAATGCAACTTGATCGAAACGTCGAGGTAAATAAATACTATTACTAACGCGATTAAGCCCCGTTAATATAATATAACTAAAAGTTCTTGATTATCATAAAGACATACTTTGTACAACTCAGCGCTAGAAAATGGTTTATATTAGTGCATTTTACAGGCTAGGATCTATTATTTAAAACTTTTAAAACAAAATGTTTAATACTTACAAGTTCTCATTAAAACTTAAGTTGAGGGTAGTTACATATAAATAGAGACACGGATTTTATTACATACTACTGTGCTTCTTCGTAAGTTTACATCTTGGCAATACAAGTTTAGTTTTTTTTATAAACAGGTTTGCAATAGTATATTTTTAGCATATTATAATTATGTGACCATATTATTTTAATAGGTGCATAATACATATAAATAATATATGTATAATAAATTACATTACATAAAATAATAACTACATTAATATACACATAATATATAAATGTATAAATATATCTTGTCAAGTTACTCAGTAAATATAATACTTTTCTTTAAGTAGGTATCTAATCAAGTTACACCATAAATCATGTCTATAGTTTTATTTATCATAATATAATATTTTAGTAGGTACCTATAATATTCAAGTTGTAATTTTTGTTTTTAATTTTATTATCTTACGTAAATATAAAACAAACATTAACGTTAGATCTAATATTTGTAGCAAAATGCTCCATTGCATGTGTAGTAAATTTACCTTTTAGCATTTACCTACAAAATAAAAAAAAATAAAGAAAGGTTATACCGATGCATTGTTGATAGGTATATTTTTTCCTTCTTGGATTGGTACAACACAATCGTTAGTTATTATGGGGGTAGAATTTTTGTATACTAACGAACACTCACAACTTTGTAGCGGCTAGCGAAACAACAACGCACTAATCGAGATATTGCGGTACAATCTCTATACGATGCCATGGCAAGATCGACTGTTTAGCTAAACTTGTCGATTAGTTAATTAGGTGAAAGGAAACAGACCAACGGGCCCTTGGCAGACCCGTTGGTCTGTGGTTAAAACAAAAGGTAGTGACGAATGACAGTAGTGACAATCAATGGGACCAAATTGGAAGTATTATCATCGGAACAATAACAGAGCATGGAAGCCGGGCTAAAATCAGAAATGAAATGCATATGCCTACCTTTTTTACTTGCGATGTTAATAGTGCGTAGGAAAGAGACATATAATACCGTTTTGTTTCGTTATCATGCAGATCGTCACAAGTCAATTTTTGGATAGTGACGATCCATCCTCATTTTCTTTTCTCGAACTATGAGATTAACATAAAACTACAAAATTAAGTTGATAGCCGACTTAACGTATTTTGACGTATTCGATAGAACTTTTGTATTTGTTAGCATTATAAGATGACCTAAGGTAACCATTTGACATTGCTCATTTTTTGCTTGTAACATGTTCAAAAATAATTAAAACAAACAACCATGTTTTGTTTCACTCACACCTTAGAACATGCTATTCGACATACATTTATAAACAATAGAGTACTCGGTTCTGTGTTTGCCCGGATTCTATGCCCTGTTATTCTCCCGAGGTATTATCCTACCAAACAAAAGAACGATTTTGAAATCAGTCAATAGGTTGGCGGAGAAATCGGTGAATATACATAAAAAATATCCAGTGGAATATGTAACCTCGTCATTATCTGAAGTCGGTTAAAAAGTCAATGTTAGATGCGACCTCTCTACTCTTGGTTTCTTGAGTCAGAGTTAATTACGAACTCCAAACCGTAGAGTAGATTTAATTTGACAGAATTGGAACATACATTGGTAGCTATTTTGATTAATAGGCCTTATACTTATCTACCTGCGACATAGCAAAACAACAAACTAAAAGCACTGAGGCCTGACTACGAAAATAATAAAGTCTAGCGCGCACTGCCGTGGCGGTGCCGGCTTAGAATAGCACCCCCCCAACTCTACCCGTGGGTGCCGTAGAAGGCGGCTAAGGGATAACAAATCAGAAGGTGGGCAGCAGCACCTTCCCAGTCAAACACACACAAACTGCGCTCGCCAACCCGCCTGCTAAGCGTGGCGAGTATTGGCAAAAACCCCTTCACAAAAAGAACCAAGCCCCCAGTCCCCGGCAGCCCCGCTATTCCTGGCTATGGTAGCGGCCACGGTAACGGTGGGGCAGGGGGTGCTAAGAATCCCCGGCAGACGCCCGGCTACCACCCCCAACGACGACGACTGGCCCTCGTAACACACAACATACGCACGATGAGGACAGACGAGAAGATATATGAGCTGGAAGAAGAAATGAGTAAGCTACACTGGGACATTGTGGGGTTATCTGAAGTCCGTAGAGCGGGTGAGGACACGATAACCCTAAAATCAGGTAACCTACTCTACCACCGGGAGGGCGACCAACAGTCCCAAGGTGGTGTCGGGTTTCTTGTCCACAAGTCCCTTACTAACAACATAGTTAAGATCGATAGCGTTTCCAATAGGGTCGTATACCTAATACTCAGAGTATCCAAACGATATTCGCTGAAGGTCATTCAGGTATACGCACCGACGAAGTCGCACCCGGATGATGAGGTGGAGGATATGTATGAGGACATTAGTCGGGCCATACATACCTCTGAAACGCACTTTCTAGTTGTTATGGGGGACTTCAACGCGAAGTTGGGTAAGAGAAGCGAGGATGAGTTGAAAGTGGGGCAATTTGGATATGGACAACGGAACCGTAGGGGACAGAGGTTGGCCGACTTCCTGGAGAAAGAGAGACTCTTTATGATGAACTCTTTCTTTCAGAAGCCACCTCACAGGAAATGGACCTGGCTGAGTCCCGATGGTTCCACGAGAAATGAGATTGACTTAAAAAGGCAAATATTCACTGATGTCTCCGTGATCAACAGGGTTAAAACCGGTACTTATAAACGCACTGCCTTGCGGTGCGTTTATTCTACCGTAGGTACGGTAGATTAAACGTAGTCACGGGTCCGCGCACTGTGGTTATTAAAACGCACGTTTTGGTATTCAAGTTGTAGGCAGTAGGTCCTATACCACATCGTTATAGATTACCATAAAAGAGTCGATATCTGGGTAAAAAGGGGTACTTAAACATTCTTATTACCCCTACATATGAGAAGAGAGGCTGCTGACCTAACATTGATGAACAATATCCTCTCGAGTAAGGCACATTGTTCCTCTTTACTGTCTGAATTTAAACTTGTCACTCCGTTTTGCTCTTGTCCCAGAAGAAACCACCTACACTTCTCTGTTCCTCGCTGTCGCACCAATTACAAACAGAATTCGTACATCCCACGCACAATTCATTATTTCAATAAGAATTATACTAAACTTGTCGACTTCAACATGAGGCAAAATTATTTTATTTAAGCAATAATCAAAACTTTTTTCACAAAAAGTAACTCGTATGGATTTGATTGATTGTTTTAGGTATTTTTATAATTTTAATTAAGTATATACAGGGTTATTGGTAATTAGACCGGATCCTTTTAAGGGGTGGTAGGGAATGCCATTTGCAACAATATGACTGTACATTGTGATATCCGGAAATGAATCATTTCTGTGATATTCTTTTTTTTTGGAAAATCCAGTTTTACTACTTTAAAATTCAATAAAAAAAAAAGTAATCAACCGATTTCAATTCTGTTCGCAGTTTTAGAGAAACCTTGTTACAGCTCTTAATAATAAACAATAATATCGTACTAATGTAGATCCATCCAAAAACTAGAGGCTTTTTCATAATTTTTATTTGATAATTTTTGTAAGATGCTTTACAAAAACCTTTATTTTCTCTACAAAAACGATAGTAAATTAAGTCTGCATTTTATTTAAAAAACATCTACAAGTCTTTAGCTATCCAACGAGGTAAAAAAATTAGCACTTTATTACACAGTTGCAGAAATAATGCGATTACAAAAGGCCGAGAAAGGAATGAGAATAGTCCATGAGAAGTAGCTATGGAAGAAATACTTTCTTAAGGTAACTTAATTTCTTTTAAAGAAATAAAAGAGTAGATGTAATTAGTCTGTATTTATTATTTTTACAGTTCGTTCTCAAAATGTGAGCCAGAATTTTGAATGCAGAGACGCATACGTCTGCGTAAATTGCTTTTAACAACACTTGTATTTAAATTAATTTTCATTTTTTCTGCTGCATTTATTATGCGCTGTTTCAGTTCTTCGATGGTTGCCACAGGTCCAAGAGTATCGTCGTACACCAAGCTTTTCATGTGACCCCATACGTAATAGTCGACGGGAGTCAAGTCGGGACTTCTGGCCGGCCACGGAATGGGTCCTCCTCTGCCAATCCACTTATTGGGATACTGACGATTGAGCCACTCACGGACGCTCAAACTAAAATGTGCGGGGCAACCATCATGTTGGTAAATCATGTTTCTACGGGTTTCAAGGGGTACTTCACTGAGTAGCTCATAAAGTTCGTTTCTCAAAAAAAATTCATACGCTTCACCATTGAGGTTGTTGGGCAGAAAGAAAGGGCCGATCAATTCATTCTTAATAATGCCCATCCACACATTAACGGAAAACCTTCTTTGTGATCCTTGTAATCTTTTCTTGTTTGGGTAACCGTCATCTTTCGGGGCCCAATAATGAATATTATGATAATTTGATATTCCATCCTGATCAAATTTGGATTCGTCGGTCCATAAGATTTTTAATAAAAAATTGGCATCTTCCATATCGGTGTTCAACATGAATCTGCAAAATTCGACTCTACGTGCAGGATCTCCGTCTTGGATAACTTGTACCGGAGTCAAATGATACGGGTAGAGTCTTGAGCGGTGCACTGTGTTCCATACTTTCCATTGCGACATGCCAAGACGTCGTGCAATGATGTTTGTTGAGGTCGTAGGATCTTGCTCAAACATGCGAATTATCTGTTCCTCTTCATCCGAATGATAAATACGAGATCGTCCAGCATCACTTTGTCGTCTTTGAACTTGACCAGTTTCTCGTAGTCGCCGGTACACTCTGTCAAATACACTCACATGGGGTAAACGGCGCTGTGGAAATCGAGACTGATACTCCGTTCGAGCATGTGTAGCGACGCCGTTGGCAAAACCATAGCAAAACAGTATGTCCGCATACTCTTCGTTTGTGAACTCTCGAAGCCGAGGTAGATGGTCGTGGGATTCCGCAGTCATGATCAGATCCTTTAGTACAAGCCAAGTTGTCGGGTAAGCAATCAATCAAAAAGTCCAGTTCACTAGCCGAATCACAGAAAAAGAAGTTACACAAGTCCAATAACGTTATCAAGGTCAAAATTTAATCGTAATAAAGGGTTGCCAAAGAGCGTCTGAACAGTACGATGCGCTTGAGCAAACTGGGTTCTCATTGCTCGTTCAACAAACATAAGCGAGAGGGAGACGGCGCATTCAACATGGATACCGTTGTCTAAAACCCTTTCTCGGAATGTCTCTACCTGAGTCTTTGTTATCGCATTATTTCTGCAATTGTGCAATAAAGTGCTAATTTTTTTTACCTCGTTGGATAGCTAAAGACTTGTAGATGTTTTTTAAATAAAATGCAGACTTAATTTACTATCGTTTTTGTAGAGAAAATAAAGATTTTTGTAAAGCATCTTACAAAAATTATCGAATAAAAATTATGAAAAAGCCTCTAGTTTTTGGATGGATCTACATTAGTACGATATTATTGTTTATTATTAAGAGCTGTAACAAGGTTTCTCTAAAACTGCGAACAGAATTGAAATCGGTTGATTACTTTTTTTTTATTGAATTTTAAAGTAGTAAAACTGGATTTTCCAAAAAAAAATAAAAAAAAAGAATATCACAGAAATGATTCATTTCCGGATATCACAATGTACAGTCATATTGTTGCAAATGGCATTCCCTACCACCCCTTAAAAGGATCCGGTCTAATTACCAATAACCCTGTATAATTCTAAATTTGTTTAAGTGCAAAATAACTGTGTTCTTAGAAGTGATGAACTGCCAGGTGCTGTAGGTCTCCTCTACATAGTAAAGAAAGAAAGAAAGAAAGAAAGAAAAATCATTTAATTGACACACAGGTTAAAAACAGTAACGTAAGCAACAGTAATAGCAATGTGTCAAAGAGACCTCAGCACATATGTCAGATGTCCGTGATCTGTGACATCTGACGCTGATTTTCAGGCAAAGCCTTGTAGGTGAATAGGTTAAAAACAATATAATATTCTACCTCCAGTCACACGACAATAAAGTACACATTTTAAAAATATAAACAAATATAATACATGTAGACAGATGCTTGACCGGTTCAATTTAGTTTAATTTCATCTTAGAAACACGAATTTCACAAGTAATAATAGCAGTGCATTCGACCTTAACATACTCTATATAAATGAAAAATCTGTAATATTGTTGTCTCCGTACTTAATCTGCTCGCTGATCAGATTTTTTTTTAAGTTGAGTCTAAATGTGTTAATATTTTTTATTTTCCTAATGGGTGGCGACAGATTATTCCAGCACTTCGTAGCCGCATAACGGAATCCACCTCTGAAACCCATGGTACGGTGCCAAGGTACTGAATGTTGCAGAGTTCCATGCCGGCGTGAGTGCTGGCTATCATCAGAGACACAATTGAGCTTATTATACAGATATAGAGGACTCTTATGATTGATCACTCCAAAGAGAAGGCATGCTAAATGGAGCTTGCGACGTGACTTCATTTTTAATGCGTAATGTTTGTTCAAAAAAGGCGTCACGTGGTTTCTAGGAGGAATTGAAAAGCAAAACCTAGCACAGGCATTCTGCACCCGCTGAATAAGACGTTTAGTCCGAGAAAGTAGCCTCGGCCCGATTACAGTATCCACATAGTTAAGTTTGGATAATACGAGAGATTCAACCAGCTGGATACGTATTTCTTCAGTAATAAATGGCCTTAGCTTGTATAGTGTTCTCAATCTGTAGAAACAGTTCTGCACTGCAGCCGCCACATTCTTTTCGAACCTTAAGTCAACGTCCAAGACCATGCCAAGATTACGAGCATCATATACCCTTTCGATTGGTCCACCTAAGAGTGAAAGGTAATAGCCACAGGCAATTTGGTAAGTCGCTGTTTGGTTCCCAGTACCATAAATTTAGTTTTGTGTGGATTAAGTAAAAGGGAATTATTGTCTGACAAGGAAACAATATTTGCTAAGTCTTTGTTTATCTTATCGATAGCGTTATCCAAGTCTTCGGGGTCAAAATGTATGTATATTTGAATGTCATCTGCGTATATATGATAGCTGCAGTTTTTAATGCAATTCACGATGTCAGCACTGTAAATAATAAATAGTATGGGACCCAAAATAGAGCCTTGAGGTTCGCCTCTTGTAACATCTGCATAGTCATATATATTTTGGCTGTTTGATCGTCCAATTAACTAAAAATAAATAAAGTTAACGCTATTGGGTGATCCCTGTTACATACTTCCATATCTATGCGATACAAAATGTTGTGCGGTAGACTTACCGTAAGTTTGCAGCGGTATTTTTACCGCATGCCCGTGCGTTTATTTCACCACAGTACGCGCACTTCTATGACTTTTCGTACTTCACAAAATATGCGTTATGCCTAGGCCACATCGAGGTTCAACTTCAATGCCCAACATTGCCTTAAGCAACGTGCTAAAAATTGAGTGGCCACACTAGTACCGTGAACGTCAACGCCCATTTCATTGCCGATAAAATTAGCGATGATGTCACAGAATAAATAACAGTATAATGTCTCCTTATTTAACTAATGTTAGTTTGTATTATATGAATGTACTAGTTCTGCTCCTCAGTTTTACCCGAATGTTGATGGATGATGATGATGATGAAAATCTGTTTACCTTCCAAAAGTCATCTAAATCTGTTAAGCCGTTTCGCGTAATTGAGTAACTGACATACATACATACATACATACAAACTTTCACATTTAGGAACGAAGAAAAATAAAATAAATGTCAGAGACATTATCTACAAGATTTTCTGAAACTAATGACTTTTTCATTCATCCACTCCGTAATTGTACAAATACGTGCGATCCTTTCGCAATCATGGTGTACAATGATAGACGTTCGTGTGGCCGCTTCAACGCGCAATAATTCTCGCTTTAAATCACTTTGATGTGCCTATAAGTACCACTAACCGATTTATCGCCCGATATTACGGCAATGTTAATGCCGTTGTCGAGTTATCTCGATAAGGGGTGGCTACCTACATCTACGGTTAACGTTCAACATCGCGATAATCAACGGCGTTTCTCCTCGATGTGGCCAAGGCATTATAAAAACGCAACTCAGTGCGCGCTAGGCCTTAGTGCACACCAATATCGAGGCACGTAGGCATAACTCACGTTTCGGCCGTTTCTATGAAGACAGAGTACTGGCAGATAATATTACCACAACATATTGGTATAGGGATGTAAGGGGCGAGCCAACATCTTTTGACCCAAGTCAACCTCACCTGCACGCAGTGCATCCTGCTGATCGACGAACGAGGCTCTGACAACCGACCGATGGCGGTATACCCATCCCAACAGGCGTCGCTAAATGAAACAGGCCGGTGACGGGCAGCAGCGTCACCGGTGCGAGAAGCTACGCCCTGCGATCGCCAACCCGCCTGCCCAGCGTGGCGATTATGGGCAAACTCCTCCAATGCAGGACAACAAAAAGCCACGGCCCCAAGTTCCCGGCGGCCCTGCTATTCCTGGTCATGGTGGCGACCATTGTAACGGCGGGGCGAGGGGTGCTAAGAATCTCCGGGGTACGGGAGGCCACCACAAACAACTGACCCTGGCGACGCATAATGGACGTACGCTAAGGCTTGACTCGCATCTGGCGCAACTCGAGGTGGAACTTGGGAAAATTAGGTGGCACATACTGGGGTTGAGTGAAGTCTGAAGAGAGGGGGAGGACACCTTAACCCTAGAATCGGGCCACCTTATGTACTTCCGAGAGGGAGACCAACAATCCCAAGGTGGCGTTGTGTTTCTGGTAAACAAGTCCCTTTCTGACAACGTTGTGGAAGACATTACAGAATTTCAGCGAATCGGTAGTAGGATGCCATGGCTTTGGACGCAGAAATCATAGGGGGCAAATGCTCGTCAACTTCCTCGAGCGGGAGGGACTCTTCTTGATGAACTCCTTCTTTAAGAAACAGCCCCAAAGGAACTTAGCCTCAGCCACGTCCACGGCTAAGCCCCGACGCTAGGACTAAAAATGAGATTGACTTCATCATGACGAATAAAAGGCACATATTTACAGATGTCTCCGTGATCAACAGGTTCGATACCGGTAGCGATCACCGACTCGTCCGAGGCTCTCTGAATATCAACTTCAAGGCGCAACGTGTCCGTCTGATGAAGTCCAGGCTCCGACCAACACTGCTCCAAACAAATTGCAGGATCTGAAACATTTCAGTTAAACCTGGAGAACCAATTCGCTGCCGTGGAAACCACCACAGACGTAAACCAGAACCTCGAAAATGTGACTCGGGTCCTCAGGGAAGAAGGTACGAGATTTTGTTACATGCAGCGTAAGAGCAAGAAGTCCAAGCTTTCAGAAAAGACTTTGGGGCTAATGAAGGAACGACATGAAAACCCACCCATCACTTCGTCAGAAAAGCGGACTCTAAACCGAGAGATCAACAAGAACGTACGACACGACCTCCGGTGCTTCAATACTCTTTCGATCGAAAGAGCGATCGAGCAGAATCGGGGGTCAAAGGTGTTCGTACAATCTCTTGGAAGAAGCCACCTGACGAAGTTGACCACAGCTAGTGGAGAAGTCGTTGCTTCGAAGCCGGCAGTCCTTTCGGAAGTGGAGGACTTTTATGGCCGATTATATGCATCGCATGCATCTCGACATGATCCCGAAAATGATCCTAGAGCCACGTTAACACGCCTTTTCACCGAAGACTTGCCAGAAGTCAGTATTGGCGAAATCGAGATAGCTCTTGGACAGCTTAAAAATGGAAAAGCCCCTGGAGAGGATGGCGTTACAACAGAGCTACTAAAAGCAGGAGGTAAACCCGTACTGAGGGAGCTCCAGAAGCTTTTTAACGCTGTCCTGTTCGAAGGGAGAACTCCAGAGGCGTGGAGTAGGAGTGTGGTCGTCCTGTTCTTCAAAAAGGGAGATAAGACCCTGCTGAAGAACTATCGACCCATATCCCTTCTAAGCCACGTCTATAAGCTGTTTTCAAGAGTGATCACGAACCGTCTTGCGCGTAGACTCGACGAATTCCAACCACCGGAACAGGCTGGGTTTCGGAGCGGACACCGCACCATAGACCACATTCACACAGTGCGGCAGATTATACAGAAGACCGAAGAGTATAATCAGCCCCTGTGTCTAGCATTCGTGGACTATGAGAAGGCCTTTGACTCGATTGAAATTTTGTCTGTTCTGGAGACCCTGCAGCGTTGCCAGATAGATTGGCGATACATCCAAGTGATGAGATGTCTTTACGAAACCGCCACCATGTCCGTCCATGTACAGAATCAGCAAACAAGTCCCATACCGTTGCATCGAGGAGTGAGACAAGGGGACGTTATTTCCCCGAAATTGTTTTCAAATGCAATGGAGGATATGTTCAAGACGCTGAACTGGAAAGGACGTGGCATTAATATCAACGGCGAATACATCTCTCACTTGCGATTTGCTGACAATATCGTCATCGTGGCAGAGACGCTGCAGGACCTGCAACAGATGCTGAATGACCTGGCTGACTCTTCTATACGCATCGGCCTACGGACGAACTTGGACAAAACCAAGGTCATTTTCAACGAACATGTTCTACCGGAACCGATTGCGATACACGGCGCCGTTCTCGAAGTTGTTCAAAAATATGTGTACCTCGGGCAGACATTGCAGTTGGGAAAAAACAACTTTGAGAACGAGTTGAATAGAAGAATTCGGCTGGGCTGGGCAGCGTTTGGGAAGCTACGTCGAGTCCTTACTTGGCCGATTCCACAGTGCCTGAAGACGAAAGTCTTCAATCAGTGCGTCCTACCCGTCATGACATAAGTACGGAGCCGAAACGTGGACACTGACGGCTCGAATGGTCCACAAGCTCAAGGTCGCTCAGCGGGCTATGGAAAGGGCTATGCTCGGTGTTTCTCTGAGGGATTGCATCAGAAATGAAGTGATCCGTCAGAGAACCAAGGTCATCGACATAGCCCACCGGATCAGCAAGCTGAAGTGGCAGTGGGCTGGCCATATTAGCCGTAGAACCGACAACCGTTGGGGTAAACGAGTTCTAGAGTGGAGACCGCGTCTTGGCAAACGTAGTGTCGGACGTCCTGAGGCACGGTGGAGTGACGACCTGCGCAAGACGGCTGGCAAAAACTGGATGCGAGAAGCCCAAGATAGACCTAAGTGGCGTGCAAGTGGAGAGGCCTATGTCCAGCAGTGGACTGCTACAGGCTGATGATGATGATGATGATGATGATTGGTATATTACCGTGACAGGGCCGAGTTGCAATACTATATACATAGATATATGACCTATGTAAAAAGGACGAATTCTGTGACTATATATTATTACCGTGGTTTGGACATGGACACACCTAGCCAGCGAGTAAATAGTTTTGACGCGTTAAGTGTTCGTAATAATGCACGAGTGCGCTAGCAGACAAAGTGTATAAATACGTTGTTTTTTGTGTGTTTATACACACAAATGTTATTGTGTTTATAAAACGTCAATCGTCTTGAAAGTTTTAGTAAATAATGTACACAGCTTTACTAGAACGTGACTTAGACATAATAGTGACCTATTGCAGACTTATTGATGTTAATGACCCCCACTTCTTGAACATAATATCACTTGGAGCAACTATAAGTCAGTATTAACATAATGTAGGTATTATTTTAAGATAATTTACTAGTAAATGTACAAAAGTAAGAGTCCATTTATTATGGAAAAAACTTTTAATCGTCGTGTGTAAACTGCCACTGTCAATTGTTTGTCAATGTTCAACGTCAACGGCACAAACAAATGCGTCAAATGTCAAATTCAAATTTAAAAAAAGGTAGCGGTTGTCGGTGTTTGCTTTGTTTGTAATTTTAGTGAGTTTATTTCTCGTTTTATAATATGGAAGATTTCGATATTTTCACTAATGAAATAAACTTTACGAAACCATTTTATAAAAACATATTAAACAAGTTAGTGTTCGATGTTCCTTCGACCCCCATTGCACCGAATTATCAATGTAAGAGTTTTGGGTTTTTCCCTTTAATTTATCTGTATTCTCACACCTTTTCCATGGTTTAAGGGCAACAGTATTAGTTTTTGATGATTGGGTATCCTACAGGTGGCAGGAAACTCTTGGCAGAAGAATGCTTAGCTGAGAATGATGACGCCCTGTGTACCTTTCATTTGAGCGAAGCCGTTTCTTCCTCGATGCGTTTAATGGCACTTTACAGAGATGAACAGCGTCAAATGGCTGGTAAGAGTGCCTGTGAATGGTTAATGTACTACTCAGAGAGGCCTTTCATTGAAAAAAGGATCCACCTACTTGTTAAGTTATGATATTATAAAATTCTTCCGGTTATTATGCCAATACCAGCTGTTAAAGAAAGAGTAGCTATGTTTGTAACATTTCATTTAACATTATAGCTGTAATAAGCATACTTGATAAGGAATGTATTCCTTAATAAGGTATTTTAAATAAGACACACTATTCACTTAATATTTTACATTTTATTCAATAGTATCACTAAACTTCGCATTTAATACTATTTCTCTCTGTTCAACAATGTTAAACCACAAGTATAAATTATTCTAATTATTTATTTAAAGTATAACAACATATCCCTTAAAATACAGATTTTAGTCAACTTGTGCTTAGATTTTGTAGTTATTCCAATATAAATTTGACGCTCAACATTTCCTAGTGTTCACCTTGGCTAAAGAGAACAGACTGGCCGCTATCCGCCATGCTTACTAATTTTATAACAATATTTTGGCGGTAGAACAACTCTCCCTCCATAATCGTCAACAGTGCCACCTTGCGGTGAATTCAGAAAACATCTGCGAGTCAAATACATTCCATTTATATAATTATACAATAAATACTGAGTTTGTTAGAGAGTTTGATAGATTGTTGCTAGAGAGAATTTGATATGCCGGGGTGAGAGCCGTAATTAGTGCACAAATGGAATTAACAGGTGAAAAAAAGCCGCTAAAAATGTTGAAAATATACAAATATTATAATTTGCTATGTGATTGATAGTCAAAGTCAAAGTCAAAGTCAAAATCATTTATTCAATTTAGGCATCAAAGACGCAATTATGAACGTCAATTTTTCATTATAATGTACTTTAAAGCCTACCGCCGCGTTCCAAAATACATAGAGCCAACCGAGAAGAAGCGGCAAGAAACTCGGGGCCATTCTTTTTATATAGATGTTTTTACAATGTTTTTACTTAGGTACTACAAATATTAGCTCCAGTGTGTTGCCTTACAAAAGAGAACATAATAATGGTATCAGTAGGGCAAGACACGCTACACTTTGACATCTTAGTACACGAGTAGATAGATCCTGGAGTGATCAGTCCCAAGCTGTTTTATCCTCCAAGTAATCCGAAATTTTGTAATAACCTTTTTGACAGAGTTTAGTTTTAATAGTAATTTTAAACTTATTAATAGGCAAATCTCGGATAACATTGGGAACTTTATTATAAAATCGTATACATTGTCCCATAAAAGAATGACTTATTCTGTGGAGACGCGTTACATGTACCGATAGCTTGTGCTTATTTCGCGTGTTGATGGAATGAGCATAACTCCTTTTATCAAAACTGCTAATGTTTTTCTTTACATACATTAGATTTTCATAGATAAACTGAGAGACAACAGTTAGAATGTTTATGTCTTTAAATTTCTGTCTAAGGGAAACTCTGGGAGCCAAACTGTAAATTGCTCGTATAGCCCTTTTTTGCAGTATAAAAATAGAATTAATATCTGCAGAACATCCCCAGAGCAGTATGCCATAAGTCACAACGCTATGGAAATAACTAAAATAAACTATTCTAGCTGTGTCTACATCAGTTAATAGTCTAATTTTTTTAACAGCATAAGCTGCTGAACTGAGCCTACTAGACATTTTTTTAATGTGGGGACCCCATTGCAATTTAGCGTCTATAGTAATTCCTAAAAAGACTGTTGACTCCACAAGGTCCAACCCTGTTCCATTCAATTGTATATTGGATTCTACTTGTCTCACATTTGGTGTCGAGAACTTTATACAATTAGTTTTCTTCTCATTGAGGAGAAGATTATTTGTATTGAACCAATTCACAACTTTAGCTAATGCATTGTTAACATCGTCATAGTTTAATAACTGCCTTTTAATTTTAAATAACAGTGAAGTGTCATCTGCAAACAATACAATCTCGTGATTCTTCTCTACATAATAAGGTAAGTCATTAATATAGATTAAAAACAAGAACGGCCCTAGTATTGAACCTTGTGGAACGCCCATTGAGATTATAGAGCCGGGCGATTTTTTACCATTTATGTCAACCCTTTGAATTCTACCATTTAAATATGAAGTCAAAAGGTTAAAAAAGATAAAGTAAACATCAAAATTAGCATTGTTAATAAATTGTTAAAACAAAATTAACATGTGTTTTCTTACAATTTAAACACTCCCCTAATGAAATTAATAAAAACAAAAGATTTATGAATGAAACTGGCATAAATTAACGTCTCCAATCAGAGAAACGAATAATTCCTTTCTCTGATCCAGCACTCCGATCAGAGAAGGGATAACTTTTATTATTTACAGCACTCAAAAAATATAGATAAAGACAGTTTAATTGTCAAAAACATGTGTGGTTACATAGGTACTAAGTACTCAAACAAATATGCACTTATGTAAGTTTTTCAATTAAACATTATGAATAAACATGTTTTGCCAACACTGGCATACAAAATTTAGGATGAGATAGCATTCTAAATTTATTTAAAAAAGTTTTTTTCACATGCAATCACAATACAAAAACAAATATAAAATTAAGTCAAATTCACTAACATATTTCTTAATTAGCCAGGAGAACCCAAAAAAGTCAAATTACAATTAAAATTCCTTGTCATTCAGAAAAGCAGCTATGCACTAATAGTATTCTTTAACTAAGATTTTCTTTAGCCTCAGTTTACAGTAGGTGAACATTTCCATAGATATGATGTAATATGGAACAAATGCTGAAATACAGTGGCCTAATAATTAACAACAAAATACCTAAATTATATGTCTCTCAATATAGACCTATTTCAAAACTATAAATCAGAATTTTTATTCATATTCACAGTATTTTGTTATCACAGTCAAAATTATACAGCTCAATATACCTTGTAACAAGTGCAATTTGAAAATTTTTATACCAACTTCCATTCTATTCAGTTATTGAAGTGTATCTCAAAAATTACTGGACCGAAAATGAAGAAATTTAAATAGGACCACTCGGGAAGCAAAAAAAGAATTTTGAGAATCGGTTCACCCAGTCAAAAGTTATGAGGTAACAAACAAAAAAATACAGTCTAATTGAGCACCTCCTCCTTTTGTTGGAAGCCGGTAGAAAATAGAAATGAAATGTTGACTGGCACACTTAGGATCAAGTATTATAATAAAACAACAAATTAATAAATATAATAATTCGGTGAACAGTCACTACACTACCAAAGACTACTCAATAATAGTTGGTAAGGTAGTGAGTAAGACAGCCATTTTTAACCTACTTGAAACAGGAGGAGGTTGTAAGATTGCTATGCAATGTATTCTCTGCTAATTTAATTAGCTGAGTATACATTGCATAGCCATAATTAGCCTTATTATGAATTGATTTTGTTGATTCTTTTTGGTTTGGTAGGCCTTACTTCAGACATTGTCCCATATAAATTTTATCAACATTGATACAGCACTGACAACATTTTCAGTATGTTACCTAATTGCGTTAGTTGTGAACTGATTTATAAAAAAATATTTTTTGTTGGATAATAATAACACAGTTTAAACTTTTATAAATTGTATATTTTATCACTTCAAACATCCGTACGTACCTTCTGAATGAAAAGATTATAAAATTTGTTTTATAATGTTGTCATATTATTTATGAAATTTTTCATTTTTCTTTGATTGTAAATAATTATCTAAGACGGTACTGAGAAAAGCAATATACTATACCTAATATCAAAGTCGCACAACGAGCTATGGAGAGGGCTATGCTCGGGGTTTCTCTACGTGATCGAATCAGAAATGAGGAGATCCGTAGAAGAACGAAAGTCACCGACATAGCCCAGAAGATTAGCCAGTTGAAGTGGCAGTGGGCAGGGCACATAGCACGCAGAACAGATGGCCGATGGGGCCGAAAGGTTCTGGAGTGGAGACCACGGACCGGCAAGCGCAGCGTAGGTCGTCCACCGACACGGTGGACAGACGACCTGAGGAAGGTCGCAGGACGACGTTGGATGCAGGCCGCTTCCAACCGGTCCTTTTGGAAAATCATGGGGGAGGCCTATGTTCAGCAGTGGACGTCCTACGGCTGAGATGATGATGATGATACCTAATATAAGGCAACAATAGGTTTGTTACCTGGTATCTTCAAGCAATTTCTGTGTTGTGTTCAGTTTCATCTCAGTGGTGATGGATGATGATGATGACAATGAAAAGTCCTATGTGCAAATGCAGTAGTCATGTATCTATTTCTCTAAGACTTGCGAAGACTAATAAGTCATTCCTAGGAAATTATGTGCGTTTTTACAATAAAATCCCAAAGCACATAACTGAGCTCACAGAGGGCAAATTCAAGTTGACTGTAAAAAACGTTTTAATAAAAAAAGCTTACTATAAAGTTCGACATTATATAGAAGATAAAGATGCTTGGAATACTCCACTTCTGGCAAGCTGTCTCTCTGCCACCCATAAAATGTAATATTTGTAGTACCTAAGTAGAAACATTGTAAACATCCATATAAAAGAATGGCCCCGAGTTTCTTGCCGCTTCTTCTCGGTGGGTTCTATATATTTTGGAACGCGGCGGTAGAGTCTTTAAAGTACATTATAATGAAAAGTTGACGTTCATAAGTGCGTCTTTGATGCCTAAATTGAATAAATGATTTTGACTTTGACTTTGACATCTATCTGTCTACCTACTAATTTCATCCAAATTTGACCAGCCATTTTTTCACATAATATTATTAGGAAACAAACAAAATGTTATTATTTTTCGTTCAACAATTTCCACACTAAGTACTAATCTTTATAATTTCAGCAAATAAGCTGCAAATGATCACCAGCTTTTTAAAACCTATTAAAGAGTTAGTTAACTCTAATCCAATGTAAGTATAATTTTTTTTTCTTTTATTATTATTTGTGAGACTGATATTTGACGCCTGTTTAATACTTACTGATGATGCAGTAGGATATAGTGGTATCTACACTGGACCTGGATAGGCTACTGGCTCCTAAGGACTGCCGGAAAACACTGTTAGGTGTTTAGCGACAGATTTACAACTTGAAGGTGATGGTTAGGCAAATCCCTACCACTACCTTGATGTGTTTTCGAATCTTGTCACAATGCTACAATGAGAAAAAAGTCAAGCTAGGTAGGATTTAGATCCATTATCTTCTGATCAGTAGCCACCATACAGTAACTTTAATGACTACAAGTATCTTCTGCTTGAAGAAGTCGCCAGGCCCAACAGCAGCTCCTGATGTATGTTTTATTCGAACCGGGAAAAACTTGATAGTGGCAACCCCTACCGGCGGCGCCCCTTTATCCAGTTGTGCCCCTCTTCAGTGGTGCCCTTCTCTAGTAGCGCCCTTCTCCAGTAACGCTCCAGTAGCGCCCCTCTCCAGTAGCTCTCCTCTCCAGTAGCGCCCCTCTCTCCAGTGACGCCCCTCTCCAAAGTTTGAGATGAATTCGGTAATGTAACTCGCAATGTGTACTCTTTACTTTTAAAAGTTTTTCTTTATTATTGAAATTAAACCACTTTAAACGTAAGAAATCGCTTTAAAATTAAACGCGATTTAATCCGTTTAAATTTGTTTAATTTGAATGTTTAAATATCGAAAGCCTAAGGAATCATCTGTTTTAAAACCTAATTTTTTCTTACAAGTCGACGGTGAGCCAACTAGGGTTCCATATGTTTGGCGCTTTGTGAAGGAAGTGTTTTTTTATTACATATTTTTTTTATGACTCGTCCTGAATTTTTAATTTTCATGAATAATAAATCAGGGAATTCTATCAAAAAAAAAATTAAGTTATATTGTTTGCCAATATAGGCCCCGGATTTAGCTAGGCAACTAGGTTACGATTTATTCATTAACTTTATCTAACATATAAACTTTTCGTCATCAAATTTTAATAACAGATGAGGGTATATATATTTCTTAACGACTACCTTGTTAAGGAGCCCTGTGGCGCCCTCGTGTTTGCTCCCGAGTGTTACGACCTGCGCCCGCGTCAAAAGTTTGCGCCGAGTTGGCAACAAATGGCTCTTGTGCCATATCTTTAAACTTTATCTTAGACTATGTCAATAGTAATTGCAAGCAGTATTGGTAGGTATGGTAAGTGTATTATTAGAAATGAGCGCGCCAGGGTGCTTACTTATCAAAGAACTACAATTTAAAAAATTTAATACCGACTTCCATTTCATTCAGTTATTGGAGTGTAACTCAAAAACTACAGGACCGAATTTGATGGAATTTAAATGGGACCACGGGAAGCACCACTTTTCAAACAAAAAAAGAATTTTGGTAACCATAAAAAACACAGGCGAATTGAGTACCTCCTCCTTTTTTTGGAAGTCGGTAGATAAATAGCATTCAATGTTATTTCATTTCACTATGATCTGATTTAGTACTCTTACATATCTTATTTAGTTGCTTATTTCTCTTATTTATTCGCTTCAGAACTGAAAAATAAACAGTTTTGATTTGAAATTGGAGAGCAGCAATTTCAAATCAAAACTGTTTATTTTTCAGTTCTGAAAAAGATGCGAGGCTCTTTGACTTTATTTTAAATGATGAAGAGGACTTAATCAAAGCTTTGGACAAATTTGAAATTGATGATGAAATACCTTTCCACAAGAGGTATCTGAAGTTCAGCAAAGACAACAATGTCGACAACTTTCACAGGATATTGAAGGAGTTGCCCAAAGGTACCTATGTTTGTTTAACACATACTTAGAATCCTACTTATATTATAAACGCGAAAGTTTGTGAGTATGGATGTATGGATATCACTCTTTGACGCTCCGTAGAAGAACGAAAGTCACCGACATAGCTCAGAAGATTAGCCAGTTGAAGTGGCAGTGGGCAGGGCAAATAGCACGCAGAACAGATGGCCGATGAGGCCGAAAGGTTCTGGAGTGGAGACCACGGACCGGCAAGCGCAGCGTAGGTCGTCCACCGACACGGTGGACAGCTGACCTGAGGAAGGTCGCAGGACGACGTTGGATGCAGGCCGCTTCCAACCTCTCTGTCTTTTTGGAAAATCATGGGGGAGGCCTATGTTCAGCAGTGGACGTCCTACGGCTGAGATTTATTTATTTGTTTATTAAATAGTAAGCTTACAGTATATTCACCAAAGCGCTAACTATCTTAAATAATTTGTTAAAAATAAACTAAGACTAAATTTGCTAAAAATAACTAATTAAATACAATAGTTTTCAAACTGTCATTAAATATGTCGACGTGCTGGAACTCGTGGATAAATTTATTAAAAATTAACAAAAGCCTGCGGGTGGGCGCGTTTCTTGCATGCATGGTGCGTGAGACGGGAAATGAGAACAGCTGATGGTAACGTCGACTCCCGACGCGAATATAGTTATTTGGAACAAATAAACCTATAATACCCAACACGGTTGGATTATTTACCCTATTGCGCAGTATCTGGCAGTAATGTATGACTAGAAGTAATTTACGCCTGTACTCCAATGTTTCCATTCCAATCAGCCCTGAGACAAAAAGGGATGGATAAAGGTATGGGTAGTATCCATACATTCGTTTGTAGATGTATCTGGCGAATTTGCGCTGCAGTCTCTCAATCATCAGACTGTACATATTCTCGCTCGGGTCCCAGACAATCGCACCAAACTCCAATTTACTGCGAACGAAGGCATTAAAGAGCATGATTGCTATATTAACATCTTGGAATTGCGAGGCTGTTCTCATTATAAAACCTAATACTTTGTTTGCTTCTTTACTTCGCTCGCCATTATCGGTGTACCTATCTCTGAATTTTGACAAGTTCAAAACATCGACAATCGCTTACTTCGAAAAACCATAGTTCGACAAGTCATTGCTTCGACAGGACATATATTCGACAAGAATTGCTCCCACAGAACGTAGCGGAGTATCCAGTCAGAGCAAAGTCAAGATAGGTGACGTTAGGTTGAATGGCGAGCACACATGGCGCGAGCCGAGCGGCTTCGCTCGCTTGGTCTTGGTGTAGTGGCGACAGAGTTATTCTTTAAACTTCAATAACTTATTTATGAACCAATGGACATGAAACAAACACCAAATATGCGCCGAGCACGAAAATCTGCTAAAGTTTTACGTTATCGTATCGTTTACGTATTAAGTCCAAACTATGAGTTATCTGTGTCACTATTGTACTAGATAAATGACAGTTTGTTCAAAAAGGTTAACGATGCGATTACGTTACACTTAAACAGACTTTCGTGCTCCGCCCACGGTTAAGTGAAGCTTGCCACATATAAGTGACAATCACATCTAAATCGGATAAGCCATTTCTGAGATTAGCGAGCACAAATGCACAGACAAAAATTCTAACACTTCTTCTAACATAATTTGTTTTCATTCTATTTTTGTTTATAAAAGTCCCAATAAAAGTTTTTCTCATATCATGTACAGACAGCAAGCCGTTACATTTTCTTTATATGTATATATTATCCCTTACAGAATGGACAGTAGTACAACTGACAGCACCATATAATCCAAACGAGAATTTGAAACCGTTAGCGGACTACCGCACAGAAATGAACTCGCTGTACCTGAGCGTGTTCACGAATGATTACTTGGACGAGTGCGGGGTTGGACCGTTCACAGTCAACATACCTGCCAACGTTACCAAAGGTAATTTATTTATTCGACTTAAAAAAAGAATGAGGTTCTCAATTCGACTGTATTTTTGAAGTGAAAACTTCTTTAGGCGCGTTGAGCACTTTTTGGGGGAACAAACATCATGGAACTTTCGTCATCGGCACGTAACGCTTTGTCATATATAATGTAGTTTTGAAGTGAAATAAAAATTAAACTCAGCTAGATCGATTTATCGCCCCCGAAACTCAATGCATACTAAAATTCATGAAAATCGTTGCAGCAATATATATATATATATATATATAGTATTGAACAAGCAATTCTTGTGTATATATATGTACAAGAATTGCTCGTTTAAATGTATTTTCTCTCTCTGGTAGTTTCCTATATATATAGTATTGAACAAGCAATTCTTGTGTATATATATGTACAAGAATTGCTCGTTTAAATGTATTTTCTCTCTCTGGTAGTTTCCTCATGACTGAGGATCGTGTACATCGGTGGATGTGGATGGTGTACATCGAGATCGTACGATCTGCTTCCATCGGCGCCTATCCATCGCGTCTCCGACAACTGAACAAAACTCGATTGAGGAAGTATGTTTTAATTGGTCGCTCCATCTGGTTGGGGATCACTCGCGGGGTCTTTTGCCCTCCGTATTCCCCACCACGATAAGTCTTTCAAGGCTCTCGTTACCTCTTCTAACTATGTGGCCAAAGTAGGTCAGTATGCGCTTTTGGCAGATTGTGGAGAGACGAATCCGAACACGAAGCTGTGAAAGGATCGATGCGTTGGTGCTTTTGGCGGTCCATGGTATCCGCAACATCCGCCTCCAACACCACATCTCGATGCATCGATCCTTTGCCTTTTTCTGGCTCGTATCGACCATGTTTCTATATGGGAAATACAAGAATATTTTGACAGGCCGGTTGGCACAATTGGTAGCACCCCTGCCTTCTGAGCCGCTGCTCTCAGGTTTCATCCCCGGACAGGTCAAAGATTCGTGCGCATGAACATGTCTGTTTGATCTGTGTCTGGGTGTGTGTATCAGTCATCAGGTTACCATAGTACAGGCTCTAGTACAGGCCTAGTTTGGGACTTGAAGAACTTTGTGTGGAAGTAAAAAGTAAAAAAGTAAAAAAAAAAATACTAGAGAGCGTATTAACCGGATCTTGGTGGTAATAATAATGCCCTTCTTCTTCCATATGACATTAAGTCGGGTCATAGCATCCTTAGCCATACCAATACGCCTCTTTATCTCCGGTGCTATAAAGTGGTCCGGTGCGGTTACATGTATAAGATAGGTAATGATTTACATACGATAATTGTGTTAATGGTAAATGAAACATTTCCAGAAGGCGAAAAGCCTCTGTTCGTGGAGTTGTATTCAGTCCTGGAGGAGAACTACAAGACCATCGATAACGCACAGCTCTTGAACAACAAGCGGCTTGTGCGGAACTACTGGAGCCGGAGGGAAGACATAGACCTCAGGATGAAGGTAAGCATCTGCTCTTAGGTCTACTGGCGTCGGCACAACGTTGACCCGTCTCGGGTTCGACTCTTAGGTCTACTGGCGTGAGCACCACGTTGACCCGTCTCGGGTTCGACTCTTAGGCCTACTGGCGTCAGCACCACGTTGACCCGTCTCGGGTTCGACTCTTAAGCCCACTGGCGTGAGCACCACGTTGAACCGTCTCGGGTTCGACTCTTAGGCCTACTGGCGTCAGCACCACGTTGACCCGTCTCGGGTTCGACTCTTAGGTCTACTGGCGTCAGCACCACGTTGACCAGTCTCGGGTTCGATTAAGTATTCATCCCCTCAGCTGTCTCTAACCGAGATAACAATAGAATTTCTATTGTGTCTGTTTACTGATACATGCGAAGGCGGAAGTATGGTATTACAGAATAACTCTGTAATACCTAATATTATATTGTACTATAATTAAAAAATTAAAAGGTTTTTGTGACAAATTGTGTTAGCAATAGGGTTGTTGACCTTTTTTAATGTATGTAAAATTATTTAGGATACTGCATTTTTTACCTACCTAGCATTTTTTAATATTTTTTTTAAAGAACATTTAACTAAAACCAATTTTTAATTCAACTTATTAAATTGGCGTTAAAACATTATTCGATGGCGGCCTATACGTCGTATGTGACACATGACTTATATTAAGTAAACTATTAACCCTTTAGGTAGCTTAAAAAGCTAAATATTTTGGGGCCACATCGAATGGAAAAAGCGCGCGAAAATTCACTATTTAAAAAATTAGCGCGCGCCGCAAACGTTTGCAGGAGTAAAATCGTAGTAAAACAGCTACTTGTTCTATTTAATATCTGTAAACGGCGTAAATTTACACTGGTTACCCAGTACATCTTCCTTTATTCCATTATTATGTTATCTGTTTCTATAGAGGTAAAGTCAACCGAAAAAATACCTAAAAACTTGAACCGCAACAAATAAATTACAAATGAAATAAATTCTACAAAGACCAATTTTATCTCTCAAGCAGGTGTAAAAGGAGTAAACATACAATCACAACGGTATAATAGACTTTGAAAACCTATACTACCTATTTTAAAAATTATCCATAATAAATCCACAAATTGTCATACAAACATATACTATAACGCTAACCAAATAGATCCCAAAATCGTAGTCCCACCCGTTATCAAAACAATATGGCGGCTGCCTTTATCAAATTACGGGAATTGCTCACAAAACCATAATATAAGAGGATTATAAGCTTTTTCTTAGGTTTTTACCTCAAAATGGTACATATTCACGAAAACAATACGCTAGCACATGCACTGCTGCGAAAGTTTAAGAGATATGGTATCGACGCCCATTGTTTTTTTACTAGCCTACTGATAAGACATAAAAATGATTTCTAGGTGCTTATTAGTATTGAAAAAACATCTAATAAACCGAAATGTATTAAATATTTGAACAGTTAAAGTTTATGTTCAGTCCTGATATGGGTTTTGACTGCGGTACACCGGTGTCCAGCGCCGCTTTGTGCAATGTATAGATTTGGCCACCGGTGTACCGGCGCGTGTTTATAGGTTAAGTTATATACTGTAATTAACTGAATTAATAAATAAGTCCGTGAGTGTATTCAGGGAGTCTGAAAATTTTTATTTTTATTTTTATTTTTTATTTATTTATTTAGTTATCCATACAGCGTTACAATTAGTATTTACATATGTGACATTTCTTATCCAAATAAATTAATATGGCCAAACTAGGATACAATTAATTAGCATACTAACATATCCGTACTAGTATCTAAATATTAAGTAACATTCAAATAATAAAGTAGTACCGACTTGTTTCAAATGAGTATGTACGAGTACATGCCATTATCCGTACTGTATCAATAATTATGAAGTACTCATTGCCGCTTTATAAGTAATGGTTTTGTTTGTTTGTGTGTGCGCGCGCGTGTGTGTTTGTGTGTGTGTGTGTGAGAGTGAGTGTGAGTATGATACATTTAATTTAAGTTTTCTTATGTATTTCCCTAATGTGGTATTTGAGAGAACTTTTCGATAAGTGAAACAGATGTAATTCCGAATAATATTTATTGAAATTGCGAGCTGCACGGCAAAGCACCGAGTTCTGGGCATAATTAGTACTGCGATGGGGTACATGCAGTAACGATGTATTCCTAGTGCGAATAGAAGGTACCCGAAGCGAAACGTTAGCAAGTAGCTCTGTACAATCTATATTTGCATTCATAATATCATGTAACAATGTGACGTCATATTGCCTACGCCTCTGCTCTAATGTATCGATATTATAGTATCTACAAGCCTCATCATATGAATCAAATAACTTATTATTTTTAAAATTTAAATTTTTAATGAATTTCTTCTGTATAGATTCTAACGTATTAATATGTACAACGTAGCGTGGGGACCAAATACAACACGCATATTCTAATATGCTCCGTACATACGCAAAATATAAAACTTTTATGCAAGAAACACTTTTAAACGGAGCGCAGACTCTTTTTATAAAACCTAACTGTTTGAATGACTTATTTACAATTACATCTACATGTTCGGTAAGCATCATTTTAGAATCTAATATGACTCCTAAGTCTTTTATAGTGGTTACCTTCTTAATCGGTAAACAGTTAATTCTGTAAGGGAATTGGATAGGTTCAACCTTACGTGTAAATGTGATTTGTTGACATTTTGTAATGTTTAAATTTATTCTATTCATTGTGTAATACTTGGCAAGATTATCTAAATCATTTTGAAGGTTTATGCAATCCTCAATACCTTTAATTTGTATATATACTTTTTTATCATCAGCAAACATTAGGTAATTTGAACGATCAAAACATGTCGATATGTCAAAAAGATAGGCGTTGTAGAGTAACGGACCCAAAATTGACCCTTGTGGGACGCCTGAGCAAATTGTTGTATAGTTACTACGCGCACTACCAATTGACACAGCCTGCCTTCTATTCGATACATATGATGTAAGCCACCTAAGTAAGTCGCCTCTTATTCCCAATGCTTGAAGCTTATCGAGCAAGATGATGTGGTTTAAAACATCGGCTTAAAGAAACAGACATTAGCAATTTTTGAAAAAGAGCTAGAAAAAACTAATTGAATAGATAATTTATTGATTCAGGCGTTACTTTGCGGAAATCCATTATCAAAAACGATATTAGAAAAAATATTTAGTGACGCTTCCGCTGAAACCAAAACGTATGGCTGAGTTGCGGTGTGCACCACCCTCCCTCCCGCATAAACAGCAAACAGGAAGTATACAGAATAAACACCACACAAAACAACCCAATCAACCAAAAAAGATTCGCCGCGTGTTTCGCCTCTACACGAGTCTAGTTGAATAACCTGCCTACGGAAATTAGCGCGCACATTAAAGCATTTTTTGACACTAGTTATATACCCAGTGGCACTTGCGCCATCGAGACAGATTTAATGACATATCATTTATCAAGATCGGTTGAGCCGTTAACTAGTTACCGAATATAAGCAAGGACATACAAACAGGTTAAACACATAACCTTCCTTTTGTGTTTCGCCGCAGTCGGCTAAAATGACATCCTCGGAGGATCTGAGCCCGCGACTTCTGGTTATCCGCCTCAGACGCCATGAAGACCTAACTCACCGAGTATCCAATTTACCTCTGGTTTCAGGATCGTATAGGGACGCAACGCCACTCGAATATCTAATGGAA
Source organism: Selenia dentaria (assembly GCA_917880725.1). Classification (NCBI taxonomy): domain Eukaryota; kingdom Metazoa; phylum Arthropoda; class Insecta; order Lepidoptera; family Geometridae; genus Selenia; species Selenia dentaria. Next base: position 3,537,415 of record OU862896.1, on the reverse strand, counting down.
AGCTTTATCCAACCGAGAGAAGAGTTTTACAAAAACTAATAAATAATTTGCTTAGTGTTGTGTATAATATATAAATTATGGAGGATTGCGAGTCATCAATACTAAAGTTGTATTCAAATATTTGTTATGGGTAGATATGTTTGTTCTTGGTTCTTGTATGTTTGTCATGTGTTATTGTGCGTGCCCATGCCTCTCGTGACACAGGGAATCGTAGTGCAAGAGTCTGAGTGTGTAAACATTACATGACCACAAAAGGCATATACCTAGAGCGCGTACCAAAAAGGTGTAAAGTCAAAATCATTTATTCAATTTAGGAATCAAACACGCACTTATGAACGTCGATTTTTCATTATAATTTACTTTAAAGACTCTACCGCCGCGTTCCAAAATATATAGAGCCTATCGAGAAGAAGCGGCAAGAAACTCGGGGCCATTCTTTTTATATAGATGTTTACAATGTTTCTACTTTGGTACTGCAAATATTACATTTTATGGGTGGCAGGGCAAAGTGACAGCTTGCCAGAAGTGGAGTATTCCAAGCATCTTTGTCTTCTATATAATGTCAGACTCTATAATGTGATTTTTTTTATTAAAAGGTTTTTTTTACTGTCAACTTGAATTTTTCCTCAGTGAGTTCAGTTGTGTTTTGGGATTGTATTGTAAAAACGCACTCAATTTCTTAATAACGACTTTTTGTCTTCGCAAGTCTAAAACTAGGTACAGCTATCCTATTTGTATTCCTAGTATTAAAAGGGTTGTGATCACTATTTAACTTATATTTATGTAAATTTTACGAACATACGCAAATATCATATAAGACGAAGTTAATATATTGATTTCTTTAAATAAATCTCTCAAAGATTCACGGGGACCCATTTCGGTTTGTATATAGCTCGAAAACTGAAACCACACACGCAGAAGCTTGCACACAATCGGAACCTCACTACTGCGTCCCAGGAAGTAGCCAACTTTCCGAGTTATGAGTAACCAAAGTTTTTTTTTAATACTCAAGCAGGAAAAACTAGGCCATTGACGGCAATAACCTCCAGATCGTAGACTTGGTTAACAACGGCGGCGAGGGCGGATGCAGGGTCGGGAAGAAGGCGAATGAATAGGTGGCGTGGGGGTTGCCGATTGATACCATTGCGTTGCCCATTGCACCCCAACGAACTCCAAGAATAGGCAAGTCTATAGGGCTTTCAAAAAAAAATGCTTTTTTAACCTTGTATGAAAAATATTATCGTCGTTCTCCTCATTACTGAGGGTCGTGATTCCCCTTCTCTATAATTTTAGCTCTGACTAAGCTTCGCCATCTGTTTCTATTGTTTGAGTAGTGAAGCGCCTTATGAAGATTTGTGTCCAGAGCAGAGCGGATCTGGTCGGACCACCTTAAAGGGCTGCGCCCTCTTGATCGTTTTCCTTCGACGTTGTCCGTAACTATAAGTTTTTCTAGGTCGTGTCCCTCTTTCCTGACTATATGACCGAAGAATTCTAGTATTCTACGAAGACAGTAGAAACACATTATTATACTAAGAAAAACCTTTTAAGCGATTTAAGTTTGATACTCATTTGAACTGCCATCTTTAACCAGCTGGGGCCCTACTCCCACCTCTTAAAGTAGTCATACTTAAACCTTACCATTTAATTTGGTACCACCACGTCAATATAGCAAGCTTAAAATAATTATGGATTAAGATACGATAGACGTTTTAATGAGGTATTATCAAATAGTGCACTCAGTTCGCGTACTTTGCAACTGCGTTAATGTTCTATTCGGGTTGGGCATTATAGGTATTGATCGTGGAACGCACTATTAAGATCGATTCCGGCTAAAAAGGAACACGCCCTAAATAGTTATTCTAAGCTTATTTCAAAACGCTCCTACGCGAGTAGGCCCTGGTTGTTTGAACATTTGACTCGGTACTTATGTTCTCAGATTGGTTATCTATAATTTACAGAGCGTTATCAACGTGATGGACAAGGACTGGCTGGGTGGCTGGGGATGCTTGCTGACCGGACGGCTTGTCGATAACACGTGGAAAGGCAAGATTGTAAAGGCAGTGGACAACACTATCAACGATTGGGGGTAAGTTCTCTCTAAAGATACTATAACGTTACACTTTAGCGAATGTTCGTGCTCGGGCCACTGAGATGCCGAAACACAATAAACAATAAATTTGTCCGTCGCCATACTTTTCAAACCAGAACTTTGTTCTGGTCACATTACTACTTCGCGCTTCGGCACCACTTCCTAACTAGGGTCATCAGATTAAGCAACAACTAAACTGTTTTACCGACACAGCAACTAAGTGTTACTTGACAATAGATGACGTTGTTATAAAACGTATCTAAATATAATTTACAAAAACACGATTTAAAAAACCGACCAAGTGCGAGTCGGCGTCGCGCACGAAAGGTTCCGTACTATTATCTATAAATCTCTCATACAACAGACATAATGTTGTGCCGTTTTTATGGTGCGGAACCTTTCGTGCGCGAGTCCGACTCGCACTTGGCCGGTGTTTTAATTGTAATTGTTACAATTGTTCAGAAAACCAGAATTAAGTAGATACTCCACATTTGCTAACTTGTGGTTAACCTATTTTAGTTCAGTCAGGTTTGACTATGGTAGTAATTCGCTTGTTCAGAACACAAAACTAAACTAGCGAACTAAAGTCTTTTTTTAGTAAATTATGATAGTTCTTATTATGTTCATGCTAAAGTTCAAATTGGTATAACGCTTGCAAATGACAATTCATAAATTTGCTGTTTCTGTTTAATTGTGGGTATGTTTAGTGTAAATTTAGGCGTCATGTAAGTTCGTGCTCTCTAAACTAGACTAAACTGATGTAAAACTACCCACATTTGAATAGAATAATCATATATTTAGAATTATGGTTTTAAGTGTCACACGAATGTGGATTTTAGTGTTAACATAATAAGAACTACCAATAGTTTAGAGAATTTTAGTTTAGTTTACGCACAAGCGAATCAGTAACTATAGCAATAATTCCTCTGTCGCTAAAACTTTGCAGTGTGATAAAGTAATCTTTATAGATTACAATCAACTTATTTTTTTTAATATGCAGGAAGGTACCTAAACATGAAATTCGTCTCCCGGTGGAAAATTACTCTGTACGAAATTCCATTGCTGTATGTTATACATAAGCAAATTACCCCTCTGGTCCCTTTATACTATCTGCAATGGTTTCGGAGTTATAAGCATTTACGTTTTGTGCGGGAGCACTTGCTTTTAGTCCGGTGACCTGCTTTTTTTAATTTCTGGCAGTTGCCCAGGGTTCTGGTCATTTTTAGTTTCGGCACTAACCCCCTATGTCTTATAGTTTCCGAGAGCCGTTGAGCTGTTCCATCAAAATTTCCACGTTCACCTCTTCGGATTTTTCAAGTCGGATTAACCGTCTCTACACTTTTCCCCTACATCTTCTCCCATGGCTCCATTTTGGAGAACAAACAGATCAATGAGTGAGTGAGTCAATCAGTGGTAATCGAGCTTTATGTATAGGTATATAAATTCTAAACTATAATTTCTTTAAATTAGTTATCAGTTTACACAACTATCCAAAAAATATGTAAATAGTAGTTTTAATAAAACGATATTAAAAAAGTATTAAGTGCCACGTTAGCTAGAAAATTGTATATGGCAGAGATGCAGTGTGCACACTCCCTCCTTAAATAGGAAGTAAACCGAATAACATTACATAAGTAATCACAAAACAACCAAAAACGATTCGACACGTGTTTCGCCTCTACACGAGCCATCCTCAAGACGATGTTGGCTCACAATTGTGTTCTGTCGGTCTACTACGTCAACGTATGTTGTTTATTCTTTATACTTCATATTTGCAGTTTGTGCGGGAGGGGGGGGGGGAAAGTAACTCCTGAATCAATAAATTATCTAGTAGTTCTAATGTTTTTCTACCGACTTCCAAAAAGGAGGAGGTACTCAATTCGAGTGTATTTTTATTTTTTATTTTTTTATGTTTGTTACCTCATAACTTTTGACTGGGTGAACCGATTCTCAAAATTATTTTTTTTGGTTGAAAGCTGATGCTTCCCGTGTGGTCCATCAAAATCGGTTCAGTAGTTTTTGAGTTACACTCCAATGACTGAATAGAATGGAAGTAAGTATTCAAATTTTTCAAATTGTACTTGTCCAAGTACTTTAATTAATAATTGCCGCAAATAAGTATGTCCTTGATGCTTAAATTCAATAATAATAATAATCATCATCATCATCTAAGCCGTAGTAAGCCCACTGCTGAACATATGCCTCCCCCATCTGTAAATAATAATAATAATTAAATATAAATATTTTAATGTAAAGCTATAAATCTTCTTCTTTTCAGCTTCATCAAACTGACCAAGAAACAAAGACTCCTTCTGTACAATCTCATAGAAAGCTGCCAATCCATGTCATCGCACCAAATCAAATTCGGCATAAGAAGAATTCTCACCGAACATGGCAACCCTGATGAGATACGGCAAATTTTGGAACCTTGCGAAAATTGCAGTAAAGATTTCAAACTAACAACCGAATTGTGTTTGAAATGTTTGTCGAATTGTTTTGCGGGCTTGCATCATTTGAGTTTGGTTGATGGTATTAGGGCGTTTTCACAACTGGTAACACAGCTCAAGGAGGGGGATGAATGGACGGCTTTGAAGGAGGCCAGAAGGCATCCGGTCGTATTGATTGTTGATGAGGTTGGTATTTGACTTTATTATGGTATCTTTAAACAGAAACAATTTCAAAAGCTAATGGTATATGAGTTTTAAAGCACTAACGCCTGCGTAGCAAGACCATAAATTAAAATTTTATGGAGAAATACTTACACATCCTTCACGATGCTGAAAGTCAACTAGAAAGTTACATTAATGCTTAGATGCATTGCCTCGGTGGCCTTGCGGCTGACACGTATTACCTGAAGACGCGGTTTTGATTCCCATCCGGAAATATGTGGTCTTGAGTGTTCTAATGTGTTATTGTGTGTGCTTCCGCGATACAGAGTGTATTAGTGCGCGGGTATGTGTGCAAACATTATTTACGCTATTAATTCTTTTAATTCATTTGTAATATAAAACATAACACTGTAAAGTACATTTCCTCACCCGATCAGGGCAGAGTTCCCGAACTTCTACTCATGTGTAAACCCATATATGCAAATAAAAAAAAATACCCCTCTACCATATACTTATCTCTATTAAGTGGAGTTCTGTTCTCACTGCTTCTTCTTCTTTGGGTGCCCCTCCACCACTGGAGGTTGGCCGTCATCCTTTTAAACTCCTCTTTGTTCAGGGCAAGTCTGAAAAGATCTTGAGCCCTTCTTATCCCGATCCATTGTCGGATGTTGCGGAGCCAGGACAATTTCCTTCTTCCAACATTCTGTTTGCCTGCAACTTTGCCCATCATAATAGTTTGCAGCAGATACCAGTGCCGTAAAACATGACCTAAGTACTAAGTAAGAAAAGTAGCAACTTTTCTCTGTTTGATGGTCCTGAAAAATTCAGTCTTTTCGAGTCGCATTCGTTTAAGGACATCGGTGTTTTTAATCCTCTCTGTCCAGCTTATACGTAGCATGCGTCGGTACGCCCACATTTCCAATGCCTCCAGTTTTTTTACGGAGGTCTTCCTTGATTGTCCAAGATTCACAACCATAGAGTGCAACTGGCCATATGTAGCATTGCAAGATTCTGGTGCGGAGTTGAATAGAGAGTCTTCGCGTAGTGAGCACTTTGCTTAATTTTATAAATTATGTCTTCTCACCGCGGCGCCGTTCAAATCTTAGATTTCAACATCATCATCATGCTGTCCTAGTTGTCTCCTAATCTATTTGTTTCCAATTTCAGATGCTGGACACATTTCCCTGGGAATCCCTGCCAATACTGAGAGAGCATCCCGTCTCGAGGATAGAAAACATTCACTTTCTATACAACCTGTACAAACTGCACGAAGGAGATGTCATAGATGGCTACTACACCACTAAGGGCCATGATGGACGTTATGTCATCAATCCAGGTAAATGCTTATTGAATAGCTTAAAGTTTATCTATACTAATCCTACTGATATTATAAACGTGAAAGGTTGTGAGTATGGATGTGTGGGGATGTTTGTTATTATTTCACGTTCAAACGGCGGGGGCAATTTTGATGAAATTTGGTATGGAGGTAGATGAGGCGCTGGATTAACACATAGGATACTTTTCATCGTCGTCATCGTCCATCACCACGCGAGTGAAAAAGCGTAATATTCCTAAAACCATGCATACAAGATCTCCGCCTACGACAAGATCGTAATGATGACAGTTCTGTCAAAGCTTGTGTCCGTTTCTGATAGTTTAGTCAAAATCATCTATCATTTTGACAGCTCGATACACTAGGCTGGGGGTACGTTCCGGCAAGCGCTGTCAACGCTCACAACTGTCGCGCCCCGGTTTGCCGTTCCAATTGGTTGACAGTGACAGCTCGCAGTTACCACGTTAACCCACCTTCGAGCCACAAGCGTTGTGGTCGCGGCGTGAGCGCTTACGGTGACTTCATCGATAACGTATCGAACGCCGCAAGTTATTTCGGGGCTTACCGGAACGTAGCCTAGACGTGCTTGGCGACCGTCAAGGGTGATGAAATGTAACAAAAATACCGTCAAGGGTAATGAAATGCAAGGTCAATTTTTTCCCATGGTGATAAATTTTATATTTGTATGTACGTAAGCACTGTATTTTATTATTAGCGTTTAGTGATTGATAGTAAATCAATCAATAAACGGTACGCATTACATGGTCAAAGGTATTTAAAATTACGTTTGACCATGTAAATATTTTATGACATTATGGTAAAAAGATATATATGGCATTGAGAAAATTATAAACTACTAGAAGTACTAATTCTGCGCAGACGAAGTCGCGGGCACCAGCTAGTTAGTAAGTAAATAGCTCACAAAACTATGTTATCAAAAAAGTAGTTAAACAACATCAATCAAGGAGAGTCTAACACCGTCCTACCATGTCTACATGGACGGCGCGAAAAACAAAACGGGAACAGGTTGTGGATTCCATTCACCAGAACTTGCAATTTCTGATTCAATAGCCCTGAACAAGACAACAACGGCATTTCAAGCAGAGGTCATGACCCTGCTATTTGCTGTTAGAGCGATATCACGCCTAAATTCACAAAGTGAAAAAGAAGACAAGCTGTTGGCCTTCATCACGGATAGTGCAGCACTCGTTCACGCACTGAGAAGACCGGTAACAAGGTCAAGAGTACTAACGAAATGTCATGCTGCACTCCAAGGACTGTCAGAGAAGTACAAAATAATTATATCATGGACAAAGGGACATAACCTTTGTTCTGGCAATAGAAGGGCAGATATACTAGCTAAAGAAGCCAAAAAACCCAAAAAGCAGGGTAGCACTGAGGAAATGGAACTCTGCAGACCCTCAGCAATGGAAGTGCGGAATCTCCCGAGTCGCTACACCGAGAGAAAACACCAAATTATTGGGATGACAGGAACGACTGTAAACATGCGAAATCTATGTTTCCAATCCTAAACAAAAATACTACGATTACAATGGCAGGCCCTTCGTCTAATGGTGGGCTTTATCACTGGTCATTGTAATCTAAATTACCAGTCACACAATATTGGAGCAACATACAGCCAAGACAAGACTGTGGAGCATATATTGCTGCACTGTAGGGCTATGGAAGAAATTAGAACAAAAACAGGATTACCGGAGGTCCACTTCAGACTGCTTGATCTACTGTTGTACATACAACACTGGAGCAGTTGTGCCAGGGGCCCATGTCATACTCCGCTATGTGAAGGAGTTAGGCTAGCTTGAGTAAATGCTGGCAGGGGGGAATGCACATAACATCCCAAGCGGGACGTCAGTGCAGTGCAGTGAATAAGAACATCAATCATATTATTTAATACATTGCTTCAAGACATGAAATAAATGCCCTTACCTAAGTATAAAACTGAATTGAGGACCTGTTTCTTGTACCTCTAGATGAGTACTTAGCATCATATTAAAAAGTTTTTGGAAATAATTACTCATTACGTTGTGTTGTTTTGCTTGGTTTACTTAACAAGTCCTACAAAAGTATTTAATGTGTTTTAGTTCATAATCATAATTATTGCATGCTATTAATTTGGTGAAATGTGTAAGTCTAAGCCTGATCTACCTCCATACAAAATTTAATCAAAATTGGTCCAGCCGTTTGAGCGTTAAAGAGTAAGTAGTAACAAAGATCCACACATCCATACTCACAAATTTTCGCGCTTATAATATTAGTGGGATCTTTCACGGTTAGGTGTATTTCGGTGATACCTACAATTTACATTTCACTCTCGTTAGTATATAAGTAGCTGTGTTGTTTGATAAAGCATGACATGTCATTCATCCTGTGGCCCTAGCACGAATAACTGCATAAGTGTAACGGTAATGTGTCGTTCACGTTAAATAGTACAAACTGGCATGTATCTAGGACAACTGTGACACAGATAACTCATAGTTTGTACGCCGAAGCGTGACGCGTTCACGCTTAATACGAATACATTTTTTCTCAAATTGTTTGTGCTAGTAATACTCTGTGAAACTTTACTAACTCCATAAACCTGCACTTCAAACTCTGCAGATGTAATAGTAACTAGAAATATAGACTTGTATTATTTTCCAGAGCAAAACTTAGACCGCATGGAGAAGCGCATGAGCGCGTTCGTGCAGTACTGGTGCGAGGGCTGGACGGGACACATCTCGCAGCCGCCGCCTCCCGACGACTACATAGACTACCTCACCAACACAGATATATTCCTGTACGTACATATACTCACATAACTGTTAAATTGGGATTTTTATAGCACGAACGCCTGCTAGTTCAATCGCTCAACGAACTATAGAGAGACCGTAGACGAACTAAAGTCACCGACATAGCTCAGAAGATGAGCAAATTAAAGTGGCAGTGGGCAGGCCAAATAGCACGCAGAACAGATGGCCGATGGGGCCGGAAACATTGGTCGAAGACTCTTGTCCTTGAGAAGACTTTGCGAAGTTTCCGGAATGGTGGCTAGCCGTCGATTGACCTCTTTCTCGAAGTTGAACCTCCCTAGTTTGACTATCTGTCCCAGGCGAATACATCTACCTAGGATATTAACATGTTATGATACGTATTTTGTCTCTAAAATTGTAATTACTTTTTATCATCATCGTCCAGGCGCTACTAGTAATAAATAAACGCAATTTATAAATTGCGTTTTTCTCAAGACAAGAGTCTTCGACCAATGTGTGTTACCAGTGATGACTTATGGCACTGAAACGTGGTCTCTTACTATGGGCCTCATAGACAAGCTCAAAGTCGCACAACGAGCTATGGAGAGGGCTATGCTCGGGGTTTCTCTACGTGATCGAATCAGAAATGAGGAGATCCGTAGAAGAACGAAAGTCACCGACATAGCTCAGAATTAGCCAATTGAAGTGGCAGTGGGCAGGGCACATAGCACGCAGAACAGATGGCCGATGGGGCCGAAAGGTTCTAGAGTGGAGACCACGGACCGGCAAGCGCAGCAGACGACCTGATGAAGGTCGCAGGACGACGTTGGATGCAGGCCGCTTCCAACCGGTCCTTTTGGAAAATCATGGGGGAGGCCTATGTTCAGCAGTGGACGTCCTACGGCTGAGATGATGATGATGATGAATCAATAAATTAAATATTTAAATTTGTTAATAGGCTGTTGGATGACTGCTGTTGAAATAAATTTACGCCGTTTAAAAAGTTTTCGAATATTAATGTTTAAGAATTGTGGAAACTTATTTTTTTTAAATTATATTATTTAAGTGTTAGATATGTTAATTGACAAGAAACCTTTTGGAAAGTTATAATTTCCCTGTAGGTACTGCGGGCACGGTGACGGGTGTCAGTTCGCGAGCGGCAAGTCGTCCGGCTCGGGCATAGAGCACGCTGTGGGCGCTAAGGCAGTGTGCATACTGTCGGGCTGCGGGTCCGTGCGGCTCGCGCACACTGCGGCCCGGGCGCCGCCGCATGGCGCGCATCGCAGGCTGCATCTCGCTGGCAGGTACATAGAGCACGCTGTGGGCGCTAAGGCAGTGTGCATACTGTCGGGCTGCGGGTCCGTGCGGCTCGCGCACACTGCGGCCCGGGCGCCGCCGCATGGCGCGTATCGCAGGCTGCATCTCGCTGGCAGGTACATAGAGCACGCTGTGGGCGCTAAGGCAGTGTGCATACTGTCGGGCTGCGGGTCCGTGCGGCTCGCGCACACTGCGGCCCGGGCGCCGCCGCATGGCGCGCATCGCAGGCTGCATCTCGCTGGCAGGTACATAGAGCACGCTGTGGGCGCTAAGGCAGTGTGCATACTGTCGGGCTGCGGGTCCGTGCGGCTCGCGCACACTGCGGCCTGGGCGCCGCCGCATGGCGCGCATCGCAGGCTGCATCTCGCTGGCAGGTACATAGAGCACGCTGTGGGCGCTAAGGCAGTGTGCATACTGTCGGGCTGCGGGTCCGTGCGGCTCGCGCACACTGCGGCCCGGGCGCCGCCGCATGGCGCGCATCGCAGGCTGCATCTCGCTGGCAGGTACATAGAGCACGCTGTGGGCGCTAAGGCAGTGTGCATACTGTCGGGCTGCGGGTCCGTGCGGCTCGCGCACACTGCGGCCCGGGCGCCGCCGCATGGCGCGCATCGCAGGCTGCATCTCGCCGACAAGTACATAGAGCACGCTGTGGGCGCTAAGGCCGTGTGCATACTGTCGGGCTGCTGGACCGTGCGGCTCGCGCACACTGGGCCCAGGCGCCGTCGCATGGCGCGCATCGCAGGCTGCATCTCGCCGGCAAGTACATAGAGCACGCTGTGGGCGCTAAGGCCGTGTGCATACTGTCGGGCTGCAGGACCGTGCGGCTCGCGCACACTGGGCCCGGGCGCCGTCGCATGGCGCGCATCGCAGGCTGCATCTCGCCGGCAAGTACATAGAGCACGCTGTGAGTTTCAAATTTTAGGATTTTATAAATTTTTTGTCACGGATTAAGTTAATTTGATTTAATAATATCTCTAAATCATTGAAGCGCTGGCAGCGGAGCTTGACTTGACGATCTTAACCGATCAACAATTTAAGCAACGCTTGCTGCGGTCAGGAGTTGGATGGGTGTGTGCTAGTGGAATTATTCAACTGAGTGCATCCGTGCTTCGGAGGGCACATGAAGCCGTCGGTCCCGATTGTTTGTCTTAAGGTGCAAGTTAGTAGCCGGCTACACGTAGCAGCAGCAGACGACGTGTGTCGCTAATTTTGCATTCATTCTACATCCTTAATTTTTTTTAAATTGTAATATATGCAGGATAGAGGGGAGAGGCAGCCGAACTCACCTTTATAACATTGTGTCGAGTAAAATTGACTGCTCTTCTCTTCTGACTGAAATAAAACTTGTCTCACCGTCCCTTTCATCTCGAGGAGATTATATTCATCTGCATGTCCCCCGCTGTCGCCCCAACTTTAGGCAGAATTCTTACTTTCCACGCACGTTTAGAAACTTTAACTCAAATTATTCTCCGTATTTTGATCTATTTACAATGCGGCTTAATACTTTTCAAACATTGATATATCAGTGATTTTTCAATATTTATTTAATTTCTTTAATTCAATATTTAGAAAAATATTTATATGGCTTTGACATTTTTAACCTGCCGTGCGACTCTGTAATGATTCGTCGACGAGCTCACCGATGTCAAATACTTTATGAGACATCGCCCTTGTACATAAGGTTGTTTTTCCAACGTTTCTTGTCATCTCGTCATTTGTTTCACGGATGTTGTCAAAGATGCAACGATGTTTGCTCTTAGATAATCACACGGCTGATTAACTACTGCATCAGTAACTTCGGCAAGTGTTCTACATGTGATTACCTTTGTTGGCCTCAGTGTATCTATACATGTAACAAGGCTGTTAGGAATCCTTGTAAATAAAAATAAAATATATATTACATTTTCTTCCTGTCTGTATCTAGATGGAAAAGTGTAATACATTTAAATATGATATATATATATATATATAAATTAACAATTTGACATGTCGGATCACGACAAAACAGACTCAACGAAAATAGCCACTAAGACCTGTGTATTACTCTATTTTTCGTGAATATAATCATTTAATTTTTTATCATGTATCATTTGTTATATTTCAGCCCAACAGTGGTCGGCATGCTGTGGGAAGTGACAGACCTGGAGGTAGACAAGGTAGTGTACCTTTATATTCATAATAAGGGTTCCGTACATCAAAAGGAAAACGGAACCCTTATAGGATCGTGTGAAACAAGTTTCACTCTGAAATCTGACACTATGAAGGTTTAATTTTAATTCTAAGTGGCTAATGCGATAAATCGACAATTTCATATTTAATCCCCTATTATTATAACTAGACATGGGCGGGAAATGCATTTTTTAGGATTCTGGTCGAATAATAATATGGTACAAGACTCAGTGGAACATTTCCTCTTATACTAGGATATGAGCCTGCATCATGAGAGGCAGTGTCTTCCTGTTCAATACTTAACCTACATAATAATGCATCAATTTATTTGGTTCAGTGCAATACAAACTATCAGTAAGTGAGGACGTTCATTTTATTTCGCACCTGTGTACCACACAAAACTCGACCGTAACACATTAAACACTTCCCATATTGTTGTCTAAGATTCCACATATATAAATATATTTTAGCGTTCTCTATAAACTTATGTATTTTATAGTATTTTTATTTTAGTGTAAAGAAGTAGGTACATTTCAAAAAGAAGAAGCTTACTAGCGCGATTTAATATCAAAATTCGATGCTCGGACGTCGTGCCTCGATGGCGTAGTGGTCATGGCGTCTGAAACGGATTGTCGTAGCATGTGGGTTCGAATCCCGTCCGAGGATGCGTATTTTCTATCTCATTAAAATTGCAATATTTGATTTTTCGTTATTTACAAAAAAGAGCATCTAATAAAAAATTCGACCATATTATATTATTTGTTCATTGTATAGAACGTACACCATATTTTTCTTTTTTTTTTTCGTTTTTGCTTTTATACGAATAACAACAGAAAGCCAATAACAGATCCTCACGGTTAACATCTAAATAAATATAATAAGTTATGAACACTACAATATAGTTTAATTATTATGGTAATGGAATGTACTCAAACAATTTAGTCCAAGAATGATCTGCTCAACAGCCGCCTCGCCGATGCCGAACTAGTGCAGAATAAGTCTGAGCGCTAATCTAAATTATTACACTTATTACTCGACACAAGTATGAATTTTGTTTGTAGTTACTTTTTATAGGGTTATTCCACAAATCGATTCGTAATAAGGCATTGTACTCAGGTGGTGAGCACACTGGTATCACTATGCGTGCCGTCGGCGGCACAGACTCCGTGGGCCAACGTCGGGAAGGGCAAGTGGAGCCAGGGGGAACTAGGTATGTTTATGTGCATGCTATACACATGTTGTTTGTATTAGGACAACAGTCGTTAGGCTATGTCAAGGGCCTTCGGGCGGCCTAAAAACTTCGACATGGGTTGGCCACTAACCTATCCACCAATCCGCACGGGGACCGCGTGGTGGATTATGGCCCAACTCCGCTGAGAGGAAGGTTAGAGTCCCAGCAGTGGGAACTAAATGGGCTGATTATGATATGATACACATGTAGCGATATAAATTTGCTTCGGAGTGTATTGTCTAATCAGTATGTCCTGTGGTGAAGGTAGCGTCGTGTGGCGTGTCGCCATCTTCCCTCAAATATGGTTCAGGAAGGCGATGGCTGGCACATGCGTCAACTCGTGAACGGGTGCTGTCTGCGGAGACCGGTCTGCTTTGAATGCTGATGCAAACTCAGAAATGAGCCGTTATGTAATTCAACATAAAAATCCTGTCCCCTATTTAAGTTTTTGTATTGTTGTCTGTTTTTTATTATGTGTAAATGTACTGAATTCTGTTATAACTAAAAAATGCCATGGACCCTAGAGTATTTGGAGCGTAGTTATATATAAAATAAAAATCAGTGTGTCCTACCCATCATGACCTATGGAGCTGAAACTAGGACACTCACTTGTGGGATTAGTCCACAAATTTATGGTCGCTCAGCGAGCTATGGAGAGAGCTATGCTCGGGGTTTCTCTGAGAAATAAGATTCTAAATGAATTTATCCGACCGAGAACCAAAGTAGTCGACATAGCTCAAAGAATAAGCAAGCTGAAGTGGCTATGGGCTGGCCTTATTTTTCGATTGGATTAGACGAGTTCTTGAGTGGAGACCACGTTTAGGCAAACGTATTGTAGGACGCACAGCGGCCAGGTGGAGAGACGACCTGGGGAAGGCGGCTGCCAGTAACGGATGCAGAGAGCTGAAGACCGAGGACTGGCGTACTTAAGGAGAGGCATATGTCCAGCAGTGGAGGAATGTGGGCTGATGATGATGAGCTTGTTGTCCTTGTTGTGCTATAGCTGTGTTATTCCAATACTTGTTCTACAGCTTCGAACAGTACATTCTAATCGAAAAATATATTTATACTAAAGATGGTTATATTACTACAAATTATACTTTACTTAAATGTACGTTTAACTTTGTAACATATTTAAATGTATGGGTTACTACGAAGAAATAATATCAGGAAGAGCAACTGCCTTAAAAAAATGACCCAATAAAAGTCGTGCTAAATCAATAACATCGTTCACGCCGCTATGACTCGCTGTCATAGTAGACGTTGCAGCACGCGCGTGGACCAATCCCTGCTTTCCTTCTGAAATTTAAACCAATCACCGAACATGTCTATTTGTAACCTCGGAAGTAATTTGTATTTGGAATCTTACGTCGTTTTGGTTTGAAGGACCACTTTGTTTGTGGAATTTGTTCTGAGTTACGCTTCCTGACATTATTTCTTCGTAGATGGGTTACTAAAAAAATATTTTCTTAATGATTTCTTTTTTGTGATTTTGTAGCTGGATTATTCAATTTTGGTAAAAATGTGTTTGGATGTCGTACGCTTTTGTTACCACTGCATATATATTTTAACACTATACATGCTAAATGGTCTATCTTTTAAAGCCGCTTCAATTTAAATAACGTCCTATAAAACGCTGCTAAATATTTTTGAAGTGCGATGTACGAAATGAAGTTATTAAAATAACGTTTAAAGGGCCGATAATATATATATCTCCAATACAAAGGGTTTTAGGGTTCTGAACCTCAAAAAGAAAAAGGAACTCTTATAAGATCACTCTGTTGTCCGTCTGTGTAAAAATAAAAAGCAGATTTACTATTAAAAGCTTATTATTTGCGGTGCAATATTTATGTCTAGGGATCGAACGGAAAAGTTATGTTTGTGTTCTAACCTAGTTTGTCTTTAGTTAGGGAAATAGTGAGATGCTTTCTTGATATATGGAATCCTCGGTGTTCGAGTCTAACTTGCACTTGACCGTATTTTTTAAATCGACATGAAATACATGCGTCAAACCATCACAATAAATTACCCATCTATTTTTTTACGCTGTCTATCTCAATTTCATTTGCGTTTAAGCAAATGTTCAATCTGTCAAGCTCAAATTTTTCTCTTCTGGGTTGAATATACCAAACTTCATTGATTTATGGTTCATTTTTACTCTCGTCGCCACTACTATGTTTAAGAAAACACGCAATAGTAGATTATAAATTCACTGAGCTATGTAGGATGGGGGAGGACTATGTTCAGCAGTGGACGTCCTATGGCTGAGATGATGATGTAGGTATCTACGAGTATTTACTTACATCTCCTTATTCATGAATAAAGTAAGGTAGAAAATGTAAATTAACAATTACCCTCTCAACACAAAACCAATATAGGTATCTATAAGAATGAACTAATGAATGGTAAATATACCGTTTCTAACGAAACGGTATATTTACCATGTATTGTATTTATTGTGAGCTCTCGATATTGAGGCACAGTTGCATGCGCCATGTTCACGATTAAACTGAAGTATCTGCGTCGAGACCCTGGAGTCCAGTGGTTCATAATAATAATATTTTTTTATTTTTTTATCACCAAAATCAGGTACAGAATATAAGCCTCATAATTATACATATAGCAATAAAATAACTAAGTACCTTATGTCTATTTAAATGGTATGCAAATTTTTGTATTGACGTGCAGAACCTACTTCTTTAATCTTTGCAAAAACCGAAGAAGTTACGAAAAATCTCGCGAGCAGATACCGTGAGTTATGTGTGTCGAGACCCAGATCGAGTTCCAAGTGACTGTTAACTTATTTATTATATATATCGACGCGGATACAATAATTAGCCAACAATAATTAGTCAACGTTTAAAACGACAACATGCTGTTGCCTTTATGAGCATGAGAACCACGGAAGCCGAGAGCCGGTACCACTCCTACGAGTTGGAGACACTGGCAGTGGTACGAGCCATAAAACACTTTATATGGGCGAAAATTCACCGTGATAACAGATTGCAACGCATTAAAAGCGTCAAAACACAAAAAGGACCTTCTGCCAAGGATTCATCGCTGTCGCAATCCAGTTGAGCTTGCAGTCAATGTTATGACAAGACTTGAACTGGCTCAAAATTGAACAGCGACGGGATGAAGAACTGCGTCCGATAATGGACAGTCTCAGTGACAATAACCCAGTGGAAGACTATGTGTTAGAGGACAACGTTTTAAAAAAGGAACGTCAATGATCCTGTCTTCGGTCAGCAGCTCAGTACCGTCGTTCCCAAATCATTTCAATGGAGCATTATAAACTCATTTCACACTGCACTAAAACACCCTGGCTGGGAAAAGACACTGCAGAAGATCAGAGAAACCTATTGGTTCAACAAAATGAACCAGAGGTGCTTTCTCCGTCATCAGAAGTGGGATCAGAACAAGCTCTCACATCCTCATCGACTTCGGTTCAACCTGTCACGACTGGAACAGCGCAGGGCAGTACCAGGCTGATAGGCCCTGCCTCATTGAACACTTCAGGAGTAGTACTCCTGGAGTACCAGCAAACAACTTTAATACCATGCAGCCCATCACAACGGGAATTACCACAGACATGACGTCCATACCAATCGCTGCGGGAGATGATCTCGATACACTGCAAAACAACGCTGCAATCGCCCCTGATTCAGTGTCATCCACATCTCAAGCTGGCCAGTCAGTCCGGATAACTCACAACGACGAACACGCATCAACGGATTAAAACCGGCGAGTATAAAATTCATTATGTTTCACGATATTTTCAACTAGAATCTACAAGAATAAAATGTCTGGAGAGTGATACCTCTGAGCTAAACCATGTGTTACCCTTGAGCTAGCCACGGATCCTTGATGCATCCACAGTGAACCATGAGATACCGTGGGGACGCCTTGTGGAACTATGGGTAGACACGTATACACCACAGATTCTAAATTAATAAGGCAGTGCACTTAAGATGTCTTAGTGTACTGTTGTAATCTACAAAAATGTCTGGAGAGTGATACCTCTGAGCTAACCATGTGTTACCTTTGAGCTAACCACGGATCCTTGATGCATCCACAGTGAACCCTGAGATACCGTGGGGACGCCTTGTGGAACTATGGGTAGACACGTATACACCACAGATTCTAAATTAATAAGGCAGTGCACGATGTCTTTGTGTACTGTTTACTAATCAAAAGACTCCTAAGGTTACATAACAGTTGTGTTAATGTAACAAACAAGATAAAGCAACGTAAGTTGTTTACAGACTCACTACTCAGAGAATATCTCATTCTTTGCAGGCCAGCCATAATTAACAGCAGTCTGCGAGAGTTAACGAGTCAACAAGGCTGGTGCAGAGCGCGCACCGCCTGTCAGTATGGCCGTATCGACGCGGATACAATAATTAGCCAACAATAATTAGTCAACGTTTAAAACGACAACATGCTGTTGCCTTTATGAGCATGAGAACCACGGAAGCCGAGAGCCGGTACCACTCCTACGAGTTGGAGACACTGGCAGTGGTACGAGCCATAAAACACTTTATATGGGCGAAAATTCACCGTGATAACAGATTGCAACGCATTAAAAGCGTCAAAACACAAAAAGGACCTTCTGCCAAGGATTCATCGCTGTCGCAATCCAGTTGAGCTTGCAGTCAATGTTATGACAAGACTTGAACTGGCTCAAAATTGAACAGCGACGGGATGAAGAACTGCGTCCGATAATGGACAGTCTCAGTGACAATAACCCAGTGGAAGACTATGTGTTAGAGGACAACGTTTTAAAAAAGGAACGTCAATGATCCTGTCTTCGGTCAGCAGCTCAGTACCGTCGTTCCCAAATCATTTCAATGGAGCATTATAAACTCATTTCACACTGCACTAAAACACCCTGGCTGGGAAAAGACACTGCAGAAGATCAGAGAAACCTATTGGTTCAACAAAATGAGTTCCACTATCCGAAGATTTGTGGATAACTGTGTTGTATGCCGAACATCCAAAGGAAGATCCGGGGCCGTTCAAGCCCAGTTATACCCCATACAAAAACCAACGGCTGCCTTCCAAGTTATTCATATGGACATAACAGGGAAGCTGGGCACTCCAGATGATCAACAATACGTCATAGTCACCATTGACGCTTTCTCAAAGTACGTTTTACTGTACTTCAGTACCAACAAAAACCCACACAGCACATTAGCCGCTCTTAAACGCACGGTGCATCTATTTGGTGCGCCGGTTCAAATAATAGTAGATGGAGGAAGAGAGTTCCTTGGCGAGTTCAAGGACTACTGTGACGCCATCGGAATAAATATCCATGCTATCGCTCCAGGAGTCAGCCGAGCGAATGGCCAAGTTGAAAGAGTCGTTGCAACCCTCAAAAATGCTTTGGTAATGATTAAAAATTACGAAGCAGAGCAGTGGCACACTGTACTCGAGGAACTTCAGCTGGCAATGAACTGTACAATCCACCGAGTCACCGGTGTTGCTCCACTGACACTTATTACACAACGAAAGCACTGTGTACCTCCTGAGCTTCTCAACCTGGTGGATATTGACAACGAAACCGTTGATATTGAAGCGCTCACTCAACAGGTGCAACAGAAAATGATTCGTTGTAGCGAACAAGACAGACAACGCTTCAACCTACACAAGGCCAAAATCCATCATTTTCAAAGAGGAGACTACGTATTGGTGAAAAATAATCCTCGAAACCAAACCTCGCTTGACCTTAAATACAGCGAACCATATGAAGTTTGTAGAATACTGGATAATGACCGATATCTGGTAAAGAACGTTGTCGGTAGAGGACGACCTCGCAAGATTGCCCATGATCAGCTGCCTGCGCCGCGCTCCGCAACCTGGGGAACAGTTGACCGTATCGGCGGGAAACGAATCACCTATTCAACGAGATCCCACTGCAGAATCAAATGAGCCCATTCCGTCGACCTCACGAGAAGGGCTGCAAGTACAGCCAAACCACGACTCGAACCAAGACGACCCATCAGAATAAAAGATAAGTAACTAAATCCAAATATTTCAAATAACTCTCCGAGAACTCTACGAGACCCTTCGAGAATTCTACGAGACCCTTCGAGAATTCTACGAGACCCTTCGAGAATTCTACGAGACCCTTCGAGAATTCTACGAGACCCTCCGAGAACTCTACGAGACCCTTCGAGAATTCTACGAGACCCTCCGAGACCCTCCGAGAACTCTACGAGAACCTACTAACCCTATAAGCATTGATATCCCCAAAAAGACATAGCAACGCAGGTCGCTTACAGACGCACTACTCAAAGAAAGTTATTTCATTTCTTTCAGGTCTACGAGAATCCAAATAATCTACGAGAATCCATAACAATCTACGAGAACCAACGAGGCTGGTGCAGAGCGCGCACCGCCTGTCAGTATGGCCGTATCGGCGCAACTACAACAGTTCGTCGAGAATAATTAAGTTTAATCATTTGATTGCCCTAAAAATAGTTTATAAATCATCAGTTGATTATTTTTGAGTTGATTACGATGTAAAATTAATGTTATGATTGTAATTTCAATACTTTACCAACAAACTTGTAAACTCGTGCACGTGCGCCGAGTCCTATAAGTACGGCCGCACTGTAGGCGCTCGTCTCAGTCGCTCTCGAGTCGCCGTACAGTACGGACCTCTTTGTGACGTTGTTACGCTGCTCGTTGAATATACGAAGCTTATAAAAGTACTTGTGAAGTTTTACTTCGAGGACCCAAAAATGAGTGATCATCATGAAAACAACAATTGTGACGTCAGCAATGCTGACGTCACACTTTTTAAAAAACACCCCGGAGGTGCTTTCTCCGTCATATATATTAACCAAAAACAACATGGTAAATATCCCGTTTCTAACGTAAATTCTTGCAATAGTGACCATATCAGTTTAAAAACTTATATATATATGATGCAGTGGTTACCTACCCTTTCCAGAAACGTCAGCGGAATCAAACAGTCCGTTAGTCCCGGAACGGGATGTGCTACGTGCGCTGGCGTCTGCCCGCCGCCACACGCGCTTCATCATGATAGCCAGCAGTATGGTGGCGAGAGGACTGCCAGCCAGGATAAAGTGATCATCCTCCACCGGCTGCCTCCATTATACTAATTACCCAATTACTGTCCTATAAAAAGACTTTGAATATTAAATCACATAACTTTATTCGGACTAATTTTAGACTCTAACCATACTAATTTTAGACTTTATACATACTAATTTTAGACTTTATACATACAAAATTTTAGACTTTATACATACTAATTTTAGACTTTATACATACTATCGCGCCTAAATAACTGAACGGATAGTAATGAAGTTTGACATGATTATTAGATTAAGCCACGCTGACACGGTCAGAGTCTGCTCTGACCGAGTGGACTCGGATACCTATTTGGATGCAACTCAGATTGTTTCAAGCCATAATCCGAGCGCACTCGGACAATGACGGCCGATCCGTGTAGACTAGGATCATGTTCTACTTTTCGAGTTAGCTCGTATACGAGTAGGAAAACAAAATGGCGTATTTTTTATGGTATACGTTGGCAAACAAGCAAGCGGCTCATTTGATGGTAAGTGATCATCGTCGCCCACGGACATCCACAATACCAGAGGCCTCGAGGATGTCTATAATAACAACCAAACGTCTCGTGTGAAAAAAAAGTACACAAGTAGACGTATAAAAATGCACGAAGCAGAATAGGTAGATACGTTTCGGGAGCGCTTCAGGGAGTTTTTAAAACTGTTTATCGAAATTTTAGAAATTTATTTTAAGATGTTGAATGATACAAATGATTGGAAGAATGAAGAAAATGATTCGAGTGAACTATGTTAGTATCAACTGCTATCCTAGTACACGCGTGTGAAGCTTACTCGTACGAGCGCACTCGGTCCGAGCAGACTCTGATCATTTCAACGTGGCTTTACATTCCGGAAAAGGATATAAAATACTTATCATCTGGTATCATCCGGGTGAAACCGCGGGGCGCAGCTATTAATATTATACAAATTAAGTGTCTGATGTATGAATGTTTGTTACACACAAAACGGCTGAACGGAATTGGATGAACTTTGGAGTAGAGATGATTTGTACCTGTAATTAACACATGGGCTTCGTTTCACACACACATAGGTTCAATGGGTAGTTCCTCATGAATTATCTCTTCTTCTAACGGCCGTTTCAATAATCTATTATCATCGGTTTACCTTACTAGAGATAGACATTTGACACTATTTGTATGGACGTTATGTCAAATTTCTATCGGTAGTAAGTAAAACTGTGGATAGATAGAATATTGAAAACGGCCGTTAGTCGTTCACTCTTGACAGAGTGGTCGTGGTTGAAGACGATGCCATTTCTTTAAATAATGCAGCCCTCGCGATGCGCCTCCGTGCATTGCGGTCTTCTGCGTTTCGGGTGCACTGGACTACGGACGTTTGTGTTGCAGCTTTTATGAGGTCTGTCCAACGCGTAGGTGATCGACCGCGTGACCGCTTGCCTTCTACTTGCCTCTGGGCTACGAGTCGTTGCATTGGAGTTTTCATTTCGAACAATGTGTCCGAAGTTTTGCGAATACGAATAAGAAGAATTGCGATAACCATAATCCACGCAAACGAAAGTTGCGAGTGTATTTTTTATTATCAAAAGTCAGATTATTCGAGATTTAGGAGTGTTACATGATTCAAAGCTACTCTTTGACAAACACATTGATGCTATAGTTTCATAGGCATCTAAAACACTGGGCTTCGTAATGGAGTTCAGCCAGTTTTAGTAGGGCAAAAACATTTAAAGTACTCTATTGCACATTTGTCCGAAGTATTCTTGAATATGCATCACAGGTGTGAAATAGAAAGAATTCAAATCAAATTTATAAAGTATCTTTGTTTTCGTCTGAGAATTCCCTATACATCTTCTAATTATATTTCACTCTGTGAAAAGTTTCATTTCCTTCCACTATCCAAAAGACGCGAAATAGCAATAAAAAAGATAGGTCATCTTTTTTATTCGAGCTCGATTCGATTAGAGCTCGGGTCTTAGCGAGAGAAAAGTTCTACGTGCCGCGCAAGATCCGAGAGTCCATTGAGATTAGTAAGCGGTCAAACTTCAATCGAGACGGAGGATGGTTCTTACCACATGCTTGGAAGCCTTGCCTTCATGGAGCTCATTCTGATGCAAATGATGTGTCTGGTGCAGACGTAGTGAGCTCTTTTTGCTGGGACGTCCCCTCACACACCAGCAGGCGCTTCACCAGCGACGACGATCAAGAGGGTTCACACCAAGACGCGCCGACCCAACATAATGTATCCCGCCCCCCGCACCAACCTCTAACATCACGAGCGCTACGAGCGGCCGCCCGCAGTGCTAAGCGAGACGTCATCGACGCGGGCGTCCCGAACACTCCTTGAAAAAGGCCACCGAATGTGGTCGAAACTATAGTCGGACCTATCCGATAAATATTACGTGAGTAATCCCGTATTTTTAATTAATAATGTAATTGATTGTCCCGAGTTGCTTAGCAAGATCAACATTAACGCCCCACGTATATTAACTGGATCTAGCCCTACTATTTTCATTCCTACTGTAGGAACAAATTACAGACAGAATTCATTTATTATGAGGGCTAGCGATAAATTTAATAAACGCTGCAAGCAAAGCAATCTCGACTTATTCTGTACGAGTGCTAGCTCAGCCAAACAGCGGTTAAGCAGCGAGTTCTTCAACAGTGGCAATGATTAAACTGATGTTTCTATTTTTTGATGTAGGATATTCCGTTCATTGACAAGTTTGGCGTACTTACTTATAGTTAATATTTTATTTTCACTGATTTGTGTCGACTAAGCGATATTTTAATTTGTTCATAAATTGTTTCTATAATGTAACTATCCGTGAAAAACCTATAATTACCTCTCTGTTGCTATGTTTTTATTCATAAGTTACTTTAGCTGTTGGTTTTCCTATAAAATAAATAAATAAATTATAATACTAGTTCACTCGAGACTTCGTTCGCATGATTATCGCGATCCTATGAAAATGATTCACTGTTGACAAAGATAAGATAAAAGAATGAAGAATGCTTATGTGGTAATGCCGAGGACAAGCTGTCTTCCCATTTTCGAAATTTGATTTATGGGATAGGTTGGCAAACGAGCCAGTGGCTCACCGGATAGTATGTGATACCGTCGCCCACGGACATCCGCAATACCAGAGGTCTCGAGGATGCGTTGTCGACCTTTGAAGAAGAATGATAGGAAGGAAGAGATAGAAGGGGTGAGGGTGGAGGTGGTGTACTTGTAATCGAAAAGCTTAAATGTAATAATATATTACGTCAATTAGGTAGTAGTCTTCAAAATTATTTTTAGAAATAAAATAACACCGACGTAAAATGTTCTAACTTAGTTTATTACAAATTAATCTTTGAGGCCGAAATGAAAGTAACCTTCTAAACAATACGATACGAACGAACGGTAAATAAAATGGTAATATTATCGAGTAATATTCTCGGATTCCCAAATTTCATTACAAAAAGTTTGCCTCAGTCTACGGGATAATATATGGCCATACTTCAGTCTACGTGATACACATTCATGAAAAATCAAATACTAATAAAAATACCAATAGTTAATTTTCTGTTTTACAAATTTTGTCACAAAAATGTTGGCGCAGTCTGGAGGATCATTAAATTAGAGGCCTCAGTTCATTCTTTGTGAAATGCTTGTTGTCAAGTTTCTGCTGTTAAATGATGAAGTAAAGAATGTAATATATAGATAGATGTAGAGTTAAGCCTGCCCTGCGACTTGGTTGTTCCTTGCGTTTCTCGGAGAGGGCGCGGGCCGGCGGCGGCGGCGGGACGACGGTGGCGTACGCTCTTTGCTTTCCAATTGTCGTTGTATTGCCTGAGAAACGAAAATATCATTTTTTTTATTATAGCTTCGCACGGTTTATACATCTAGTGAATATCATTAGGTCAACGACTAGATATCGAGACCAGCAGGGCTATTATGTTGTAGTATAGATTTTTTTATTGTATTGTAGTTGTAGTATTGATTAAAATCTTGAAAAATTACGGCTCTATGTCAGTTTTGATTTACTCAAGTAAGCAAAAATATTATAGTAGATCCAACCGTTTATCCTCTTTTTGACAGATCTAATTTGTCAGTTCTATTTTATTTTATTTTATCTATATTTTATATTTTTTATCAGTTCTACAAGGAACCGTATACTTCTAATAGAATTGTAGTTCATAAAAGAGTCATCTTTTGTTAATCGCAAACATTGAGTTAATATTTTTGATAATTTTCATTGAAACAAATTCATACGAAGGTTAGTCAAAGATATTTTTTCCCTGTTTTTCGAGTAATTTCGGTCTCTTTTCTATAACAGCCTATAGTAGATCCAACCGTTTATCCTCTTTTTGACAGATCTAATTTGTCAGTTAAAGTGTTGTGACCAAGTGATTATAGTGGACACGATTTCGATTCATTTTTCTATCGAGTCTGTGCGGAAAGAGAATAGTCCTAGGAATGGCGCCATGACCATGGCTATTGGCCATCTAGAAATACGTCAGCCAATGGGGAATGTTGAAAGGGCGTGGACAGGCCGTCATGGCATGGCCATCTAGAAACGCATCAGCCAATGGGAAATGCTGACGCATTTCTAGATGGCCATGCCCAGATGGCGAGGCCACGCCGTCCGGTTACACCCGTGTAGTTTCCAAGGTAAGCTATCAAATTCTGAGTTATAAGTTTTCACTTCTATCGGCAATTCCTATGACTGCCAATTTTTTTGTCTATGGGTAAGCAGTAGTATTTTATCAAGGTAGTAAAACTCAATGGTCCACCGCCGTTTTGTATTTGTCACTGTCACTCGCAACAAGACGCCCGTGCTAGTAATTATTTGCTGAGTTTTATATTGGAACTATAAAATGCCGAAAGGATCAGTGCTGAAAGGACAGACGAGAGAAATGGTGATCAAGCTTCGTAATTACTTTGAAGCAGAGTATCAAAATGGCGGCCCGCTTTTACCATTGTCGCAAGTGAGAGAGCGCGTTGCGGCCGCGTTAGGTATTAGTGCATCTACGATTACAAAAATTACTACCGAAGCCTACGGAACAAGCGGCATGCAGGAGAATAAGCTTCGTACGCCGAAGAAAAAACGCCAACCACGTCGTGTGACTTCGGTTGACAACTTTGACGCAGACGCTATACGCCGTCATATATATAACTATTACTTACGTAAAGAAGTTCCAACACTTAAAAAACTTGTTGCTTCTTTGCGTGAATGTGATTTGTTCCGAGGTCAAAAATCGTCATTGGTAAAGGTCTTGAATGAAATTGGATTTACTTATAAAAAATCGGACAAACGCAAAATATTGATGGAGCGTCGCGACGTAGCTTTTGCTCGTTGCGAATTTTTGAGCGAAGCCAAAAAAATTACAGATTGGTCAAATGTTGTTTTCACTGACGAAACTTGGCTGAATGCGAACCACACAGTGTCTAAGAGCTGGACTGATGACACCGCTGCTTCCACTACCTCAGTACCGATGGGAAAAGGAGAACGTCTAATCATTTGCCATGCAGGGTCTGTGAAAGGATTCATGCCAGATGCTTTGTTGGCCTTTAAATCCAAAAAAACAGTTGAGTACCACGAAGAAATGAATTCTGAGGTTTACGAAAGTTGGTTTAAGGAAATGGTACAATCATTGGAAGAACCGTCAGTTATTATTATGGATAACGCATCCTATCACTCACGCCAAATTGATAAAATGCCGACCCAGGCCGACAAAAAACAAGTAATCATTGACTGGCTTCAACGACATGGTGAAAATGTTGATAACTCCTTACTAAAAGTACAATTACTAAATATATTACGAACAAAAAAACACTTCCCAAAACGATATGTGATCGACGAAATAGCTGCAGAACATGGTCATTGGGTTCTTAGACTTCCACCCTATCATTGTCAATACAATGCCATTGAATTAATATGGGCTCAAGTTAAAGGACACGCTGCTAGAAATAACACAAAACCCCCATTCACGGCAAACAAAATGGTAAATTTATTAAAAAATGCATGTGTGAAAGTAACTGCGGAAAGCTGGCAAAATGTAATTCAAAAAACACAAGAAACTATAATGGCAGATTGGGATAAACACGTGGCGATAGATTATATGAGTCAACAATTAATTATAAATGTCGGCAATAGCTCGAGTGACAGCAACGATGAATCTGATTTTGATTAATAAATAAATAAAAATAAAAGATTAGATTTCGTTTGCTTAAATTAGAATTGGGGTTGCTCAAACTTTACTATTTTCTGGTACCAAACGGCAGACTTTAATGTCTGCCATCCCCAGCGAGCAACACGGAAGGGAGTAGCCTTAGCTAAAAAATATTGTTCAAATCTTTCTGTCATTTCTTGCGGGAGGGGAAGTTGCACACTAGCGCAAAGCCGCACTATTACATACAAAACATACCTGTACCGATCCATTGCCGATCATACTCACACAACCAAATCACTAACACATAAAAAATAAAGCACCATTCACAAATCTAGCCCCGCCCTCACCCCACAGTATATTATCAAACTCCATGGTCCATGCGGACTTGTACTTTGACAGAGGGGAAACGCTGTGTATGCCTACTCCCTTCCGTGTTGCTCGCTGGCCATCCCAGATTTAACCGGTAACAGCTTCGTCAAGTATGACTTGTACTTGTAATCATCATAGTCATCATAACCTTGTTCTTTTTTGGATATACACCAGGAGATAAACACGTCTTCAAATAATGCTGTATGTTTTCCTGAGGCGCATCAATATAACGGTTTTACATAAAAATAAATCCGATATTATGTGCCGAGAACGGAAAACACCCGTGTAAAAATAGTTCATAAACAATATCGATATCTCAATCGTAACTTCGTAACATCACTATGTTGATAGCCATAGAACGTAATTTTTTAAAAACGTTTGTTATTTTATGGAATTTATAAAAAAACTACTGCACTTATGGACTCATTTTGTGAAAGATGATTATTATACGGGATCAAGGAGCAAATTTAAGCAGTTGTCATATTTTTAAAACCTCGCATTTATAAGTTAACTTTTGCGTAACATCGTCATGTTACGTTCTATTGGTGCTGTCAAAAAGAGGATAAACGGTTGGATCTACTATAGTATGTTGATGGCTGGAGCTGACAAACGTTACATAGAGCCGCCATTTTTTTATTACAATTAACACTAGTTAGCAACTGAGATACGTAATAGCCCTACAGATTTCCCTTGATCAATCATTCGCGGCTACATTTTCTGATTACATTTACATCTGGCTACATTTTGTGAGGTGACCGATGACAGCTTGACAGCATTAACCCTTTATTAAGTACCAGAGACGTAAATTTACGTGAGTTTCATTCATAAATATTTTGTTTTAATTATCACGGTATAGTAGGTAAGGGTTAACCGAACGAAGATTTTTTTTGAAATACTAAACTTTCGTACCCTTCCCAACCCTTCATAATTTATATAATATGATTTTTTAACAAACTACTGCCCTAACGTCTAGAAATACCATACATTGAAATTTTAGAGAGAAAAGTTCACATCCTCTCACGGGATTCGAACCCGCTTTCTCTCTCAAATTGCAATGTTTGAGATCGCTAAGCAGGCGCTATTGCTTTAAAAAAAATATATTACACAAAAAATGGTTTGTATGCAATATCTCCATACCTCATCAATCTTGAGTATGTCGACGATTTCAACAATTTTCTTCTCCAAGCTCTTGATGTACAAACGTGCGTTGCTCACGTTGATGTCGAAGGCTCTGCCCAGGAGCCTCAGGAGTGGCAGCGAGTCGCATTCAGACGACCTGGGAAATGTCCATCAAATAACATTTTCCTACGAGCGGTGGCTACTGTAGACAAGCGTGAGTGGCCGCAGATCATGATTTGAGTTACATTACTCAATAACGACTTTTTTATTAATGTTATTTGGAGACGGCACAAGCACGAGGCCCACCTGGTGTTAAGTGTTAACTAGTCTAGTGGTCTGCCTAGAACAGATGCAAAAAATGTTTTAATAAAAAAAGCATATACCTAAAGCCCGACATTATATAGAAGACCGCTTGGAATACTCCACTTCTGGCAAGTTAAAATTGTAAAAATCTATATAAAATGAATGGCGCCGAGTTTCTTGCCGCTTCTTCTCGGTATATTTTTGGAACGCGGCGGTAGAGTTAGAGAGAGATATAGTTTAGAGTAAGTACATTATAATGAATAATAGACGTTCTTAAGTGCGTCTTTGACGCATAAATGATGAAATGATTTTGACTTTGACTTTGGCAGTTCGTCGCTTGTGACGCTGCGCTCGTAACCGGTGACCAACCCGTGGTACAATTGCGATGTCCAACTGGTTGTACTACGGAGAAGTAAAGTTACCCATGGTTCAACTCTTTTTTTATATGGTTCAACTGGTTGTTCTATGGGGTAATATCTTTACCAATGATTCAACTCGAGTGAGTTATTCTTTCCTTGGTTCAACTAGTTGTACTACTGGGAATTGAATTTATCTATGGACCAACTACTGGTAATAAACAGGAAAAGTTTATCTATCAATTCTGAAGTGCAATTAAAAGTACAGGTTAGGTTAGTTAAATGAATTAATTATTTTAAATGAGTTGAATCATTGGTAAAGATATTTCCCCATAGAACAACCAGTTGGACATAATTCCACTGTTGTACCATGGATCATAATCATAAATATATAAAAAAAGAGTTGAACCATGGGTAACTTTACTTCTCCGTAGTACAACCAGTTGGACATCGCAGTTGTACCACGGGTCGGTATTATCGTTACCCTGAGACATTATCTCATGTGCCTGTAATTTCATCAGCAACCACACCCTTCCACTAAGAACACAGTAATGCGTACATTACTGCTTCACGGTAGTAGGCAGTACTTCTCCGGACGAACTCATTCACAAAGACTTCTGTTCACTGTTTTACGTAAGTACGGGACACCGCCTACATGGTGCGGGAGTTTCAATCATGTCAAATCAAGTTCGTACTATGAAGGACCCGGAGGAGTGAAAAACAGAACTTATAGAGTAATTACAAAGAAGCCTTACAGTGCCAGTGAATGAATGTCCCTCAGCAGGTTGGCGAGCACCACAGCGCTTCGCTCGCTCGCTTCGCGCACGCTCGCATTGCTCACGCGCCGCTCCTCCAATTTCGCTCGAAGCGACTCGATGCTATCCTGTTGTTTGTACAGCTTTGCTTGGTGCTTCGCATTTTCTTCGTCTGTAACAGTGATATAGCTATTACAAGCCTTATTTTACTAGCTCTACTGATCTAAACTTAAAGGTCTATACCTCTTCAAACCTTAAGCCGTATTGATTTCTCACCGTTAGGGAGTTGCTGGTGCTGAGGTACTACAGTCTTCGCCAAGTAAAGCTAAGGGTAATACCATATCTAAATTATCATATCTACCTAAATTCAATTAAATAAAGATTTTCAATTTCAAATTAATTAAAGAAAGTGGCGCAATTATATGTCCATTTTGTTTTAAAGTACAATTATAGTGGTATCAGACAACAATTTTGATTTATACAGTTGATGTAAGGGTAACGCAATAGCAAAATTGGCGATATAATAGCCACCGCAATGCTATTAGGTACTTTTTTGTATGTGCAAATATTCATGATTTTATTACCTGACTAATATTTCATTGTTTATTCCTTTTACATTCGTTCCCGCAGTGTCTTAGCGTTTTTGATGAGAGATACAAAACGAGTACGAAGATATATAACGATACAAAGCTTAGCTTAGATTTTATTTTGTAATTAAGTTAATCACTCCCATGCCCGTGGTAAAATTAGGTGGGGTTTAAAATTTTACTCATTAACTATGGATGGGTTTATGGAAATATTTTACAGCCCCTCTTGAATCATTGAGCTTTTACTTAAACAATTGCCAAATTAATAGTAGATTAGTAGCCAAGGGCTGTAAGGCATCAATTGCAGCCTGAGATATTTAGGCCCACGAGCACAGCGAGGCCGCCTATAGTTCGAGGGTGCAATTGATGCTTACACCCGAGCTAACTACTCTGCTTTACATCTCGATTGTGAGGTAAGTAGAAAAACACTGGCATTACAAAAATAAAAATGACTATTATACTCATACGAAGACAAAGCTGAATAGCGAAGCAACCTCTTTTGTCATTGGGCTGAATGCATGATGTCTATTGCCAGTATGATGGTTAGCGAACTTTTTGAAAGAGTGAAGTATTTTTTTAATTACTTACCGCCCTAAGGCTTTTCTAGCTACATTATTACCCTAGAGCGCTAATTGGTCACCTACAAGCCCCATTTGGGGGTAATAAGGACCTACTTACCGAATATGAGAGATGTAAAAGTCATAAACATACTTGAGCATCCTGAACACTTCTATAGCGCTCGTCATAACAGATTACAACCGCCATGACCTACATAAAATTAGGGTTCCCTTTGAATTTTATACCCTCATTATTTAGGAACTTTTTACATTACTTACCAATATTAACCTTCAGAATCTTGACATTATCACTGAGGTTCTTCAACTCCGTGTTGACTTCGTTGATGTAGTTGAAGAGGGCGTAGTTCTCCTCTTCTCGTCTCGTGAACTCTTGGATCAGCTTGTCGACATCATCCTCTCCAGCGAACTCCTGATGAACATGTAGTTGTAATGTGCCAAACGGCCTGACAGATAATTGTAATATACTATCATGAGCAACTTAACTTAATCCCTAAGCCGCAATATCTTTCAAGCGAGAATCAAACGAATTTCAATCTTCTTTACGCAGTTATTTAGGCACGGGAAGGTTGAAAGAATGCATTTGAAGGTGAAAGTATCCTTGGCATGGAACTCCAGTAGCGACCTGAACCAGCGTGACTATACATCAGAGTGCTTATTATCAAGTTTGCTTTGCGCAAACTGGGAGTCCTGAACAGAGCAAGGCGTTTCTTCGCACCTGATCAGCGTTGCCTAGGTACTTTATAAAACTCAGGTGCGCCCATGTGTTGAATATTGTTGCCACCTCTAGGATAGATCCGCTAAGTACCTTTTGAGATGCTTTTGACAGACTGCAACGGTGCGATGTCGTACTATTGGCGACACTGAAGTCACTCAACATAAGCACCTAGAACCCCCCCAAACTGAGTAGAACTAAAGCTTCTTCTCAGCGTTTTCTACCGTTTATTTCATCATCTTCGCGTGTTCTGTTCTCAACTTTAATCTTATTCCTTCCTCACCACTCCGATCCCGAGCTACTCGTTCCGCTCCGGCCTAGCATGCCATCCGTATATTGTTCAAGATTTATTCCTACGTCTGTCGTGTAGCAAAATTATGGAATGCTCTGCCATCCTACGTTTTCCCTTGCAGCTATGACTTTGGGTCTTTCAAGCGGGACGTGAAAAAGCATCTCTCCGGTCACCATAAGGGTGGCGATTAGCGCAGCTTGCATGGTCATCGCTTCTTGATTCCATATCCCCTTTCCCATCCGAGAGGGAGTCACTTTTATGAACTAATATAAAAAAGTAGAGTGAATTAGAGTTAAAACTATGTTTCTTCTGTTATTTGTGATTCTATGGAGTGAAGAAGTATGTTTTCTTTCGTGTGGATGCATACCATTAGGTACCTATAGGTACCTACCTGCTACATAATGTGCAAAAACAGAATAGAGATAACTGGAGTTAATACCCTTATAGCATCCAGAATGTTCACGTAGTTATTATACGCTCTCAATTCTTCTTCTTGCTGCTCTATCCTCTTCGCTTCCGCCTTGGCATCAGCTGCTGTCAGCCTCACAGTACCCTTGGTACGGAGGAACTCCTCGAGTTTCATGCTGTGATCGAGTTGTCTCTGAAGCTCGCGAACTTCCTGAAAAATATAGATGAGTGGAGTCAACGTTTATTCTTTTAGAGTTCCTATCTGAATCTCTTGGAAGATTTTTAATAACACCCGCTATTACACGAAGGGATGTAGGTAATAACACACTTTTTTAGACCCTGTTTACCAGGTTCACTAGGTGGTGACTAAGTTTATTGCACAAAAGTTTGGCAGTTCCCACCTCTGTCGTGTAAGTAAATTGTGGAATGCTTTGCCGGCGTACGTATTTCCTTGCAGCTATGACCCTGGGTCTTTCAAGCGGGGCGTGAAAAAGCATCTGTCAGGTCATTATAGGGGTGGCGATTGCTAATGGTCATTGCTTCTTAATTCCATCTTTCCATCAGGCGAGAGGTAGTCACTTTGATGAACCACTATAAAAAAAAGCTCTAGGGGTAGTTTGAAAACTAAAAAATAAGTGTTATATTATTTATGTAGGTACTTTCCTTTTTATTTAAACCGAGTTTTGAACGAAACAAACCTACATCTACAAAAAAAATATCTATAGACAATATGTCAACATTGACCCTGTGCAACCCTCTTTGGGATTGATTTTTAATAATTAGCCTATATGTTATTCTAAAACTTAAACTATGTTCATTCTAAATTTCATAAAAAGGTTCAGTTTGTACGGCGATACGCGGTATTAAACATGCACACACAACCTTTGCATGTATACTCGTAGTATTAGTAAGATTTACCAAGCAATGCTTCCTGTAGTCAATAGCAGCTTTTTCTTTCAAGGCGTCGAGCTTGGCACACCATTCCTCGCGCTGGTCGTAAGTGGTGATGGCCTGTTCTACTAGCTCGAGGATCTGTGCCTTGCCATCCATAAGCCGCTTGATCTGGTTCTTCCAAATAGTGTTGAAGAACTGCCTGAAAGTTTTGCGGACATCAGGGATCTGCTATGATTGGGAGACTATTACAACTTTGTCTTTACAATACAATACAATACAACACAAAAATTATTTATTGATAACCTATTAATAATACAATAAAAAAGCGCAACAGTAGATTGGACAATTGGCGGCCTTATCGCTATAGCAATCTGTTACGGGCAAAATTGCATGGAGAGGATTCTTAATGTTAAAGCGGTAGTAAGTAGATATAGTACAAAAAAACCAAAAAATAATATCTAGAAATTAAATACCTACCTACTACTTAACCGATAATTAAATATTAATAAATACATTATGTATTATAAAATAAAAACAATTATAAAATATTTTAATACATAATAATAATTTAAAGCAGGTAATATAAAGATATATATTTTAATATTCTTCAGTTAATTGATAAATATTGCTTTTTCACCATATCTTTGTAAGACGAATTGTACTTTGCTTGCCTGATATTGACAGGCAGCGCATTCTACAGATGGACAGCATGTTTAGTAAATGAGTTACTATAATACATTGATGACGCGACCGGTGTGCTCGATTGCAGTGTTTGTGGAATGAAGGGAGAGGGTATATTGTAGTAAGTTGAAAGAACAGAAGACGCTTTTTGAGATAAAGAGGAGTAGTGGGGATGAAGAGTATACTGTAGAGAAGAGACATCACATACGCATCTCGGTGATGTCAAATTGGTAATCATTTGAGCATATTGCGATGTTGAGCCTAGGGCCCTAAACGATATTGACATGGTCAGTCAATATCGCCAATATCTTTAACACATGTTTGCTGACCTGTCTCTCAGAAGTCGATCGATTTCAAGTCTCATCTTGTAGTTTTCGCTGTTGACCGTGTTGAACTTCTTCATGGCGGTGTCGAGTCGGTTCTCCAGTTGTCGCACCACTGTTTGGTTTGTCAGCGCGTTTGTTAGGTCCTGGTGAATAATGCAATTATTGCCAAATTATTATTTTCCACTTACTTTATAGCAGATCAGTGAAGAGGTCATGGATATATCTTCAAGGATCAGGATCATGAAGGAAATTCTCTATATAAAAAGAACTGGAGTGCTTCACTGTACTGTAAAAGTCAATTGGTAATTAGAGTACCTATTATCAAACAGCTTTACGAGTTGCAGGCGGTGGTTGTATCCATTCGTAATGTTTCCTCTTTATATGCACACCTTGAGTAAATAATATTTTTTCACTGTTAGTCAGGTGATTTATTTTGATATACTTACCTAATTAATTATAACTATAATTAATACTTACCTACTTACTACTTAAGTGTTTCAAATTATAGCATTTTCCAAAGTAGGTATACATGAATAATACATTCGTATATGCACCAAGGGGATAAAGCAGTCTCTATGTCAGGGGCGTCATATTGAATAACGACCGAGCGTAGCGAGCGATGTAATATTAAGTTCAGAGCAAAGCGATCCCATGCCGTAATTCCCACCAAAAAGACTTAATTCGATGTTGAGTATATCAGCCTAGTGAAAGCTGTGCTGCGTGCAAGATCATCCCACATAACAGCTCTTAGTAGCTTTGAGCGCCCCACACACCCTCTTCCGTCGCCTCCGTATCTGATGGGCTGTGCACAGCATTTTCTTTCATCAAAAAAAGTTTACAGTTACATGGCATATAAGTTGGTAATGCCGCGCAGGTAATGTGTCTTTTTAGTATAGGTAATTATTTATTTAACTGAACACAGTAAAATATACATTTCAACATAATTTCCAGTTTCATATATTCGTCAGTTTATAACCTAGTGTGACCAGATTCGATGATAGGAATGAAATATAATTAGCATAGAAAGCGGTCATCATGTCACGAACGTATCGGTAATCTATAGACAGGTGCCCGAGGTACCGAACCTTTTTCGATCAAAGCAGACTTCTGTACATGGCTGAGGCATTTCCGGCTTATCGAATAGCGCTGTAAACACAGTTTACAAGCCTGAGAGCAGCTTATATGGCTAGGGAAAATAACCGAAGTGTCCTTGAACGACATATTTCTCTACCTAAATGATTCGGCTAAAGATAAGCAATAACATTCACTCATTCCTCATCAGTGGGGATTTGTGAACTTTTCTTCCACAAATTACATTAACGTATCATACAAATACATCATATTTGCCGGCGTACGTATTTCCTTGCAACTATGACCATGGGTCTTTCAAGTGGGGCGTGAAAATCATCTCTCAGGTCAGATTAGTGCAGCCTCTTGATTCCATCTTCGCTTCCCATCAGGCGAGAGGGAGGCACTTTGATAAACCACTATAAAAAAAAATACAGCTTGTAATGGGGATTTGGAAACCCAATGTTTCGGGTGGACGTGCACAGTACAGTACTACGCAAAACTATAGTTCTAAGTTTTGTATGGCACTGCAACTGGCATGGGGAAGCGTAATACTGACCATCGGGTGCACGACTAGGTAGCCACAAAAGTATCTACAGTCAAGGTATAAAATTTACTTACCGCAATCTAACCTACGATTTATGAATCGGTCGATAGGTACCTTCACCAATAATTGGTTCATTGATAATCTTCCCTTACCTTGTCGCACCCATTCCCTTTAGCTCTCAGCCCTTTGATCTCTTTTTGAACTTGCTTCAGGAGAAAATTGAGTTCGTTGATGACTCCCCGGTACTCTTTCACTTCCGCGGAGGATTTCTCGTGCTCTTTGAGGAGGCCTATCAGCTTCTCTCTAGTTCTGGCGCTATCCAGGAGGTTGGAGTTGCTCTTTGTTAACTGTGAAGGAAGACATACGTATAATTTTCAAATTTAACTTTGGCAATTTAGAGAGATGAATTCTCATCCTCGGAAGGGATTCAAACCCGCATCTTCTGACAATGCGTGTCAGACGCCATGACCAACTAGGCCATCGAGGCTCGAGGTCCTGGCATCGAATTTTAGCTCTCTTTTCTACTGACTTCCAAAAAGGAGGTACTCAATTCGCCTGTTTTTTTTAATGTTAGTTTCCTCATAATTTTCGACTGGGTGAACCGATTCTCAAAATTATTTTTTTGTTTTAAAACTGGTGCTTCCCGTGTGGTCCCATTTAAATTTCATGTAATTCGGTTCAGTAGTTTTTGAGTTACACTCCAATAACTGAATAGAAAGGAAGTTGGTATTAAATATTTCAAGTTGTACTTGTTGATTTTAAACGTCGTGTGGGGACGGATTGTCGAAAAAATCCAATGTTTGGTATCGCTAAACAGGCGTTAGTGCTGAAATCACATTATAAAAATTTCTAAATTCAATTTATTTTAGCATTTTTGAAGATTCGCTGTGCTAAAAGAATTTGTTCACCTTAAATCTTAATATTACCTACCTACCTACTGCACAAAATTTGAACAGCAAGTTGTTTTTATTATCATTCGGTAAGTTAACGTTTGACTATCTCACTTGATGGTCAGGTATGATGCGGTCGAAGACAGCACAGCAAACTCCTATCGGTCCATGCACCAAACACCCTGTATAAACAATCTTATATACAAGGTTTAATCTGCCAGTTAACCCCCTGTAAGTCGTCCTCGAACGTCGAACACAATTTTTTATTTTAAACGATTTAAATATAATATTTCACACAAGTTCGAAAACAAAGAACTTTCATTATAAAGTGTACACCTCCTTTTCCATACAGCATGTTACAAATCAAACATACAGATCCATGTCAAACCTTGAGTTCCAACATAATTTTGTCCAAGTCTCCGTTGAGGGTGTTGATGATGTTCCTCTGCATCCTCAGAGTCGGCTGAACGCCGGTGATCACGGTAGCTCGGTCTATCTCCATCACTCTGAACTGGAATCGAACATCAGCTCAATTCAAATATCTTATTTATTTCAGGCAACTGTACCCATACAGTGTGCAAATGAAAATAAAATAAAATTAAACATGTTGTTAATGTCCAAACGTACAATAATATTGGAATATGGACTCAAGACGCAAGCAGATTGAATCAGTTTTGTTATATGACCTGTGCCATAATAGATATGATTGTATTTCTATAATTAATAAGCTGTGTTATAGAGTACCTTCTAGAACGCACTGCCGTAACCCTTGTCAATTGTTTGCTACTTCTCGCTGCCGCACTAACGCTGGTAAACGCTCTCCACTTCATAGACTGGTGGATTCATATAATAAAAACTTTAATTCTATAGCTCTTGCGGCAACGCGTCCTAGTATATTTAAAGATAAGATTCGTGAATTGCTTTCATAATAGAATAGTAATATACCTACTTTTCAACTGCCACATATATAATGCGTATATACATAACCTGTGGTAAACGGTGTTGGTGTCACATTTATTACTGTACTCTTAGTTAATACCTTATTTATTAATAAACTTGTGTAACTGTTTGTTTACACAATAAATAAAAAATATTATTATGGTACTTTTGGACGTTTTCAATTTATTAAGTTTCAATAATTTTGTGTTGTATTGTTAGTTTATGTGGTTATAATTTTGTCGTTGTTGTATTGGACAAGGAGGGTGGGTATAAGTAGGTGTGATAATACGACTACGTTTTGAACCTTGGACGAAAGATGCCATGTGCCGTCGGTCTAGGCGAAGCTGGTCGTTAAAGGAGAGGAAATCATACCTAGTTATCAAGTGGACGGCCTCTTGAGCAGGATTAAGTCTTGGATGGTACCACCACAGCATTCTGCTTCGATGCATTCGTTAGAACTCAGTGTTAAGATTTCTGTGACGCGGTAGCAGTAACATTGGATCTAAAGCTGCCTCGTGGTGACGAGCCAAATTCAGTGCTTTTGCATGGCACTGAATGCAAATGTATCTAGATAGAACTACAACAGTTATACTGTTAGAGAATGTTAGGTGAGGCATTTACTATAATGGGGTCAGTGGTGAAGAGTCGGGGGACTCTTCGCCGGCTTGCACGACCCCACACGTCTGAGGAGTGCCCTTGGTGAGCAAGGGCACCCCTTCACAGGCGCTGAGGCTCGGTTATTAGATCAACCCGGGCCGGGGAGATGGTGAACGCTAGCGTTACCCTATCTCGCCCCATCGGGCAGAGGACTGCTCACGGGCGGGTTTTAGTAGGTCTGAGCCCCACATAGCCCCTTCCGTCAACCCCCGTAGCGGAAGGGAAGTGCACAGAGTTTCCCCCTCTCAAAAAAATAAGGCATTTACCATCCGATTTATAATGTAGAGTAGGTACATAATCAGTCCATTATGTGCCCACTGCTGGGACTCGAGCCTTCCTCTCAGAGAGGAGGTAGAGTATTATAATGAAATTTGCGCCCATACAATAAATTATTTATTCTTATGCATATGTATATTTAATTCTTACAGGCTTTAGTTAGTTATTGCTCATAACAGCTGTACACAAATTGTCTCAGATAAAAAAAAAAACTAGTCAAATGATTCGTAGTGCTTGAGTATTTCTAACTCACCTGTCTTTGCAGCTTAGACAGCTCATCTTCTGCTATCTTCTCCATCTCCATGTCGTCACTTGGAGCATTCATCTTTCTGAAGTTCCTTTTCTTTACTTTTAGATATTACGCAATGCAAGAAAAACTTTTCTCTGGTTACCTGTTCTTATCTACTTACTAGAAGTGGCTGTGCAAAAGTAAAAGCTGAAGAAAATAGTCGATAATATACAGAGCTGAACAACGTTGTGTAAAATAAAGCAATTGAAACAGATGTTTGCACGAAATTTTATCGTATTGTTTCTTAGACTGAATTTTTAACGCAAAAAGTAAATACTTTCGTAATTCAAGAAAGCGTAGGTTTCGGTCACAAAGAATTCTGAATATGTTTAAGACAAAGATCAATATCCAGGGTAGCATTGCGAGCGAAGACTGTTGAATCGATGTCACCATGGAATGAACCAAATGAAGAAGAAGAAACCTCAAATGTAGGTGAGTAGGTCTCCATTTGAAAGATATTTTAACTTTATGTTTAAAATATCCTTGACATAATTTCCCAGGTTAAATCGAATTGTTCATTCAAGATTTCTTCAAATAATATTTTTAAGTGTTGCTGTGTTTTGCAAATCTGCTTATAATATGATTCATGATAATATGATTTGAATTATAATATAATGCTTATTAATACAAATATTTGGATGGTAGGTTTGTTACTCAATCACGCCAGAACGGCTGAACGGAATTCGATTAAATTTGGTATGTAGATAGAAGAGGCACTGATAGGTAGATAATACAGAATACGTCTCATTAACATCAAAATCTTTTTTATTTTATGTTATTGCAATATAAGTTTGTATTATATATATATATATCTCAGTATTTCGTATATATTTCGTATCGCAAAATGGCAAAGATCAATTAAACAGATCATAAAACCAAAATCCTTTGTGCGCTACTCATAAAACCCAAGGCCTATAAAATTCACAAAAAATGCCTTAATTTAGACCATTATTTTTACCGAATGCTCGGTATGAGATCATTTCCTGAACTTTACCAACATACAATAATGTTTCACAATTTTTGTTTGACCAACCACTCTCTTTGTATCACCTTGATGATGTTGCTGTCCTTGTCTAACTAGTCGAGTGAACAGTATGCTATCGCTTTTTAGGATTAATACACGTGGATAAACTGGTCAAAGATTATGAAAAGATAGTATTATTATCACTTCACTATTATACATGTTATAAAACTGTAGTGATCGAATTTCTGTACAATGAAAAAAATGTAAAAAACCGAATCAGGGGGATGTAAGGAGTAAAATCGAGCTAATTTAGTTTTATTTTTGTTTTTCTGTTTGTCTGTCTGTTTACGGGTTAATCTCCGAAACAACTTGACCGATTTAAATGATATTTTGTTTGGTGGTATCTCTGGTCAACATATAGCATACTTTTGATCCCGGTAATTTAAAGGGTTCCCGAGGGATAGTTAAAAAACTGTAATTAACTGTATCTCAGTTTTCAATAAGTAAGTAATATATAGGTAGTGAGTTTTGTATTGAAATTCTCGTAAGTTTGACACATATTAAACCATTATTATTGTAATATTATGTATTGTAAATGTTTTATTTACCAATAAATTGTCTATTATGAGCCGGAAAAACATTCACGTACGCCAAAGTGTTTAGCGTGTTAATGATAATATTTAAGTGTATACTGGTAGGAATTTTGCAGATTCCGTCTTGTACTACACATTTGTCAATTACTTATTCAACCGTGAAGCTGTGGTGTGCAAACTCCAAACATTGCTGTGTTTCGTTGAAACGCAATGTTTCTAGCAAAATTACAGGGCAAGAGATAACATCTTATGTCTCAGGGTGATGAGCACAGTGTATTGTCATGCAGGGTTTTGAGCTCTTGTAGTATAACATTCTGAATGGCACTGAACTGCAACGAGCGACTTGCTCGTCTCGTCGTTGATTCATAAAAATCGGCCAAGTGCGAGTTGGACTCGCGCACGAATGGTTTCGTACTATCCATAAATCATACCATACCATAACAGAAATATTTTTTTGGCGTTTTTATAGATAGTGGTATGGAACCCTTCGTGCGCGAGTTCGACTCGCACTTGGCTGGTTTTTTTAGTATTTGTTGTTATAGCTGCAACAGAAATACATCATTTGTGAAAATGTCAACTATCTAACTATCACGGTTCATGAGATACAGCCTGGTGACAGACGGACAGACCGACAGACGGACGGACAGCGGAGTCTTAGTAATAGGGTAGTAGGGTCCCATTTTACCCTCTGGGTACGGAACGCTAAAAATTTATTATAAGCACTTTACTTGACTGAATCGCAACTAACCACAAAAAATATATTTTCAGCAACAAAAGAAAAATGAATAAAGAACTAAAATTCAAGTATAAGTTATATTATGTACGCTATTTATAATTCAATGTAAGTACCAAATCAATGCAATAAGTAAATATTTTTATTGGAACTTTTTTATCTCGTATATTTTCTTTGTGGTGCATTTTTTTTATTTTAAGCCTAGAACAGCTGCAAACATAGTTGTATATTCTGTTAATCCACCACGCAAAAGATATGTATTTTACAGAGAGACATTTAGAATATACATGTTTTATACACTTTTATCATACAAACGTACTCGTAATAAAGGTTAAGAAAAAATCATCTATATGCCCCATGGTGGGGGAAAAGTGGTCACAATACTGGCAGCATTGCTACGCTGGCTGGCAATGCAAATTTTTTGTTTAAAGCACCTTTTAGCGCCAGCATTTCGATCACCCGTCGCCTCGAACAAATGTTTGGCCAGATGCCTGTATAAGTTGAGAGCGGACGACAAACCAAAGTCTCAACCCCAAACGGTACACAAACATGTGAATATCATTCTGTAAATACACTTTTATGGCGTTTGAGGTCTTCATTATCACTGAATATTTGGTGCTTTTTCCTTCACGAATTTAGATTGGTGGTAGTATAGGTAACAGCGAAAATAAGTGAGTATTTTTTCTGGGAAGATAAAAGTAAGATAACCGATGAATTACTGAGTATCGAGATTTTTTGCTGCTGTTTTTAAACTTAGTATTTGGAAATTGATAATTATAAGTACTTAGCTCTGTTTCCAATTCCAAGTAGGTGCTTACTTAGATATGAATACCAAGTACTTATCTGTGTTTCAGAAATTGAGATGTTATAGAAATGATCCTATAAGAACTTTAAAACTATGTTTGCGTGCAAGTTTTATATCGATTTGAAGGGTAACAATATCTAAGTTTTGCAGAAATAATATAGAGTTACAACTGGACCGACTTCTTCCAACTCGCAAACTGTAAGGCTGGAATTTGAAACTCTAGTTCAATTTTTATGGTGTCAAATATACTCCATATTTTGGCATCATGGATTCTTTGGCTGTAATCCTATGAACTATACGTCTAGTTGAATCAGGAACGCCTAAGATAATAATCAGAACATCATTTAGTTGG
The DNA here is from genome assembly GCA_917880725.1 of Selenia dentaria. Taxonomy (NCBI): domain Eukaryota; kingdom Metazoa; phylum Arthropoda; class Insecta; order Lepidoptera; family Geometridae; genus Selenia; species Selenia dentaria. The sequence goes on along the minus strand of OU862896.1, from coordinate 3,495,187 downwards.
TAATAAAACTATTAAAATATATAGGTAATTAGTTACGTAACTATGAGATACGACTTAAATATGCATTTGAACTTAATGATAAATAATGTATTCGCTTAACACGTAATGAAGTAGGCACTTATATATGAACATCTACCTGTGATGTGTCCTAATACAATTAATTAATGTATATGACTGATGTATATAATCTATGACTAGATTATATTAGGTACCTATTCAAAATTACTCTAACATTTTTTTGCGTATATTAGGTGGCTACTAAGTATTTATATAAGTGTTTAGATATTTCATGATTATCTTAGTGTATTAGTTATACATTGTCTTTGAATTAAAGTTTAATTTAAACTTACATTTAATTTACAACTTAGTGTAAATATTATATAATAAATATATATAAATATTATCATTTGCTTACAAAGGAAAGATTATATCTGGCTGAAATGTCGATAAATAGTCCTAGTTTAAGTATAGAAGAATCAAAGCATTAAAGTTTTCATAAACAGTTGGTATACTTACTTAAATAAATTATAAGTTTTCAAATCATTTAAAATAAGTTTAATTCATGATACATCTAGAAATATCAACAGCCACAATTTTCAGCACAAGTTTAGTTATATTTCTAATTTACTAAAGAATTTCACAAAAGTATAGATTTATTCTCGAACCTCAAACTTTATCTTAAGCGAACGTTTTCTTACCTGCACATCTGTACGTAATCGTACCCCTACATAATCTTTGCCAGCGAGCGGGCGCAGTTCGGCGGCGAAGGCTTCGCAGCGCAGCGCTCTGTTCTGTACTCTGTTGTGTCCGGACCGTTGTCGAGGCAACATCCACGCCCGCGCCGCGTTGCGCAATCGACCAAACACTACGCGATCGCAAACCTATGACCCGTGTACCTCATACAGTGCTGTGCAGTGCCAGTGTACCCAAAATGATAATATAAGTAAAACACCACGATCTGTGACTACCATGGCATTAAAAAAGGATTTCGACCTGAACAAAATCAAAATAAAAATCCCTAAAAACCTCAAACTCCAACAGGCTATCGAGAAGTTCTTCAAAAAGAACCAATACACGAAAATAGTGCAAAGTTAGAGAAACTGTTTTTTTAGAATAAATGGCCGGTGAATCGAGTGCAAATATTAGTAGAAGTAGCAATATAGAGTTAGAACCACCCGACCGCGTTAAGTCACCTAATTTTATATCTGATGAAACTGAGTTCGTTGGTCGCGGAGTTACAAGATCCACTGCACCTATTGTTGGTAAACACAGGCGAAGCAGGAGTAGAAGCGGGACAAGGATCACCCCCTCGGTTTTGAGTGTGACGGACGAGTTTTTTTATGAGGATTTAGAGCAATACGTGAGAGAAATGTCTGCTACAAGGGAAACAACACCAGCAGCCGGCGGTGCCGCTGAGCCTGATATCTGGGCTCAACTTCAACAAAAGGAATCCGACTTACTTCTAGCAGCGGAACTCGGGAAAGCCCTTCTCGACAAGAACGAAGAGCTGAAGAAAGAGCAGGAGCGTGTAACGGAAGAGTACAACAAAAAAGTTGAGGTAAGCAATTAATTTCACTCACTTACATATCTGCCTTTTTATATTATATCTTAATTACATCACACTAGAGTTTAGTTTTGTTTTCCGGCGAGTTTCAATGAGGTTATTGCCTATTTTGGCTTGTGCAATTGACGTGCACTTGATTTAAGCAGTTTTCGGACGAGTGCACTTCTAAGCGTCTAATTATTGGCCATTTGTTGGTTATAATGTTGTTTACGTAACAAATGCATAATTGAAACTGAAGCTATTTGTCCTTTGTGATCCGCAAAACTGAGACTCCGGTATATTATGATCAAATGTATCAATAATAAAATTGGTAACTATTTATAAACCATATAAACATCCTAACCATCGTCCAAACCACCGAAATTACACACAAAGGAATTTGTATCTAAAATATCGTTTGGTCACGAAGATGGATCTTTAACTTTATTATTTACACAGAAATGAATCTAAATTATCTAATGGATTCTATTTTACTTACGGACACAAAGATAATATAATTGTGATCATGGGATAAACGAGCTTAACTAACGGGCTTTACGGGATTCCTTATAAAGGAGTGCAAAAAGTACCAGGGCATAATGAGTTCGTAACAGGTTAAGTGTTTTTACGCTCAGCTCAGCAGTTGTTACTTGGAAGCTGTTACATTTTTTGTTCTCCTAGTAATTTGTTCCTAGAATTTATCACCTTGTACGTTATTAGAGTGGTGCATTAAATTCCTCTGTCAGTACAGTGACATTATCATCACTGTCATCTTGGAAGAATGTTATCTTATCAGAATCATGTATTGGTAGCTGATATAGGAACGTGAGTGCATGCTTCCAAGGTAAACCGTCTTTAATAAACTAGAACTATACACAAATACTTATATAAAATTTTAAGTGTCTGCTTGTTATGTTAAAGTAAACAGCATTTTAATAAATGCATATAAAATCTCTCGTATCGCTCGTATATACGATACTAAGGCTCGCTCGTACCCTGATTAAAGAAAATGTAGAATTTTTAAACACCTAGTGTAACGAAACAGATCGATAGTATATTATGAAAAAAATACAAAGGTTAGAAAAGGAATAGGAAAAGAGTAATAACCGAATAGAATGCATAAATGTAACTCTCTTACAGCAGAAAAAAATCCTGAATAGGTCCACAAAAATAAACTTTCACGTCCAAACTCTCAGAATTTTCAGCGATAACACTATATTTTTTTAAGTAATATTTAGTCAACGTATAGTACTAAAGTAATAACCAGCAGTTTTTTTAATTGTGTTAGTATATATCGAAAAATATAAAGAAAACGTACAAAATTAACGCATTTTCGCATTACTTCGTCCAATCTAACAAGCGATTTTCAACCTTACGTAAAGCATCGTAAATTATTTTAAAATTGGGGTTGGACCGCGTCTTAAGTAATTGTCTTTTTTTCCGACTAACCTCTAAAACGGCGGAACCAATTTTGACGAGACTTTTACTGGCAGATAGGATAGCTGATCTTATATGGAGTAACATAGCCGACTTTTAGTTCAACAATTAATTAATGCAAAAAACTTTTATCCTGCGAGACCACGCGAGCAAAGCCGCGGAGAGGCTATCTGTTATCATACAAACGAGAGCAAATAAATACGTAAGCATCAAAGTATTCTATATCAAGAAGTGTTTTCTGTTTCCGGACTTTTTGGTTGTGAAATAGTTCTGAAAAAATTTAAGGTGAAATAAAAAATGCCATCTTTTGCAAATTGTTCAGGTAGAAACTTAAGAAGCGGAATTAATTCATTTACACACGATGCTTGCTATGTTTTGTAATAGAAGATAACTTTTACTAATTAATAAATGCCTCTATTTGCAATGTCTTCCGCCAACCATGACACAGAGACATGGACGATTAAAATTGTACAAAGCAAATAGATTAATAGGGGTACCTAACCTACGTACATTTCGCGCCGTATCACTTGAGTTAACATTTTATTTTATTTATTTACTTAAACTTTATTTTACATTTAATGACTTATACATGTTTACTTATTTGCTAAAATTATTTTATATTACCTGAAATTGGCAAAATTGTCAACGCCGCACAAGCCATAAACAAGAAGTGAATTATTTTTCATATTAATTATAAAATACACATTACCAGAATATAGTTTATTAACTAAACAATATTTCAATATGAAATTTATTAAATCCTCGAAGTCTCTTACTTCTTTCTTAGAGAAAAAGTTAATGCATCGGTGAAAACATATCGTTTAAGAAGTTATTTCGTATTTTCAATACATTGGAGCATGTGTTTTTTACAGTAATTAATGTTGGGGTTTCTTCGATTAGGTAATGATTACTGATCGAAGAAAATCCCAACATTTATTTAACTTTTTTTATGATATGATATGATATCCGGAACCTAGGTTATGCGAGTAGTTATCTAAACTGCTCATTGCTCAAATTACTTTGTTAAATTTCGATGTCCAACATTTGAGCAAATTTCTTTGATTGCCATTTCATTCGTAAATATTTTTTAATTCGTCCAAGATTTCCTTGTAATTTGCGTAGTAAAAATAATTTTAGACTTTTTCTATCTGGTACGTCCACAAACAATTCATTTTTGTCTTCAAATCTTGTTCAGTACCCTGAACTTCAAATGTTTATAAATTCGTCCTACTATAGTTGCATATGCGTCTGAACGTGTCGCTTTATTATTGTAGGAAATTATCTCGTATCATAAATACATTAATTGCATTCCTAAACATTTAACAAAACTTTCGTCATTGGAAATGTCCACGAAATTTTATTTGCAGCCATTATAAATAATATGCCACATAACCTTTGCTCAAGTATCGGTGATGCTAGTAAATTGTTTGAAGTCATCCAATTTATTTGATCAAACGTACATTGGACTGGAACGCCAGCTCTAAGGGGATTATGCGCAAAAAAGTTACAGAAAGAAGTGTTACGTTTATTCTTCTAATACTATTTATTTTAAGTTTATATATGAGTTTATACCTAATCATGACCCTTGCATCAGTAACACTTTTAAATACTGTGACAAGTTTAAAACTTATAAAACAAAAGTATTTATTACGTTGATACCTAAACATGATGATAAAGATAGTCAAAAATAACCATTCCAATGTTAAAACTATCACAACTGAAGTATTTACATAAGTATTTGTTAAAGTTAACTACGCGTACCTATTACGAGTTACGACAGGGCCGGAAGGTCGATGCATACCAAGGATTCAATCTATAAACCCCAATATAATAAACTGTATCCACACTACTGACTAAACAAGTCGTGTTGAAGAATTTAACTTTTATTACAAAATTAGAACAACTCCTATATCAAAGACTTTAAAAAAAACTGACATATTTGAACACTTTTGAAAACAACAACAACTCTGCATGAGGTTCAATTGTATAATGATGAAATTCACATAGTGATTGTAATGACCTAAAATACCTGATACCGTAATTAATAAAGATGCTGACAAGAAAACTGTTCTTGAAGACAGACCTCATTTGCAATTTATTCATTACCATTACCACCACAATGGCGGAATAGATAACATCTAACTTCATCTTCAATGAGATTAAGAACCATTGTTTTTTCTTAACTTGGAAATTACGATTTCTCACACTTTTTAACCCAGTTTCGGTTGACTCAAAAAAGCTAAGTGACTTCCTTTTTGAAGATTAAGCGCTTTCGCAGACGGTTTCTAGAAATTTGCTATTGTGTTTGGAGTTTACAATTACTGATGAATCCCTTATTATTTTTGCCTACTTACCTACGGTCGAAACTTGTTGCAAATCAAGTCAAATTGGTTTGTTAATGACTTTTTATACCTCAATTGCCTACTTATTATTATTGGTAAAACAATCGTTTTTAATGCATTATTATCAATTAGGTACCGAACTAATAGCTGAACCCAAGGACTTTCGCTCGGTGGGTCTATAGGAAAATGCATATATGAATCCACGTAAATATATTGAATGTATACGTACCGTGAAATGTCCAAAAATCCTTCGTTAAGGGATGAATCATTATCTGATCTGTGAGATGAATAGATCATAATAAGTGTCAAAATTTCAAGTGAACAACTCAGGTTCAAGTAGCCTGATGAAACAGTCAAGACATAGTGTAGGATGACTGGTAGAAAATGTTTTAGCATTAAGTCCTCCATTTGTACTTTATTTTAGTGCAATAAAGAATTAAATTATAATAAAATAAATAAGACAAAGAAATTATAGATGTAGGTATTTTTAATACATAATGTGAACATTTCAACATAACATCATCCGTAAATAATCTATCTAATATACTTAATTGCCATTTTAGTGAGAAATATTCCATCCTTTGGACGGGATTCGAAGCCGCGTCTTCCGACAATCGGTGTGAGACGCCATGAGCACTAGGTTACCGAGGCACGAGGACCTATAACGTCACAGGCCCTACTCCCACCTCTTAAAGCAGCCATGGTTCAACCTTACCATTAAATCTGGTACCACCACGTAAATATAGCAAGTTTAAAATAATAATGGATTACGATAGACGTTTTGATGACGTAGTATCAAATATTTCACTCGATTCACATACTTTTTCATGATTTTAGACACTAAGTTTCATTGTTCCCATGTCAAATTTTTGCAGATCCGTACTCCTATATCTTAAAGTAGTCATATTGCAACGTTATCATTAAATTTGGTTGACGATTTTGTGTTGATGGGAGTACGATAGTAAGTATGATTATTCTAAGCTTATTACAAAACGCTCCTGATTTATGATAGTTTCGTAAAAGGTGGGAGTAGGGCCCCTGGTCACAGTTGCCTAGATACATGACATTTTCATGACACAGATAACTCATAGTTTGTATGCCAAAGCGTGACATGTTGACGTTTTTGATACGAATACTTTTTCGCAAATTGTTTGTGCACAAACAATAAAAAGTAGGCAAACGTTAGCGCATCACGCTTCCACTACAAACTATGAGTTGTCTGTGTCACAGTTGCCATAGATAAATGACAGTTTGTACTGTTGTATGTGAACGACACGTTACGTTACACTTACGCAGTTATTCCTACTAGGCCCACTGATCTGTGTCTCACTGCGTAAGTAAACACCTACCTACTAATGGCAAAATCTATAAAACTAACTATGTGTACGTACTTGATATTGTTATGGCACTTCGAGGGGTGCGTCATAGTCATTACAGTCGCTATCACAAGTATGATAAGGTGGATTGCCGTTATCAAGGACAAGCATTTCCGATAGCGGATCATTTCATATATATTTTCCCGAAATTTATCTGTTTTATTTTATTGGGCAACATTACCACCACCCTTCTTCATTGTCTGCCATTTCGACATCTACTTCCTACTCGGAACAATAACAGGGCATGTAAGCCGGGCTAAAATAAAAAATGAAATGCATATGCCTACCTTTTTTTACTTACGATGTTAATAGTGCTTAGGAAAGAGACATATAATACCGTTTTGTTTCGTTTACACTTTACATGCAGGTGGTCACAAGTTATTTTTTGGATAGTGACGATCCATCCTCATTTTTTCCCGAACTATGGGATTAACATAAAACTACAAAATTAAGTTGATAGCCGACTTAAAGTATTTCGACGTATTCGATAGAACTTTTGTATTTGTTAGCATTATAAGATGACCAAAGGTAACCATTTGACATTGCTCATTTTTTACTTTTGACACGTTAAAAAATAATTAAAACAAACAGCCATGTTTTGTTTCACTCACACCTTAGGACATGCTATTCGACATAAATGAATAAACTATAGAGTACTCGGTTCTGTTTTAGCCAGGATTCCAGGCCCTGTTATTGTTCCGAGATTTCCTTCACCCATCTGCTAATAAGAACGGGCTTTGATACAAGAAACTGAAATTCAATCTATCACGTGAAATAATAGATTTCCGTTCGCAGTCATGGTTGCAACTTGCACGTGGCAAACATTACATACCTACCATGAAGAATCGGAGTGTGATGGCTGAACCAGAGTCGAATCAAATCGAATCAAGAAATTAATTTGTGATAGGTACCTACACACAATTGATTTTGACCGCAAACCTACACACAAATCAATAAATAAACTAATGTTTACTAATTAACACTCGTACTATGAATAGTAACTAAATTGTAACCAATACTAAATACGTAAACTACAATATAATATCTATCTACATAAATGAGTTCCCTTTTTCTACCGCCTTCAAAAAAAAGGAGGAGGTACTCAATTCGACTGTATTTTTTTTATGTTTGTTACTTCATAACTTTCGACTGGGTGAACAGATTCTCAAAATTCTACTTTTTGTTTGAAAGCTAGTGCTTCCCGTGTGGACATTTCTCGTTCCCATTTAAATTTCATCAAATTCGGTCCAGTAGTTTTGAGATACACTCCAATAACTGAATAGAATGGAAGACTAATTGTTCATATATTTTTTGTATATTTTATCTACCTACAATCTACACTAATATTACGAGTATAAAGATAAATAAATTGTGTTTTTTAATGTGTGTAATGAATAAACTCAAAAACTACTGCGCCGATTTCAAAAATCCTTTCACCATTGGAAAGCTGCAATCACCCTGAGTACCATAGGCTATATTTGATTTATCATCATCCTCAATCACCGCGCGGGTGAAACCGCGGAGAGCTGATAGTTCTATATATTTTCGTTATAATAACTAAATATAATCATAGGAACAACGTATAAAATATATCATAGGTAATGTACTTTTAGCGCTTTTGCACTTTTAGCAGACTGACTACAAATAATGATCATGAAACATGTTTATTGACTACCTGCGCTCCGCGGTTTCAGCCGCTTGGTGATTGATGATGATGATGATGATTCTATGTTAATCTGAGATGATGTAGGATTGTAATGATGAAAAAAATTTTCAAATCGGTCCAGATGTTTCGAAGTGTATTCAATTCAAATTAACAAACAAATCTTTCTTCTTTATAATATTATTATTAATGTAGATTTTGTTTGATAAGAAAGGGCCATTCCATAGTCGAACCACAGAATAAATAGTAGTACTAAACTAAGTACCTCCTACAAATTGTACGGTATACTTAGGCTACGTTCCGGAAAGCGCTGAAATCACTCGCGGCGTTCGCACACCCATTCCCTTAAAAGCCCACGGTCATCGTGAGCGAACTCGATACGTCGTCAGCGTTGGTTAGTAACCAGCATATGCTGAGATGGGTCCATTTTGAGACAGGTACCATTTAGTTAGCGTGTACCTTATTATTTTACACACAGCAACACGTACTCGTAGGTACGTGTTTTTTATTTACCTTTTTGTTTATTGTTTGTCTTTTCACTGGTTTTTATAATTCCGTGCTTGCCTTGTCTTGTACATGTTAATTTAGTGTCACTTAGTCTTAAATAAATATAATTTCATTTTTTCATTTTTTCATCGATGACGTCACTGAAAACGCTCACAACGCTCGCAGAACGATGGTGGGTTTTCGCGGTCGTTTACTAGCTGTCACTGTAGCAAGCATCAAATGTATTAGGATTCTATCGATTTTTGACAGAAAAGTTGGCGCGCTTTACGCGACCGCGTACCGTTCCGCTTGGTTTGAACATTGCAAGCATTCATTCTAACCGGAACGCTGAACCGGGGCGCGACAGTTGTGAGCGCTGACGGCGCTTCCCGGAACGTAGCCTTAGTATACTACCTCGTACAAATTGTACGGTATACTTAGTACTATGTCTGTGGCTGATTGGTCCTTGTGAGAAATTCCTGGCGAGTGAAACCGTACCATTAGAAATCGATTTGCTGACGAAACTCACGAGCGCTCGAATACTTCAGATAACGCGCATTACTGCATTCTTGCTCACAATGGAAATAACCACATCTTTTGTTGGAGCCGTTCATTTCAAGCCTTTACAAATCCGATGTTGCCAATGCATTGAACTTTTAATAAGATAATATCGCACTCTCGCCGTGACCGTGAAAAGTGAAATTATTTATCATCATTTCTTCTGTCTGACAAGTACAATTTAAAAAAAATTATACCGACTTCCATTCTATTCAGTTATTGGAGTGTATCCTAAAAACTACTTAACCGAATTCGATGAAATTTAAATGGGACCACACGAGAAGCACTAGTTTTCAAACAAAAAAAGAATTTTCAGAATCGGTTCACCCAGTCGAAAGTTATGAGGTTACAAACCAAAAAAATACAGTCGACCTGGTCTTTTTTGGGAGTCGAAAATGACTGCTACTTAGACATTTCTTGATTTTCTTGGTTAGTTTGATACACATACAGATAGGTATACTTATTAAGAACAGATTACATTGATCTGGTGCTATAGATAGATAATACTTATTGTGAAACTTAAATGTAGGAAAAACAAAGATGGTGTCACAAAAGGCGGCCTTATCACTAAAAGTAATGCTAATAAGTATCTTCCAATCAACCTTAATCATAGTGATTTAAGTATTTTAATTGCTATAATCACCTCAGGAACCTTTGCTACGAATACTGATATTCTGTGGGCCGACCCACACATAATCAAAATAATTCATAGGCGCGCGACCGTACTGTTCAAAGAGAATATAATATATTCGACCCTCGCTGCCAATGTACCTACATATAGATTTAATCAAAACACAAATAAAAAAAAACCATAGTCATCAAAACGCAGTGCAATTAGGCTGTTATAGAAAAGAGACCGAAATTACTCGAAAAACAGGGAAAAAATATCTTTGACTAACCTTCGTATGAATTTGTTTCAATGAAAATTATCAAAAATATTAACTCAATGTTTGCGATTAACAAAAGATGACTCTTTTATGAACTACAATTCTATTGGAAGTATATAGTATGGTTCCTTGTAGATAAGTAAGTAATCGATCGCCGAAAAATATAATGATACCATCGCCAAATCTTTATAACGCCCAAATCTAATCATAAAACACATTTAAACACATATAATCCATTTATAATAAAACAAACCCGTCCTTATCTTTTAAAAAACATTGTGATTTCCAACACATCAAAAATCAGTCATCTATATACTCGTATATAAAAGCGAAAGGTCACTCACTCACTCATCACGAAATCTCCGAAACTACAAGTGCTAGGAGTTTGAAATTTTGCATGCGGGTTCTTTTTAGGACGTAGGTGCTCACTATGACGGGATTTTATGAAATTCAAACCTTAAGGGGTTTTTTTGGGGTTGATAGTTTGTATGAAACTTCGTTACTGTGAGTTCTAAAAGTTTAAAATTTTGCATGGGGGTTCTTATTTGGACCTATGTACTCACTAAGACGGGATTTTGTGGAATTCGACCCCTTATTGAAATCTGTAATTACCGAAGCCGCTGGCGGGTCAGCTAGTTTGCGATAATTCTACTTGCTTTACGTGCTATCACAAAGTGTTTTGTGAATCAGTCATTTTATTAAATACTTGCTGCTCTCCGCGGTTTCACCCGCGCGGTGATGGATGATGATGATGATGATGAATCTTATATAGCATATGTTACTCAGTCATGTAGCTTTCCAATGGTGAAATAATTTTTGAAATCGGTCCAGTACTTTTTGAGCCAATACAAACAAACATACAAATCTTTCCTCTTAATAATATTAGTATAGAAGTATAGATGTACTGTATTTATTGAAAATTCACAAATCCTGAGATTAACATTTCTAATAACTTATTTGATACTTAAATTCGCGATAAACGTAATTACAATAATAAAATGTACCTAATATTTATAAAGTCATTTCTAGTTTTTTGGATAAGTAGTTTCATCATCATCATCATCATCATCATTATCAGATTATTAATAATTATAACAAAAACTAAATTAAATAGTAGTTATATTTTCTACAGACACTAATATCGATATATAAGAGTTATCTTATCATTTATTGGAATAATGAGAAATAGATTAAACAATAGTCTTACTTATCAAACTGCGCCCCGCTGTTTCACTTGCGTGGTAATGATGGCTGATTATGATGATGATGAAAAGTACCCCATGTCCTTCACCGGGATATAAACTATTTACTTATTTCATATTTCATTACGATCTATTCGTACATTTAGGCGTGATAAGGTAACAAACAGACAGAGTGACAAACATTTTATAATATTCCTAGCTGCGCTCAGCGGTTTTACCCGCGTGGTGATGTATAATGATGATGATGAATAAAAATATATAGCCGATGTTCATCAAGGATAACGACAGGCCGGTTGGCGCAGTTGGTAGCACCCCTGCCTTCTGAGCCGCTGGTCCCGGGTTCGATCCCCGGACAGGTCAAACATTTGTGTGCATGAACATGTCTGTTTGATCTGTGTCTGGGTGTGTATATGTATTTAAGTATGTATATCAGTCATCAGGTTACCATAGTACAGGCACTGCTTAGTTTGGGATCTGAAGACCTTTGTGTGGGTGTTGTCCCATATTATATTATTATTATAATGGGTTCTAATGGTACATTTCAAAAGTAAACACTATTGCTTGCAGACAGAATCTGGCACTCATGAAGACTCTTCCCGCCTTCTCAACTCGGACTAAAGACTTTCAGAGTTTAAACCATGTTTAAGGTTAAACGAGTCTAACTGCAGTTGGAGCGGGATAGATTGTTGAACGTTGTGATATAGTAGAATCGGCCTTCAGAACTGTACACAGTTTAACCACACACGTTGCAGTTCCTGGAAGAGTAGTGTGATTTCTGCGAAACCTATTGTATTATTGGCCAAGTATGGCGAATCGCGAGGTTAAAAAGTCTATCAATGCTTAAAATCTAAACAGTGCAATGTAACACAGCATCACGCGTAATTAGGGCTAGAATACACGGAACGGTGCACACGGCCTGTGTTGCCAGTCCCGTTACCATGTGATTCACCATGTGAATGGACCTTCTTTGTGACTTTAACGTATCCGGAAATCTGTGCTTTTGTGTATTTTTAAATATAGCACGTTTTCCGCAAATGAATTTGGTGGGAAAATCCTGCGTTTTCATACAACATTACAGTGGCTTATGCAATCGGTTGGTAGTTTCGTATCATACGGAATCGAAATGAGCTTCGTTTGTTAACATAAAGTTATTTTGATGGCAAGTTAATTTGCGTAGTTCCTAAATCATCACCATTACCGCCTAATGTAAATAGTATAATATATATTATTATAATAATATATATATTAATATTTTTATCTCACATGGAAAACAAACAGCTGCTTATTTGCTTATGGGTCTAAGATAATTAACCTTAAAAAGCCTAAAGAAGTTTCCGCTTATAGATATAGGAAACATAATCGTTATAATAGTTCCCACTGTTGCGCTTCCTTTAACTCTTTGCGTACGGGAAACGTTAATGTACGTCAGTTCCATTCATAAATCTTTTGTTTTAATTACCACGGTATAGAAAAGTATTAAGAGAGAGGAATTGGGCCATAGTCCACCACGCGGGCCTATTGCAGCTTGGTGGATTGGCTAGTGGCCAACCCAAGATTTCAAGTCCCCATACGACGGTTATAATCATTTAAAGAGTTGGAATTCGATGCTCGGACCGCGTGCCTCGGTGGCCTAGCGGTCATGGCGTCTGACACGTATTGTCGTAAGACGAATCCCGTCTGAGGATGTTAATTTTTGCGCTACAAGTACAATTGGAAAAATTTAATACTGACTTTCATTGTATTCAATTATTGGAGTGTATCTCAAAAACTACTGTACCGAATTTGATGAAATTTGCTTGAAACACCAGCTTTCAAACAAAAAAATAATTTTAAGAATCGGTTCACCCAGTTGAAAGTTATGAGGTAACAAACATTAAAAAAACAATCTAATTGAGTACCTCCTCCTTTTTGGAAGTCGGTAGAAAATTGCAATATTTGCCTCGCTAAGCAGGCGTTAGTGCTTTAAAATTCATTTAAAAAAAATAGATTTTTCTTTTTGTCCGTATTACATTAAACTGTTCCAGCGGTACCTACATATGCATCTTCGATCAAGGCAGACACAGATTATGATGTAGTAAATATGTACAAAAGTTCCAACGCTCACTCGTTTCTGTTGACCTCTGAAGAACCGGTCAAACAAGAACCGGCCTTACTAATGGACCCACACCGCCGCCGCAGGCTTTTGACTTCCTTATTTGACGTGAACCTGAAACTGATGTTATAACTTAACTTCTCAATTGTCTTGGATGAAGATCTTGAAGCTTTGCAGTCCGGATTATTTTGTGATAAAACAGCATCAGGGCTGAAGCAGCACTGTTAAACTCCAGGCTACAGAACAATGGTACCACCATAATCTATGAGCATAAAGGCGATCGTCCACCGCCAACTAAACTAAGTTAGTTTAGCTTAGCTCACACTATAGTATAAACCATTTTACGTTGTCGTAGTTTGCGGTGGACGCACATATATAAAAACTGGCTTAACTATATGCGCTAAGCTAAACTATCTTAATTTAGTTGGCGGTGGACCATCGGCTTAAACCTTTTTTATTTTATTTCTAAATAGGTATATACACACATAAACAAGTTTGTGATCACTAGCATAAGCTGATAAAAGTTTTTAAACTGAAATGGTCACAAATGCAATAATTTATTGTGAGCTCTCGATATTTCGGCACAGTTGCATGCGCCATGTTCACGAAATATCGAGAGCTCACAATAAATACAATACATGGTAAATATCCCGTTTCTAACGTTAATTCTAGCATAAGCTGATATATTTTTTTAATAGAACTTAATCAACAATTTATTAATAAAAGATTTATATTCAATATAACTCCTCCCCTGGCTCGCACACATGCGGTGATCCACCTGGGCATGCTGAGCATCAAGTTATCCAGAATTTCTTGGGGTAACCTGTCCCATTCTTGAATAGCGGCTTTACAGAGCTCTGGCATTGTCTATGGGGACGTGGCTGACGGTTCCAAACAGCTCGCTTAAGAGCATCCCACGTGTGCTCTATTGGGTGTAAGTCAAGCGAGCAGGCAGGCCAGTCAAACCTTGTGATGTATTCTCGGAGAGCAGCATTGACTCATCGGCCTCGTTGGGCGGGCGCATTATCATCGACCAGTACAAATTGGTGCCCATGGTTTACTCGGAATGGTCTGACAATTCCATCAATAGAAACTGCTCTATACAAGTCTGCTGTCATGATGCCTCGATACAATATCAAAGGCGTTCTAGCTCAAAGTGATCGCAATCTGTTTTCCACTACCGATTTCCAAAAAGGAGGAGATACTCAATTCGACTGTTTTTTTTATGTTTGTAAACTCATAACTTTCGATAGGGTGAACCGATTCCCAAAATTCTTGTTTGAAAGCTGGTGGTTCCCGTGTGGTCCCATTTCATCAAATTCGTTCCAGTAGTTTTTGAGTTACACTCCAATAACTGAATAGAATGGAAGTCAATTAAATTATTCAAATTGTTCTTGTTGATGTGTGTATATATATGTATTTTTCAAAAACATGCCTTCAAGTAGAACCTATGTAGATAGCTACTGAAAAATATATCACTTGCTGCTGCATCCTGCGCTGAAAATGTTAATCTTTGCGCAAAAAGTAGCGGATGTGTATCTCCATTTCCAAATTCACTCAAATCCATTGAGACACTATTACAACTGTACCTACCTGTTAGGTCTACAGTGTCGTGAGGACATAGTTACTTATAAATACGTTCATGTGAAAAAATTTAAAGTGTGAATTATTTTATCGTGATGGGTAAAACTGGTGTAGCTGTAAAACTACTTAGAAACTGTATACGTTCAATTAGGAGAAGGTTCATACTTACTAACGAAATACGAAATGCCGATACGGAACCTGCAGTATATTGACAGTTTTAGATCTAAATTGAAAATGTATATTTGTCACCATCAAATTAAGCAGGAAACTTTGCGACATGACACAAGTGTGATATAATTAAACAACTAAGCATTTTTGTTTTTCTCCTTGATGTTCTTTGTTTTTTATGGTGTATTGTGTATATTATGTGTTTTAATGTGTTTTAGGAGTAATATATTTTTTTGTGCAAATTGTTCTTGTCAGTATAATTTTAATGTTATATTGTACTCTTTTGTGTTACGATCCGTGATGTCACCGGGCGGCTTCTACGGAAGATCAGCGCTGGTACCTTCAGCCGGCATTATGCTGAGTAGAGGCCGTTTGGCAATAACTATTTAGTTATTAATGTTTAGTAAAGTATTTGTTCATGTTTTTTTGCCACAATAAACTTATTTCATTCATTCATTCATTCACCATTCATTCAAAGGTTAGACTTAAGGTTACTATTATAAAGAGAAAGATTGTTTGTTTGAATTGAATAGGCTCCGACACTACTGGACCGATTTGAATAACTGTAACCATTCGAATCCTACATTACCCTTGATGAACATAGGATATATATTTTGATTCGTCATCATCATCTACCACGCGGATCAAAACCGCGGAGCGCAGCTAGTAATAAATAAAAAAGTGACGAATCGTTTTTGATTCCATACAAATTGTACTTTTATGACCTACTCTACCTGAGCCGCCAGCGGTCGCTCGATTCACCCCTTCCTTAGGCTACGTTCCGGGAAGCGCCGAAATCACTCGCGGCGTTCGCACACCCATTCCATTAGAAGCCCGCGATCATCGTGAGCGAGCTCGATATGTCATCGATGACGTCACCGAAAACGCTCACAACGCTCGCAGATCGTAGGTGGGTTTTCATGATCGTTTGGGAGCTGTCACTGTCAAACATCAAATGTATAGGATTCTATCGATTTTTGACAGAAAAGTTGGCGCGCTTTTCGCGACCGCGTAACTGTTCCACTTGGGTTGAACATTGCAAGCATTGATTCCAACCGGAACGCTAAACCGGGGCGCGACAGTTGTGAGCGTTGACGGTGCTTCCCGGAACGTAGCCTTAGTGGATAGTTATAACATACAAGGCACTAACTGTCAAAATTTTAAGTTCGTAGCTCAACGGTTTAGACTCTGCGTTAGCGAGTCAGTCAGTCAGTCAGTCGGGGCTAGTAATTAGATAGAAAATCAGACAAATATTAAAAATTCGTGAATAGAAAGTATTATTTATTATATCTTACAAGGAATTGTAGTTTTTCAACCGACTTCCAAGACAAGAGTCCATTGGATCCAAGAGATTGGTTGAAACCAATGTGTGTTACCAGTGATGACTTACGGCGCTGAAACGTGGTATCTTACTATGGGCCTCATAAGCAAGCTCAAGGTCGCACAACGAGCTATGGAGAGGGCTATGCTCGGGGTTTCTCTACGTGATCGAATCAGAAATGAGGAGATAGATATATATAGATAGACGTAGAAGAACTAAAGTCACCGACATGACCTCTAGAAGATAAGCCAGTTGAAGTGGCAGTGGGCAGAGCATTTAAATGGGACCACCTCGGATGTATACATACTCTACCATATACGGTCGAATTGAGAAACCTCTTCCTTTTTTTAAGTTGGTTAAACCTCCTCCTTTTTGATACCTACCTATAGGTACCTACTCTTGAACTATCCTGGTACCGACTTCAACAAGTTATTTCACATTTTTAAGTGTTGAACGCTCTGGGTTAGACACCAACACCTATCGCAGTAGGTACACACACACACACAAAAAACCTGATGCCCAAAATACACCATTCGTAGTTTCTAGAACATTGATCTCAACAAATGATTTACGACGCGAACTCTTTCACCATGCTTCATAAAACTTCGTAAGTACAAACCTAAATAAATTGTACTAAGAGACTACGGGCACAGTAATCTGTGCTACGGGTATGCCAGAAGTATCATATACCTATATATCATATAGTAGGTATAGCTTCAATAAAACCTTATGTCCGAAATATTACAAGGTCATCTCATGGCTTCGGGGCATTAGCGAATGTGGGCTAGCAACAACACGCTCTGGCATTCTATTTTATTGACCATAACGGGCGAATAGACGCGTTTTGTTAACCAACTACAAAATGGAGGAGGTTCTATGTTCGATTGTATGTATTTTTTAACAGACTTAAAACAAGTGGGTACAATATGAAAAAATGTATACCGACTTCCATTCTATTCAGTTATTGGACTTTAACTTAAAAACTAATGGACCGAATATGATGAAATGGGACTACACGGGAAGCACCAGCTTTCAAACAAAAAAAGAATTTTGAGAATCAGTTCACCCTATCGACAGTTATGAGGTAACAAACATGTATAAAAAATTTGCCAGCCCCAGTCATCAACTTACTAACATTTTTGCTTACTGGAGTTGTCGAGTCTGACATAGAGCCGCCATTTTTCAAGATTTCATTCAACATTATGTTAGCAATTGAGATACATAATAGCTCTGCAGATCCCTAAATAAGCGGTAAGCGGTCTCCACGGGCCCAAAGTTTAAATCTCGTATTGATCCATAATTTGGAAAGACTTCATCGAGATAATGCGACGGTAGTTTTGACACAGCACGCCCGACTTGGCGTTTCAAAGTGTTTCTTTGACGGCATTTTTTATGCTTTCATTCAAACCCATGTGCCCCTTTTCGACACCATACAAAGTTGACGGGTGGTCCTTCTACTATAAAACGTTACAATGGTTATTAAATTTACATTAAATTTAAATAACTTCTTAGACTGTCCGGGTATTATCTGTAAATGAGTGCAATTAAATCCACCGTAATTGAGTTGCGAGTTGCAAATTACTATTGTATTGATGTATGGTATTTTGTAAAGGCCCATTTACAAACAATTGATGCACCTTGTACGTTTGTTGAACAGTACGTATTGCATAAGTTGTATTATGGTGCCACCAACGAAGTTTATTCCACGTAATGTCGTTAAACTGCCGATGTAATGGAAGACCACTTAACCAGATTCCAGTTGTCAAAGAGTTTTGATAAATACTGCCTTAATGATAAATATTTAGAGCAGTATACTCCAGAAGTACGCTCCGTACTGAATCTAAGGCTTGAGAACAGATCTGAGTAAATGTTGTATTGCCTTTTCTATCAAGTCTCCACTCTAGTCGAGATTTGCCATTGAGCGTTTTTCTGGAGACCTGGAGGCCAATTCCACTAACTAAAGTTGTTCCAACTGCTATTGAACCGTAGCTGATTTACACACATTCTGCTATTGAAAAACAGTGCAGCTGCAGTTATGTTTCTATTGATAATATTTAACTATTATATACCTAGTAGTGTTAACGGTACGTTTACGTGACGTTACGTTACAATTTATCTACAGAAATAGTAGAATGGCTTTTTGTGTAATGATCGAACGGCAACCGGAGTCGCACTGCAGTTGCAGCGGGATAGATTGTTGAACGTTGTGAAATAGTAGAATTACCCCCCAGTTCTATTATTTCACAACGTTCAACAATCTGTCCCGCTGCAACTGCAGTGCGACTCGTTCTGTTGTCGTTCGATCATCACCCAAAAAGCTGTAGAATATCTTATTTATAGAGACAATTTGGAACGTAACGTAACGTCATTTTAAACTGTACCTTATATTATGGAATTATTAAACGTTATTTTAAGTTTACACGAATATCAGTTAGGGGCGCGTATTTTATCATTGAAGTTAGCAGAATATAATGTTTTGAACAATCGCTGGCGGCAACAGAAACGTAATTGCAGCTGGACTGTTTTAATAGCAGAATAAGAATGCGTTTAGAAGTCACCTTTCAGCTATGATGACTATCGTCCTGTGGAAGATGGGACATCCTCTGGTTTGGGATGCTACATGTGTGGACACACTGGCGCCGTCTCATCTCCCTGGGACGATTGATCGGGCTGGCGCTGCCGCGTCTAAAGCGGAAGACCTCAAACGTCATAAATATGTGTATTTAGACAGAATGTACATGTTTGTGCCGTTTGAGGTCGAAACTATAGGCCCATGGGGGCCGTCCGCTCTCAACTTGTTTAGGGATCCGGCGAACCGGTTGGGGCGACGGGTGACCGAAATGCTGGCGCCTATTTTGGGCAAAGACTTAGCATTGCCATCCAGCGTGGCAATGCCGCCAGCGTTTTGGCCACTTTTCCCCCACCATGGGGCTTATAGATTAGATAGTTGTTATTATTACTTCTTATTTAATTTTTAAAACCTTGTAAATAAATGAAATAAATTTCAGCTATAGTTCTATAGCAATATTATTAATGGAATCGGCCCACGTACTGTGAAACTTGCATAGTGGGCCTAGGAGGAAAATTTTCATAGGTGAAACGTAACATACGAAGTACAAACTAGGTATAAGTTATCTGTGCCACAGATGTACTAGATAAATGATATTTTGTACTGTATACGTCAACCATTACAATACACGTACGCAAATCGTACTAGTCTTTGAATGCATGCTTGATGGTTTTTGGCACAAAAAGGATTCTAATAGGTACGTATATAAAGACATTTAAATCGTTTCTGTTCATTGGTCGCCCCAAACTTACTCATGCGGAATGGACTGTCATGCTATTATGATTTATTCTAAGATTGTGTCTATGTGCTTGATATAAAGACTGTTTTGCCTGTTGAAATCTAAATGCATTTTCCTTCACCCATTTTGGACGTGTGTCCATCAGAGTAGAGCTCTTTAGTATTGTGTTTAGAATATTAATATTATTTCAAAGACCAGTTGCGGTTTGTTTCGTGTGTTGAATTAAAACTTTCCGTATGACTCATGTCGGTTTGACGGGCCGTTGGCAGAAGAATTGATGTAACTTGTGTTTTTAGCGATTTCGGTTGAGCTGTGCTGAATTTTAATAGGTTTATTGTTTTTAATTTGTCATGGTACAAGGTGTATATTACGAACTTGTCTTATACAAGGGCGTGAATATCAACCTCTACTTTAATAAAATATAACTTGTGACTTTTAAAGTTATTTAAGGAAGTACCTATACTTACATAAGTTTTGTTTTGAAGCAATTTAGGTGATCTTTGAGCAATGGCAGTGATCATCCCCTTTATCATCATCTCAGCCGTAGGACGTCCACTGCTGAACATAAGCCTCCCTCAAAATTTTCCAAAAGGACCGGTTGGAAGCGGCCTGCATCTAACGTCGTCCTGCGACCTTTATCAGGTCGTCTGTCCACCGTGTCGGTGGACGACCTACGCTGCGCTTGCCGGTCCGTAGTCTCCATTCCAGAACCTTCCGGCCCCATCGACCATCTGTTCTGCGTGCTATGTGCCCTGCCCACTGGCACTTTAACTGGTTTTAATGGCAGTGGTACTGGCCCAAAAAAAACGTTTTTAGAATAACTACCTATAGACAGCAGGTTTCCAAAAATCTTCTCAAAAGTTTGCTATGTGTGCTGTGTTTACTTGTCTCGTCACGCACACAGACGCAAACATTATATCCTCTGGTAAAATATTTACATTATAAACAACTTGCCTAGTTGATTGGTAGAAATATGTTCTATATTCCATAGGTTGATTTAAAAGTACACGAAAATAATTAATATAGACAAAGAAGGACAACAAAGAGAAGAACAAAGAACATACAAAGAATTAGCGGTTTTAAATTTATTATAATATCACTGCTGTACCAATGGCGCAAGCAAAGTGAGCCGTAAATGGCTTCATATATAAGGCTTACATACGTTTTAGGCGTACCTACCTAAGTTTTATAGGTAGGTAGTTATTCTAAGATATTGTGATAAATTTAAATTCAGTTTTTTCACATTAATTGCTAATCATTTTATTCAACCTGTTCAGTTAGTAAATTGCAATGTTGCCATCAAAATTATAGCAACTCTCAAAACCTCCAATTACCGAGTTACGCCTGCTTGTCATCAATGCGTCGACACAAAGTGAGAGTGTGCACCAAACAAAGATTGAGGCCGCGGCCTTGGTTCAAGCTGCGAACCAGTACGTTGGAGTTTTAATGATAATTCCGTTTTAAATCCCAACTTGATGAGCCATAATTTAATTTTTTTAACGAGCTAGTTTGCTTTAAGGACGATTTTGATGCCGGAATTGTGAAAGTATGTATTTACAAATATAACTGAGCAACTATTACACGTCATTTTAAAACAGTAAAAAATATGTGTTTGTCGTTTGCATACGCAAATACGGCAATTAAGAAGAAGTTTATATCAAAGTCAAAATCATTTATTAAATTTAGGCATCAAAGGCGCGCTTATGTACATCAATAATTCATTATAATGTACTTTAAAGACTACCGCCGCGTTCCAAAATAAATAGAGCCTGCCGAGAAGAAGCGGCAAGAAACTCGGGCCATTCTTTTCATATAGATTTTCATGTTTCTACTTAGGTACTACTATTATTACATTTTATGGGTGGCAGATGACAACTTGCGAGAAGTGGAGTATTCCAAGCATCTTTGTCTATGTCTAGGGATTATGTGTTATGTCTATGGATTAAATAAATATGTTATATATGACTGCTTTACATTTAATAAGTACAAAGGTTTCTTGTCGTAAAGTAAAGCCATAATAGGATATCTAATTAAAAATAAATGATTACTTATGTTAAGCTGCAAAATTATGCCTTGAGTTTTACCATAATTATAAGATAAGTGGATAATTAAAGTAATTTGTTAACTTATGATTAAGATTAAAGGCTTTGTTTATTTTAACGGAAACATTACTTCTGTGATAATACTTTTGCAGGTTCGCCTCGGAGAGCACAACACCTTTATCAGTTATTCACCCGTGAAGCAGTAGTGTGCGAACATTAATGTGTTTCGGTTTTAAGGGCAATGTTTCCAGCGAAAATACGGGGCAAGAGATTTAACATCTTATATTTCAATGTGCTGAGCGCAGTGCATTGCTATGCAAGGTTTCGAACTGTTGTAGTTTAACATTCTAAGTGGCATTGAACTGGTATGGACAAGCGTTAAGCTTAACACCAGGCGAGCTACTTGCTCGTACCGTCAAAGTTAGTTAAACAATACTTATAGTTCAGTCTGCATTTGTGTAATTACATGGGCAGAACTACGAAGAAATAATACCAGGAAGAGTAACTGCCTTAAAAAAATGACCCAATAAAAGTCATGCTTAATCAATAACATCGTTCACGCCGCTATTACTCAGCTGTCATAGTAGACGTTGCAGCACGCGCGTGGACCAAGCCCTGCTTTCCTTTTTAAATTTAAACCGATCACCGAACATGTCTATTTGTAACTTCGGAAGTAATTCGTATTTGGAATCATACGTCGTTTTGGTTTGAAGGACCACTTTTTGTGTGGAATTTGTTCTGAGTTATGCTTCCTGACATTATTTCTTCGTAGAGTAATTATTTAAAACATTTGATTATTAACGTATGATCTTCTTGTTACCTGCTAGAAATACGCGTGGATAAATTCCAGTTCAAACCGGTTCAACAATTTAGATTAATGCAATCTACTACATTAAAATGTATGGTAGCATGTCCAATTGTATAAAAAGAAATCGTTGTAAGCTGTACACGCGTGTAACGCAGGTAATGCAGCACTTGTTTCGTTTTGTGGAGGAAAAGCCGTTCAGTTATCCAATTACTGTGTTAGGTAACTCTACACTTGCTTTAACACGTGCTCAATACGTTATTGTTCGCACTTAGGGATGTAGAGGGGAAAATGATAATTTTTGATTTAGCACTTTTTGGATGTTGGCCGTCATTTTGATCAGTTGTTTATTTCGAACACCCTATTCGATGACGATTCTAGTCTTACTAATGTAATAAATGTGAAAGTTTAGAAGGAGTGAGAGTGAGCCTTAATATAAAATTTTATTATTGCTATTATTTTTGATTTTATAGTTAATAATTTTTGTAACCTTAATTATAATAACTTTGAGATCTTAATAGACGGACAGACAAACAGTAACACAGAAAATTTGAAAATAATTGATTGTCGATCTTTTAATTATTCCTAGCATTGATAGTTTTGAAACTACTAAAGATAAATAGATAGATGACGCAATTTTTTTGAAAAACTGATGAATGAATTTTTATTGGCTTCAACTTTGGATACAATATTTCAGAGTTGTTATAGCACATAAATGTACAGCTCCGACAAAACTTTACCTAAACAGCGTGTTATGATAGTTTTGAAAGTTTTAATATGTAATTTAATTTAAACGTTGCATTGTTAGTAATTAAAAATTAAATAAAAAAATAATAATAATAACTATCTAATCTATAAGCCCCATAGTGGGGGAAAAGTGGCCAAAACGCTGGCGGCATTGCCACGCTGGATGGCAATGCTAAGTTTTTGCCCGAAATAGGGGCCAGCATTTCGGTCACCCGTCGCCTCAACCAAACGTTTCGCCAGATCCCTAAACAAGTTGAGAGCGGACGGCCCCATGGGCCTAAAGTTTCGACCCCAAACGGCACAAACATGTACATTCTGTCTAAATACACATATTTCTGACGTTTTAGGTCTTCCGCTTTAGACGCGGCAGCGCCAGCGCCAGCCTAAACAACAGCGTGCAAATGTTTTAATGTAAACTAATAAAATAATACTAAGTAATCAAATAATACTAAATAATCGTAGTAAGTACTATTTTTTATTCTGTGATAAAACTAAGTAACTAAACGCATAATTTTATTACCGAACCAAGTCTTATAATTCTTAGGGCACCGACACATGATGGCCTTGTTAGTAACATTGGGGCTGGGCGGGCCTTAGAAGCGGCGGTCTCACGTTCAATCCCTGGTCGAGGCAATATGTTTGTGATAAGGAGAAATGTTTGCATTCGGGTTTTGGATATTTGTCTGAAAATGTAGACTAAAGAATATTCCGCCAGGTGGTGATATCAGAGCTTGTTATCGACTAGGTATAGATATATTATATCGTAGATACATAATTGTCCGGTACTTATCGATATCGGTTGACGGCAGCGACCGTCACCGTGTGCAAGGCTGACTGATTCGTGTTTAAAGTTGATTGCTTGTCATATTCTATATATGCGCCCCTCGGTTACACGCGCGTGGTGATGAAAAAGATTCTTTATGTTAATCCAGCGTCTTATCTATCTATATACCAAATTTCGGTAAAATCTATTCAGTAGTTTTTGCGTGAAAGAGTAATATCCATATATACAAAGTTTCGCGCTTATAATATTAGTAGGAAGTAGGATACTACACCTAACTTTATACCTATCAGTAATCAATACCAAGTACGTCGTGTACTTATACATAGGCCTAATGATTTTATACTATATAAACACATCAATTATAGAAAAGATCACAACAAACAAACCTGTGAAGAGTCCGATATTGATATTTCTGTCTGTCTATTCTCACGATATGACGTATTTTGATGAAATTGTGGATCTTATATTTATGGATGTAAGTAATATAGGATACCTCATATCCCGTTACCTAAGACCAGAGTCTTTGATCAATGTGTGTTACCAGTGATGACACACATGGCTCTGAAACGTGGTCTCTTACTATGGGCCTCATAAGCAAGCACAAAGTCGCACAACGAGCTATGGAGAGGGCTATGCTCGGGGTTTCTCAACGTGATCGAATCAGAAATGAGGAGATCCGTAGACGAACTAAAGTCACCGACATAGCCCAGAAGATAAGCCAGTTGAAGTGGCAGTGGGCAGGGCACATAGCACGCAGAACAGATGGTCGATGGGGCCTATGTTCAGGAGTGGACGTCGTGTGACGAGTGGAGATGATGATGATGATTGCGTTAAACGAAAAGGTTTCCGCGAAATAGGCGAAGAAAGCTTACATCACATTTGCAGATGGAACAAAGATCGGCACAGACATACTCAAGTATCATTAAAGAGAAAGGGTTTAAGGATGTTTTATTATTTTTGGAAGCGCACGTAAGTTTGTACATTTGCCATTCCTGTTTTATGTAATAAGGATTTATTATCATAATAGTATGGCATAATATTAATAGATTCGTGTCTCCATAAAGACCCTGACACCATCGTGTCTGCTCATCCGGAGATCGCGTGATGTCGGAATTGAAAACCTGGATTCCAATGCAGATGGACATATCTTAGACCGCACAGATCTGCATTACAAATTACGAATTATACCGAAGCGCAGCGTCGCGTCGTACGACAAATGTATGCAAGCCAATTACGTGTTTTTGTGCACTTTGGGAATGTTTGAAAACCTAGGAAATGACGCTTATAAATATTGATGAATCATAGTCAGAAAGATTTTTGTCGTGTTTTGTACTTTATGTATTGTTCGCAACAATATTTTTTAACAAAATACATTATCATAATACACGTAGTAGATTTAATATGCTAAAATTAAAATTAATAATAATAAATATCACAAAATATTACTTATCTACATGTTTGTATACTTACTAGATTTATCTCTTAGATAGGTATATACTCGTAATATGATACTTGTATGTTGCGTACTGTACAACCCTAATACCTGCTGATCTTGCAATCGACCACACTCGCATTCTAGCGATTGACGTCAATGCATTTCAACAAGTCAGCATTATTTCCTATTATCCTTCCTCAAAGGTCGGCAACGCATCCTCGAGACCTCTGGTATTGCGGATGTCCGTGGGCGACGGTATCACTTACCATCAAGTGAGCCGCTTGCTCGTTTGCCTACCTATCCCATACAATGGAACTAAAGCAGTTTAAATAATATAATATATACGTAATATATTGTTTTTGTAATTTGGTTGAACGTAACCTTTGCGTTTTAGTACCCTATTAGTTTTACAACTTAATTTCATACAGGCTTTATAGTTATAATAAGACTAGGGTTTACCTACGCAATTTAATTAAATGAAAGAAAGAAAGAAAGAAAATATTTATTGCCAAAAAACATAGTAACAAACAAAAAACACATTTAAAACATCAGGATTTAACCTTATGGCAATAGGAGTACGCTCAGCACTGAACTGTGTTAGCATTTCGCTAACGCAAGGCTGGTTTTCAGCGCAATCCTTTGCTCGAATATAGATCTTAATCGAGAGTACAGAGAAGCGGGTAAAATAACACATAATATTAAATGACGTAAGAATGACGTAATGAAAACGGTTATAAAGAATAACTATTTTAGGCTTAACTCGATGATTACTCTATCGCCGTACAACAAGAATGCATCATTATTTTCTTATTTGTTTCCTTTTATTTTCTACAGACTTCCTAAAAAAGGAGGAGGTACTCAATTCGACTGTATGCTTTTTTATGTTTGTTACCTCATAACTATCGACTGGGAGAACCGATTCTAAAAATTCTTTTTTTATTTGAAAGCTGGTGCTTCCCGTGTAGTCCCATTTAAATTTCATCGAATTCGGTGCCCATTGGTTTTTGAGATATACTCCAATAACTGAATAGAATTAAAGTCGGTATTAAATTTTTCAAATTTTACTTGTTAATTAAGTATAATACTCACACCTATTATCACTAAATACACTTAATTCGAATTTTAAAAGAGCCTAAGGTTATAAATTTAAGCCAAAATATTGTTAGTTATACGGACATTAGTTCGTCACTTTTTGGGACACCTTGATTATCGAAACTATTATTATTTACATAATATACTAATTAGGGTGTCTTTATATAACCATAGGCCTTTATTAATAAACGTTGCGTAAACCTATATTAGGCGTAACATGCTTTGTCTTGCTTTCACGCGTGACATTTACTGCAAGCGGAAAATTGACAGATAGATGTTTTAACTACTCCGGGTGTAAGCCAAGTTTATTAATAAGGGCGATAGTGTTTTGATTAGTTATGCAGTTAGTTAGGCGTTGATGAATGACCCCATGACTTCCTTGTAAAAGGTGTTTATTTAATCCAAATATGTCCACTCACAAATTGACAGCAAGTAACTGGTTCAAATAAGTTACGAAACTGACAATCACAAACAAAATAATGAAAGTTGCAACTGACTGGTTATCACATGTTTGACAATTATGCTAATGTGATCGATAGATTAACAATTATTACAAAGTTCTGCTACAATGGTAGGATAATTGCAGCATGAGTTATTTTTAATTATATTTGTACAGAAGTACGCGGGAGGTACGTGATGCCTTTTTATAACGACTTCCAAAAAAGGAGGTACTCAACTTACTTTCGATAGAGTGAACCGATACTCAAAATTATTTTTTGTTTGAAAGCTGGTGCTTCCCGTGTGGTCCCATTTAAATTTCATCAAATTCGGTCCAGTAGTTTTTTAGTTACACTCCAATAACTGAATAGAATGGAAGTCGGTATTAAATTTTTCAAATTGTACTTGTTGTATCTATGGACATAGCTATGATGTGGAAAACGTAAGCGCACTATGCATTTTTAAATCTTAATAAAAGCACTAGCTGCTCTCCGCGGTTTCACCTGCGCGGTGAAGGATGATGATGAGGATGAATCTTATATAGCCTATGTTACTCAGGGTGAATGTAGCTTTCCAATGGTAAAAGAATTTTTAAAATCGGTCCAGTACTTTTAGAGCCAATTCGTTACAAACATACTTACATACAAATCATTCCTATTTATAATATTAGTATAGATATGTTCTAGGCAGAGGTTAGCACTAAACATCAGGTGGGCCTCGTGCCTGTACCGTTTTCTAAGTTAAAAAATATAATAACAGTGGTTATACTCGTACAATTTGAAAAAAATTAAGCCTACTTCCATTCTATCCAGTTATTGGAGTGTAACTCAAAAACTACTGAACCGAATTTGATAAAAATATAAATGAGACCACACGGGAAGCACCAGCTTTCAAACAAAAAAGAGATTTAACAAAGAATTTTGAGAATTGGTTCATTCAGTCGAAAGTTATAAGGTAACAAACATAAAAATACAGTCGAATGGAGTAACTCCTCCTTTTTGGAAGTCGGTAGAAAATTGTATTTTATTTGAAAATTGTGTTGTAGCCTCTCCTACAAAAGAATAGATTGTGTGAGAGATGACATTAATGTAAAGTGTGAATAACACTGCACTTGGCAAATGACAAATAGATGATGATGGTGTATGCTGGAGGCTGGAGAGCATTTGGAGTGAGCGTGATTACGACACGGTCTGATAGGTGTGTCAGTTATCTGGCCAAATCCATCTGTGATAAGGAGAAGTGGTGCGATAATCTCAATCTTAAGTGATGTAAGTGACTGCCGATATACGAGTACATACGAATAGGATAAAATTGGGGGCCTTCCATTTTGTTACTTTATTCCTAGAATAAAAAGAAAACAGGGACTTAAAAATAAGAGAAGAAAATGACATGAAGCTTCATGTTGAATAGGCTGAACGAATTTGGGAAAAATGAAGTTCGGAAAAAAGATTGCGGGTAGTTCTAGAGAGATCGTGTATTTTTTTATTTTAGGCGGATAGAAACTACTTAGTTCAAATTAGTTCTACAAATGATACTTTATGCAGTCGGGTAAAAGTGCGGTCAGATCAAGATATTTTTGAGTATTTAACTTGCTCTTGGTTTTCTAAAAGTTATCATAGAAATAAAACAGCATAGGCACCTACACTAAAGTGATATTTGAAAATCTTTTTTCTTATCCGTATTAAACCCTTTTTCAATCCAACAAAAAACTTACAAATCATATCGCATAAAACCGAACCCGTGACCAAATGGCATTGCGTACAGCCCGCAGCTCTAAGGAAACGATTACCGAAACCATACCGGTTTCTATAAAGGCACCTATTGCAATGCAGGTAATTGGATTTAGCTCGATAATTTCGACTACTGCATTTAGGTAGCAGCTAGATCTTGTACTTTATTACAAATAATCGGTGTAATAATTATATCTGGGGGTTATGACTACAGTTCCGCGGCCACCAAACTAAGGCCGCTATTCCGAAAGACCCTCTGAGGCCATAGCACAAACAATTTGAGAAAACGTATTCGTATCGCAAGCGTCAACGCGTCGTACAAGCTATAAGATATCTGAGCCACAGTTGTCCTAGATAAATGATAGTACTGTTTCACGTGAACGACACATTACGTTACACTAAGTACGCAGTTATTCGTGCTAGTGAGTCGTTACTTGAGCAGATATTTGACAGTAAACGCCATACAAAATTGACTTTATTCCGATTGATTGACTGTGCTCAAGCGTAGATTTACTTCGGAAAAACGGCCTTAACACACACCTTTATTAAATAGTACTTACTACTGTTTTATTTTGACCCAGTTCTCTGATCAAATAATATCCTATCTCTCTATATTTTCGAAATCAACGCCCTTCACTTAAAACCAAAACACGATCAATATTCTACGTTTATTATCTGATTAAAGATTCTTAAATATTTGGTTGAAGAGAATCGTAGAGCTAACCTGGTTGTACCTGTTCAATTAAGTTTACCAATCATTGCTCTGATCTCTACTTGGATTGATGTCTGCTAGTGGTGTATTCAATTGAGTATTTCCATACTTTAGATGGCATATAAAGCCATAGGTTCCGGTTGCAGTTTTGAGAAGGTTTTAAGTTCTGTCGCGAGGCATCTAGGCAGCCCGAAAACCCGATAGCTAGCGGGCCGATAGCCTATCAGCCAAGGAAACCGCTGCTGCCAGCATGATGGATTATGGTCCGTACTCTTCCGTCCCAAAGATTCCTAGAGAGGAAAGTAAGTGTCCTCACTAGTGGGAAGAAAATGGCTTAAGAATAGGTAACGGGGTTATTTCTGGTCTTATGGTTATGGGTTTGATTATAGCCTACTATGATTGGCCTTTCAAGTTATTATCAGTCTGTAGTGTTCCGATTGCGGCTGTAGTTCTTCCTTACTTTTTCGTTAGAATATTCTTTTCCGACAATGGCGCCGCAATGTGTAATTTCAATTGAACTCCATTACAAGTTCCAGTTTAATCTTTTCCATTTAATCAACTGGCATCAATAGTTATGCCTTCCGTAACTCCAAATTATTGGTTGCGTAACTACAGCTGTACAAATGAGTACGCATGCACTAGAAGCGGCGCGTGCGTGATTGTTACTTCGGTTTTCTTTAACAATGTTGGTCTGGTATTAGGATTGCCACTATATATTGTTTAATATCGTTTTTTGATAATGGATTTCCGCAAAGTAACGCCTGAATCAATAAATTAACTATATATTTTTTGGGATACCGGCACGGCTATTATATATCTCAGTTGCTAACAAATGTTGATTGAAATCTGAAAAAATGGCGGCTCTATGTCACTTTGGTCAGCTCCAGTCATCAACTTACTAAGATTTTTGCTTACTGAGCAGTCAAAACTGACATAGAGCCGCCATTTTTCATTATTTCAATCAACATTTGTTAGCAACTGAGATACATAGTAGCCCTGCCGGCGACATCAGGAGAATAAGAATGTGGCGTTCTGGCTTTGAGATCGTCATTTGTCAAAACTGAAAGACAATGTTTTCATGGACTTTCTTCCACCTCGTATGTACTAATAAAAGAACCATGGAATATAAGCTTAAGAAATACGTAAGAATATCAAAACATATTTCTTGAGTCTTGACGTCAAGCACGTGCGTCACAGTTTCCATTGTTTTCTTTATGGATCATCAATTCGGAATGGTTTATTCCTAAAGTACTCAGAGATTGGACTGATTGTGAAATCTCTTTAGTAGGTAACTTATGCTACAGTTTTTTACTTGCATTGCATAATTTCCATCTTGTTTTCCCTAAATCAAGTGCTAACATGTTTATTATGGATAGAGCAGCGATTACTATCGAGACCACTCCAAATGGCCTGGTGCCGAACTTTTCCTTTCAATTATCATTAGACAAAATATCGAGAACACCTCCTTAATTCATCAAACTTTGCACGTTCAGCAGACTTTTCTACCGCCTTCCAAAAAGGAGGAGGTACTCATTTTGACTGTATTTTTTTATGTTTGTGTTTTGACTGGGTGAAACGATACTCAAAATGTTTTTTTTTTGTTTTAAAGCTGGTGATTCCCGTGTGGTCCCATTTAAATTTCATTAAATTCGGTCAAGTAGTTTTTGAGTTACACTCCAATACCTGAATAGAATGGAAGTCAGTTTCAAATTTTTCAAATTGTACTTGTATTGTACATGTATGTATTTCCTTAGTTTTTTTATTAAACGGGTGACATTATTGACAATACAATTTAATTTTGAGCATTAAGGGCTAACTCACTTGCTTGCGTTTCTTAGAATCGTAGTACCTATGTTTCCTTGTAATGTTACCTATTATGTTATTGGCCAAATATATGGCCAATGGTGAGTTTACTGGTTTGGTTTTTTATTGCTTTGAACATCAATTATGATAGATGAGTGCTCTTCCAGAGGTATCACCACATCTGACCTTCCTTCAGCATTTTCCCTCCATTATTCTGTAGATCATTGTTGGTATGTATAGTGTGGCAACCCTACTAGTAGGGAAGGTCCGTTCGCGTGTGTCCAAGACAGTTTCACCGAGCTCCCTACATGGCCGAGTGCCGTGAAATACGTCTGCACTCTACTTGCCGTGTCTAACATTGTTCCTGATACTATAGCCATTGTTGAAACTACAAAGTAGGGAAATAGGGTAAAGTTTAGATGGTACGCAGATTGTAAGCCCAGTAAGTAATCTATTTTATCTAATATATTATATTTATTCTATTTTTGTTTATACTTTTACTAGCTTTTGTCCACGACTTTATCCGCGTTGAGTATTTTTTTCTAGATAAGTATGAACTATTATAACAATATAGAGCTATGTTAAAAAATAACGAGAAACAACACAAACACTTGTTTTAAATGACTATATACAAATTTTCTAACCAATAAGTTCAAGAACAAAGAATTTTCCATACGAAGTTTCATCCTCCATATCAGCTCCCAAGTCATCCCTGTCAAAAAATGTTAGAGATCAACATTTTTTTATTGTAATTAACTGTCTAAATACAAATGTTCACACCTATAAGTTCGAAAAGTCAAAGTCAAAATCATTTATTCAATTTAGGCATCCAAGACGCACTTAGGAACGTTAATTTTTCATTATAATGTACTTTAAAGACTCTACCGCCACGTTCCAAAAATATAGACTACCGAGAAGAAGCGGCAAGAAACTCGGGGCCATTCTTTTTATACAGATGTTTACAATGTTTCTACTTAGATACTACAAATATTACATTTTATGGGTGGCAGCTTGCCAGAAGTGGAGTATTCCAAGCATCTTTGTCTTCTATATAATAATGAAACAACCGTTTTCACCCATTTTTACCCCCTTAGGGGTTGAATTTCGAAAAAACCTTTCTTGCTCTACCTACCAAGACAAAATCACCCTCCATATGTCAAGTTCCTACGACCAGCGGTTTACGATGTGCGTTGTCTGTTAGTCAGGATCAGGACTTTGATTCTTTTATATATTTATTCTCCATACTTATCACACTTGTCATTTTCTTTGTTTGTCAATACTGTGGCCAATGCTGGTGGTTGTTTTGAGGACCAGTTCGGTGGGTGGTGAGTAACCTAATAAGCAATAAGGTTACTGGATTTTTATATAGGTTGTTTGGTAGAGGGACCGACAAACCAAACGAGCGTGTTCGGGGGACCACTTGGAGAATACAAGTTGGCCAAAAAAATCCCCGACCCCCCAATATGTTTAACTTTTTTTTGTGTTTTTCCCTTTTTCTCCGAAATTATACCTATTTACTTACCACAATAACATTTGTAAAATTTGTAAAAACTAAAAACATCCGGTATAAACATACTTTACAAATGTTATGGTGGTAAATAGGTACAATATTGGAGAAAACGAGAAAATTCACAAAAAAAAGATGAAAAAAATTGGGTTGTCGGGGATTTTTTTTGGCTAACTTGTAATATCCAAGTGGGCCCCCGAACACGCTCATTTGGTTTGTCGGTCCCTCTACTAAACAGCCTGTATGAGACGGAATTGGCGATAGTCTCGCTCCGTAGCATGCAGCTGGTACACACTGCACAGTCGTCTTTTCAAAGTTGTACGCTGTACTAAGGAAGAATCATCCATCACCTCGTTGCCCGAGTGGGAAGCAGATCTCCCTGGTGATACTGCACTTTAAGCCGCCCTGGCTACCTGAAAATCGAAGGCCTGTAACGAACTACACGACGGTTTATTGCGCCAGCTGAGAGCCAGTGCCTATTCTAGATCTAGTGTGATGTTTTCGAAAACATCATGACCTATCAAGTGAGATCTGCCAAACACTATGCCGAACAAGTGACGTTTGATAAGTAAAGTAAACGTATCTGCCGTACGAGCATCCACGATAAATTGATCACGTCGATAAACTAATTTTTATGTATCTTACCTTTTCTTTAGCAGGGATCTAGCGATATATCGTAGCTTTGGACGATAATTCTGTCAAATTTAATCTTATCGATAATACGTGTTCGCCCTGCTGGTTGTGATAATGACGCAGTTCAGTTTTATATTGATCAAGTAATGCGGCACCAGATCTGACCTCCATCGATTTCCCATTAGCTTTCAACCTAGTCATTGTATAGTATAATATCTTGATACAAAACATTCGATATCTACTACTTGAGTACTATTACTTATTATACATAAGGTTCAAACTCTTGGCTACTTTTATTTTATTTACCTATATAAAAAAATTGTTCGAGGTTGTTTTCTAACGACTTCCAAAAAAGGAGAAGGTACCTACTCAATTTGACTGTATTTTTTTCTGTTTGTTACCTCATAACTTTGGACTGGGTGAACCGATGCTCAAAATTATTTTTCTGAAAGCTGGTGCTTCCCGTGCTGTCCCATTCAAATTTCATAAAATTCGGTCCAGTAGTTTTTGAGTTACACTCCAATAACTGAATAGAATGGAAGTCGGTATTAAATTTTTCAAATTGTACTTGTTAATATAATTTAAATGAATTATATAAAGCCCGGCAAGTTGACGAGGGTTTTTTTTTCAGAGTGTATTACGCCACTCTTTTGAACTGCATAAAAATCTTGTATGTGCAGCACAACGCTGAGCACTCACCTTTAAAACTGCACTAACTTAGTTGTATTTTTGGCAATAAATATTCGTTCGAAACTATTCGTATAAATACACTAGATGTTAGAGGACTATATCGATCATTACACAGAATTCATACCGCAGAATCGTGGGAAGTCTAACGCCATTATAGTTTTATCAAGCTTGCCTATTTTATCCGATACAGGTTTGAAAATGATATCATCAGATCAATGGCTACATGTTATCCATTCCGGTTTCCATCCACGATCACTTGATTCATTTAAATGATGTCAGAGACCGACACGTTTTGTGTGGTTGATGGTCAGGGGCCGATTCCGCTAACTACATCTTACGTCAACTGCAATCTACGACTTTTTCGACCTACCCTCGAGGTTGGTGTGGGTGTCGAGCATCAGCTCCTTACCCTGATGAACCTAGGGGAGCCTCTACTCCTCGGTATCTCTTTTACTTGCGCAGAGTGTATAAGTAGCAACTCTGTGCAGTATCTATATATGCATGATGTGCTTTTTAATTTGTAGGGCGCGCTATTCCGTACCGGAGGTGGCAAATTGCAATGCCAACTGTAATCGAATCGTAGTAGCTTATCGATGGTTTTTATATGTTTTGTTATTCTGCTGTTAAAAACAGTCCAGCTGCAGTTACGTTTCTGTTGATGCCAGCGATCGATCATAACTTTATAAATGTATATGCGTAGGATCGGGTTTAACCCTTTGCGTACCATTGACGTAAATTTACGTCGTTTCATTCATAAATCTTTTGTTTTAACTATCACGGTATAGGAAGGGTTAATATAATAGTTTTTAGTATATGATTTTTAATGCACTAACTAAACCAGCTTAGCGAGACCAAACTTTGCAATCTTAGAGAGAAAAAATCCATCAACCCACGGGATTCCAACCCGTGTTTTCGCATCGAATTTGAACTTTCTTTATACGACGCGCATACGACGGTTAAAATAAAATAGGGAGTTAAAATTTGATGCTCGGTCAGTAAGCCTCGGTAGCCTAGCTAGCGGTCATGGCGTCTGACACGGATTGTCGGAAGACGCGGGTTTGAATCCCGTCTGAGGCTTTGTATTATCTCTCTAAATTTTCAAAGTTTTAATATAATATTTAGTAAATAAGATGACGTTTAAGATGACGGTATGACGTTCCAATTTATCTATAGAAATAGTAAAATGGATTTTTGTGTAATTATCGAACGACTGCCGAAGTCGAACTGCAACTGCCGCAAGATAGAATGTTGAGCGTTGTGAATTAGTAGAATCGGCCCAGGTTGCAGATTACATGATAGCTGCTGATTCTGTACATGATAGCGTCCGTTTGATGTCCTTATATCTGACCTTAATCAGAGGTTTAGTATTGTTGTGTCATTTTATATTTGGTAAATGTTAGTTGCTTTTGCCATATACATATTGATTTACTTCATTGCCATTTAAATTATATGAATTTATAAGTATGTCTGGAAATACGCTCGTCATCATCTAAACAAAGGTTTTTGCAATGGCTTCTGTCGATCTGTCTTGATAGTAGTCATAGTTTTAATTATTGTAGTCTAGCGGCTGTCCGTGACTTCGTTCGCGTAGTATATAGGTTCGCCCCGCTAAAACCTCCCATCTTTTCTTGGTTTTCTTTCATAAGAACCTCCTCCTGACAATAATTAACACAACAAAAAAAAAAGAATTAGCGATATTGTTCCATCCGTTCTCAAGTTATAGCTTGACCAGGAGAAATAGGGGTTCATTTTTATATATATAGACTAGCGACTGCTCGCGACTTCGTTCGGGTAGTAGGTTCGTCCTTCGGCCTCGCCATAATCTCCCATTTTTTCTTAATGTTTTTAATGTTTAAACCTTATACGAAATATTAGAAAACATTTAAAAAAAGATGAATTAAATAGGTAAAGCCATTCTCAAGTTATAGCTTGACCAGTAAAAATAGACTACATTCTGAATCTTCGGCATGTAAATATTTTTGGTTTATACACCTCTATAAGCTTATGTCCATTTCTTTCCATGCACGGTTGCCTGGAAGAGAACGCTCTGAGCGATAAGACCGCCCATTGTGACACTATTAGTTTTAATCATTTAATTGTAATAAGATATTTTGTGTACAATTGTAATCGAAATGACTTATGTATAATGTGGTGTTACAATAAAGAGTTAATCTATCTATCTATCTATCTAATAGGGGTTCTTTTTTATATATAGAGATAGATTTCGTAGCATGAGAACAGGCGTGCGGTTTGACTTCGTGCCCTTTGTGGTTTAACTGACTCATGTCTAGTCCCTGAGAAGTACCTGACTGTTTGGAGCGGAACGAGTGAAAAAAAGTAAAGCGACTGAGCTATCGCCTCGTAATATAAGCTTACAGAGGCCGTGGCACAAACTATTTGCGAAAAAGTATTCGTATCGTAAGCGTCGACACGTCACGCTTCGTCGTACAAAGTATGAGTTATCTGTGTGACAGTTGCCCTAGATACATGACAGTTTGTACTGTATCACGTGAACGGCACGTTACACTTGCGCAGTTGTTCGTGCTCGGACAACTGATAGTTCTTACAACTCTGGCTTCGCGTTAACCTGAAACTTCACATGTTTCTAAAGTGAGTGTGCTTAATGTATACCAATGAGAAGTCAGTGAGCTAATTGATGTCCCAATTAGGACGTATTAAACATACCTTTATGTGTTTGTGACATATACTAACTGCGTAAAGAAAGCGGGCCAGTTATAAAATATGCGATAACATAATTATAATATTAAATCCTGTTTAACTAAAAACTAAATTTAAGCTGATTTCATTGAGGAAGAGGTAAAACAGTTTTATTTTTTTTCCATACGTCCATTTCTCATTTGATTGCTAAGGGATCAAGTATGTTTAAGTTTTACACATTTTAGTATTTTGTATTGCCACTTCAAGCTGTTTTAACTGTTTTACGGTTTGGCTTTTAACAAAAAAAAATGGTCTTTTAAAACAAAATGAAAAGATAAAATAATATAAAATTAATGTACGCGAATTAATCCGTTTCAAGTTTTGGTTTAGCTTAAAGTTGTTTAATTTCAATGAAAAGAAATCGAAATTAAAATGTTTTACAACCTGTATTTTAATGACCAAACTTTAATTAAGTTATTTTGAAAACATTGTAAGTTATTTTGAAAATATTGTAAGTTATTTTGAAAACATTGTAAGTTATTTTGAAAACATTGTAAAAATCCTAATTTAGACAACATCCTTTCTATTCCAACAATACAAATCGCCTAATAGAAATCCATACCTCAAACGATATTCAAAATTCGGCAATCTAATATTCTAAAGCTGATGCACAATGGCAGGCGTATGACGGAAACAGATGTTAGTCCGGCGGTGTGCACTCTACCATGGAGCGACATCTGTGCAGTACGGATCGTAGAAAGGTGCAGTAAAATACGCTACGCAGCAATTAAAAAGTATAGATGTGTAGTATACACACAATATGCCTCAAAAGAACCCCAATTGGGATGTCTTCCAATAAGGCTTCGATAGATTTAACTACAAACTGGTCGTCTCGTGCGATCTAAAATCACGATCTAATTAACTATGACATTGAAAAGCGAAAAGTCGTCTCATTTAGGACTTATTTGCGTAAGTTTATTGTGCTTATATGGTACTTATTTACTTATTTACGAGCGACTGCCCGCGACTTCGTCCGCGTAGTAGGTCCGGCCTTCGGCCTCGTCGTAACCTCCCATATTTACTTGGTTTCAAATTCACCAGATCCTTCTCAACAAGACAAGACTTAGCGAGATTGTTCCATCCGTCCTCAAGTTATAGCATGACCGGGAGGAATAGGGGTTCATTATTATATATACAGATAGATGTAAGTGTATGGTAGCGGTATACCACGGACCGGCAAGCGCAGCGTAGGTCGTGCACCGACACGGTGGACAGAGGACCTGATAAAGGCAGGACGACGTTGGATGCAGGCCGCTTCCAACCGGTCCTTTTGGAAAATCATGGGGGTGGCGTATGTTCAGCAGTGGACGTCCTACGGCTGAGATGATGATGATGATCAAGTAATTATTATATTCATAATTAACGCTTTAAAACCGGCTATGACTCGCGTAATATTTACCGAAAATAGTCTCCGATTAGTTTCGAACTTACTTGAAGTTCTTCTTCTAAATTAAATGACATAAAAATAAATAAAATAATATATATAATTAATATCCAGGTCACTTCAGATTATGTTTCATCATGACTGAAAGATATCAATATCTGAAACGTTGTCAACAATAGATATCAACATTGCAATGTTACGGTCGGATGATCATTTCGAAACACAACGGATTAAAGACGCTGAGATTCGCTTTAAATACTTATTTAGGCAATCCTTATTTCAAGGAACGAAAATATTGAAACTTCAAGGGTACCTAGTCATAGTCTCCCGTCAGTCAATTCTACTATTTCACAACTTTCAAAAATATATCCCGCTGCAATTGCAGTTCAACTCCGGCAGGGCTATTATGTATCTCAGTTGCTAACAAATTCTGATTGAAATCTTGGAAAATTGCGGCTTTGTGTCTTTTTTGATAACTCCAGTAAGCAAAACTGTTAGTAAGTTGATGACTGAAGCTGATAAAAGTGACATAAAGCCGCCATTTTTTTTCGATTTCAATCAACATTTGTTAGTAACTTAGATACATAACAGCCCTAAGGTTGTAGTTCGATCATTACCCAAAAAGCCATTCTACTATTTCTATAGATAAATTGCAACGTAACGTAAACACTATTTTATTATTATACTTATAATAATTCTTTATTGGAGAGGCCTAAAATTCTGTACTTGCAAGAAATATTAAAAAATTGTGAGTCTGAAATTAGAAATCCGTCACAACAATAGAAGATGCTGCTATCTTCTATGTTTGTGACTGATCAAGATAAAGAGTTAAAGTTGAGAACTCCGTGCTCTATTCTATTCATATGCCAAATTTCATCGAAATCTGTGCGATAGTTTTTAAGTTACGCGTGAGCATACAGATAGATATTTTTTTCAAAAACGTCATATTCTTGTTCAGTGGGTAATTTTACGTTTACTGACCCACAATTTTTCTTATTGCTATGCTACACGGTCTCATATAAAAGTAGGGTCTCGATTGACTGGTCGGCGCGCATGAACTTCTGATGAATGTAACACAACTTTGTTAATTTTTACAAATACACCTATATAAGGTATGTAGTAAAGCTTTATTGCTTACATGTCCAATAAGCTTGACAAACATCTCAGCTCAAGCAATGGGGTATGCTGAAAACCAGCTCTGCGTAGACCTAGTTCACGCAGAAAAACGCTGAGCCTACCCCAATTGCCATAATCATCAAAAGTAAATTTTAAGTAGGTATTATTAATAATTTAAATTTAGTTTCTATACATTATTATATCTTATACCTTGGCAAATGTTAAAACTTTTTTATATTTTTATGGTTTTGGCAATAAAAATCTATTTTATTTTTATTTTTATTTAAAGTTCATCAAGTAGCATAAGTAATATAGTACCTACTGAGAATATAGAACTACTGTGCAGCAATTGTCGTAGACATCTGTGACGCTTACCATAACATGCATGACTTACCCGGCTTATGACGTAGACATCTGTGATGCTACCATAACATGCATGACTTACCCGGCTTATGTCGTAGACATCTGTGATGCTTACCATAACATGCATGACTTACCCGGCTTATGTCGTAGACATCTGTGATGCTTACCATAACATGCATGACTTACCCGGCTTATGACGTAGACATCTGTGATGCTTACCATAACATGCATGACTTACCCGGCTTATGTCGTAGACATCTGTGATGCTTACCATAACATGCATGACTTACCCGGCTTATGACGTAGACATCTGTGATGCTTACCATAACATGCATGACTTACCCGGCTTATGTCGTAGACATCTGTGATGCTTACCATAACATGCATGACTTACCCGGCTTATGTCGTAGACATCTGTGACGCTTACCATAACATGCATGACTTACCCGGCTTATGTCGTAGACATCTGTGATGCTTACCATAACATGCATGACTTACCCGGCTTATGTCGTAGACATCTGTGATGCCTACCATAACATGCATGACTTACCCGGCTTATGTCGTAGACATCTGTGACGCTTACCATAACATGCATGACTTACCCGGCTTATGTCGTAGACATCTGTGATGCTTACCATAACATGCATGACTTACCCGGCTTATGACGTAGACATCTGTGATGCTTACCATAACATGCATGACTTACCCGGCTTATGTCGTAGACATCTGTGATGCTTACCATAACATGCATGACTTACCCGGCTTATGACGTAGACATCTGTGATGCTTATCATAACATGCATGACTTACCCGGCTTATGACGTAGACATCTGTGATGCTTACCATAACATGCATGACTTACCCGGCTTATGACGTAGACATCTGTGATGCTACCATAACATGCATGACTTACCCGGCTTATGTCGTAGACATCTGTGATGCTTACCATAACATGCATGACTTACCCGGCTTATGACGTAGACATCTGTGATGCTTACCATAACATGCATGACTTACCCGGCTTATGTCGTAGACATCTGTGATGCTTACCATAACATGCATGACTTACCCGGCTTATGTCGTAGACATCTGTGACGCTTACCATAACATGCATGACTTACCCGGCTTATGTCGTAGACATCTGTGATGCTTACCATAACATGCATGACTTACCCGGCTTATGACGTAGACATCTGTGACGCTTACCATAACATGCATGACTTACCCGGCTTATGTCGTAGACATCTGTGATGCTTACCATAACATGCATGACTTACCCGGCTTATGTCGTAGACATCTGTGATGCCTACCATAACATGCATGACTTACCCGGCTTATGTCGTAGACATCTGTGACGCTTACCATAACATGCATGACTTACCCGGCTTATGTCGTAGACATCTGTGATGCTTACCATAACATGCATGACTTACCCGGCTTATGACGTAGACATCTGTGATGCTTACCATAACATGCATGACTTACCCGGCTTATGTCGTAGACATCTGTGATGCTTACCATAACATGCATGACTTACCCGGCTTATGACGTAGACATCTGTGATGCTTATCATAACATGCATGACTTACCCGGCTTATGACGTAGACATCTGTGATGCTTACCATAACATGCATGACTTACCCGGCTTATGACGTAGACATCTGTGATGCTTACCATAACATGCATGACTTACCCGGCTTATGTCGTAGACATCTGTGATGCTTACCATAACATGCATGACTTACCCGGCTTATGTCGTAGACATCTGTGATGCTTACCATAACATGCATGACTTACCCGGCTTATGACGTAGACTCTAAGCAAGCCAATTGACTTATCATATTCCGTGTAGTAACGCTGAACACAGTAAGCTACGAATAGTTTGGATATACCCATTTC
This sequence comes from Selenia dentaria, assembly GCA_917880725.1. NCBI lineage: Eukaryota > Metazoa > Arthropoda > Insecta > Lepidoptera > Geometridae > Selenia > Selenia dentaria. Next base: position 3,453,322 of record OU862896.1, on the reverse strand, counting down.
AGAACGATATTAAATGCTGTTTTATAACATGTAATTTGTTAAATTGCTTCCAAATAACCGCTTGTAATGCAGTACGCAGACATTCGCAGACGAAGAGTTTCCTTCCGACTAGTGTTGGGACAAACACGACTTTTACAATGAAACGGTTTTTACAGTCTTCATAATGATGTCGCAGTTCAAGACTGCTTATTTATTTATTTTATTGTGTTAAAAACGACTTATAATCACATATAGTTTATCCTATTTCTACATATTTAATTGGTATTACTTATTATACGGAATACAATGTCTAACAATGACAAATTCTCTGTGAAGCAATAAGGCAATAATAATTATAATGCCATAAGCCTGCTGATAGTCTTGTAATCAGCGCCGCCTGCATAAATTACTAAGGAATGTTTCTCTTACATACTCGTGTAGAAATAAATTTATAGATATACCCTGACTTCATCAGTATGACGCGTAAAAGATATACTTAATTCAAGTTATTTCAATATATTTAAATCTGAGCAAAGAATTCAGATGTTCGAGTATGTGCTTACCACTGATTAGAAGAGTCATACAGACTCAGCTTATCTGTGGTGCTTATCATACTGTATGAGATCAAACCATTCACAGTTCCATTCAATGCGTTCTGTCACCGTTGAACTGTCTTTGCTCACAACTACGTCTAATAGGTGTAATAAATAATGAACTTACAATAAAACACGCCTCTGCAATTACACTAATACAATGTAATTTATTGAGTCTTAGCGTACACAGTGAGCTAACAGTTAAATTATTGCATAATTAACACCTGATTAAATAAAGATAAAGTCAATTGAACATCTCCTCTATCTTATTATCGAGTGTACTTATATATTGCGAAAGATTTTTGGGTCAAGTACGCTTATTAGTAGCTTTCATATTTGTATTCAACTTAATTCGCGTAACTCGAGAGATTGTAGCAATTGTGCTATTTTTTATTTGTGTGGATTGTGTTGAGTATTTTATTTACTTAATCTTTTATATTAAGTATTGTGTGTTTATTATTGACCTTATTATTATTGATGGGATAAGTAGAGCCTATGTCTGTGGGTGCACCTTAACAGATCATCGACTTTGTACAAGATGAAGGTTCATAAAAAAGGTAATTTCTATTCAATTTGATTGCGCTGCATAACAAAATATGTACTGCCATGTAGGTACAAAAGCTACATACGCTGGTGATTCGTTCGGTTCCGTTTCGGCGCATTTAGTGTGTAAAGATAAATAATAACAAGTACAATTTGAAAAATAAAATACCGACTTCCATTATGTTCAGTTATTGGAGCGTAACTCAAAAACTACTAAACCGAATTTGATGAAAATAAATGGGACCACACGAGAAACACTAGCTTTCAAACAAAAGCGAAGAATTTTGAGAATAGGTTCATTCTATCGAAAGTTATGGGGTAACAAACATTAAAAAAATACAGTCGAATGTGTACCTCCTTCTTTTTGAAAGTCGGTAGAAAAGGTGTCATTGGTTTCGTGCACATTTTTGCACACTACATGCATATTTTACTACCAAATATGTACCTTGGATTTTCTCGAATTCTGAATTTGTAACTACTATAAGTTACAAACTCAGAATACTAAGTTGTAACTTACAATAAGCTTGATAAAGATTGTGTTATATTTTCCCATCACTACCAATATCCGTTCCGTTTGAATCGTTTGAAAATCGAACAAGGTTTTATTTGAGAATCACGCACATAAGTATGTATGTATACATAGGTACCAACGTTCATAATGTGTTTTGTGGAGTTATAACTTAGTTCTTAGATATACGTACGATAACATCGATTAACTTTTGTCATTAATTGGGACTTATTTCACGTGGTCGTGGTGGATATAGTTGTCATATTCATCTAGAATAAACGCCTACTGATTTGATGAAATGACTCTACTCATTGCAAATGTCGATGGTGGATCGCTCGTAGCGCTCGTTCGTAGATGTTCCAATAAGTTGCTGCGATAATTTTCGGTAATTAAGTTTCGCCTTACTCATTGCATACGCCTCTTCACTGGTGGAATTTTCACCTGAATGCTTCCTCGAAAGAGGTTATTGGTCCCAGTTGTTGGCTTAAGTTAACAGTCGATAACCCCTCACCAGTCGACTGTCCATATAACAATGAAGTTTCTATTATGTCTGGGTCGTTCGACTGATGAAGTATTAAGCAATACCTATTTAGTTGCAGTAGAAATATTTGTGAATGAGTTCGTTCGGGCATGTACTGCCACCATACCCTATAAGTACCGCGTATCAGTAATGTTCTCAATATTGCGTGGGTATGGATGCCGGCGAAATTATTTGTGACTAAATTAATCTGTTATAGGCAGAGGTTACAACCTAACACCAGGTAGGCCTCCTTGTAGCATCTCCTAATATAACAACGGAATAAAAAATAAGGAGGTCTGATCCTTATTTTTCTGGTCTGGTCTGGTCTGGTAAGGGTTAGCAAACAACCCCTACCACTTCTTCAAAACCATCTTGGTTGGTAGCCACGGAGCGGAGCTTATTAGTGGAGAGGTCACCTACTTGGTGGACAAAGTAGTAGGTATGGCTCTGATTGGCCTACACTATGACAAATATGAAAAGCGTGGCTTTGATTGGCACGCGCGAAGACAAGGTACCAATCATTGACGTGATAACTTAGCAGTAAACTGCATACTTTTGCTGAGTGGTAGCGCATATATGCCATAATAAAGTGGCTGGTACCAGCTGCGTACCAGATGTTCTGCCTCAATGAAAGTACTACTGGCTGTTTGAAGGGGACAAGCAGTGAACGAACAAGATACTGAAACCAATACCCAGGGAGACGAGAGCTATATAGAGACATGCAATGCTTCATGCGATTCCAACTGCTACAGGCAGGTGTGGTATTTACCATCAGGCGAATTACACATCTCGTCCTTGGATATAGGTATGAAAATTGTCCGTAATGAAAAACATCGCGGAGGGCGTGTTGTGTATGCCATCGATTTTCTTTTAATGAAATAGTAATGGTGGTTGGGAACGTTATAGTGAGTCACGCCCTGCGACCTTCAGACCTCGTTGTCATTTCTATTGTTAGATCTCAATCGATAGTGAAAGGCCAGTTCTGTTGACAGTTTGTCGATAGAGCTACTTGGAGCAAGCGACTTCGAGCAAGGGACTTGGAGCGTCTATTTACAGACTTTGCTCCTGGTATGGCGATGTTTCTTGAGGTTATTATAGATGACCTATGACATGTTGGTCGTAGCTGGCCAGAATTGAAGTCAAAAAAGCTCATAGAACAGGTGCATAGATAAATGGATGCAGAAGGAATAATGTGTAGGTAGTTCAAAACTATGATGCGATGATAGCATGCATGTGTGAGTAAAGTTAACTAAATCGACTTATACTGTTTTGGTCTTAAGTTTTGTGTTGATTAGCCTATCACCCTTATGACTGAAAATCACCCAGTCACCAAGCACCCCGATGTCTTTGGGAGCTAGTCGCCTTTCGACCGCATTACCAGCCCACCAATTAAGATAATGATCAAATGCTAGTCAATTAATGAACAAGTACAATTTGAAAAAAATAATACCGAATTCCATTCTATTCAGTTATTGGAGTGTATCTCAATAACTACAGGACCGATTTTGATGTAATTTAAATGGAACCACACGGAAAACACCAATCGGTTCACCCAGTCGAAAGTTAAAAGGTAACAAATATTTAAAAAAAAACATACAGGCGAATAGAGTCCTCCTTTTTTGGAAGTCGGTAGAAAATGGTCAAAGATTCAATCGGTGACACCATCGGTATTCAGACTAAGTCTAATCAGCCATTTGAAGAAGAAAGAAAGAAAGAACATTTATTTATGTTTCCAATGTAATCCAATGTCTACTGCGTCAGCCCAGTGGGGCAACCGGCTTGTGGCGGATAGGCTGTTTACTGACTCTCGCATAGATTTTCCAGAACGTCAAAAAATTTTTTCGTGTAACTTCAACTTATATAACATAAACATTACTTACATCTCGCACTTCAGATCAGATCTGAGGTTAAAAGCTTTTAAGGTCAACAAACGTTTAAGACCAAATGGACTGCACAAATAAACCTTGTTACGTCGCCGCCAGCCGCCAAGGGTGAGTCAGTAAGGTCAAAAGAACCTGGAATTGCTCTGCGGCCGATAGCATCAGAAACCAACTTTTTGTTTAAACTCTTTTGTGGCGTGCGCCTTGCGAGGTCATAAGTATTAACTGTGACAGTAAGTAACTACTTCGAGCAACATAAAATGAATGGGCTTTCACCACAGAAACTCCTCACCAAAATAAGTAAATAAACATATGCTTCAAAATCTTATTATAAGAAAGAGACTAGAGAAGACGAGGTCGATAAGAGGGATGTATAATTATTGCAAGAAAGAGACAGTGAATTAATATATACGTGAGAAAAGGCGGAACACCTGTGTTGATCGGTTGATGTCGAAGCGTTGAGCCAGTAATCTGTGGTTGAGCGAAGTGTCTTCAAAATTCTCTGTCTTGGGCTTGTCAATATTTTTTTCTTGATGAACTATACACTTACGGTATTAATTATAAACGCTGCAATGTCACTTATTACGGCGCAGAACAATTTTGTACTTCACACTACTAAATGACGTCATTTAAGTTAGGAAGCGTTTGTAAGTAAGGCCTTAGGTTTTACCAGCAGTATACGTGCGGTCAATCTGTCCATCCTGTACGTGGTTTGTGGTCTGCAGATTCTTACGATGCGATGAACCATGTCATGATGTACACTTAATATGATCAGCATGAAACTGAAACTATCCTGCCCATGTTTCAACAATGAGAGAGAAACTTCTGTGTCACCAGCAGGGCTATTATGTATCTCAGTTTCTAACAAATGTAGATTGAATTCTTGAAAAATGGCGTCTCTATGTCAGTTTTGACAACTCCAGTAAGCAAAAATGTTAGTAAGTTGATGACTGAAGCTGACAAAAGTGACATAATGCCGCCATTTTTTTAGATTTCAATGAAAATTTGTTAGCAACTGAGATACATAATAGCCCTGCAGGGCATGAGAAGCCCAGAACTTTAAATTGTTCATATTTTGTATATACAATAGTTTACCATTGCACGTGACTTCGATAAAAACTATCGTGATCCGAATTATCGGATCTACGCTAATATAATAAATAAAATAATAATGGTATATGCAAGCTATGTCAACTTCAAATTTAATCTTAACCATTAAGCTGTTGCTGCTTGAAAAATTAACAAAGCTACATATTAATTCTTTCATTCACTCGTTCCCTTACTCGGAAACTTTCGCATTTATAGAAAGAGAGAAAAATACCAATAAAGACACGTACACACACAATATAGTGTATGTGTATACATAATTCTTACGAAATTTGGTTTATTTAATTTATTCATGCACACTTTTACAATATACAACCCAGTCACAATATCTGTGCACCTGACCTCGTGACGTCATATCGGCGGTCTGGGTACGGTGTGAAAAAAAGTTTTTTCGAGAAATGTGGAGGTAAAAAAAAATTACTAACCTTTTCAAATCAATTTATTATTGATGAAGGGTTTGTTATTAAAAAACAATAATTTTGATTACGAAAACATTTATTATTAAACTCAGTCACTATAAATTATTTGCTTTCTCCGATTCAAAAAGCTTGAGCACTTTCAAGATTAAATTTCTTGATTCGCTGTGTATTGTTTTTCCCATGACTTCAGTTTAACAGCTACAACAATTTTAATAACAACCAAACCAGTCCAAACTTAACAGTAAACAGTCTAAACTTAACAATAAATATTAAAAAACAAAACAATAACAAAGCGAAAATATCAAAATTATCGGGACGTGTATCGGCAACGAAGATGCTAACCGTACTGTCGCACCGGGGAGTGCGCGGAGAGGTGACAGGGGAAGCGGGAGAGGCGCCGCATTCCAGCGAGGTGCACAGATATTCTGACCGGGTTGTAGGTGATAGATAGATAGACTGATCCGACCGAGGCTTCGCTTACGTATATAGCGTCGCGTCGCATGATATTGCGTTTTATTTTGTTTGCCTGGAACCATAATTGTTTTTCTATATTAAAAGTAGCCTGTGTTACTTTCCTTCTCATAACATCAGTTATCTGCCAATAAAAGTTCCGTCAAAATCAGTCCACCGTCTGTTCCAGAGGTTAGCCGGATTTATTTTTGTTATAAGTCCCGTACCTTCCATATGCATCCTATTAATATGTATCTACTTACTAGCTGACCCGCCAGCGGCTTCGTTTGCTTGGATACGGTTAATTACAGTTTTTTAACTATCCAACGGGAACTCTTTATTAGTATCCTATATGCTGACCAGGGATATAAGCTACCACGTATACATCTAATCTATGGCTACCACCATGCAAATAATCATTTAAATCGGTCCAGTCGTTTCGGAGATTATCCCGTACACAAAGACACACAAAACAGACAAAGAGAGAATCAAAAAATTTGAAAAAATGTCAATTAGTTCGATTTCACTCGTTACATCCCATGACGCGGTTTTTAGCATTGTTTTCATTAGACAGAAATTCGAACTCTACAGTTTTATTAAAATATGTAGTGATGATTTTAAACGCGAAAGTTTGTATGTATGGTTGTATGGATGTTTGTTACTCTTTCACTCAAACAGCTGGGCCAATTTTAATGAAAGTTAGTGTGGAGGTATATGAGGCGCTGGATTAACACATAGGATGCTTTACATACTCGTCATCATCCATTACCATGCGAGTTAATATAAAGCTGTTATTTTTTACAAACACATATATAGCGTATAGTATTGCCCACTGTTATTGAACGACTTTGTATTATCTATTCCACTCGAAAAAGTTAAAATTCCAACTGCGGTATATCTTGCGCTGTCCGACAAAAACATCTTTACTGACAACCCGAGCTAAGAACAATGGCCGACCTAGCGTGGATACATCACGAAACACTACGTCACGATTGTGTTCTACAATAGAATTGTATAGGATATCCGTGTCAACGAACCTTTTGTTTTGCGAGATTAACTTAACACAAATCCTTTAGCTAATGGGGCCGGAAGGTTCTGAAGTGGAGACCACGGACCGGCAAGCGCAGCGTAGGTCGTCCACCGACCTGTAGACCTACCCTGAGTTGGCAACATAAATGTCATAAGTCAATACTCGATCTCGCATACCTATTTTAAGCTTGTGATTGGTGTACACGCTGTTAATTTTAGCTCTACAATTGACCGCAAGGTGGCACTGTTAATTTTTTCATACATTTTTTCGCGACAGTCGATACCGCGCAGCGATTAGTGCCAATGTTGTAAACTCATGGTAGACCTACTGATAAACGCAGGACGACGTTGGGTGCAGGGTATTCGCTGAGCACGGTAATGTTATCTATCTCTATTATGAAAATTACCGTGCTATGACCGTACATGAACGTATTTACCAATATATTATGATATACTTGGACGGTTTGTTGGCTCGGTCAAATTAGCATTTTATAAAAACCACAACGACAATATTAGTACATACCAAAAGGTGCGAAAAATGGCTTGTTACATATCGACGTCCTTAGCACTCAGAGAAAACTTTTCTTAACAACCGAGGTGTTAGTATGTACTTATGTAGCAGCAGCAGCAGTAGTATTTTTTAAATATATAACTGAATAGCCCTTCATCTGCTCTAATAAAGAGGAAAGATTTGATAAAGTTATATGATTATTAACGGGATATTTACCGTGGTAAGGTTGTGGAATGAGCTCCCGATATTTCGGCGCAGTTACATGCACCATGTCCACGGCACCGTCTTCCCGTGAACATGGTGCATGTAACTGCGCCGAAATATCGGGAGCTCATTCCACAACCTTACCACGGTAAATATCCCGTTAATAATCACATAACTTTAGTGAACAACCGTGATAGTTTAAAACAAAGATTTGATAGTTTGTAACGGACAAAGGCAAAAAAACTATTCTCTGATCTGATAATCATCATCATCCATCACCTATCACCGCATGATCACCGCACGGGTGAAACCGCGGAGCTCAGCTAGTATTTAATGAGAGTGGAAAAGAAAACCTTCAATAAGTTTGGTATTCTGAATTAGTTTTAAGAAAGTAAATAATTCTATATATGTGATAATAAAACACGTGTAACACGTTTTTTTATTCGTCGATCAGGGGCCTTACTATTAGCTCTTAAAGCAGGACTTCTAGACAACTGCCTGGTTTATTCGTACCATGACAACCTTAAAGCAGGCCTGCACAGGCCTACTATTCAAGAACCGCAGAAAAACCGTTCATCTGTTTTTTTTGGTGGACTCTCGTTAACATGTCGGTCTAAATCCACTCTGTTTATTAGCTTACAAACGTCTAGGCGTCTGCAATGTTGGTTATATGTAGTTAATTTTTAGAATGCCCGAGACAATACTATCCATTCACCTTTGAGAAAACAATATTCAAACAGTTCACCTAAATGAGCGTCATGGTACGATTTCATTCAAAACTGTTTATGTCAGGTTTAAGACCTGCACGGAACTTGCATAGTTTTTACGAAGCTAAACGGCTCAGAAGCCTTTACAGGATTTAGAATGCAGTGCAGACCATATTTGATCATTGAATATTTTAACCATTTCCCTCAACCTACTCCCACCTTTTACGAAACTATCATAAATCAGGAGCGTTTTGTAATAAGCTTAGAATAATCATACTTACTATCGTACTCCCACCGACACAAAATGGTTACACAATAATAATAAAAATAATAAATTGTGGCGAGCTGTCGGTCAGTGGCGACACTGCGGACCCTGATTCTCCCTGGGGCTAAATGAGACCCCTGACCCCCGGCTTGCTTTAATTGGCCGTCTTGGGATGGAGCCGCAAGAGCAAGAAACAAAAAGCTCCAAGGGTGGAAGTGTTAAAGGGCATAACGCCGGTAGTAGCGCTCAAGTGAAACCGCAGCACACCTCTCAACACCTTTCAGCCATCCACACCAATGTTGACCCTTTTGTCACCATTGATGGTGGCTCTTATGGGGGGCCCGTTTAGTGGGTGGCAAGTCACCACCTGCCTACATATTTTAAGCTGAGACTGAAATTGACAGGTGCCGTAGTCTCGTCCATAGCCCACTATCTTCCGTACCACTAATAAGTACATATCAATAGCCATGCCATTTTACCCACTTTTTTAATAGATATAACATGTAACCATCCATCCATAATGTTTCTGTTTTTATACTACATTGTATTTTTATACGAAACATGCATTACAAAAATGCGCTTGTAAACCATCGACCTATTATTGTAGTAATAATTTTCTAAAGTAAATAACGCAGATTTTTTTGAGTGATTATATTATTTTTATTTATTTTTAATTTTAGTTGAGGGCCCTTGTTGGGTAAATGCCTCCTCCTCCTTCAGCATTATAACAATGAAACTTAGTGTCAAAAGTCATGTTAAAGTACGCGAATTGAGTGAACTATTTGATACTACGTCATCAAAACGTATATCGTAATCCATTGTTATTTTAAGCTTGCTATATTAAAGTGGGGGTACCAAATTTAATGGTAAGGTTAAAATAGGACCACTTTAGGAGGTGGGAGTAGGGCCCCGGGTTAATATCTAAATAACGTATTGGTGAATGTTCAAACATACCAATAACGAGGTCACATATAAAATATTGTAAAATCCTTAACCATAATGGATGACCGGTCGAGTAAGCGTGTCGGTCAAGAAACGCCGCGTCACGTTCGTGTTTTCCTACAATTGAGTTCAAATAGGTTTTCCGTGTCAATGAACTTCAGGTATTTCAGGCAGGCTGAAACGGTTCGAGGAACGCCGGGGCTGGGTACAATGGAAACTAAGCAGCTACATTGTTCTACTTTACCACGCCTGCCATCACGATTAATTTTTCTACCGACTTGCAAAAAGGAGGAGGTACTCAATTCGACTGTTATTTAAATATATTTGTTGCCTCATAACTTTCGATTGAGTGATTCTTGAAAGCGGGTGCTTCCGGTGTGGTCCTATTTAAATTTCATTAAATTCGGTCCAGTACTTTTTGAGTTACACTCCAATAACTGAATAGAATGAAAGTCGATATTAAATTTTTCAAATTGTACTTGTAACATCATTAATTTCATAACGAATTTATTTTTAAATCTATACAGATAAATAAAATTTAAGTGTTTGTAATTCCAAATCAATATCTTTCACTAAATGCATATGAAAGTATATATAACGTACTCAAATAAAAACAATTGTTGTCTATTTGTTCCGGTTAAGAGGATTGCATAGCTAGTACTTGTCCATACTAAAAGAAATAACTCTTTTCTACCTTTTAACAATGTGATTGTTTTCATGTAATCATCACATTGTTCACTATGCCCGTACGTTTTGACTTTTTCAGTATTTCATAGTACTATAGATTTCCTTTTCTACCGACTTCCAAAAAAAGGAGGAGGTACTCAATTCGACTATTTTTTGTTTGTTTGTTTGTTACCTCATAACTTTGGACTGGATGAACTGATTGTCAAAATTCTTTTTGTTTTAAAGCTGGTGCTTCCTGTGTGGTCTCTTTTAAATTTTATCAAATTCTGTCCAGTAGTTTTAGAGATATACTCCAATAACTGAAAAGAATGAAATCGATGTAATTTTTTTCAAATTGTACTTGTTTAGAACTTAAAAAATTGAACAAATCGAAACGTACGGGCATAGTAAACAATGTGATGATTACATGAAAAAAAATCACTGAAATCGGACAATGTTAAGAAGTAGAAAATAGTTATTTCTTTTAGTATGGATAAGTACCTAGTAAATAAGATAGAAACAAATAAGTAAATAAATAAGTAAGTAAATAGTAAATAAGTAGAAAAGAGTTATTTATTTTAGTATGGATAAGTACCTAGTAAATAAGATAGAAATAAATAAGTAAATAAATAAGTAAGTAAATAGTAAATAAGTAGAAAAGAGTTATTTATTTTAGTATGGATAAGTACCTAATTACGTAGGCCACAGCCGAAGGACCTAAAAAAAAACCGAAATGAATTTATAAAATATTTAATATAAAAGATAAAATGTTACAATAATATTCTAATTACTAAAATTACGTCTAAGCTCGGACGAAGTAGGTACCGAAGTGAAGGTGTCGGAATCGGGGCCACCGGCGACACGAGGCAAGAACTGCTGCATCTGCATTCGCGCGGTCACGTACGCCACTCGATTGACGTCAATGGCAATTTCCGTAGAAACTGCATAGGCAGGCAAAACGCGTGGATGTAGGGCGCGTAACACCTCCCCCCTCAGATCAGCAACTATTTGAGCACTTTGAGCGAAAATGTTGCTGATTTTGAGCATTGTCCTTGCAGTTTCTCGGGATCTTCATAGATGTGGTCTTCAGATGGTGTCTTGGTTTCGGATGAAGATTTCTTTTCATTTGGTTTTCTGCATGGATTGTATCTTCGTATTATGATTACGGATATGAGCAATGTTGCGCCGGATATTAATCCGTAAAATGGTATCGTTGTATGATACAGTGTGCTATCTGTATGGGTTATTTCAACTGGATGCTGCATCAGGATCTTGTCTTCGATAGAATGTAGTCCTTTTAGGTTAATAGAGTTGAGTTTTATGTGAGGAATTTCTATGCTTGAGTTAATGTTGTAGCTAGTATGTGGTATTTCGGTTATAAGCAGTGGTTGTCCTTTGATTTGATCGTTAATATTTGTGATCGTGAATTCCTGTGTACGTATGTAGCATTTTTGAGGTATAGTGGCGAGGTAGCTTCCATGTAAAGTGATGAACTCTTGTCGTCCACATTGTAGTTCTGTCTTCGTTGGAGTCGGGAAGATGAGCGTATAGTGCTGGTCATCTAGCTGCTCCATTGCTTCTTTGTTACTTTGGTAGGCCGGCATGATTGTTCCAGGGATTGGTGGCTGATTATGTGCTGGATGCAGTCTGGGTGTTCTCGTGGCAGGTTATAAGCGTTTTCTTCGCACAGGTACTGATGGTTGACCTTCGGGCATTCTGCCGCTATGTACATGAAAATTTTGCCATTGGTTGCCAGGAACGGGTAAGGAGGGATGAAAGTTTGTGAGTTTTTATTAGGTACTAACGATACTTTATAAAAATCAAATGTGCTCGGAGATGTGATAGGAACTTTGAAAATAATTACTATTTTACTACCTGCATAATAATATCCTGATTTAATGATGCTGTAATATTCTCTAAGATCCGCATCTAGGATCTGATTTTGATCATATACTAGCCTAAGTTTACTTATCATATTATCTACCTATCATATAAAGTTTCTATACTTAACATGCTATGATGAGTGCTCGATGCACGTATAAAAGCTAGTATATCTTCTATCCTATTTAATTCTACATATAAATCATCTACGTTTTCACTAATTATTACAAGTAGCTGAGCAAACTTCGCGTATTTGAGGAGACTGGTATCAGCATGCGCGTTCTTATCTAATATTAATTGCAAACTATTATTGATTTGCGCTTGGTTTTCTGCTATATTCGTAAGTAGGTTAGAGTGTTGAGTCATCCATTCCTTATTAAGACTCATTTGCTCGTTTAATTCGGATACTAACTTATGATCGTTACTTTCTAGGATTTTAATTGCTCTGTTGTACTTTTCAGCATCGGTATGATCTAAATTGCCAGTAATGCTTTTGACGAAAGATCCTAGACCGTCTATGAGACCTCTTTTATTTCTGATATTAGTTGGTTCTAACGTACTAAGTTGATTACGAATTTTGAGTAGTTTTGTTACAAGGTAGTTTGTCTGTAATTCATATAAAGAGTAAGTCTCGTTGGTTAGTTTTGTTTCAAATAGTCTGAGTTGCGAGTCTATGGAGTCTTGTCTATTCTCGATGTGTGTCAAATCGATGTATTGTATGAAGGAGTAGTAATTGGTAATGAGTTTGGCTTGCCCGAGTTTAAACGGGAGTATACCAGGTCCATTGTCAAGGTTTTCAAGTCTTATCTCGTATGCCAGCGTCAGGTGAGCGATTGTCAGGAGTATCCTGCAACAATTTGGCAGATTTAGGCACACGTTTTAGTCGAGATTTCGAGATAGGGCCTTTCTTTTTAGAGGTATAGATATGAATAGGTAAATCGGCTAGTACTGTGTCCTGGGTGTACCGGGTTGCGAGTTTATTTCGGCTAGCTAAGGGGTTGGCAACGAATACCTGCTGATCGGGTTGATATTCGATCTCAGGTTCTCTATCTTTGTTCCTATTTTCCATTATTTTTGTACGGTTAACGAGAGTAGATTCGTTAATTTTTTCGTAAACGAGTTTCATTTGATCACGGTGATTTAAGACGTACTCCTGCATCAGATGTTCTGTCATGTCCACGTCAAACGGGTCTCTTGGGTCTAAATGTCCTCGAATTATGTCGTGGGGTCTACACTTGGTGAAGCTGTGTACGGAGCTGTTATACGCTATTATTGCATAGGGCATCAAGTTAATGGTTGGTTCGTCTTTTTGTCTGAGTCTTAAAATTCGTAAGTGCTCTAGTAACGTCGAGTGGAATCGTTCTATGATACCGTTATCGTTAGGAGCATGAGCTAAGGTCTTGTGGTGATTTACTTTATGTAGTCTTGTAAATTCAGCGAACATCTGGTTGGAAAATTCTGTGCCATTGTCAGTAACTATAGTCAGTGGTAGCCCATGGTGAGTACTGAAGGTCAATAGTCCTTGTAAAATACTGACAGCGGTGCCATCGCGTAAATGGTAAGCTTGTCCGTATTTAGAAAAAACGTCCACGAATGTCAAGTATTTTTCGTTGTGAGCCGTAAATAAGTCCATATGTACTATTTCAAATGGTTTAGTCGCGGGTGGTACTATGTTGAATTGAGGTCTGATGGGATGTCTGTCATATTTAGTCTGACCACACACTGTGCACTCGTTAATGTACTTAGTTATCTCTTCCTTCATTTTTGGCCAATAGTATTTACGTGAAAGGGCCAGATAACATTCATTTATTCCTCTATGGTTAGTTTTGCCGTCATGATAATGCTTTATTATTTCTTGCTGCCTGAGATACTCTTTTACGTCCTCTAGTTCAGTCTTTGCTAAGACCAGATTCATAGAGGAGCTTTTAAAGTTATTTTGAATGATAGGAATGATAGAGTACATTCCTAAGGGTGGAGTTATTTTGAGGGCAGTTTTGACTTTAGGGTTAACATATTCTTTGATAGCATTGATCACGTCCTGCTCAAGACTGGATTCGGATACTTGTATGAATGTGCGAGTGTGAGTGTCAAAGGGTTTCGTCGCTGTTGTTCGTCGTTTGATGTCTCCTACTATCGTGAAACATATTTGTCTATGGAATTTATTCAAGGGTTCGTCAGTAATGGGAATTTCAAGGATTGGATTTTCATTACTAGTGTGGGCAGTAGCTGTAGTCGATCCTACATCAGAGGGCAATCTTTCTGTGGGATTAGCTATCATTGAGTCAGTTTCTTCGTTATTAATTTCGATTCTCGAAAGAGCATCAGCGTTAGTGTTAGATTTGCCCTTTTTGTACACTACAGTATAGTTGTACTCACTTAGTTTTAATTTCCATCTAGTAAGTCTAGAATTAGGCTCTTTAATGTTCATAACCCACTGTAGTGGCTTATGATCCGTTAGGATTTTAAATTTACGTCCAAAGAGATAAGGTCGAAAGTACTTCGTTGCCCATACGATCGCTAAGAGTTCTTTCTCGATAGTACTGTAATTTATTTCGCTCTCGTTCAGAGTACGGGATGCGTAGCAGATGGGCTTGTCTGAACCAACAGGTCCTTGGCTGAGCACTGCTCCGATTGCCAAGTTAGACGCGTCGGTAGTTAAGATGAACTCTTTATTAAAGTCTGGGTATTGTAGGATTGGGTCGTTCGTCAGTAAGGTCTTGCATTTTTCAAAACAGTCAGTATATTCAGAGTCGAAAGTTATTTTGTGGGATTTTTTCAGACACTTAGTCATAGGCTTAGTAATGCGGGCAAAGTCGGGTATAAATTTCCTATAATATCCTAGAAGTCCTAAAAATTGTTTAATTTGTTTCGGTGTTTTTGGCAAAGGATATTTTTCGATGGCTTCAATTTTATCAGGATTAGGTTTAATACCCTCTCTACTGATAATATGTCCTAAATAGGCGGTTTCCAATTTCAAAAACTCTGACTTGTCCATCTGAATTTTGAAATTGGACTCGCGCAATCTTTGAAACACTTTTTCCAAATTTACTACGTCCTCCTGCAGGGATGTACTAAAGACGATGATGTCATCTAGGTACACTAAGCATATCTCATTTTGTAATCCCCTGAGCACATTGTCCATGACACGTTGGAAAGTTGAGGGGCTGTTTTTAACCCCATAGGCATTCTTAGAAATTCGAAATGCCCATGCTCTACGTTGAAAGCAGTTTTGGGTACGTCCTCTGGGTGCATTTCGACTTGGTAAAACCCTGATGCCAAATCAAGGGTTGTGAAGTATTGGCAGCGACCTAACTTGTCAAGGACATCCGAAATATTCGGGATGGGATATTTATCATCGATGGTTTTTGGTGACTTTTCTGAAATCTACCACTAGCCTCCATTTTTGTTTCCCGGATGCATCTACTTTCTTTGGAACCACCCATATAGGTGAGCTCCAGGCGGAGTCTGATGGTCTGATTATGCCCTGTTCCAACATTTTAATGATTTGATCCCTAACTTCCTGGCGGTGTACATACGGGTAGCGGTAGCTTTTTGTATATACTGGTTGTTCGTCAGTTGTCTTAATGTGGTGCTTAATCTTATTAGTAAATGTCAAGGGCTCTCCTTCAATGTAAAATACGTCAGCGTATCGTGTGCATAAGGTCTCTAAATTATTTTTTTCCTCAGTATTCAGGTGGTCAGTACGTAGTCGAGATAGTACGTCACTAACACGCTTAGGGTCTGATTCAGTGGTAATACATTCGGTATTGAAAAGATCGACTTCAATACGTCGGTCAAAAGTAATTTTAACGTCGGAGTTAGTCGGATTTTCTATTTCTATAATACCGGTTTGATCGGTGACCGTGGTAACACATTCGTGAATAATGCAATTACACATTACTTGCTCACATATATACACGTCACCATCGGGGTTAAAGATCGGTACTTGTACTAACTTAGTCGAATTAGCGGGAATAATTTCCTCTAGAGTAGCTCTTCGACACGTGTAGCGGGAAAGCGGTATCACGGCATGATCTGTCACTAAGATATTACGCTTGAGATCAATTTGAATTCCGTCTAATAAATCTAGGCCCAACAATCCGTCAAAGTGATTGTGAAATTTGTAGACGAAAAGTTTAATTTCTTTTTGTTCGTTAAACTCTGTAAAATTGGGTATTGTAATTGAATGCTCGTGAGTGCTCGTTACTCGAGAGTTAGTTACCTCAAAGGGGTCAAAATTTAAAGGCACATGTGAAAAAAATTTTTGCACGGCCTCGGGGCTAATAAATGACTGATTTGCCCCAGTATCTACAAGAAATTTAAGCGGGGGTTGAGATATTTGAATGTAACGTAACTCCTTTTTTGAGTGTAGGTTAAGTTCTATCTTAACTCGGGGTTGGTACGGCCCTTGTAAAAATCCGAGTGATATTGGTCGTGGCTAGTAGAAGGTTGGGGAGCTTCTATAGCATTTGTGACGTCATAATGCGGTACGTCCTCAGAGTTATACGCGGTGTAATATTCAGGTTCAGCTTGGTTATTCTCATAGTAACCGCTGTAGTCATAAGGGTAGTCAGTTGAGTCATCGTTATGGTCAGCGTAGTAATAAGTCTCGGTATTATCGGCGGTCTCATTAAAATTCATCTCGCGCGATTTAAAGTAGTTTGATGGTGGCGGATTTCCGAATTTACGCCAATCATGTCCTGACATCGTAGCTGGCAGTGGTTTAGACACAAAATGGCTAACACCACTCATAGGTTTCGGTCCAGCATTTTGTGGCAAATTACGCGGCGCGGGTATTCTAAACGCGTTTTGAGGGTTATAATTAGGCGGGGGTGCGCGAAACATTTGTTGAGTACGAGTAGGCATACGCGGCTGATTAAAATTGAAACCAGGTGGACGAAAAGCAGGTTGATGAAAAGCGACCTGCTGTTGTGGTTGATGCTGCTGCATCGGCATCGGCCTCGGCCAGCTAGATTGGGGTTGTACAATATCAAATGGTTTAGGCACATTAAAAGGATTAATAGAAGGAAATTTCTGCATTACGGCTGTCTGCTGCTGCAACTGCGGGGGTCTCCTATCAACGTATTCGTTGCGCTGTTGCATGTACATGATATTTAATTCTTCCTGTACAAATTCCAGAGCCTTTTCTATAGTAGCGGGTCTCATACAGCGAATGCGGGACCCAAGAGGTTCCTTGAGGCCTCGTACAAAAGATTGTAAAGTTAATTTTCGATATAAATCGCGTTTAGCTTCGATGGTAGTAATGACAGCTTCGTGCAACGTAACATATGTCATTATGGTACTAAAAAGGTTCTGGCATTTGTCATAAAATTCAATAGGCGTGCTACTTCCTTGTTTAAGTAATGAGAGGTCATTATATAGAGCGGTCTCGTCTCTTTGATCGGAAAAATTATTTATTAAGGAATTACGAATGTCCTGCCAGGATTCAGGGATTCCGTTTGAATTAATCGTCCTAGCAGCATTACCAGTAATTTTGTTCAAGATGCCGTTTATTACACATAAATTACTCAAGGCAGCGCCTTCTTCCGCTTTAACATATGCGATCACTATTTGGTCGCATATCCGAATAAATCGCGTAAGTACATTCGGGTTGCCGTCAAACTCCGGCACTGGGCGTAAGGCCTTAAAAATAGTGTCTGGGTCCATGTTTTCTACGTTACTATTAACACTAGATAACCTATCTAAATTTATCTCTGATTCTAGAGAACTATATTCCTATTTAAATCTATGTCCTTATTCCTACTAATCTGTCTAGAGGAGACAGATTGTCCTACGTTTTTCCTGGGATGAAAAATCTTGAAGGGAAAGATTATCAAGGAAGCAACACAAGACAAAAAATTTCACTGCACTTACAATTTCATTTCTCGCTGGTCCACTGAAGTTTGAGTGTAGTCCTCGGCCACGGTCCCACCAAAGTTCGGAATCTAGACAAGGCACTTGATAGTGCGAGCAAGTTTTTCGCAGGATCACAGGATATCGATGCTAGATGTCCTTATTCTCTCGCGCGCGTGCTTCTAGAATCCTACCGACTGCGCCAATTACGTAGGCCACAGCCGAAGGACTTAAAAAAAAACCGAAATGAATTTATAAAATATTTAATATAAAAGATAAAATGTTACAATAATATTCTAATTACTAAAATTACGTCTAAGCTCGGACGAAGTAGGTACCGAAGTGAAGGTGTCGGAATCGGGGCCACCGGCGACACGAGGCAAGAACTGCTGCATCTGCATTCGCGCGGTCACGTACGCCACTCGATTGACGTCAATGGCAATTTCCGTAGAAACTGCATAGGCAGGCAAAACGCGTGGATGTAGGGCGCGTAACAACCTAGTAAATAAGATAGAAATAAATAAGTAAATAAATAAGTAAGTAAATAGTAAATAAGTAGAAAAGAGTTATTTATTTTATTATGGACAAGTACTAGCTGTGCAATCCTCTTAATCTCTGAACTCTCTAATATATAGAAAGGGATTATGTCATGCTAAAACCAATCATAATGTCATACCCACACTGCGAGCCTGGTTTGTCGATAGGATACAGTTTAAAAGTATCGATAAAGATAACCCGCGATACGAGTATATCTGTCGCGGCTAGATCCATGCCAGAGACAACGTATGTTTTTGGTATAGTAGATATTACTTTTTTAAAGCACTAACGCCTGCTTGCTAAGCGATACCAAAAATTGCAATTTTGAGATAAATTCCGTCCCCATACGACGGTTAAAATCAGATAGAGAGTTAAAATTCGATGCTCGGACCTCGAGCCTC
Organism: Selenia dentaria; assembly: GCA_917880725.1. NCBI lineage: Eukaryota > Metazoa > Arthropoda > Insecta > Lepidoptera > Geometridae > Selenia > Selenia dentaria. The sequence continues at coordinate 3,434,327 of OU862896.1, read as the reverse complement.
GGTGGCGTAGTGGTCATGGCGTCTGACACGGATAGTCGGGAGACGCGAGTTCGAATCCCGTCCAAATATTAAATTGCAATTTGGTCATGCTAAGCAGCTGTTAGTGCTACAAAAGACATATAAATACAATTGAAAATGACTTCCATTCTATTAAGTTAATGGAGTGTATGTAACTCAAAAACTACTGTACTTAATTAAGTTTAAATGGGACCACACGGCAAGCACCAGCTTTGAAACAAAAAATGAACTTTGCGATTCGGTTCATCCAGTCCACATCGTAACAAACATTAAAAAAAGTACAATTTGAAAAATTGGATACCGACTTCCATTCTATACAGTTGTTGGAGTGTATCTCAAAAATTACTGGACCGAATTTGATGAATTTTAAATGGGACCACAAGGGAGTCTAGCAATCAAAAAAAGAATTTAGAGAATCGGTTCACACAGTCGAAAATTATGAGGTAACAAATATAAAAAATACACTCGAATTGAGTACCTCCTCCTTTTTTTGGAAGTCGGTAGAAAATACATTCGAATTGAGTAACTCCTCCTTTTTTTGGAAGTCGGTAGAAAATACAGTCGAATTGAGTACCTCCTTTTGAAAGTCTGTAGAAAAAAAATAAAAGCATGTCAAACTTTATCGTATGGACCTCCATGCTCGTAGTGCCGCTGTCAAATTTGATGACATACAAAAAGCTCAGACAAAAGGTCAATTGGAAAGCGAACAAACGCACAGAGACGGCTAGACCTAGATTATAGTCAATGACCTTTCAGACGATTCCATTTTATTTTGGTCAATGGTTTTGCTATTGTACTGTCAACAGTTCAATATCCTTGATACGGCCTGCTTCATATCTAGCTATATTTGCCGATTACTAACTCGATTAATTGTATTAGGTTTGGTATCTTCATTCATGCCTAGATCTAATGCTTTAGGGAGGTAGGTAGATTATTATTATAGTTACTACGACTCAGGTAGGTTAACAATTTATAAACTATTGATCGCCAGTTCACAATACTAGAGATAATTTGATATAAGCTTCATCTTGACCGCCAAAAGTCAAACTACACATCTCACAATCTAAATGGCTCACTATTAAATTCAAAGTCAAAGTCAAAATCGTTTATCCAATTAAGGCATCAAAGCGTCAAGACAAGAGTCTTCGACCAATTTGTGTTACCAGTGATGATGATGACTTATGGCACTGAAACGTGGTCTCTTACTATGGGCCTCATAGATAAGCTCAAAGTCGCACAATGAACTATGGAGACGGCTATGCTCGGGGTTTATCTATGTGATCGAATCAGAAATGAGAAGATCCGTAGAATAACGAAAGTCACCGACATTATTTTTATTTATTTATTATACATCACAAAGAAATACACATCAGTTTGAATGATACCGTCTTAAAATCTATGTAAGATTTGTCTAGACAGTAGTGTTCTCGAACACATAAATATAGCAAGTAAATACCTATAGTCGTTACACAAAACAAATACGAGTAACATTGCGTCGCGCGCTCACTTCACAGCTTGAGTAACAACTTATAATAACATTCCACTCGTCTTAGAACTTAAAGAATTATCTTCACGTATTGTTATCCTGCTCACAAAGTATTAGATTCCGCTCTGTTGCCGAGCAAGTACCATCCCCTCCCATGTTTACCAGCGCGTTCAGCATAGATATCTAGATCTAGATATCCGTCTGGGATAGAATCCATCTCCTTCACTTTCATTACGATCCTTTCACCCGTTTAGGCGTGATCATGAAAGACAGAGAGACAGAGAGACGACGTTTTTATAATATTAGTATCGAGTATGGATACTCTTGCAGTAGCGTAATTGCAAAACCTAATTGTCGAAAGTCAATGACAAAAGATACAAATGTATCGTCCAATCCACGCAAGGCCGAGAGATTCTATTATATGTATTTTAGCATTATAATCATTCAATAGCCAGTTGTGTGACGCACGTTTGCGCCATGGAATGGGTATCCTTCAAAAAGTATAAAGGCATATCCGGCTACGAGATGAAGAGAGAGGGTAGATCTGATTTACTCCTATTTTACGTCCGGAGACATTTTTCTTGAAAAGTTATAAAGTTTATTATCGATAACGTAATGCAGCTTTGTTTAAACTGTTTATTAGATTAGATAGGATCGGAGTAACATCTGATTGGATTAAGATCGTTTTATTTAAATTAGTGTTAAAATCAAAAATTCTTCAAAAACTCTTCAATTTGCATTTTATTTTTATATTTAGGTATCATTCAATTTGCACACTGCATGTCTACCATAAGCATTTTTCCAGCGGAAGTGTCACTAAATTTATAGAATTTCTTAAATATCATTGAAATTTATTCTTAAATATCGTTTATTTTATTTTATTTATATCGCTTTAAACTGCACTGTGACGCCGGAATCTATAAATTAAATAGTTTTATATCAGTTTATATTATAATCTTGATTATTACCATGATAAAATTCGGCTCGTTTCAAAATAAGATTACACGAGTGTTTTAATACCTAATATGCAGTTGCATACACTACTTTATTTAATCTCATGACATTTATGCTACTAAAGTTTTATCCAACAAAATATTACTCAAATTCGTATGTATGAAATAGCGCCAAAATGGAAAAAGTCTTCTTCTTGTTTGTATGGCTTATGCGGCGTAACCACGATTTAGCCAATATCAGTGGAAAAAGGCTGTTATTGGTCTATTGGCTCGGAACCAGCGCGTAGCGCGCGCAGCGCACTCACCACAGGTAATGTGTACTTAAATTGAATTGAAACCTACTTGGTCGGGACACATTGTACTATAATAATTAAAAAAATGTTTTAAAGCATTTAAGCAACCGATAGAACTTTAGCCTCTAAAATGTGTAACCTACATCTTACAATGCACTTCAATAGACCAACTTTTCTATGATAATACAGAATAATGAACTGCACACAAAATGCACGTTTTTACTGTCCCCTACACACTGTGGGAAATGTCAACCGCCTTTTTACAATATTTCCTCATGCGTTGCGAATGGTGACTTTGTTTGAGTGTCGCAACCATTGTGTACACAGCCTTAATTAAAAGTTAAGTTGTTTGTTATCTGTGGCTAATAGAGATTTGATTTTACTGTTTTATTTCTCAGCTGATTGAAGCTAAATCTTGAAATTAAAACTTTGATCAGCAGGATTATTACGTATCTTAGCTGCAAACAAATTAATGTTGAGTGAAACTAATAAAATGGCGGCTTTAAGGCGAAATGAGTTCCAAATTTCATGATTCGGCTTCGCGAAAACCTAGTTTTTCGACGCTTAAACCTAATAACCAAAATTCGAAAAAACCGTAGTGTAAATTGAATATACGTCCTTATGAAGTATGGGAGCCAATACGCGATTGAGCAAACTTGGCTCGATAGAAAAAAATCGGCAACATTCCCTAAATTTTGCAATTTTTCTTACGTGCTTCGTGGGAAAAAGCATTTTTATTCAATTATGGGCAAATATATTTCAATGAATGTATCATATTCGAATTCCCAATGAAATTTACTAGTGAACTATGGTCTCCTTTGTCATTAAAATTTAATCATTTGATTGTACGCAATAAATATAAAAAGTATTAGCACGTATTCAATTGAATTTTTGCATTACGTCGTCCATTCTGGTAAGCAATTCTCAACCTTATGTAAAGCACCGAAAATTGTTTTAAAATTAGGATTGGACCGCGCCTTAAGTCACTTTTGTCGGCTAACATTTCTTACGACGGGAGTTATCAAAACTGTTATTATTCAAGATTTCGATCAAAACTGAAATATGTAATTGCCCTGCATGCTGATGTTATTGTACCGCTCATAAAAACTGAAAATACGTTAATACAATTTATATATGCAACTACCACATCATTTCATTTGTTCTCTCTTAAGGCGAAATCAGTGTAAATTACGACCAAATTTAATAATTGGATTTCGCGAAAAGTTAGTTTTCGACGCTTAAACCTATTAACCGAAGTTCGAAAAAAAACGTAGTGTATATTACATACGTTCTTATGAAGTATGGGAGTCAATACACGATTGAGCAAACTTGGCTTTATAGAAAAAACATCGGCAACTTCCCTAAATTTTGCAATTTTTCTTAAGTGCTTCGTGGGAAAAAGCATTTTTATTCAATTATGGGCAAATATATTTCAATGAATGTATCAATGTATAGTTATATGCGAATTCCCAATTAATTTACTAGTGAACTATGTCCTCTTTTATCATTAAAATTTAATTCAAATCAATTTATTTAAAATCAAAAAAAGTATTAGCACGTTTTCAATTGCATTTTCGCATTACATCGTCCAATCTGATAACGAATTCTCAACCTTATGTAAAGCATCGTAAATTGTTTTAAAATTAGGATTGGACCGCGCCTTAAGCACATCGTCCACCGCCAACTAAACTAAGTTAGTTTAGCTTAGCTCGCTAGTTTGCTCATTACTTAAATATTTGCCCGGCTGCACGAAACCTGGGACTCTATTCAAAGGCAAGCTTTCTACCAATAGGAGCATTATTATCTATTCTGTGACTGTAGTGCGAGTATGGATGTCGATTCGATAAACTTGTCACGTGGATAAACTGATTTTATCTATCGTACCTTGTCTCACTGTTTGTCAAAGTTTGCTATCTGACGGAATACTGACCGCTGATTGGTCACATATCGCGTCATATAAACTATTGACCAATGAGCGTTTAGTATTTAGTTGGTTAACTAATGAAGGCTTTGTCCAACGTTCTAGAAACTGGGGATAATTCTTCTAATGTAGACTTACTAAACTCTAAGTAGAGCAATGGCTGTAGCAATTGGTGCAGAAACAAGACTGTGGCGTACCGCATTGTTATTATTGCGTTTGCATGGTTATTATCATAACATAAGTTACGTATTTCGTGGCATTACTGTCGAGTGTTTTTTATCTTACTATCTTTTGTTATTTGATGTTATGATAAGCAATATTATCGAGGGTTTTTTTCTCTTAACGTGAGTGATACTGGCGTAAATTTGAAACGCCATAATCGCTACCATATAAACACGTAATGCGGCACCGATATCTTTAAAGAATGGTTGTGAAATCAATAATTTATTAAAATGAAAATGAAATAAAAAATGAAATGAAATGCATTTATTTGACACACACACACACACACACAAATTAGTAACAACACAAACAGTAATTAGTAAGACTAGAGTTAATAATACAACTTAAACACAGACTCATAAGAGTATATTGTGATGTCAAACCGGCCCTGTCTCAGCATAATGCTGCCCCACATTTGTAAACATGAGACAGAGCCAAGGACAGGGTGACTTCACGGGCGGATCCCCGACAATATAAATAACGGAAGGAAAAACAAGTAATATAAACATACATAAAATAATAATAATAAAATAAATAAATAAGTATGTAGTGTCCCACTACATACTTATTTATTTATTAATGTCTAAAATTTTGTATGTATCTATAAAACGGTTGTGTAGGTGAGAGCTAGAGTGCCGGCTATATCATCATACATAGACTTCTATTATAGTCACTTTTCCTTTTTATGGCTATTATTAGAGTTCTTGAAGTAGGTTTGGGAAACACGGAGCAGGTTGACCTTGATGACGAACTAGGGCGACATAAACTACAGCGGCATTTCTAATTTGCGCGTAGTGAATAATCCAGTGCTATATGGTGAAACAATTATCTTAGCACTTTTGTGTTGATAAAAGTACCCTTTTAAGGGCTAAACTAAAGGCGTTCAATTATTTTAGAGTACGAATTGGTGGTGGTAAATCGTTCCAGCACCGAGTTGCTGCAAATCTAAAAGAACCACGGAATGCAATAGATTTGTGTCTCGGCGTAACAAACACGTGAGTACATATTCTTCTAGGATAGTGGGAATTTTCTTGAAATTTAAGTTTAGTGTTGAGCATAATTTCCACCGTAATAGTTCAGTTTCAGATTTTTCACCAGTTTCAGTTAGAGAAGAGCGTTAGGAATAAAAGAAATCATCGCATCCGTGGGATCGGTTTATCTGCAACTTCTTTGAAGGCACCGCTAGCTTTTTATTTGTATGTTTGATCCCACTACTATTTTTTTATGCTCAGATAACATTGTATTTTCTTATGTCTTTCTATTCAACTCTTCTTTTAAGGCTTGTCATACATTAAATTGCGCCGAAGCGCTCATAGCGGAGCCCGACTTGGCGATCTTAACCGATCAACAAGTTAAGCAACACTTGTTGCGGTCAGGACTTGGATGGGTGACCGCTAGTGGTATTATTCAACTGAGCGCTTCCTTGCTTCGGAGGGCACGTTAAGTCATCGGTCCCGGTTGTTTGTCTGAGGACAACAGTCGTTAGACTATATCGAAGGCCTTCGGGCGGCCTGAAAACTTCGACATGGGTTGGCTACTAACCTATCCACCAATCTGCACTGGGCCCACGTGGTGGATAATGGCCCAACTCCTCTTTCTGAGAGGAAGGCTCGAGTCCCAACAGTGGGAACATAATGGGCTGATTATAATGATTATGTTACATTCATGTAGGGATTCACTTATAAATGCTGCTTAAAATTAAATAATTTCATTTAGCATTGATAAAGAGGTTGTACTTGTCGTTGATGACTCTAAAAATTTCTGTACGCAGTACTTAATAATGTAACTTAAAGGTAATCAGCGTTTATAAGTAAGTTTTAAATGTTTATCGGGACTTATCACGTATTATTTAATATAGGTAAAAATATATACCTTTCGCTCGACGTTTCGACCATGTTACAATGGCCGTGGTCACGAGCTGACTCGATAAACATTTGTTCAAATCGCGAAAGTTTAAAAATTACTATTTATAAGTAAGGTCGCAAAAAAATAATTTTGACGTGTAACTTTAATTTCATAAACTATTTCTTTTTATTTAACGAAATATTGAATTACATGAATCATATGAACCATGTTAGCAGTAATATGTGTGTTTGTGTTAATTTGTTTATTTATAATATTTTTTTATGTTACAGGTAAGACACCGCGCTTGTGAGCTACAGCCAGATACAGAAAAGTTTCAACAGTGGGTCAGTAATTAAATATCTCAGACAAAATAAACAAGTCAAGACAGAATGTTGTGAACAGAGAAGTGACGCCGGTTTTCTACCGACTTCCAAAAAGGAGGTGGTACTCAATTCGACTGTGTTTTTTTTTAATACTTGTTACCTCATAACTTTCGATAGGTTCGACCGATTCTCAAATTTTTTGTTTGAAAGCTGGTGCTTCCCGTGTGGTCCCATTTAAATTTCATCAAATTCGGTTCAGTAGTTTTTGAGTTACACTCCAATAACTGAATAGAATGGAAGTCGGTATTACATTTTTTTAATTGTACTCGTCTAAATTACATGTGCGTGCATTAGTACCGCCATGATAATAAAAATTAAATTAAAATTGGTAAAAATTAATTCATAATAAATTTAAATTAAATTATAGTTAAAACTTTACGTGTTCCACGCGCCGCGATAGTTCGACTAACGAGTCAAGGCGTAGTTTCGTTGTACGTGCTGTAGTAATTATGTATGTACACGGCGAGGCGTAGTTTGTACCGGCCTCACTTCTCTGTTCACAATATTCTGTCTAGACTTTTTTATTTTGTCTAAGTTAGATATATTTTATTTCTACGCTCGCACTAATACGATAGATGCAAAAGTTTGTGAGTGCTGTTGTCTCTTCTGCACTCGGAAACGGTTAAACACTTGCATACACCGTGATATTAAAACAAAAGATTTATGAACGAAACGCACGTAAATTTACGTCAAAGGGTTCAAGGAATTCGATGAATTTTTACATGAATATAGTATGTACATAGGCCGCTTTTATCCAACAGGACAGATATCATCATATCATAATCAGCACATTATGTTCCCACTGCTGGGACTCGAGCCTTCCTCTCAGAGAGAGGAGTTGGACCACAATCCAGTGCGGCTTGGTGGATAGGTTAGTGGCCATCCCATGTCGAGTTTCAGGCCTTCGACATGGCCTGTTGTCCTAAGACAAACAACCGACGACTTAACGTGCCCTTTGAAAAACGGAAGTGCTCAGTTGAATAATGCCACTAGCGGTCACCCTTCGAATTCCTGACCGCAGCAAGTGTTGCTTAACTTGTTGCTCGTTTATCGCCAAGTCAAGCTCCGCTACGAGCGCTTCAACAGATAGTTAGCGATAGATAGCTCACGAGGAATTATGCTAATATTTTTGTTATTATTACATGCTGAGTAGGTTGTGGGTGGAAACTAAAAATGTTTATAATTTACTATCTGACCCGCCAGCGGCTTCCCTCGCTATGTTTATGGAAAATGTGGAAATGGCAATAAAATCCTTTAAACCGATAATTACTTAATAGGTATTTAGCATCAGCTAATTTAATATTATATTATGTTATTTGTAAATTGCACTTAAATGGAAATTATCATTATTGGCACATTATTAATACGCAATTAATTCTGCCTTCTAAGAACTAAACGATTAAACGATTAAAAAGGTGATAAGTGACGAAGTCTTAAAGTATTACTAAGTTCACATATTAGGGCCATGTTAACACTTTAGTAGATAGAAGTTAGAAGATGTAACGAGAGCCTTGAAAGACTTATCGTGCTGGGGAACACGGAGGGCAAGAGAGCCCGCGGGCGATCCCCAACCAGATGGAGCGACCGATTGAAACATACTTCCTCAATCGAGTTTTGTTCAGTTGTCAGAGACGCGATGGATAGGCACCGATGGAAGCAGATGTTACGATCTCGGTGTACACCATCCACATCCACCGATGTCCACGATCCTCAGTCATGAGGAAACGACCACTGAGAGAGAACGAACACTTTAGTTGTAAAATGCTTCTGTTTTTCCATCTCCAGCTGTCCACTACTATACTTAGTCGGCCTTGTTAATAAGTAATAGTCAGTGACAAAACTTACCGTAAGGCGAGTGTTTGGGATACGCAGGTAACATTTTCAGGGAAAAAGATTTATTACATTTCATTTCATTAGTTATTATCGACTTATGTGCTCATCGCACTCGCGAGGCCGCCGACCCGCGCCCGCGTCATATGTTTGCGCCGAGTTGGAAACGAACGGGCCTTACTATCAGCTACGTAAAAACCATGCAAGTTCCGTGCAGTTCTTAAACCTGACATAATCAGTTTTGAATGAAATCATACCATGACGCTCATTTAGGTGAACTGTTTGAATATCGTTTTCTCAAAGGTAAACGGATAATATGTCTCTGACATTCTAACAATTTACTATAACCAACAGTGCAGACGCCTAGATGTTTGTAAGCTAATAAACTGAGTGGATTTAGAGCGACATGTTAACGAGAGTCCGGTTTTTCTGCGGTTCTTGAATAGTAGGCCCGGGCAGGTCTGCTTTAAAGTTGTCATGGTACGAATAAACCGGGCAGTTGTCGAGAAGTCCTGCTTTAAGAGCTCATATTAAGGCCCCAGCTCTTGTGCCATACCTATAGCGAGTTATGAAACGATATTTTTGTCAGAGATAGTTGAATAAACAAGGAATCCCTTACAAAACAAAATTCTGTTTTTAGTTGAAGGTATCTGATGACCAAAGATAACAGAGAGCATAAGGGTGTCCGAGAACAAATTGTTCCTTGTAAGTAATAGTTAGGAATAAATAATATTTTATAAACAGTACGGCTATTATGTATCTCAGTTGCTAACAGATGTTGATTGAAATCTAAATAAATGGCGCATCTATGTCACTTTTGTCAGCTCCAGTCATCAACTTACTAACATTTTTGCTTACTGGAGTTGTCCAAACTAAAATAGAGTCGCCATTTTTCAAGATTTCAATCAAAATCTGTTAGCAACCGAGATACATAATAGCCCTGCAGGTGTATACGCTACGTTCAAATGAAAAGCCAGCCATTGACGTTAGCCCGCAATTCGGAGTGTTGGTCACATTTGCGCAATCCAAGCATGAAGACAGCTACCAAACCTACCAAAAGAAAAGCTACAAAAAAAACATCAACGTGTCATTAAATTAAAATTCTATTTTGTCTCTTGTTTGGAAACTGAGAAAGATACTATAAATAAGTTTCACAGTATATTAAATGCAGTTACTGTCGTGCAAGACGGCCTTACTTAGTTAACTTATTATCAACTTATTACAAACACATTCCATACTGTAACTTACGTTCATTATATTGAACAATCTCAGTGTCACGTACTTACTGTAATATATTTTTTATCGCATTGCTCAACTCTCGGTACGACAAGTAGAACGACATACTGTTACATATCGATTAGCCATTTTTACGTATTTTGATATGTAGATTACTGTGTTTTTAATAATTAGTTTACTAATAATTCACTATGAAGTTTCAGACTTACAAAAGATTTATTATAGGTGTATCGGCTTGTTGCTGTAAAATGTTTCGGTACAAACGCTCAATGTAAATATGGAACATGTACATGTCGTAATGTATCAATACATTAAAATTTAAAATATATTGATATCTTATGTATGTATTACATGTAGGTTTCTATTACAGCAAACATTTAATGTGTTAACCCGTTGACTCGCGATTCGCCATATTTGGCCAATAATACAATAGATTTCGCAGAAATCACACTACTTTTCCAAGCCTCGAAAATGATACTTTATTTTTTGCATATCTTTTTGTCACAATTTTTGGTCATTCATTAGATACGTGAACATTGTAAAAATAAAGAAGCACCTCAATGAAAACCAACAAAGTTCTAAATTACAAACATTTCCTCAGAAAGACCTAAGGCTTTTTCAAAAAGTTTATGGCCTGTAGGTCTACTATGAATTTACAACATTGACATCGATCGATGCTCATAGTGACTGTCGCAAAAAAATTAAGAAAAAATAACAGTGCCACCTCGCGGTAAATTGTAGAACTAAAATTGGCAGCGAGTACGCCAATCACAAGCTTAATAGGTAGGCGAGATCGAGTATCGACTATAGATGACATTTATGTTGCCAACTCATGGTAGAGCTACTGGCTAATGTTTTATCAATTTCCATGCACTTATTTTCGTTTAATGTCGTCACAATGAAATTTTTTTAACACTGTGGACTCTGGTGATATCTGATAATTTATTGATTCAGGCGTTACTTTGCGGAAATCCATTATCAAAAAACGATATTAAAAAATATTTAAATATTTATAAAGTCGAGTCGAGACGAGTCAACATCTCCTGAGGATGCCTCGTGTAGAGGCGAAACACGTGTCGAATCGATTTTGGTTGATTTGGGGTTTCTTGTGTTTTTTATTTTGTATTCTTCCTATTAGCATTATATGCGGGAGGGAGGGTGGTGCACGCCCCCAAATAGGCCAAAATCATTGTTTCTTTTCAGCGGAAGTGTCACTAAATATTTAATAATATCGTTTTCTGGTGATATCTGTTTGTTACCTGCCATTTTTCCCAGGTTGCAGGTAACAAAAATCTATTATATGGTATAATATAACTAGCATTAGACTACAGAATAAATTAAGAGACTGTACTAAAGCGGCCTCATTACTAATACTAATATTATAAAGAGGAAAGATTTGTATGTATGTTTCTAACAAATTGGCTCAAAAATTACTGACAAGATTTCAAAAAATCTTTCATAATTAGAAAGCTACGTTCACCCTGAGTAACATAGGCTATATAAGATTCATCATCATCATCGTCATCCATCACCGCGCGGGTGAAACCGCGGAGAGCAGCTAGTTACTAATACTACTTGTTGTGTAATGTTTTTCTTTCATTATTATTCAATTTTTTTCTACTGTGGTGTTGCAATCAATAGTTTATCTATCTACCTTTAAAATTTTAGTTGTAGTAGCTTATGGAATGTTTTCGTAACAAAGGCGATAACGAACGAAAAAGATCGTATACGTTTCATAAAAACCTTGCATACAATTTTATAGAGTAATAGGTACAATGAAATTAGTTAAGCAAACAATATTAATGACCATTGCGTTCATAGAGATCCGATTACATACGTAATTCGAGAACAAATGGCATTTTTTCCTGATTATAGAATATGATATGCATTGCCGGAAGTTCGTGAATTTTGATATTGAACTCATTGCTGATCGAATTGAAATAATAAAACATATCAAAGTCAAAGTCAAAATTATTTATTCAATTTCGGCATCAAAGACGCACTTATGAACGTCAATTTTTCATTATAATGTACTTTAAAAACTCTACCGCTGCGTTCCAAAATATATAGAGCCTACCGAGAAGAAGCGGCAAGAAACTCGGGGTCATTCTTTTTATATAGATGTTTACAATGTTTCTACTTTGGTACTACTAATATTACATTTTATGGGTGGCAGAGAGACAGCTTGCCAGAAGTGGAGTATTCCAAGCATCTTTGTCTTATATATATCTTATATATAATGTCGGACTTTATAATATGTGAATTTCTAATTACTAAAAGGGCACATGTCACATTTCTAACCAAAAAAAGATTATTTTCTTAATCGCTTGGCAGCACCTAATTACACCGTTTTATGTCAAAATGGCTCAATTCCGATCTTTACCCATAGAGTTACAAACCTTCAAAAATACTGTTTAGTTTTAAACGGGCACTTGTCCATGGACATGAGCCTTTTTAACAAATAATTTTTGAACGCACCCTACAAAATGTCAATGTCATTTTTATTTACAATTTGTACAATTTGGCGCTTCCAAGCGTTGTATTGTTGTTTGTTGTGCTGTTTTCGTGATAGAAATAGAAATCTTTGTTTGTCCTCGTTAAACAATGTCCGACAAGGATTCGAATGAAAGAAAAAGAAAAAAGGGTGTTCGTCACGAACAAGAGTATATGAGAGTGTCGTAGCCAAACAATTTATTGATGGCTTTAAGTTAGCAACATTTGAATTGCGAAAAACAAACATAAAGCCTACCTAATTTTTTTTCTTAGTCCAAAAAAGTATACAGGTCCAGTTATAGGAACTGGACCTGTATACTTTTTTAGACTAAGAAAAAAATTACAGATTTAAAAACGTTGAAAGAATACAACCCTGCTGAGCATATTCACTACTGGGAAACCATTTACAGTTGGCCTGTGGAGTAAATTTAATTATTTTAAGTGATAAATAAAAGTAATACATGCAATTTATTTTCTTTTATTTTTTAATTCTTGTTCACATTAGGTACTAAAGGGGCATATGTCCCGTTGAAATATGATTAAGTACTAGAAGGGAACATGTCCATGGTTTTTTTATGTTATTTCTCTTAATATATTGAAAAATATAAAATGTTTTTGTGTTGAAATACCTTGTTACCTAATTAAGAAACATAAAATAATTAAATCAATGTATATTTTCATTCCATTATATAAATATTTAGTTTTATCTGTCTCCTGTATTTTTTTTTATTTTCAAATATAGAGGACTTGTGCCCTTTTAGTAATTAGGTATTCATGTTTTTTTTTATCAAAACGTTTTTTACAGTCAACTTGAATTTTCCTTCTGTGAGCTCAGTCATTATGTAGGGCGGTGCGGCTTTTGTCGATTGTATTTAATACTATGTATGTATGGATGGAGGATGATGATGATGATAAAATAAAAATAGTCTTAGTTACTTTTATAACATCAGAATATCTACCAGTAAAAGTCTCGTTTAAAGTTGGTCCAGCCGTGTCAGTGATTAGCTAGAACTAACAGACAGTCAGCAATTTAGAAATTGTTTTTTCCTGCTGATAATTTTGCTGCCTTTTTTAAAACTGTTAATTTGGAATTACAAACAGACACTTCAATTTTGTTTATCTGTATATTATTTACCTGTTAATAATTATTATTCATTTGTATAACAGGCACGGTACTTATAAACATACGCTTCCATACAAATTGGTTAAATCTCCGAAACCGTTAATTTACTACTCAATATTATCATATCTTATTTATTAGATCTAATAAGGGTTAGAGCAGTTCGGGTTCCTGGTTACTTTTAGGTATAAAAATTACGGTTGATAAAAGTTGATACCTTGGTTGAGAGCGTAAAAGGTTTCATATATTTTTATAATTGAGGTTATCTATAAATAATTACTCGTATATAACAACCTGTACTGACTGACTGAATGACTGATTGATTCATCAACACAGAGCTAAAAAGGCTGTGTCTTAACCCTGAAACTGTGGTAATTGACGCCCTTTCTGTTGTTAGCATCTATGGAAGGATATGGAATTGGCGTTCCGTATCCAATACACCAGGGGGATATTTAACAGGGGTTCGTGGAGCAGAAAGTTTGAGAAACCCTGCCATAAATAAAATCCAATCTAAAATCCAAATTAGTACAACACTTCCGAATGACAGCACTAAAATTAGATATTTCTCTTCAATTATGGGCATATTGTAGAAAGATTAGTTGTCACGTAACGTGATGCTCGCTTAACTAACGTAATGGCCAAAATTGAATAGAATAATATAATTTGTAGAAATGTCATGCTAACTGTTATATGAATTTGGATTTTAGTGAATAAGTACTTTAGAACTGTCATGCTAAGTGTTATATGAATTTGGATTTTAGTGAATAAGTACTTTAGAAATGTCATGCTAAGTGTTATATGAATTTGGATTGTAGTGAATAAGTACTTTAGAAATGTCACGCTAAGTGTTATATGAATTTGGATTTTAGTGTTAACAGAATAAGTACTACTTGCCATAATTAAATTTTAGTACGCTAGTTGGTTTAGTTTTTTGGATAAGTGAATAGACATTGAAAGACTATAATTATAACGTCAATGAGATATAACTATAGATACTACGGTCGCCCCAATATAGACAAACTAATCGAAGATCTAATTAAAATGTTGAACAGCCATTAGGTTGTTTGATGTCGCATCCGCGTATGAAGCAGAATCACAGAATAAGTACTCGTATATACCAGCATTAGTCTGATCGTATTTGCATACAATCAGACCGTCGTGGTTGATTTATTTGTGTGTTTGGACGAATGATTTACACAGGACAAGGGGCATAAAGAACCTGTTGTTCAGATGGAATAGTTATTACGCCTTAAGGTGCTGTCATATCTCATAAGCAGCGATTTTATTAAAACTAGAAAAAATAATATGACATTTCTAAGACTTCTAAGTACACAATAACGGAATTAAATACATATTTTAAAATTCAATAAAATTTAAACATACTACTTAATTTCACGTTTTAAACAATTTTTCTCTTTATTCACTATTGTATTTGTCATGAAACACATATCATAAAATACGAGTAGCAATTTTTAATACACATACATTGACGGATTTTTTTTTTATTTAAGAGGGCACAATATTTTTTTAATGAATTTTGTAAGTTTTACGAGATGCGCTTGCTTGATTTAATTAAAGGAAATTGAACGTAGCCAAGCGCTGCGCGCTGAGCTAACAGCGCCTTAAGGAGTAACATGCGGTCGTATGTTATCTAATCTGTGAATCTTAAACAATGGCTGACATAAATAATGTTTCCATTCAAGTATTGTAGCTAGACGTTGTTGAATATAAATATGCTCCAAATATGAAAATTTGTCCTCACGAATATTTAAATCTTGACCTTTGAAAATGGTTAGTTAATATTATTTTTATATGCAGGTATAATAAATGTTCACAAAATACTAATATGTTCATCGATGCACGATTAAAGCAATTTGGCTCGATACACAAAGCGTAAACTTTCCCAAAAATCACCCTTAAAGACGTTGCCGTCGATGGAATGAATCAACTCCATTCAGTTTCTATGAAAGATATTTATACAATAAAGAATGGATGTATCCCAACAAGTATTCAAATACTTTAGTGAGCTCAGTTTTTTGTAAAAGCATAAGTAATTTTTTTTAGAAAATAAAATAACACACATATTATACAATTTTCAAAGCGCGCACGCCTAGTTTTATTACAACCAAACAACTTCGCCAGTGCCATTCTGAGAATTTTAAACTACAACTGTTCAAAATCCTGCATGGCAATGCACTGCGCTCGTCACCCTGAGATATAAGATGTTAAATCTGTTCTCCTGTAATTTCGCTGGAAATATTGCCCTTAAAACCGAAACACGGTCGTTTGCACACTACTGCTTCGCGGTTGAATAACCGGCAAAGTGTGATAATTCCACATGCGGACTCTGCAAAACTCCTGCCACTACATAAAAGTTACTGTTAATCTACTTACTTGCCGTTATATGCTAGAAAATTACTACCATTACCATTTACTACCAATTGCAATTATAACCTTTTCGTAGAGAAGGTGCAATATTCAAAAGAAACCAAAGGAATTTTAACCCGTACGGTTCACGAAAAAATAAACCAGATGCGTTCGGAAAGAGGGGCCATCATTTCTAAAAGAGGTTGTGCATAAAAAGAGGCTGCACATTTTTCCATGACTGCATCTCACTCAACCTCTTTGTTCAAATGTCAAATGCACACCTTGATGGCACGTGTTACTGGCAGCTGTATATTTTTTATTGTTAAGTTCCGTTTTTGAAATTTTAATCATTCTTGTGGCCGCTAGTCTTACTTTCGTTGTAGTAGTTTTACAACAGCTGGTGATTTTAATTGAATGTTAGAACGGTAAACTTCGATACTAACTGTCGCTAAAAGTTAATATAGTTTATTTAATAGGTAATAAAAAGTAATATATTTTTTATAGGTGTTGAATAAAGTGTTTCATTTACTTCACACAGATTAATATGTGTTTTTAAAAGTTTGGCTTTTATTATTAACTGACTACACCCCCCGGTTTCGCACGCGTGCAGGTGATGGATGATGATGTATAAACTATACATATACCTTGCCTTATATTTTTAATAAAATCCTTGCATTTGAAATACACTCGAGAGCAATGAATCCGGGTCACTTAAAGAATCCTAAAAATCTCGGAAACTAAAAATGCTAGGTTAATGCAATAAATTGTATTTAATAGACAATGTAATACTCCTTAAATGAAGGTATTAAAACTTCTTAGTTATTGTAAAGTTATATCATAAAAAAATCAAATTTGAAAAAGGGCCACTTTCGAAGATGGAACTACGAAATTACAGCATTTGGTTTTGCTTTTGTTTGTATTCTGTCATTTATGTGGGTACATAAACCATGTTGATAGTGCTCTATATTCATTATTCAAGCTGAAATTATGTCGCTTACGCCTGAAGAATGCACCAGAATACTTACAATGCTGGAAACCGGCCGGAGTCAGCGCGATACAGCCAGGACTGTCGGTGTGTCGCTGTCAACAGTACAAAGAGTTCTCCGACGTTACGAAGAAACTGGTTCTAACCTACGCAGACCAGGAACGGGCAGAACCAGGTGTACCACAGCACGAGAAGACCGATACTTGGTGAACACCATGCTTCGAAATCGCTTTCTCACAGGAACTGAACTCACAAATCAGTTTCGACGCCTCGGAGGAAGTAACCCAAGTGTCAGTAAGACGTCGGCTTGCTGAATATAACTTAAAACCCCTTATACCTGCAAACGGCCCTAAACTGGAGCGTGGGCATCGTATTTCAAGACTAAGATATGCCCAGAGCCACGTAAATTGGAGTATTGAAGATTGGTCAAAAGTTATGTTCTCCGACGAATCAAAATTTATGCTCTACAAGCACGATGGAAGACACAGAGTGTATCGAAGACCAGGGGAAAGATTCAAGCAAGCATGCATCGAAGAAAAAGTAGCCTACGGTGGTGGGTCTGTACTTGTGTGGGCCGGAATTTCTTCTGAAAGTCGCACAGAGCTGGTGATCATAGAAAACGGCTCTTTAACTAGCGAGAGATATGTGGAAGAAATCCTCAATGATCACGTTGGTCCATTTATGGTCAATTTAGGTGAGGATGCTATATTTATGCATGACAATGCCCGACCTCATACAGGTAGGATTGTGAATGACTACCTTCAAGAGATGAACATTACTCGTATGGAGTGGCCAGCGCGCAGCCCGGATATCAACCCGATCGAGCATGCTTGGGACGAGCTAGGCAGATGCGTAAAACAACGAAACCCTCCCCCAATCACGCTTCGTGAGCTCAAAATTGCTCTCACAGAGGAATGGGAGAATATTCCCCAAAATCGTATAAGGAACTTGGTGTACAGCATGCCAAACCGCGTAAACGCAGTAATGGAAGCACGAGGAGGCAATACGAAGTATTAAATTTCAAGAAAATCGTAATAAAGTTCAAAAATTTCATGTTTCCTATTTTTGTTTTAAGGAGAGATCAGCAGTTTTTTTCTTTATGTAATTTTGTGTTAATAAAATGTATGGTGACTCATATTTTTTTTACTTTCATTTAAGGAGTATTACATTGTCTATTAAATACAATTTATTGCATTAACCTATCATTTTTAGTTTCCGAGATTTTTAACATTCTTTAAGTGACCCGGATTCATTGCTCTCGAGTGTATTTATATTTCATTGAACTTCCCGCCATTATCGGTGTGGTGTGCACTTGAGTTGCACTTCCTGTGGGCTAAAGTGCTGCTGGTTGCAGATGTCGAACTTTGGAAGCAATCTGTACATAAGCAAATAAAATTTAATTGTTTAAAAAGTCAAAATAAGAACCTTTTTAACCGGCTTCAAAAAAGGAGGAGCTTATAATGTACGTCTGTATGTTTTATTTTTGTGTATGTTTACCGATTTCTCCCCCATTTGTAGACCGTTACTCAAAACTCTTTTGTTTGGTTCTAATGGGACCGATCGGGCAGTTTTTGAGTTACACTCAAATAACTGTTCGCCTATTTTGATGATATCATCACTGACGGTGAATGACAATCGATCCCGTAATCAGCAAGGGTCACTAAAAAGAGAATTTTTTTTATTTCAATTAACGGAACTTCCACACCAAAAAAGTGTGAAATAACTTGTCGAAGTCGGTACCATGCGCACAATATTGTGATAATAGGTGCTTTTGAACTATCATGGTACCGACTTCAACAAGTTATTTCACACGTTTAAGTTTTTTTTCTATATACACGTAATTAAAGTATATACGTATATACCAATGAAGAAACTTCAATTTCGAGATAGAAAAAGTTGCATCGTAATAATAAATTCAAACCGGAACTATACTAACAGCGTAACTTCCTCTTTTTTACCACCACTGTTCCCAAAACGCATGCTTGTCCCGAAGAGGGGATTATTCCCAGATGGTATATTTTTTCCCAACCACTATCTGTGGAACATCTGACACTTTTTATGTTTTATCAACTTCCGCACCTCTACTTTTTGTAAGGTGAGTCATTTATCTATGATCTACGGTTTATTTATAGAGATTTTATAATGCAGCTTGTTTGTATAGAACTAACAGTGTTATGTCTTTATGATGATAATTTGTATTTTATTTATCTACTAGCGACTGCTAGCGAATTCGTTCGTGTAGTAGGCTCGGCCTTGTCATAACCTCCCACCAGTAGGTCTACCATGAGTTTACAACGATCTAATCGATGCTCGGTATTGACTGCCGCGAAAAAGTGTATGAAAAAAAGAACAGTGCCACCTCCCGATCAATTGTAGAACTAAAATTGACAGCGAGTACGCCAATCACAAGCTTAATAGTTAGGCGAGATCGAGTATCTACTATAACATGACATTAGATGACATTTATGTTGCCAAGTCGTGGTAGAGGTACTGTTCTTTGTTTTACTTTCATAAGAACCTAACCCGACAATAATAACCCAACAAAAAATGAACTGGCGAGATTGTACTATCCGTTCTCAAGTTATAGCGTGACCAGGAGAAATACGGGGTTCATTTATATATATATATATATATAAATATAAATCTACAGTTTATTTATAGAAATTGTTTGTGTAGAACTAATTCTGGTATGTCTTTATGACCATAATTTGTGTTATGTTTATCTAACTTATATCTATATATTACTTATGCTGACTGACCGACTGACTCATCTACGCAGAAACTAAACCGTA
Organism: Selenia dentaria; assembly: GCA_917880725.1. NCBI lineage: Eukaryota > Metazoa > Arthropoda > Insecta > Lepidoptera > Geometridae > Selenia > Selenia dentaria. Next base: position 3,414,383 of record OU862896.1, on the reverse strand, counting down.
AAATATGTGAACAGACAAAATATTTTAGTACTTTTTCAGTTTAAACTGTTACGACTTCTATAACTGTACAACTTGTTTGACAAGCAGCTGAAGAAACAGGATAATACATACAAACAAACGTACAGACTGGCACACAGACGTGAAACTCTAACCGTAAAGGCTACAATTGTTCATATTATATTACACAAACTCCTGAAAACAAGCAAACTAATAAATATAATCCATAAATCCACTTTCCATAAACAACTTACTATTAATGCCCACTACCGCCGTCAAAACTAGAACGAAACACAAAGCCGCATTTTTGAATCTACAGCCACATTATTACCAATAACCAAAGAGCTAACCACCAAAACCAGGCTCACTGACCCCAATACCAATTCCGAAAACTCCATAAACACAAGTATGTAAATAAACATCATTGAACCTCGACAGCTTTCCAAAGGAGTGGTATAACAGTCCTCCCTCTCACGGATCTGGTCAGTGTGACTCACCATGCCGTCATCCATTAGTCAGAGCCTTTGCGAAATGACCTTAGAAGCCTTTAGGAGGTATTGAGAGGACGTAGATATTTGCAACGTCGAAAGCTATGATCACTTGACGCTTCTTGCCTTTGACGTTGAACTTACAAGGCTCACTTGCATGACGCGTCAGTAATAAATAAATAACTTAACCTTTGGCTGGCCGGTTCGCAGGTTGGCAGTAACCCTGGCTTCTGAGCCCTGTTTGAGCTGTGTCTGGGTGTGAATATAACTATGTATATCTGTCATCAGGTTACCATAGTACAGTCTCTGTCTAGTTTAAGATCTGAAGACCTTGTGTGGATGTTGTCCCATATTATATTATTATTAATATTTCAAATAAACTTTTATTTCTAGCATTTGTTCTAAAGCTGACGAGTGAAAAAGTATTTGAGTACCAACTATAACACTTGATAGTAATTGATGATGCAGTGCATGGAGATATCACACTAGATTTAGACTTAAAACTGGCTCTGAAAGAGGCGCCCGAAAACTCGATATCGACCTGTAGATCTCGTCTAGGTGTTATTACCATCACCGAAAGCTCAAGGTAGAGCTGGTAGAAATTCCAGCGGTCATCGGATTAGCCACTGTCATCATTACAATGTCTATAATTACTTCAAAATAGGTACTAAGTTTGAGCTTGTTACCAATACTAAAACCAATTTAAATCAATTTAGCGTTCACCAGAATATAACGGGAAACTGAAAAACAGAAGCGTTTTTGAATTATGTCTCATGATCAAGTGTTCGAAAGTTTCATCGAATATTAAAATAATTATAACTATTTAATCTTTATTACATTTTATTTATTTATACTATATAATTATTTCCTTATACTTTTAACCGCTTCCTGGAGTTTTTTTGGGGTCTTGAGCCGCGTGCTCTACGGAAAAATACAATCCAGAAAAAGTAATAAACTAACATACTGTTGATATACGCTAGTAGTACATATATCACAAGGGAAATGGTAATTGAAAAATTACCGAGTTCCAAGGGGTTCTTCTTCTTGAAGTGCCTTTTCTAGAGTTGAAGATTGGCAGTCAATTGATAGCATAATATAAGCAGCAGGGTTTTGGTCAGGCGAAACAGTTTGGCAGCACTTGCTATCCCCGTCCACTCCCTGATGTTGCGTAGCCATGACTTCTTTCTCCTACAAACATGAAAGTTTGCCCATGACTTTTCCCATCATTATTAGTTGCAACAACTCGTACCTATCATGTCTCATCACATGTAATAATTAGGCAACTTGCAAAAGCTCACGTTTCTGCTGAAATCTTCAGATAACCTCGTTCGTTACTTTTTGAGTCCAGTTATTACCGAGGCCTGTACCTGTGCCTTGGTTTTGTTGCACATATAAATATATAGATTAGTGTAGTCATTACATTATACACTACTGGACTTATGCCTCGCCCAAAGCGCGCCACTGAGCCCAATCTTCGGCTTTGTTTATCCAGCTATCACGCTCGTTGCTCCATGTGGCTAAAGAGCTTACCGACACGTGGTCACCATTCGAGAATCTATGTATTAATTATTCTTTAAGTAATTAAGCTTCTGTAAGAATACATTTATTTCGAACGTGTATTGTTCTCTGAGCCTCACATACGTATAGAAGGATGGGTCAGATGTAATTAGGAGTGGAGCGTTCTAATGGTTATATTCCCTTCTCAACCCTTTGCAGATCATCTGCAACAGAATTAAGTTCATGAGCTCATTGGATTTTTTTAATACAAGGCATCATCTTGCATATTCACTTCACTTCACTTCAATTACAGATAGGTAGATAGTTCCGCAAGCTTCTTCAGTCTCAACTTCAAAGAGCTGCAAATGGATTCCAATTTTACTTTGATGTAGTTGTAATATTGTTTATCAAAGGAACATTTAGCATTTCAGCAGAAACACTAAGCGCATTCAGATAAAGCAGTTACGTTTCAGTGTACTCAAATCAACTTGTATTTACGCATAAATAATAGTAAGTTTAATATTCAAAATTTTGTGTATGATACATGATTATATTACATAATTAAATATCTCTGATCTACACGGAAAGTGTGCAAACATGTTGAAAATATAACCAATGATTTAATTTGCATTCATTAAAGAGGATGCATCACGTAAAGTGAGTGACTAATGCGCCAAAAGACAACAATAATAATGTAAAAGGATCTTGACCAATGTCAAATGACATCATTGGAAATATTTGTATTCACAAGTTGTGTCAGAATTTGGCGGGTTAGACCACTTATCCGTGATGGCGGTTATGCGGTTGCACGGTGATAGTTTGTACACTGTAAGACACAGGCTGGGGAGATTGAAGATTTTAACGTCATGTACTTAAGGCGCTGTCAGCTCAGCGCTTGGCTACGTTCAATTTACCTTACATTAAATCAAGCAAGCGCAACTCGTAAAAACGTAAAATAATCATACAAAAATACTGTGCACTCTTAAATAAAAAAAATCTGTCAATGTATTGAAAATCGCTATTTTATGATATGTGAATAAAGAGAAAAACTGCTTTAAAGGTGAAATTTAGTGGTATGTTTGATTTTTTTTAATGTAATGTATGTTAAAATATGTTTTTAATTCCGTCTATGTGTACTTAGAAGTGTAAGAAATGTCATTCAAGTTTTTGTCGTTTAAATTAAATCGCTGCTCATGAGATAAACTGCTTTATAAACCCTCATTTTATCGACATCATGATATGACAGCACCTTAAGACAATTTCTCAAGTGCTAAAAGAAAATGATGTAAGTACTTAGATACATTATAAAATTATCTAGATAAAATTGTGGGATAGTTTGACATATCATAAGATTGTAACTTAAAAACTACTGGCCCGAATTTGATGGGATTTAAATGGGACCACGCGGGAAGCCAGCTTTCCAACAAAAAAATAATTTTGAGAATCGGTCCACCCTTTCAAAAGCTATGAGGTAACAAACATAAAAAATACATTCGAATTGAGTACCTTCTCCTTTTTGGAAGTCGGTAGAAAAAGGAAGAGGTGTGATTTATCTCGATGATATCATCATTGACAATCGACCCGTAAGTATAGGGTCACTAAAAATGGTGAAAAATTTTTTTACTTAAAGATTGAACCGACTACAAAAAGTGTGAAATAACTTGTTGAAGTCGGTACCATGATAGTTCAAAAGTAGGTGCTAGTATTCAAAAGTAGGCTATTATCACAATATTGTGCACATGGTACCGACTTCGACAAGTTATTTCACACGTTTTAGTGTTGAAGTCGATTCCAGTTTTTGGTAAAAAAAAAAAATTTCACTATAATAAGTAAACTTTGCTACTTACGCGATCGATTGTCATTCAGCGTTGACAAGATAGGCGAAACACTTTTCCATCAACAAGCCTCCTTTTTTGAACTCGGTTAAAAATATATTGCCATTACACACTACTACTACTACTACTACCTACATTTTTGTATCTTCGCAAAATGTAATTAATGCCATTTCATTCCAATGAAATGCAATCAAGGAAAAAAACCATTTAGTACTGAAACGAACTGCGGGCGAAAGAGCAATGAAATTAGTCGAACAAAATCGAAAGTTGAATACGCGACTATCACGCGAAAGAACGCTCCAGTTTCTATTGAATACGTTTAGTTGATGACTTATTAGTCTGCGTATGTTATATGAATACTTTCTTAGTCCATCTATAATATAAAAATGAACCCCTATTTCTCCTGGTCACGCTATGTCAAAGTCAAAATCATTTATTCAGTTTAGGCATCAAAGACGCGCTTGTGAACTTTATTTTTTTAGTTATAATGTACTTTAAAGACTCTACCGCCGCGTTCCAAAATATATAGAGCCTACCGAGAAGAAGCGGCAAGAAACTCGGGGTCATTCTTTTTATATAGATGTTTACAATGTTTCTACTTAGATACTATAAATTTTACATTTTATGGGTGGCAGAGTGATAGCTTGCCAGCAGTGGAGTATTCCAAGCATCTTTGTCTTCTTTATATAAGTCGGACTTTATAATAAGCTTTTTTTATAAAAACGGTTTTTACAGTCAACTTGAATTTGCCCTCTGTTATCTCAGTTATATAATATATAACTTGAGAACGGATGGAACAATTGTGTTATTTATTGCAAGGAGAAGGTTCTTATGAAAGAAAAACCAAGAAAAGAAGGGAGGTTAAGGCAAAACCGAAGGCAGAGCCTACTACGCGAACGAATTCGCGGGCAGTCGCTAGAACTGAATAAATAACACTTAACACAATGATCTTCATAATTACTTCATCATAATCATAATTAGCCCATTTTGTTCCCACTGCTGGGACTCGAGCCTGAGAGAGGAGTTGGGCCATAATCCACCACGCGGGCCCAGTGCGGATTGGTGGATAGGTTAGTGGCCAACCCATGTCGAAGTTTTCAGACTGTCCGAAGGCTTTCGACATAGCCTAACGACTGTTGTCCTAAGACAAACGACCGGGACCGACGGCTTAACGTGCCCTCCGAAGCACGGAAGCGCTCAGTTAATAATGCCACTAGCACACACCCATCCAAGTCCTGACCGCAGCAAGTGTTGCTTAACTTGTTGATCGGTTAAGATCGTCAAGTCGAGCTCCGCTACGAGCGCTTCATAACTACTTAATAATCCAGATATTTTGTAGAAATAATTTCGGACTAGATAATTTGCCACGATTGAAAATTTATCGATAATTTACCGAATCATCTCCATTCAATTAGATATTAATCCTGTATGATGCGTCTCTTATTGAAAGATTCAAAATTACCCTTACATTTTCAGAACATTCTGATTGTATTTATGAAATACTTACTAGCTGACCACTTTTATTTAAATTTAGATTTTATTATTTAAATGTTTTAAGCACAATAACCGTAGGTACTTACTTTACATCATTATGGTACCTATATAAACGAGAAAAACCATGGTAAGGAACGAAACAATATTTTTTAGATTGTGGGCAGAAAAACGGGTCCGTCAAATCATGAATCTAAAATATACAGGTACCTCATATCTATACTTAACATTAAAAAGAGGAAAGATATGTATTTTTGTTTGTTTCGTTTGAATTGAATAGTTTCCGAAACTACTGGACCGATTTCAAACATTATTTCACCATTAGAATGCTACATTGTCCCTGAGTAACACGGACATAGATATTTTAATTCATCATCATCATCAAACGTCACCACGCGGGTGAAAGCGGAGCACAGCTAGTCATATATAAAAGTACAAAAAGTAAAGTACAAGTAGTAATATATAAAGTACATTATTAATTAAAAATACGGGATTACTCACGTAATATTTATCGGATAGGTCCGACTATGGTTTCGACCACATTCGGTGGCCTTTTTCAAGGAGTGTTCGGGACGCCCGCGTCGATGACGTCTCGCCTAGCACAGCCAGAGCTAGGCGAGACTTGAAAAAGGCCACCGAATGTGGTCGAAACTATAGTCGGACCTATCCGATAAATATTACGTGAGTAATCCCGTATTTCTAATTAAAAATGAGTGAAAACCACGTTAGTTTTTATAAAGTACATGATAAGGTAATCAGCAATCGATGTATATAAAATGTATACCTACATTTTTCTTGCGTTATTCATCTATCGGTTTGTAGGTAATTCTACTTTATATACAAATGCTCTTTAGTAAAATACAAATATAGGTATGTACAAGGTGTCTCAAAAGTAAGTTCACATTTGCTTATCTTATTACGCGAAAGCAACTATTATGAGGGGCGCGGGGGGTATGTCAGTCGGTAGTCTGGCTCTTGGGAATTTAGTCGCTATGGAGCGTTTCTCTGGTGCGGACCGTGCGTTGTGCGTACGTGAGTTTTACAAAAACGGTAATTCGGCGACTGTAGCGCGTAGAAAATTCTGCAGTATTCGACATATTCGTCACTTAAATGATGCGCCTAGCACTCGACTCATTGCAAAATGGATTGAGAAGTTTGAAGAGACTGGGTCAACTCTGGAGAAACCAAAATCTGGGCGGCCAAGAACATCAAGAACAGCCGAAAACGTGAACAGTGTTACTCAGTCTATTCGAGATGATCCAAACCTCTCGATTCGGAAGCGTGCTGTTGCTTTAAATGTGCACAGATCTTCATTATGCCGCATTTTACACAAAGATTTAAAGCTGCACCCGTACAAAATTCAGTTAGTGCAAGAACTGAAGCCTCAAGATGCTGGTCAGAGGCTTGCCTTTGTAAATCAGATGATTGAGCGCTTTCCAACGTTCACCAACATCTTGTTTTCCTATGAAGCCCATTTTCACCTGAATGGGCATGTAAACAAGCATAATAGTCGTTACTGGAGTGCAACCAACCCAAAACAAAAACATCAGAAACCGCTACATTCACCCAAAGTCACCGTATGGGCAGCGATGTCGGCGCGAGGAATTATCGGCCCTTACTTTTTTGAAGATGGAAGGGGACGCACACTCACAGTGAATTCAGAGCGTTATGTGGAGATGTTAGACGAGTTTTTCGTACCCCAACTGCAAAACTTTCCTGGTTACAACCAAAGAACATGGTTCCAGCAGGATGGAGCAACTTCACACACGTCCAACAGATCTCTGCCTCGAGTTCGAGAATTTTTTCCGAACAAATTAATCTCCAGGCGAGGTGACATAAATTGGCCTCCACGGAGTCCCGATTTAACGCCTATGGATTTTTTCCTGTGGGGTTATGTCAAATCAAAAGTTTACGCTAATAAACCGACTTCCCTGGCACAATTAAAAGAAAATATCCGTCATGAAATGCCAGCCATCACGGAGACTACTTGCCGAGCTGTCATAGGCAATTTTAGTGCCCGACTAAATGAATGCCGAGAGCGCAACGGTTTACATTTGGACGATGTTATTTTTAAAAAATAAATTCCCAAACAGTGTACTTCAATATAAAATAAACATTTTTTCAATAAAGCTAAGACTTTTCTTTTAAAAAAAGATTTAAATGTGAACTTTCTTTTGAGACACCTTGTATATGGCTAACAGGGCTGGACACTAACATCGCACGACGATATCCCACTAAACTCGTATAGCGCTATGTCGGTTGTTTTTGGAGTTCCGAAAATTCTTTGTAATTGTCAAGTGTACCATTAATTATTAAGTACTAGAGACTACCCGCGACTTCGTTCGCGTAGTAGGCTCGGCCTTTGGCCTCGCTATAACCTCCCATCTTTTCTTAATATTTATAACTAGCTGCAGCTCTCTGCGGTTTCACCCGCGCGGTGATGGATGATGATGATGATGATGAATCTTATATAGCCTATGTTACTCAGGGTGAATGTAGGTTTCCAATGGTGAAAGAATTTTTGAAATCGGTCCAGTACTTTTTGAGCCAATTCGTTACAAACATGTATGTAAGTACATACAAATCTTTCCTCTTTATAATATTAAGTAGTATAGATGTAAGAACCTTCTACATGTATTAGAAAACAAGTGTGACCAGTAGGAAATTCATCAATCCTCACACGTAGTGTGTCCATCTAAACTCAATCTCACCAGCAGACATAAGCCAAAATATTTACTTTCCTATAGTACCTAACTACTTCAAGCCGGTCTCACTATATTTTGCTATATTTTACTACCACCAACATAGGTTTCTGTTAAAATTAACTATTTTCATGACAGCGTTCAATGAATCACACCAATATTATAAAGGTAAAAGTTTGTGAGTATATTACTTCTTCACGCTCAAACAGCTGGACCAATTTTGATGAAATGTGGTATGGTGGTAGATGAGACACTTGATTAACACATAATATACTTTTCATCGTCATCATCATCCATCATCACGTGGTGTAACGTAACCGCGGGGCGCAGGTAAACTTTTATAAGAAAACTTCATGCACGGCCCCCATATAGCACAGCGCTGTGCACTGCCTCTTGGGAACAGTGGGACTGTAGCGGCCATTTACCTGCCTTGGATATTACGCCAGTGTGCTCGGTTACCGGCTATGTGTACATCATCGTAAACGGATGTATCAAGAGTAGTGCGGAACTGGTCGGACCAACGCATTGGACTGCGGCCTCGAGATCTTTTGCCATCGACTTTTCCAGTCACCACAAGTTTCCCGAGGTTAAATACTTAACCACAAATAATACCTAAACTACAATACTATTAATACTTAATCCGTTCAAGACCCGCAGCTCTACAATAACAAGGGAGACACGTGAAGGGCTGACATTTTGATCCATTTACTAGTTATATGTAACTGCTTAGGTGTTTAACCTTTCATGGACGTTCCATTCACTAAAGTGTCTACTATAATTAAGTTTTATAAACAGAGAAATAAACTCCGAGACTGGTTAAAACACGCTACCTCTTATAATATCGGTAAGGAATCCCAACTTTAACACACACACACACACACACACACACACACACACAAGAAGTTTCAGGAAGGGGTAGAAGCTATGTCACAAGTCATCGACTAAATCCCCAGGTATCCCAACTCAGCGTTTTGTCTCTTACCTAATAGATAGGTAAGAGACATTATCCCTGTCCACAGCAGCAGTGAGAAAGACTGATCAAAACAATATTTCAGGACATACATAATAACACATTGTTTGATGTAATGTGTCACAGGGAATCCCAGTACGTAAACAGTAGAATATCTTGCACTGAAATCCAGATACTAAACAATCTAAGTAGCCGTCACAAACAATGCTCTTGATAAACAAAGAATGCAACTTTACGCAACCAACCAGTCATGACCGAGAACTTACCTCATAGTCTCTCAAATTTAAACTTTAATACTATAACAATAAAGTATTCATTTTTATAGTCATATTTTAGTAAGGTTGTGAGAATTCCGACAAGACAATAATACGCCAGATCTGGAACAGCGAAAGTGAAGCGATGACAACAAAATTGGCAGGGGTTTTCGAAATCATATTTCGTGATAATGCCCAAAAATAGGTAGCATTTATGTGTCAATTGTAAGGGACCTGTCCCAAAGACCCACCCGTTTGGTTCTTCGGACTGGTTAGCGAGCCAAATGAAAATGGGACTTTTTGTCTATGGCAGAAGATTGTCCAGGGTTAGTTCTGTTTAGCATAACTGCTTTTTAACAGTTTCAATCCATATTACCAAGTTTCAGGAAGAGACAGAAGCTATGTCGACCATACCACCATCGATCAAAGCCCTTGGTATTCAAAATGAGCGCATTACTTACTCGCCTCTTACCCATATATATTCCTGTCCTCCCGAGCTTCTGAAAGAAAAGAGAGGCCAAAATAATATCCAGAGCTTTCGCAGCTTTTTACCCTTGCAGGTCTGATCCACCTGACTCCTCTGAGGCAAAAGGTCGCTCCCCAGAGAGTTTATTACTCAATGGCGATCTCCATAACGGTCTTCAATAGTACATTTTTCAGTTTCTTCTCTCTTCATATTATAATAAAACTTAATTAATGTTAAATTTTTAAGCAGCGGTAGAACTCTTTGTGAACGAGTTTGTTCAGGGAAGTACCACTATACCACTAAGCAGCAATGCTCGCATTACTGTGTTGTGTGATGAAATTACACACGTACCTGAAACTTATACTAAACACCAGCTGGGTCTGATGCTTGTTCCGTAACCTTAGCACATAAAAAAAGACTCATTGTTGATACCACGATCGACAATTGTTTGGGCTTCATATGTAATCATCAGGATCTTGACTGCGGTGCTGTCCTCGTTGCATCTTGCTAAGAACTAATAAGCGAAGGTTTTAATACAATTAACCAATAGCATGTACAATGATACTCTATCGAGGCTCTACTCTACTCTATGATTCATGCAGTTACTAACATGCACGTTAACAATTCCGCTGTTCCATTGAAACTGGGTTAACAGTCGCGCGACTGCTCTACGGCTATAAAGTGAACGCATTGCTTTATTATGTGGGTACTAATTATACACTGGCGATAAATCTCGGGCAATTTGTGTTTCACCTCGTCTATTGAATATCTGTATGGACATACTGTTTGTAACTTTTGAAATGATATGATGACGCCATTACCGCTAAAGGGTTTGAAAATCTCTTCTTTCTCTTGGGTAATACTTGTAAAGCTGTTCAATTCAACGGACGCGTGTCCCCATACGACTGTTAAAATCTGATAGAGAGTTTAGTTGTTTTTTATTTTATTTATTTCGGAACAACAAACAGCTACATTGTACATGTTAAATAAAGATATTATATATATACAGTCTTAAGAAATAATGTAGCCAACGGCGTTATTCACATATTCATATCTAACATATTACAATAAAAAGATGCTACTAGAGAACTACAAAACAGATTTCAGAATAAAGTAACAATAATGTGTAGCGATATAATTACAGTTGAAATAAAAAACGTCTATAAATCAGTATTGGCAAGGTCTTCTTCCGAAAGCGATAGTGTTAACAATGTTATAAAATTGTATAAAGTACATGCAAATATATCAATTGTATCAAAAGATTTATTGTAAGAGTCGACCATACGACGGATGGGCGAACGAAGTCCCGAATTAGTACGACAAGTATTAAGTGCGAAAAGAGCGAACCTCTCGCGGGGTAGCTCTTCTCGGGACAACATAACATAATCCGCGAACTAATTCTATACAATCGATGTATTGTGAATAATAAAGAGTAACTGCCTCGAGAATTTACACCTAGACTCTATGGATAAAACTCTGTATTGATCAAGCAAATCAGGATATGCACGGTAATTATGTAAACACCTGTAATTCATAATGCGCAAGTACTTGCGTTGAACCTTTTCGATAGCAAGGGTTCCAAACTGGAACTGCATATTCTAGCTGTGAACGAACTAAACTTTTATATAAATAAAATTACTTTTTTGAAACTAACAGATGACCTCATTACGAATCCGAATATTTTAAAAGCTTTATTTACAATATTCTCAGAGAAAGTTAAAATTCGGTACTCGAATGGTATACGTAGTGGCCTAGTGGTCATGGCGTCTGACACGGATTGTCGGAACACGCGGGTTCGGATCCCGTCCGAGGATGTATATTTTTCTCTAAAAATTTACAATGTTTAGTCTCGCTAGCGGGCGTTAGCGCGTTCCGATACGGTTGTAGATTTAAGAAAAAAATAAATGTCAAATGACAGTTCGTAAGTAATCAGAATAAATGATTTGATTTTTAATTCTGATTTGAATTTCAATATACATTCTCATATCATTATAGCGTGAACAAAGTAACACACATCACTCACTCACAGGTCTCGATCAAATTAGCATCTCACGTATTTACGAAGCTCGAAAAAGTAAAAAATAAACAAGTTAGGAAGCCAACATCCTGTCTACTCGCTTGGCGGCCAAGTTAGGACTTCAAGTTAAGAACAAGATTCCTAACTAATTGTAAAACCGGTTTCAAATCATAATGTCTAAGCACGAGTGTTAAAGTTGACCTACATTCGAAGCAGTCGGTTTTCGAAGCAGTAGAACCTACCTATACAAAGATACAATCAACTTTATATAAAAGTCTATATGTTATCTCTATATAAGATAGAAATAGATGTCTTCTTCGTAGGCACGACTATATTTCAGTAAAGCCTGTTGATGGGGAATATTAGTGATAAATCTTATAAATAAATAAGACTAAAAATGGCCGGATGTTATCTTTAAGATTGGTCTCAATTTGATAATGTGTAAGAAAGACAGAATAATATGTCTTGCGTTTCTCAATTGGTCATTCTGAGATCGTTAATGAATATGATCTGACAGCTGTCTTATTAAAATCCTACCGAGTGAGCTATGAAACTTAGAGGGAATAGATAAAAAAAACCATTCCAAAAATATGTAACTTATATGTAATAAACACAAAACCAGTAATGATGTTTAATGAAAACGTATTGGTATTAAAACAAAACATGACTGAACTTGACGAATGACATTGGTAAAGGCGCAGGAGTTTATGAATGCAATTGGCACAAGCTGACCCCCTTGCTGTGCCGCACAGCCATTCATTGTAGCATTAAAGGGGGCCGTCCAATGGTGAACTATGTACAGCATTGAACGTCAATCGTGTTATGATAATTTAATTGAAGTTAATTCGTCCTTTCAGTTATGCCAGTATGTAATCAGTATATAATAATAAGATTTTATTATATTTTATCTACAGACTTCCAAAAAAAGGAGGAGGTACTCAATTCGACTGTAGGTTGTTTTTTTATGTTTGTTACCTAATAATTTTCGACTGGGTGAACCTATTCTTGTTTGAAAGCTGGTGCTTCCTGTGTGGTCCCATTTAAATTTTATCAAATTCGGTTCAGTAGTTTTTGAGATACACTCCAATAACTGAATAAAATGGAAGTCGGTATTATTTTTTTTCAAATTGTATTTGTTTTTATAAATTTGGTATAAAAATATTTAACAAACTAAAGAAACTTATGTAAACTTGGATTTTTAAAGTAACATGTTAAATTTCTAAAACTAATTATTGTACACATCTTTGCAGGTAATTAAACGTAGTAAAGGTATAAAACTTCAAGAATCTAGAATTTATAGTAGTTACAAATGAAGTGACTTTTTAAAGTTAAATAAGGTTTGATGAAAAATGTCGAGTTCGCTGCATACATCGATGCAGACCTCATCATAAGACCTACACATACGATAAAGTGGTTTTTTATGACCTAAATCATTATTCGACAATGGAATACTAAAAATAGATGATTTACGAGTTGTAATCTAGTTTAAAAGTTATTCATCACTGAACAGACTGGCCTTACCTAAAGTGACATGGTCACTAATGCAAGAATTAACGTTAGAAACGGCGCATGCAACTGTGCCGAAATATCGAAAGCTCACAATAAATACAATACATGGTAAATATCCCGTTTGTAACGTTAATTCTTGTAATAATAAATTTAAAATGATTCAAGATTCAGTCCAATATCTAACGGTACCAATAAATCTGAAATATTACTTACTACAAAACATTTTGGTAACGTTACGTTGGAATAATATTTATTTAATCATTTATTTGTTATTAACACTACCTACCTACATTCGACAACGTAATAAATCAAGTCAGATACAACTGAGTGATTTATGGGAGAAATATTTTTAAGTCTTCTCCTCTTCCGTCTTAGCACAACTTACACCCATACATTTTTCAGTAGTTACCACTAAGTACTTTAATGTAATTTATGGATGCTGATTGTTTTATGATGTTGAAAAATTAATTATTGGCTAGAAGCTCATACTAACTACAAGACCATTAGGTATTTTGAATAAGTACATCAACTAGATATTTATACATTGTCGTCAGATTTTTTGAAATCATTCCAGCCCTTCGGCAATCAAAGCATCGAGACCTACCGAAAACCGTCGTGCAAGACCACAGATATTATATAATGTACAATGTAAGTAAGTGTCCCGATTTCTATTTGAAACCAAGCGTGCCAACTTTTATATGTACGTGAATTTACGCATGATAAAATAACTTATCTGTCGAAATTTTTGGGAATTTAGTTTTCGCGGCTGTCCGACTGCAAAAATAGACGCGCGCGGACTGTAAGTAGCGGTGGCCAACCTTGACGCTTGGTCGGGGTTCGGACACTGCAAGTACCTATACGCATTTTTGTTATCTATTCATCATCATCGCAGCCGTAGGACGTCCACTGCTGAACATATGCCTCCCCCACAAAGAAGATCGGTCATCTTGAAATTCCCAGTCAGATATTTAAAACTAACGAATTCTGCCTATCTAACCTAACCTAGAAAAAATATCAATGCTCATAACTTTAAAACCCCAACTTCGAGAATTATGGTACAATTTGATAATATCTTAGTCTTACTAAGGACTACTGGTTTTGCATGGTTTCCTTTCCGTCTAAGTAGGGTACCCAAAACACACAGAGGTTTGCCATTCTTCTTTCCAAAAGGACCGGTCGGAATCTTATATCCATTGCAAGACATATATTAATATCAATTGCATTGCCAAATATTACAAAACGATTTTTTTAGTGAGTATCATTGTTATCATTATAGTGGGATGTTTGAAACGTTACTTTTTGGTTTGGTTCTTGATCTTCAATATGGTATGTCGTTTAAGCGTTTGCGTATTGTAACCCACACCGCAACAGTAACTCTAGCAGACCCGCAGCCTGAGGTTCCGTAACCCGATACTTACGGGACTTATGCAATGGTTGATGTAATCGGAAAATGTGCGGAGAACACAAGGGAACGGGCCTCATTTCAGATAGCGGCCTCTTGTACAAGACAAATAGGAAATATTGAATTCTCTTTCTCTATGTTTATAGTGAAGAAAAGATAGGAAACTAACTTAATACATCGTCCTTTGAATAAAATGGTATGATTGAATCCATAGTTGTAAAAATCCGCCTCACTCACGTGCGGGTGATAACCATATTACAAACGTGTTAGAACCATGTCATGTCACTTTTCATGATGCTTAATAAAATTAAATTACGAGGAAAATTTTGTCGGTTGCGAAATACATTTGAGCTCGAGACCTATGGTAATAATATTCTGCATTAATTAGAAATTATAATTATAGCCTTTTCGACACTCGCGGTCTATGGAGTTTGATGTCGATTTATTTCAGAGAAATTGACGAAGCCAAAAATGGGAGGCCAAATTAGTTGCCTTGTATATGCCTATAGAATAGAATATAATATATTTATTCAAGGACAATAAACAACGTAGCGATATATTAAATGATAAAGATATAAAAAAATCGATCTGTAGGACAACGATGTCATGCCCAAATGCCCATGGAATAGATTTATAAGGAGTATAGCTGAGAGTTTTTTGTTTTAGTATGACGGATATTTTACTTCTGCCTTTTTATTTTATACATGTTTTAATGTTGATTCGTTTATGCAAGTAAAATTGTGGCTGCGTTCACTGTATTATAATTATAATTATTTATTTCGCGACCAAAATTCATGCTTATAATACATTATAATGTAAAAACAAAAAAACAATTATGTGCACAAGACATAAATGCAGTCCTAGCTCTCACAATAGGATTCCCTATTTGTGTGGGCTAGTTTACTCCCTTAGGTTCTCTTAAAACATTTATATCTTACTAAACCTAAAACCCTAACTAGACTAAACCCTACTAAAGAGCAAATGATAATATGAATATGTATTATAGTAAAGGATTTAAGAAAACAATGTATTTGGACCAACAACTTTTTACCATTATTTTAAACCATGGAACTATTTGAACCATTGAAAGGAATCATCAAACTAAGATGGCATTACAGTTAAGTGTCCCTCAGGGACTTGTATTAGGTCACGCATGCTAACTTATGTTTGCGTAAGTGAATCTGTGGTAATAGACTTTACCGAATTATTTTTTTATCGTACAATCATGATGTTGTTTTAAATGTTTATCGGGACTTATCACGTATTAATTAATATAGGTAAAAATATGTACCTTTCGCTCGACGTTTCGACCATGTTACAATGGCCGTGGTCACGAGCTGACTGAAAACTGCGGGTGAGTCTGGCGAGAAGAGCGGGTGTTTTGTTCTCCTACCCTCACTTGATCTTGAAAAATCGCAGGGTTGTCACTACGACACACAACACTGACTGTATCGGTAAATGTTCTAGTACCTACACCGCGGTTTGTACACTTGCTCACTACGGGATTCCACGACGCCGCTAACCTAAATCCATCTTCCCGGTTGAAATTGCGATGTTTTCTAATTTCAACCGCTTCACGAACCATTCTTGAGAAATAATGTCGTTCAGTGGAGAGGACCTTCGGATCGTGGAGCTCGATCCAGTGACCGGATCCCGCCTCAAGCAAATGTTCTGCAATAGCCGACTTCTGTGTCTGGCGATTTTTGACGGCCGCGATATGTTCTTTGATTCTTTCAGCTATGGTACGCTTCGTTTGACCTATGTAGGAACTACCGCAGCTACAATCGACCTTGTACACACCAGGGGTCTGGAAAGGAATAACGTCTTTCGGTGTCCTCACATGCCTCGCCAGCTTAGATAAGGGGGTATACACCGTCTTGATGGAGTACTCCTTCAGCAAAGTCCCTACCTTATCCGTTACTCCTTTAACGTAAGGCATGAAAGCCGGCTGCCGCTCGACGTCAACCCCTCTCTTGTGACATCTGCGTCTCGCCTGCCCGCGTTTAGTCACACTATAGCCATTCCTTTTAAGTACCTCCTGAACATACCTTTTCTCAACCTCTACATGTTCAAGGTCACAGAGGGCGTCCGCTCTGTCCAACAGAGACCTGGCCACCGACTGTAGATGACGTGGGTGATGGTGTGACGTAGCGTGTAGGTATCTGTCCGTGTGCGTGGGTTTTCTATAAATTACCTATTTTAATTAATACGTGATAAGTCCCGATAAACATTTAAAACATGTGTTCAAATCGCGAAAGTTTAAAATAAAAAAAAAAAAAAAAAAAAATTACTAATCATGATGTTAATAAAGGTATGTTGACTACATGCTAGGAATATTAGCATTGGGTCCATCGTTATTGATGTTTGTTTATTGTTTCTACGAAAACATTGACTGTTCGAACAATTTTACTTTGATACGATTCTATCTACAGATCTATCTTTTGGCCTTTTCGTTTTTTTTTATATTATAACTACTAACTACTAACCTCCACAGTTTACAGGGCCCGTGTCATTATTTTTTTGCAAATTTATTACATCTAATTATAATTAAAAAAGAGACAACAATACATACTTCATTAGGAGACATAGGATTGTTTGTTAAATAACGTAAGGGCTATATCGTTTCTGAGTTTGCATCAGCATACAGAGCAGACCAGTCTCCGCAGACAGCATCCGTTCACGAGTTGACGTATCCTTACGTATCCTTGTATTAAAATTGTTAGTATGTTGTTTAGAAGCAGTATTAAGTTCAGTTAAAATTATTGTCAATCGGTGTTATATACATTGCGATTTATTTATTCAAGTCAATCGATGTGGCTATACAGAATTATTCCAAAACACCACATATCATACATCATCATAACTTATGTAAGTAGATACATTTTTATAAAACATCAAGTAGGTAACTTACTTAGAAGGTAAAATAAAATTATATAGCAGAAGTCAGAATTAGTGATGTCAACATAATAAACAATACAAAATTAGAATAACAACAATAAAATAATATAAATCAAAGTTTAAGAACAAATACAATATATTAATAAAATTATGTCAATTAAGTTAAAGTTTAAAATAAATGTTCAAATCTTATCTTAATTTATAAATGGCTTGAACAGCTATATCCGTATTTAGGTATCCAATCTTTAGGTACCTGCTCACATAAATTAAATTGATAAAATTATATCATTAAATAGGTACCTAAAAATAAAAGTAAACGTTAACTGTTAGTTTAGAGTCATAAATAACAATTATTATAAACATTAAAAGTAATGAATATAATATTAACGGCGGCTTGATTTTAATTTTATCAAGTGAATTCACAATGTCATTTTCGTTACAAGTTATTTGTTTTTTTTATTAATAATTAAATAATGGTCGTTATAGAATATATACTACTTTAATGTTATCAATCATCAACGATCAAATGCAGCTAATTATAATTGTCCGATTTGAAATTAAGTTATCGTACATAACTTTCAATTATAACCGTTCTATGAAAAATTATGTAACTCTACAAGTTTGAAAAAGGTACGCACCGCTTCCTTAATCGCCGGATAGAAAGCAAGACGTGGGTCCGCTTATTTAATTGTAGGTTTCTATATAATTGCCTCTCCATGTCTTCTTGCTACGTCGCTATTTGTCTCATTTCAAAAGGGCTTTACTGTTTTCAAAGATTTTTTTTTCCTTGACATGATGTGTCATTTTAGATTCAAAATTTAAAGGGCACCATTGTGATATCTTAGAACTTGACACTGGCTGGTTAACGTATTCCAAAGTTAAATAGCGAAATGAGTGAAAAGGCAGGCCGGTGCCTTCGTGATAAATGTAAATAGGACGAGTTCTGTGGGTGTGATAGATCTTTTTTCTCGAAAGGGTAGGTAAATCCATAACCTTAAAGAAAACATGAAAGGTGGAAGACAATTAAAGTAAGGCGTGGCTCATTGATTTACGATTTAAATTGACTCATCTGAGAATGTCACATTATTGGTTCGTACCCAAAATCCAAAGGTTACACGTATAGTTTCTCCACCATTACGAGTATATTTGATGTTGGTACATCCAGTCGATATGGTCTCATATTTGGGTTAATAATAAGTTTTCTAGATGATCATTGTTAAGCACATTCATTACCAGCTCCAAAAGTTCTTACAATATATAAATAACTTGGTACTTCTAATTCTGATTTCGGCGTTCTCTTTCGTCGCATTCTCAGGTTTCTACCTATTAAACGTAATTACTTTTGAAGTTTGGAATACAACTACAAATGAGATACAACTGATACATAGATCTTGATAACATATTCAGTAGTCACCCCTTCAAATCTCGAATCACTAAGCTCACTTTAATCACTACTTTTTTTAACATCCACACAAGGTTTCATGTCCCAAAACTAGACAGAGCCTATGGCAACCTGATGACTCATATACATACTTATATACATATACACACCCCGACACACGTCAAACAGACATGTTTATGCACACAAATGTTCATCTGTCCGGGGGTCGAACCCGGATCCAGTGGCTCAGAAGGCAGGGTTGCTACCAACTGCTCCAACCGGCACATAAAAGTATGGTTTATTGTTGTAGTCTTAAAAGTTCAAATGCAATATAAAAAGGTTATTACAATACGTATATTGTGACTAATATTATGTAAACATTTACTTACAATGTCTTGCCTGAATGAGCTCCATGCCTAATTGAGGATGACGGTTTGAGTAACCGTGTTGCTGTCATGGCTGCGAGCTCTGCCCGGTGTCATATTGTTTAACACTTTCTGATCGGGGATAGATTAGCATCTTGCTTTTTTTATGGTATAGGTTGGCAAACAGGTGGCTCACCTGATGGTAAGTGATCACCGTCGCTCACGGACATCCGCAGTACCAGAGGTCTCGAGGAAACGTTGCCGGCTTTTGAGGAAGGAATAGGCTCTTTTCTCGAAGGCTCCCAAGTCGTATCTGTTCGGGAATGCCTCAAGTGGCAGCTGGTTCCACATAGTGGTGGTGTGAGGCAGAAAGTGCTGTGGAGTCACAGGTTGTGGACTGGATGGTCTCTATGAAATTCATGTCGTGTGGTTTGATCCTGCAACTTGTAATAATGCCTGGGAGAAACATTAGGTAGGGACTACCTTTTGCATAAATGCATAC
Organism: Selenia dentaria; assembly: GCA_917880725.1. Classification (NCBI taxonomy): domain Eukaryota; kingdom Metazoa; phylum Arthropoda; class Insecta; order Lepidoptera; family Geometridae; genus Selenia; species Selenia dentaria. The sequence continues at coordinate 3,394,609 of OU862896.1, read as the reverse complement.
TATAACGCTTTTGCCGTATGAATAAGTATATATTGGAGAGGCGTTATCCTTGATGATGTTTAAAGCATCTATATTTCACCAGTCTCGGTTTATTGTAATAGGAACAAGCTTTATCAATCACCTTACGTAGGGCAAAGGGTCCAATGGTCGGACCAAGTAACTGCCCTTACTGGACTTTCTGTTACGACCGCCCTGAGAGAAGTCGAAAACCGAACGAAATGGAAGAGTATTGTAGATAAATCCTCGAAGGTCTTTCAGGGACACGCCGAACTTCAGTAATGAAGTATACGACCAAAAAGAAGGTTAAAATAATAAGATTATCAATTATTCTGTCTTTTTACTAGGCTTTACCTTTACCTTGTAAGATAATACAGAATAAGCCATTTTTCATTAAGAATCTCTGAGGATTTATGGGCTGGCTCCCAAAGTTATGATTTCCTTTAGGCTTGTTAAGAAAACTGGCGGGAAGATAATAAATCTCCCCGCCAGTTTTCTTGAGTTATAAAAAATATTGGGTAGCGACGTTTACAAACTATCGTAGCTTTAGAACCCGTTATCTTATGATTGACAGTCCAACGATGAGTCGTTAAGAGTCAGAAACATGATTTAAAAATCTATTCAAATATCTAATCTGTATTTATTTTAAATGAAAGGTCTGCCTGAATACGATGTCCGCTCACTATTTTCCACGACCACTCACTCAAAATATCCACTACTATCACTCGATACAGCTATCTATACCCAGATAGAGATAAAGTAGGTATGTATTTTATTTTAGTGGGATTTTTTTGATAATATCATCATAATCCTAATCAGTCCATTTTGTTCCCACTGTTGGGACTCGAGCCTTCCTCTCAGAGAGAGGAGTTGAAGTTCTGAAGGCTTTCGACATAGCCTAACGACTGTTCTCCTAAGACAAATAACCGGGTCCGACGGCTTAACGTGGCCTCCGAAACACGGAAGTGCTCAGTTGTATAATGCTACTAATAGCTAACTAACTAACTATGGGTACTAGCTAACTAACTAGGTCACCCATCCAAGTCCTGAGCGCAGCAAGCGTTGCTTAACTTGTTGATCGGTTAAGATCGCCAAGTCAAGCTCCGCTACGAGCACTTTTGATTGTACACTCGTTACTAACTTCTAAATCCTTGATTCGGTTCTCAGTATCATTATTGCTCGAGTATTTGCGAAAGAAAATGTAATTTGGCTCTAAAAATCTTCAGAATGTATCTTGCAATTTGGATGGCTTTGCGGACCACTCCGGGTGCTTCCAGGGACCACCGGTTAAGAACCACTGGTCTAATACAACTGTGGCACAGTTATCCGGCACGACCGGGGAAGTACCACACTCCCACATAACACCGACGTGAAGTAACATAGCTTGCTATTGCGTTTCGTCGGTTTCTGGGAGGCCCGATTCCTCCCTTTCCCGTTCTCCCTTTCCTTCCCCATCCCCCTCCACCCTCACTCCTTCTATATCTTCCTTCCTATCATCCTTCCTCAAAGGTCGCATCCTCGAGACCTATCCGTGGGCGACGGTATCACTTGCTATCAGCGCCAGTGAGCCGCTTGCTTATTTGCCAACCTATCCCATAAAAAAATATAGCTCATACAAAGCACGTCGCTTTTCCAATTGTTTACGTTTACGATACGAATACTTTATCGCGATTTATTCGTGCTGAGGCCTCCGGTAGTTTTCTTGAACTTTTGGCACTTTTTCTTGGATTATCAACAGTTTTATTGCTTACAAAATGTACAGCTGTTGTAATTACGATATAAACGCAGTCGGTTATTGCGCATTGTTCACTGCGATACTCTTATCGGAAGGTTGACCGTGATTCCAACACGTAGGTACCTATAGTGTGCGTGTATGCACGTTTGTTGCTTTTTGAATAATCCTAATTAACTTACTTTAAGAAAACTCCAGTACCTGGGTCACGTCATGCGCAATGAGAAATACGATCTTCTCCAACTGATCATGCAGGGCAAAATCCAAGGACGTAGACGACGAGCTTTGGAGGCAGGCACACTACCAACTGTGCTAATGGCGCATTATAACTTATACCCTATTATAATAATAATCTATTTATCAAAATAATTTAATGTTATATGATCTACCGTATTGGCATAATATATTTTAATCGATCGCTGGCGTCAATAGAAACGTAACTGCAGTTGCACTGTTTTTCAATAGCAGAATAAGAAACCGTATAATTCAGCTACGGTTCGATTGCAGTTGGGACAAATTTAGTTGGTGGAATCGGTCCCTGAACCTCTTACCTCTAGCAATATAAGATACCGTATAATTCAGCTACGGTTCGATTGCAGTTGGGACAAATTTAGTTGGTGAAATCGGTCCCTGAACCTCTTACCTCTAGCAATATAAGATACCGTATAATTCAGCTACGGTTCGATTGCAGTTGGGACAAATTTAGTTGGTGGAATCGGTCCCCGAACCTCTTACCTCTAGCAATATAAGAAACCGTATAATTCAGCTACGGTTCGATTGCAGTTGGGACAAATTTAGTTGGTGGAATCGGTCCCTGAACCTCTTACCTCTAGCAATATAAGAAACCGTATAATTATGCTACGGTTCGATTGCAGTTGGGACAAATTTAGTTGGTGGAATCGGTCCCTGAACCTCTTACCTCTAGCAATATAAGAAACCGTATAATTCAGCTACGGTTCGATTGCAGTTGGGACAAATTTAGTTGGTGGAATCGGTCCCTGAACCTCTTACCTCTAGCAATATAAGAAACCGTATAATTCAGCTACGGTTCGATTGCAGTTGGGACAAATTTAGTTGGTGGAATCAGTCCCTGAACCTCTTACCTCTAGCAATATAAGAAACCGTATAATTAAGCTACGGTTCGATTGCAGTTGGGACAAATTTAGTTGGTGGAATCAGTCCCTGAACCTCTTACCTCTAGCAATATAAGAAACCGTATAATTAAGCTACGGTTCGATTGCAGTTGGGACAAATTTAGTTGGTGGAATCAGTCCCTGAACCTCTTACCTCTAGCAATATAAGAAACCGTATAATTAAGCTACGGTTCGATTGCAGTTGGGACAAATTTAGTTGGTGGAATCAGTCCCTGAACCTCTTACCTCTAGCAATATAAGAAACCGTATAATTAAGCTACGGTTCGATTGCAGTTGGGACAAATTTAGTTGGTGGAATCAGTCCCTGAACCTCTTACCTCTAGCAATATAAGAAACCGTATAATTCAGCTACGGTTCGATTGCAGTTGGGACAAATTTAGTTGGTTGAATCGCCCCCTGTTGTCCTCATAGCTCTGAGATATCATCACTTCGCTACTTACGATATGATGTAAAGCTTCTTCAAACTTCTCAAATATTGCAGTAAGTAAGCAATATTTGAGAAGTTTAATACATACCAATTTATACCGTATCATCTACATACCAATTTATACCGTAATACCATAAATTTGGGTGTACTACGATTCTATTTTCATATTCTCACAGTACCTACTCACGATTTGCCTTGTGCAGATATCCATCTCATCACAGGCCCATAATCACCTATTCGTGTGCTTTGTTTCGCGGTTTTGGTTGGACAAGGCCTTGCTATTTTTTTATGTAATTTTTTATCTTTTGATTTTGTATATTGAGGTAGTATGCGTTATATCAGGGATGGTCAAGAGGTCGCCCGCGAGAGTTAAATAAACCGAATAATTTATTAATAAATTTAATTATTATACATTTACGTCTTACACTCCCCAACATGATAAACTTGTGGAGATGCAGTGCCAAAATCCACACAAAATCGAAAAGAAAAATGCAAAATTTTTTAATGTTAGTCTCTTATACTCATCAACTTCAACTCATCATTTCACTCACAATCAAAATGGCGGATTTCGCTTTTTTTTCGCAACCACTGCAGAAATACCGATTGTTTCAAACGGTTCATTACTTATATGTGAAATAAAAAGTAATATACAGAATAAACTATGTTTTACATTATTATCCTGCACTATTTGTATGTTTTATAAGATAACATATTGAATTTCTAGCACTAAGTTATGTTTACGAAAAAAATCTTTACGTTTCATATTTGAATATAATGTCTGAGAATAAACGAAATTCTTTATAAAAGATATTGAAATTGTAAAAGTTCATATTTTATAATGATAAAAATAACAATTAGCTAACCTCCTCATTACTTTTCCACTTCCATTATTTTATATTCAATTTACTATGTCAAACAATTATCTTCGCACACTGACAAGCTGCATGTACTTAGGTACTCTATAGGCCGACTTGGAACACATTTTTTTTTTTCATGGTGCGGTTTGTGATTTTGAATTTTATAGAACATATATCTAGCTCTCATCGTCTCATACATTTTACCGATCGAAAAAGCAAGACAACAACAATATAATGCAAAAACGAACCACAAGACCTCGAGGACAGATCTGTTCACTTAATGAGCTTACTAGTACAATGTTAAATTGGACAGTATTGTTGACCTTACATCTCAGGCAAATCTCATCAAATATATACATATTTATCACAAAAATGCTTTATTCTCTTGTAAACTCTACCTGGCAGTCGACCGCAAGGAATATTTTCGAACACAAGTAGACCTCACAGGTCAAAAAGTTTGGCCACTATTATATATGCTATATTTACTATTATGTATTTATGGTATTAGAGTAGTGTTAATATTTGTAGGTATTGGTGTGTGTGTGATTAGTATGTTTTTATACACCGATAAGTATCGCGGGGCCCAAAGGAATTGATACAGTAATATAGTCGTTTTTCGTTGTACTCAATATAAACACATTAATTTCTCAGAAAATATAGTAGATGTTGCAATTTTAGAGAAAAAAATTCAAAATCTCGACCCGCAATTCACAACTTCTGACACGGTCAATTATTGGAGTGTAACTCAAAAACTACTCTACCGAATTTAATGAAATTTAAATAAGCATCAGCTTTCAAACAAAAAAGGATTTTTTTAAATCGGTTCTGGATATCAAAAGTTATGAGGTAACAAACATTAAAAAAAAACTGTCGATTGAGTACCTCCTCCTTTTTGGAAATCGGTAGAAAAAGGTACGGACCAAAGAGTCTGTAGTGTTGTAAAATAAAAAACAAAAAAAACTATTTATGTGTACATTTCAATTGTCTGTCTGCGATATGAATGGTGTTATCACACTAATTTTATAAAGCCGAAAGTTTGTGAGTGTGTTTGTATGTTTGTTACTTCTTCACGCTGAAACAGCTGGGCCGATTTTGATGAGATTTGGTATGGAAGTAGATGAGACTCTGAATTAACACATACGATACCTTTCATTATCATCATCCATCACTACACGGGTGTCACCTCGGGCGCAACTAATAAAAATAGATACATAATAGTTTTTTTTCTTTTACAGGTAACAATGTTCGTCCCTGAAGTAAAAGATCTCATTTCGTAAGTGCATTATTATATTATTCTTTCCGGTAGGTACTGTGTTCGTTAGCCCCTGGAACTATCAAGATCGTGGTGGCACAGGAGCGAGAAAGTTGAAACGAGGATCCTGATGCTGCATGAGTTAAGGCAATGTGAACAAAATCATTAGTTGTTTTTGTATGTGTATTTTCTTAAATATCTCGGACGTGACAAGCGGTGCCTCAGCATCTCCCACCATCTTCTTATTTAGTTCACGCGCATCTAGTAACAACCTAAGGTTGCCATTATTTTTAATTACATAGGTCATTGGACTGCTCTAGGGCGTACCCTCACGCATTATGATCCCTAGCCCTTCTAGTTCTATTATCTTATCTCTTACTAGCTGCTCTCCGCCGTTTCACCCACGCAGTGATGGATTTAAAGATGATGATGATGAATCTTATGTAGCGTATATTACTCAAGGTGAATGTAGCTTTTCAATGGTGAAAGTATTTTTGAAATCGGTTCAGTACTTTTGGAGCCAAATTGAGCAAACATACTTATATACAAATCTTTTCTCTTAACTCTTACTAGCTGCTCTCCGCGATTTCACCCGCGCGGTGATGGATGATGATGATGATGATGATGAATCTTATATAGCCTATGTTACTCAGGGTGAATGTGGCTTTCCAATGGTGAAAGAATTATTGAAATCAGTCCAGTACTTTTTGAGCCAATTCGTTACAAACATACTTACCTACAAAACTTTTCTCTTAACTCTTACTAGCTGCTCTCCGCGATTTCACCCGCGCGGTGACGGATGATGATGATGATGATGAATCTTATATAGCGTATGTTACTCAGGGTGAATGTGGCTTTCCAATGGTGAAAGAATTTTTGAAATCGGTCTAGTACTTTTTGAGCCAATTCGTTACAAACATACATACAAATCTTTCCTCTTTATAATATTCATCATCATCATCATCATCATCTCAGCCGTAGGACGTCCACTGCTGAACATACGCCTCCCCCATGATTTTCCAAAAGGACCGCTTGGAAGCGGCCTGCATCCAACGTCGTCCTGCGACCTTCATCAGGTCGTCTGTCCACCGTGTCGGTGGACGACCTACGCTGCGCTTGCCGGTCCGTGGTCTCCATATATAATAATATTATAGTATATTAATTCTCTGTGATTGAAAGGAATTGGATAGGAACGCTTCATAAACGGAATATCATGCATCCACTGTATAACGTACTCGTAGCTTAGATAGGGCAGTGACTTAATTACACACTTATTAATGATATTCAAAATCTCACCAAATGCAACTAGAAATAATTACCTAAATAACTCAACGACAAATGTTCAGGAGGCCTACTCCCACCTTCTACGAAACTATCAAAAATCAGGAGCGTTTTGCAATAAGCTTAGAATAATCATACTTACTATCGTACTCCCACCGACACGAAACAATCAACCAAATTTAATGGTAAGCAATATAAATGACATGTCAGGAGTACGGATCTTCAAAACTTTGACATTAGAACAAAAAAACTTAGTGTCAAAGTCAAGTCAAAGTACACGAATTAAGTGAACTACTTGATACTACGTCATCGAAACGTATATCGTAATCCATTATTATTTTAAGCTTGCTATATTGACGTAGTGGTACCAAATTTAATGGTAAGGTTGAAACATGATTACTTTAAGATGCGGTCCAACCCCAATTTTAAAATAATTTACGATGCTTTACGTAAGGTTGAAAATCGCTTGTTAGATTGGACGATGTAATGCGAAAATGCGTTCATTTTGTACGTTTTCTTTATATTTTTAGATATAAGTATATACTAAAAGTATATACTAAGTAGTATATACTAAAACAATTGAAAAAACTGCTGGTAATTACTATAGTACTATACGTTGGCTAAGTATTACCTATAAAAAATATAGTGTTATCGCTGCAAATTCTGAGAGTTTGGACGTGAAAGTTTATTTTAGCGGACCTATTTAGGAATTTTCTCTGCTGAAAGAGAGTTATATTTATGAATTCTATTCGGTTATTACTCTTTTCCTATTCCTTTCTAACCTAAGTATTTTTTTCATAATATACTATCGATCTGTTTCGTTACACTAGTTGTTTAAAAATTCTGCTTTTTCTTTAATCAGGGTACGAGCGCGCCCTAAGAGGTGGGAGTAGGGCCCCAGAAGTAGAAGTCCAAATACAAAGTAAATAAAATGCCCACAATTGGTTTTGACGGTGGTCTACGTGTCTGCGAGCTGAACGAAGCTCCAGATAAGGTGATTATGGTGGACGCACTTGCGATACAAACCGTAATTAACTCGCGAAAGTGGAGAAACCGATTGTTCCGTGATAGTGATGGAACCTCTGTGATAAATGATCTCAAACTTCTCACAACTATTTACTTTGTGCTCGTTAACTTTGTAGGACTCTAGTTTAGTTTGCTATTGTTCAACGTAATTTTAACTTAACCATTAACAGCCGTATTTATAAACAAGCAAAAGTAATTACTTAAGGAAAAGTGATTAGGTACTTAAGCAACGATTTTAATTCTATAGACTAGAAAGACTAGAATTCTTAGCCGAGTAATAGTAACCATTTCCTTTACTTAAGCAATGGAATACGTCAATTTTTCGTTCTTATTGCAAAAGTGAAGTTTTATAAAAATTACATTCGCACACAAGTCTGAATGTGAAGGATCTAATATGCTGTAAAAAGTAAAATCCCATGACAACAACCTAATACAAGTGTAAAAAGATACATCCAATTTTGATAGTGTTATTTCATGCATTTACTTTAGTACGTAACGTTCATTGCTCGAATATAGAATACGATTTTAAGTTGAAGTATTCTATCGTCAACTGGTTACTTCATTGATAAATTGCTTAGCATCAAGTAATTACTCGTTTATACTCGTAAATACGGCTGTAAGAGTTTTGGTGTGTTTAATTTTGAATTTCTCCTGATGTACTAATAAAACTCCAGTGGGTTTAATACATCGAAACAAATAGATAAAGTTAGTGTCTTTTCGTGATTTCAAAATAATAGCTTTTTACTAAATTAATATAAAACTATATAGATGATTATAACAAACACCAATATTTAAATATTTTGTCTGTTTGCGTGTGTATCTGTCTCCTTGTACGGGTGATCTCTAAAACGGCAGGACTAATTTTGATGGGACTGACAGCAAACTGGTGTTATAAGAGAAACAACAAACGGCAGGCAGGCCGCAGGTAGTTTTTAACATATGCCAACTAGCATAAACATCCCATTATTCTCACTACTGCTTCACAGCCTTCTGCTCGGAAGAATTTGAGCAACAATCCACCGCTAGATCTCAGATATATGGATTGTCACCAGTCATGCATTAAATTTGCAGTCCACTTGACCTCCTATACAGGGTTATTGGATAGTCGACCTATTCCCGTTAAGGGCGCGTTGTTTACATCGTTCCTGACTGATTTTACTATGAAACACCGTATCCTAACTCTAACCGTTTTCGAGATATTTGATTTTAATTTAAATGTGTAATTGTTATTATTACTATTATTTGATTTTCGCATGTAAAATAAGATGCTTTATGCCCCCAATAACTAATATTGTACGTAAAATGAAGAAATAACTTGTTGTAGACGATTACAACTTATAAAAACTTATAAATAATAAAACAATTAAATTCAAAATCAAAGTCAACATAATCTATTCAATTTAGGCATCAAAGATGCACTCATGAACGTCAATTATTCATTACATTGTACTCGAAAGAGTCTAGTCTATACTATAATTACATGTTTTAAGTAGCACATGACAAGTTTTTAGAAAGAAAACTATCGCGAGTTATGTTCATAATTACGCTTTAAAACCGGCTAGGACTCTAACTGAGAGTTACGTGCTGTGGCCCGCGCTGTGCACAAGAGTGACTCCCAGAAGAAGAACTTCAAATAAGTTCGAAACTGGTCGGAGAATATTTCCGATAAATATTACGCGAGTCCTAGCCGGTTTTAAAGCGTAAGTTTTTAGAAGTGGAGTATTCCAAGTATTTTTGTCTTCTATATAATGTCGCACTTTATAATACGTTTTTTATAAAACGTTTTACATTTAACTTGAATTTTCCCACTGTGAGCTCAGGTATGTTTCGAGATTTTATTGTAATAATGCACACAATTTCCTAGGAATGACTTATTAGTCTTCGCACATTTAAAACTAGGGTGGTGATCACTATTTAACTTATATTTATGCAAATACTACTTACACTACTACTTACACTAAAATTACTTACTACTCGTACATTATATTTGCAAATACACTTAAGGAAGGCGAAGTTAATATATTGATTTCTTTAAAGAAATCTCTCAAAGATTCACGGGGACCCATTTCGTATATAGCTCTAATAGCACGTTTCTGTAGGATAAAGATGGTCTCTATATCAGCCGCTGAACCCCATAGCAATATCCCAGTTGACATTACGCGGAATTTTTTATACATATGTATACATGTATAAAAGATTTTTTTATTTCTTAGCCTAAAAACCATTGGCCCCTTCCCCTTCCCCTAACCCTTATCTTGTCTTGTTTATCTCCTCAAGTCTTGAGGGCTCAGTAATGACCGTGACAAGGTTTTCTTCACTAGTTAACTACGTACGAAGACTTTTCTTTTTTCTGTCTGTCTGTTTGTTCCGGCTAATCTATAAAACGGCTAGACCGATTTTAACGGGACTTTCACTGGCAGATAGCTGATGTTAGAAGAAGTAACTTAGTCTAACTAATTTTATTTCATAAAGAACTAGCGACTGCCCGCAACATCGTTCGCGTATTAGGCTCGACCTTCGGCCTCTCCATTAACTTAACCTTCTGACAATAATAAACACAACAAAAAAATTGCGAGATTGTTACATCCGATTACATACTTGAGAAAGTTATAGCGTGACCAGGAGAAATAGGGGTTCATTTATATATATATATAAAAAAAAACCTGTCTGTTTGTTACCTTAACACGCCTAAACGGCTGAACGAATAGTAATCAAATTTGGCAAGGTTATAGATTATAACCCGAGGAAGCACATTATGATACTTTTCATCATAATCATCATCATCATCAATCACCACGCGTGTGAAACCGCGGAGCGCAGCTAATACTTGAATGACAATACCAAAGTTAGTGTGTGACAACACACTGTAGAGCAATCTCATATGATTCACAAAATGCCGTAATCAAAAATATGCAAAATAATGACTTGGTAGGTACAATGACACTTTTTTCTGTCGTCTGCTGCACCGCCTCGCTTTACATTTTGCCGCAGCAAGGCCGTCATGCGACCCACACTGTATCTCTAGACATTTTGACATGCGGTATCATGAATAGTGACATAATGACTAAATCTTCAATAGAACAATAGTATATCGCAAGCGTGTGGCGACCCTAATACTTGTTCGTGTTGGGGAGCCATAAGGAATTCGGTTGCGAGTGTACGCAGTCTCAATTGTCTGAATTGTGTTCAAGTTTTACTTACAGTTTTGGGGGTTTGGTACGAACAGTAATCTATATTATTATACTGTACCACAGCATACGAATAAGGTTTATATAAGGTGCGTTCGTTTAGCTTTTAGGGCATTGGTGGCGTTTTCATTGATGGCTCTTTTATTAAAGCGTTCGTAAAGCTCAAAAACGTTATTTTTGCCACTTTTTCCCATATCCTATTTGAACGCTCAACTGAGCATAAGACCTAAAATCGCTTGATTATGCTGTCAAATACAAAGCTGTCAAAAACGATCACAAACAATTAAATAAACTACTATATGCACCCCGCGGTTTCACCTGCGTGGTGATGAAATATGATGAAATATGATGAAAAGTATCCTATGCCCTTTCCTGGGGATATAATCTATCTCCGTAACAAATTTCATTACGATCCGTTCAGCCGTTTAGGCATGACAAGGTAACAAACAGTTTTCTACCGACTTCCAAAAAAAGGAGGAAGTACTCAATTCGACTGTATTTTTTATTGGATAATATTTTTGTGTTCACCAAAAATCTAAAGGTACATCTATGTATGCATTTCTAAAATATTGATCTTAAACCCGTTTAATTGTTTTACTATAATTAAACTACTCGGCCAACAAAATATGTTACATCAAACAAATTCCAACTTAACACCAAGATATAACACTTTTTTATTGTAGTGCGCTGCAAATATTCTATTGTAACAATAAATATTTTATTTTTCCCCGAAAAATACTGATCGTGCACCAAATATTCCTGAATGTTACACAAAATAGGTTAGGTTAGGTTAGCATTTTTTATTAATAAAGCTACATTGGACATTAATTGGTGTTTGATTCAAATACATTTTGCAGTGCATTATCTGAAGTAAAACTAAAAAAATGAATGCTTGTTCTTAAAATTAGGTATATTACTATTTTTACAAATTTGCAACAGTTGTTAAATAGATGCTCGTTATGACATATTTTAATGAACATATTTTGGTGCACATTCAGTATATTTGGTGGAACACAGGCAAAATTAGGTAAATGAAATGGGAATAAATTGAAGTACTTTTAAATACCATCCTTTTTTATTATCTCATAACTTTCGACTGGGACAACCGATTGTCAAAATTGTTTTTTGGTTTGAAAGCTAGTGCTTCCCATGTGGTCGCATTTAAATTTCACCAAACTCGGTCTAGCAGTTTTTGAGATACACTCCTCCAATAACTGAACAGAATGGAAGTCGGTATTAAATTCTTCAAATTGTACTTTTTATAATATTAGTATGTACATCATCATCATGATCAGCCTGTAGCAGTCCACTGCTGGACATAGGCCTCTCCAGTTGCATAGATGTATGTATGTATGTATGTACATAGATTATATAAATTGTGATTGTTTATGCTCCTATAACACTGACATGGCTACTTCATGTGCAATACTTGTAGCCTTGAATAAAAGATATAAAAGTACAAGAATGAACGTGAACAACGATAATAAAACTTATATGACTTTTGTACATATAAAATGTTATTGGCCCCTGGAGAAACAAATGTCATCTAGTTAATAACCTTTCCGTGTTCGGCATACTAATTAACTACCTATGCGCCTCTGCGTATTCTGAATAGAGGCACACAATGCATTGAGTACACTCGCATTCAAAGTTATTGATTTATATTTGAATTTTCTTCTTCTTATTTTTAAAAGTTACTAACTACCTACCTATGCCCTGCCCGTAATTCATCCGCGTGGTGATGAATAAAAACGTTGGTCAGGCTTTTATATGGGATAGATTGGCAAACGAGCAAGCGGCTAAGTGATACCGCCGCCCACGGACATCCGCAATATCAGAGGTCTCGAGGATGCGTTGCCGACCTTTGAGGAAGGATGATAGGAAGGAAGAGATAGAAGGGGTGAGGGTGAAGGGGAGGGGAAAGGAGAGGGAGAACGAGGAAGCGGAGAATCGGGCCTCCGGAACCTCCCACAAACCGACTGAAACGCAATAGCAAGCTATGTTACTTCACGTCGGTGTTATGTGGGCGTGTGGTACTTCTCCGGTCGTGCCGGCCCATTCAGCTATGGGGTTGCAGAGTGGCACTACCACAAAAAACTTATTGTAGAAATTTTTTAAATTGTTCCAGTAGTTTTTGCGTGAAACACATTCAGAATAAAACCACAAAAAAAATAGGTAGGAATTAGACATTGCAATTTTAGAGGGAAAAATACCCATCCCCGGACGGGATTCGAGGGTTTAATTTATAATTCCTTTATGTTCTATGAAAATATATTTTGAATGGTAAAAATAATAATAATTTAATATAATATTTTTATTTATAAAGTGTTGGATAATGCATGTCAAGTCTAATAGATTTAATAGATGTCACTCCGTCAACATACGACGGTAAAATTCAAATAGAGATTTCAAATTAGAAGCTCGGACGGTATGCCTCGGCGGCCTAGTGGTCATGACCCCTAACTCGGATCGTCGGAGGACGCAAGTTCTAATCCCGTTCATAAAAGTGTAGGTATGTTTCTCTCTAAAATTGCAATGTTTGGTCTCACTTAGCAAAGTTAGTGCTTTAAAAAATTATACCAAAAAATAGATGAATAGGACTTTAAATTCATGATTGTACGTTTATTATTTTGTCATATGAGCATTACGTAAACACAGCGCGCAAGAATTTCGCAAACTTGTTGAGTTACATTATTACTTTAATTCTTATCGACTCTAAATCTGAAGTCATAAAATTTATTTTAGTGAGTTTTTTTAATTGAGGTGACCATGTACTTAATGCTTTTATTTATTATGCATGGGTTGGTAAAACTCACGTAAATGTACTTACAGGGAACGAACTGACTTGTAGAGATTTTTTGCATACTTTTTTAAATATCATAAATATGGGTGTAGTTAGAAGTCAGATAAAAATATTTTTTAAATTTACATTTCTAATTGTACTAATTTAGAAGAAGTACAAAATTAACTAATAGCACAAAAAATGTTTTTCGAATTAAATATTCATTAATGTTGGCATTATGACAAGGTTCTTTTTTCAAGAGTCACACAGTTTTAGAATTATTTTGGCTAAGTGGCATTTTGGCAAAAAAATAAAAAAAAACTATATTAAAAAATATTTAGTGACACTTCCGCTGAAAAGAAAACAATGATTTTGGCCGCTAGAGCGTCGGTCTAGCGCTCGACGAGTCAACATCTCCTGAGGATGCCTCGTGTAGAGGCGAAACACGTGTCGAATCGGTGTTGGTTTATTTGGGGTTTCTTGTGTTTTTTATTTTGTATTCTTCCTATTAGCATTTTATGCGGGAGGGAGGGTGGTGCACGCCCCCATATAGGCCAAAAGCATTGTTTTCTTTTCAGCGGAAGTGTCACTAAATATTTTTTAATATCGTTTTTTTTTTTTGATGCAATAAAAAAATCAATAACGTATTTCAGAAAATAACTTTACGCAAAATCAAAATTGCAATTTGAAATTTTCAGTTTTAAATCATGTTCTACTAGGAGTATTGTTGAGGACGTTGTGCGTCCTAATAAAGTACTTAATAGCACATTTTTTCCTAATTCAATTTAATTTATGTAAAGTATCAAGAACGCCCCTCTTAATGTGGGCATTATGACAATGATCTTTTACAAGAGTTTTCTTCCTGCAGTTTAGCGTTATACCACAAATCAAGAGTCACTGCTGAAACAACTAAAGAAGCATTATTTGAAGATGCAATAACAAAAGTCAATAACGTATTTCAGAAGATAACATATTTTGTCAAAGTCTCAACTACAATTTGAACATTTCCAGTTTTATATCATCTTGTAATGGGGATCTTCACTGCCAATTTATCACGCCAGATGGCGTATCGTCGGGATGGCCATTGAAACCTGTCAGTTCCATTCATTTTGTAACCTTACATGCAGTAAACAATAATTTTCTCCAAATATGCCTTTGTGTGCTGTACCAGGATGTAATAATAACGGTGTACATTTATTTTCCAAAGATCCACTATTAAAAAGTGGTTAATTTATGTTGAGTCAAATAATAATAATTAAATTACAACTAAATAACACTCTAATCTGAAACAGAACACTGTTAACCGTTTGCGTACCAGAGACGTACATTTACGTCCATTTCATTCATACCGCTTTTTTTTTAATTATCACGGTATATTAAGAATTAAAAGTAAATAATTAATTAGATAGTGGGTACCTCTCAACAAGATCTGCTTTCTTTCCAGTCATCTTTCCTCCTCGATTTTTTAGTTCACCTTTCAATTTTATAAGCTTCCAGGTAGCATACGTCTTGAAAGTAACGATGGTTGATCGGTTTCAACATAAAAAAAATATTTTTTTCCTAAAAAAACAAAGCGACACTAACATTACAGTGGTCATCTCGCCGCTGGCGCCCTCTGCGTTGAGCTTTGCGTGTGGATCCCCATTAATTAGTCTCTGTAGCTGTTTAATACGCTTGCATTTATGCTTTTCTATGTTATTTAATATATCACCCTCATACTAATATTATACTCGTTACATACGACAGGCAGTAAGTATTTGCTGAATGTTTGCTTCAGACTTCGCGACGGCTTTAAGTAGATGAAATTGTTTCAGAGGTATTTATTTATGAGCCTTTTTTGTCATGTCCTTATTATTTAATGATGCCTCATGTTAAAACTAATAAAGTATAATGTAGTATGTTAGTAATGGACGTAATTAGATAGGTATACAAATATTTACAGAATAGAAAGTAAAAATAAAACAACTAATCTATGAGCTCCATGGTGGGAGGGCAAAGTGCCCAAAATGCTGGCAGCATTGCTACGCTGGATAGCAATGCAAAATTTTTCGGAGGTTAGTTTTATCCGGTTACAACTAGTTGTTCTCGAGAGCGCGTGACATGCTTATTCCATCAAAGTCGTGTGCAAATACTAGTTTTGACATAGTTCCGGTCAAGTAATCACTACTAAACGAACAAGCTACGAATTCCAAGTTCGTAGCTTCTCCTCCTCCTAGCGTCGTTTTCCTCATTGCTGAGGGTCGTGACCCCTTCCACGGATCACCTTCTGCCGAACGAAGTCTTTCCACCTTGACCTATCTTCAGCAGCGTGTATCGCATTATGTACTTTACTGTCAAGTGCGGTACGGATTTGGTCCGACCAGCGCATTGGACTTCTTCCCCTTGGTCTTTTGCCTTCCAACTTGCCTGTGATGACAAGTTTCTCTAGGTTGTAGGTCGTAGCTTCTATGTCTAGCCTAAAGATAGAATTTAACTTCGCACTAAACTGATCCAATTTTTTTATAAGGTCTAGGGTCACTTACTGAGCATAAAATCACATAATGCTGACAGATCCAGGTGAAACCTTAGAAACAGTTTTTGACCGATATCTCGGAAATCATGCAGTTTAGGGCAAAAGTTATAAAGAACATAATTGTAGAAAATAAAATTTCGCATATTTTGTTGCCTGTAAACTTTTTTTTAAAAGTTATCGTTTACGATTTATAGCCCACTTCCAAGCGTAAGTACGCCTCTACGGTATACACCTTGTCAAACAAACAAAGCTACGTAATGCTGTCAATTCTCCCATGCTTTTCCTCGAAAGCCTCATTTATCAAGTTAACCTCAATTGCGACATTTAAGTATATACAAGAATTATGTGAAATTGTTACTTCTACTAGTTACGTACATAAGCAGCAGTAAAACATTGCTAATTATTGCAAAGATATGTTTCATGCGAAGTCTTGTGGCATTTGTATCAATTGAACTTTAATGGTGCATATCCATGGTATGGTATATGGTAACTTTGGTACAGCATACATTTGAGTGTAGACTACTATAAAAAATAGTAGTCTAAGTACTTAAGCTGGTAAACCAGAAAGAGTATGAATTGAATGAATTAATTTTGCAGCCGCAGCGCCATCTATCAATACGCAAAATAATCGTGGTAAATTGTGCATACGGAACAAGATTATGAAAACAGATTTTAAGATTATTATTCATTAAGGGTCCGGTTGTTAATACCTACAATGCAAAAAACCTATATAGTAAATAATCCACATCTCATATTCTCTACTTCGCATTATGACTAACTCGCATAATGACATAGTAGCAAAATGCCTACTTTTCAAAGTTAACGTCGAGAACAAAAACCACTTGGACAGATAAAATGTATTCATACTTAGAATCAACATACGACAAGAATCCATCACCAGAGCTATTTCATTATCACATCAATGAATTGATGTGATGTACAAATGTGAGAACTTTGTAAATCATATTTTCTATATTTCCATCCAAAGTCACTGTCGCTCAACATTTATTCTTATTGACACATCTCCGTAGGCTTCCGTTTTTTAAAAATTATATCGATGGCTTAAAAAAGAAAAGCCAGTTAAGTTTAAAGAGGAGCCACTTTTCCCCTTTCATTTGTTATAAATTTTAGACTATTATCCATTAAATCGATGTAGTAGAGTAATTAGATACACGAAATTAGATAGTTACCAGGCATACTTCAACATGCCAGTAGGTATTGACAGCCGGATAGATTTTCCTTGTGTGTTTTTATGTGTCTATTTTCCAAAAGTAGGCATTTTGCTACTATGTCATTTTTGTATGCTATGTATTGCGAGTGTCATAATGCGAAGTCGAGAATATGAGATGTGGATTATTTACTACATAGGTTTTTTGCATTGTAGGTATTAACAACCGGACCCTTCATTAATACCTGTATCATTGTTACCCATTAAAAAAGGTAAGTCAACTTTTGAGCTTTTTTGTCATATCTGTATGTATCCCGTGTCTTTGATGTCAAACAATTGAATTTAGAACAAACTATCACTTATCCAGTACAACTTTGGCACAGATAATTAATATAGTTTATACAACGAAGCAAGACGTGTTGTTCAATTGATAACTTTTACGATATTGCAAATTATTGCACTTCAGCCTCTGAAAATCAAGCGCGGTCAAGCTAATTTTATAGGTCTCTCCCGTGTGGTGATGGTAAATGGTGATGATGAAGAGTATTCTACGTCCTCCGTTAGTAATGAAAAGGCAACAAACAAACAGACTTACTTCCACATTAAATTTTATTACGGATACTTACACTAAACGATGCAGTGATCAATCATTAATAAATACAGTCATCATCTTCGATCATCAGTAACTGCAGTAATTGCTCGGTACTCATGATCAGCTATATGATTATCGTCTTTAAACTGTCACCTGTCACACCATGGTAATTACAGGGAACTAGATTACTTCTGGCATGCAACAACTAACTGTAGCTTCTGGGGAATAAATGGAACGAGACGTCAAAGTAAATGATCCTCATGATCGAAGATTATGTATGTCTTTTATCTATCTATGTATACACTTGTGTAGAATAATACAAACACTGATTATTGGTAAACTAGTTTAGGAACATGTCGGTTTTACGTTATACGTTGTATACAATTTACCTTATACTAGGAAATAGCTAGTGTAAAGTAATTCTATGTACTTTTTTACTATCGTTTTTGATATATTTTTAAAATGTGTCAATATAAAACGTACAAATATAGGTAAACAAAGGCACTGAATAAAATTAAATCAATTGGTCATAATAAACTACTAATACGAGTACATTAATAAATATATATTAACACTATTTTATTTTCATGAGCTCATCAAAGCTTTAAAACGTTTGCTCGATAAGCCAGTGTTTCAATCTTGATTTAAAGCATACTTGGGGCTGCAATAATGTCAATGTGGATTATGTTGTAAACAGAGGGATCAATCACGTGTGTGTGTCAGCTTGCTACTCTTGGCCAAGAAGTATGAAACGCCCATTAGCTAGCAGCTATACCGTATAACTGCTAGCTTATGGGCGTTTCGAGTGCTGTAGAATTGCACGTGACTTTGCTTTAAGGATGTATCCTCACCATAGCTACTAGGTAGGAATAGGTATGATGTTAAAAAGAAAAAGAAAAGATTTAGTGACACTTTCGCTGGACAAATGTTTGTGCAGTGTGCACAGCCAACCCTACCACATACAAGTACAATTTGAAAAATGTTAACCAACTTCCATTCTATTCCATCTATTCAGTTATTGGAGTGTAACTAAAAAACTACTGGACCGAATTTGATGCAATTTAAATGGGACCACACGGGAAGCACCAGCTTTCAAACAAAAAACAAAAAAAAAACAACAAAATTACAGTCGAATTGAGTACCTCATATTTTTTTTGGAAGTCGGTAGAAAATGCATGCAATGTCAATTATATTTCATAACGAATTTCAAGAAATAGTCGTTGACACCGCATTGGATAACAAAACAAAATTATATAGATACTGGAATTTAATTATTGCCTTCCGTTTGAATGGCGGAGCAAAGCGAAATAAAAACAATAACAACGGTCGTCGGGATTAAAGATATCAAAACAAACACGACACAATGAACCCCGTGTCGGGTTCCCGTCGGTTCAAACAAAACACTGTAGGTACAGTTTGACTACGTTGATAAGAAATTTTGGCTTAATACCTGCACACTTAATACCACCATGACAATTTCACCATACAATTAATAACAAAAATATATTTTTAAAACTGATTCATGTAATCTAAAAATAAAATAGGTAATTGTTTAAACTCACAAAAACTCTATAAATAGAACCAATGCACATATGAAATGTATTTAAACGGGAAAGATATAAAAACAATGAGGAAAAAAGCAACTCTAACATTTGTTCAATACCTAGCATTTTTATTTTTTGTCTTGCTTATTCTGAATAATACGGAAGTACCTACACCGATCAATTTTATATTTAAATATAATAAAATTGAAAGTGGACTAGAACTGTATATCAAAATATAATATGAAA
The DNA here is from genome assembly GCA_917880725.1 of Selenia dentaria. Taxonomy (NCBI): domain Eukaryota; kingdom Metazoa; phylum Arthropoda; class Insecta; order Lepidoptera; family Geometridae; genus Selenia; species Selenia dentaria. Next base: position 3,374,851 of record OU862896.1, on the reverse strand, counting down.
ATTTAATTTCACAATTTTATTTATTACTAATAGAATTCAACATATTTTTTTTGGAATATTTCGTCTATCTGTGTGTGCAGCACGAATACTATTTACCGGATGCCACACACTGGTATATTACGAGTTAATATTTTAAAACGCAATTATTCAGCACACAGAGTAAGTGATGAAAGTTCTCTTGAAGTTAATATTTTTATATTAAAGTGTTTTATTACTAATCAAGAAATGTGTAAGTAATAATATCGAGAAATAATTATTCATTTAATTAATTCTCCCCACTTTGAATTGATCCATATTTTTCAGTTCGATCCGCGAAAAGCCATAACTTAGACAGTTACAGGGGTTAGTATTATCTTCTTCTTCTTCTTCTTTAAGTGCCTCTCCAACTAGTGGAGGTTGGCGATCAGCGTGTCACAGTCCTTGTTTTTGGTTCGGCGGAACAACTTAGTATTATCGTACAATGTAAAAACACAGGTTCGTTGTGATGAAGTGGAATTATAAGATGGTTAGTATATTAGTATATTTCTTATTTTATGGAGCTGTGTCGATTACATCTCGCAAACACCAGTGATATTTGCAGCACGAAGTATGGCTCTTGCGAGTTGGTGTAAGTTATTTATGTAAAGTTGACAAAAAAGTTATTTTATAGAAAACAAACAAAGATCTACTTCTAGAGTATTCCAATACAAACAAACTAAAACTAAAAAGTTTAAAATTTCTAAAATCGCAAACCTCTGAATTATGGCTGATATGAAACAGAATTCATTATTGGCGGAGTATACGCGTAACAAACATCCACAAAAAATACAGTGGAATCGTGATCCTTTTCTGAAATCTGTTAAGAAATTATTTTCGCTACACTTTTTAATGTATTTGCTAACGCATCGCTTTGGATTTCCCTTATTTCATTCCGATCTTCCAACTTGTGAAAGGCTTTGTTGACTGTATTATACTAACCATATATAGTTGACACTGTCCTGGGTCTTGCAGGCTACACGAACGAATATTGAAGATTTGGCTAGTTTATAATAATATCATCTGACTTTTTCTTCAAAAATACGTTTGCTCTTATTGAAGAAACACACAGATAAAAAAAATCGGTTCACCCAGTCGAAAGTTATGAGGTAACAAACATAAAAAAAATACAGTGGTCTTGAGTACCTCCTCCTTTTTTTGGAAGTCGGCAGAAGTACGTTTGCGCTTATCACAGTCATACTATTATTCATTTGTAACTAGCAATTAACCTGTGCTGGTGTGCCGGATCGGCTGCGCTTGCGCATGAAACAATGCTAGCACTGTTACCTATACTGTGACGATACGTATTTGCGGAAGCCCGTGTTGGCTGAGCGTTTCGTGTGACCTTTCGGGTGCGACCCAAGTTACGAGAGTGTGAGGAGGAAGCGCCTTCCGCCTTTAACCTTCCGGTTCAGTAGCCACGGTTTTTAGATATAATTTGCTAACTAGCTTTAGGAAACCAACGCTGTAACTGTATTTTCACAAGGTTCAACAATCTATCCCGCTGCAACTGCAGTTCGACTCGTTCAACTCCGGTTGTCGTTCGATCATAGCTCTCAGTCTCCTTAGATTCGTATCCGACGCCACTTCAATGCACTCCTTTACGCCAACGCACAAATTGACAGAAACGTTACTGCAGCTGGACTGTTCAATAGCAGTGTCACCGTTCAACTACGGTTCGATTGCAATTTAGTTAGTGGAATCGGCCTCCAGGACAAGTTATTCAAATCAAACATAATTAAACCACAAGTACAATTAGAAAAATTTAATACCGACTTCCATTCTATTCAGTTATTGGAGTGTATTTCAAAAACTACTGGACCGAATTTGATGAAATTTATATGGGACTACACGGGAAGCGCCAGCTTTCAAACAAAGAATTTTGAGAATCGGTTCACCCTATCGAAAGTTATGAGGTAACAAACATAAAAAATATCAGTCGAATTGAGTTCCTCCTCCTTTTTTTGGAAGTTGGTAGAAAATTCATTTCAAATCATTTATGTACATTCATACAATACACATACAATATTATGTATATATAGATATGCTCTAGAGACACGTCATTATGTAGCGAAGCTTTTATAGCTTGTACTATACCTCGTAGATACAGCGTTATAATTAAGTATGTCGGCTATCAGATTGGCATCGTTTCCTGTCCCTAATTCTTCAGAATTCGGGCCAAATGTCGGAACTAAACAACCAACCAAATAAAAGATTTATTTTATCGCAATAAATTTATTAAGGATTCCGTAGTACTTACTACAAGGGACCCTAAGATCGTTCTGTCAGTTCGTCTATCCATCCTAAAGCTGGCCTTAGACACCCGGAATGGCTCTCTGGATTCATAATCTGAAATTCATAATCTGAATTCCGGCACCTTGCCTCACACATACCCATCTTAAAAAATCAGATCGATCAGTAGTCTCGTGATTGCACATGCTCACGTATTTATGGAAGAGGCATTAATACTAATCGCATTATTTTTGGCTCTACATAATACTAAAAAGAAATGCAAACGCAAATACCGAGAGTCAGTATCACATAGTACGTCAGTAGTACGGTGAGAAAATTTCAACATTACCGTGACATATTCTTCGATTACTACAGAATGTCAGTAGCATGATTTGATGAATTACTATGTTTGCTGCGAAATAAAATCCAAAAGAAAGACACACACATGAGAAGATCCATTTCCGCCGAAGAAAGACTTACTACTATTACTTTAAGGTAAGATTAGTTAATAGGTATACTCATTATTCAAAAGCACAAACTAAAGTAGGTGGGATAATTTTAATCAACAAGAACCTACAGTTTTAATATGTTTGAATCAATAATTATAATTTTAAAACAGTGTCATATTCATTTAAAAGTCAAATAATTATTCAGCAGCGTTTTACATTACTACTGCGGCATCTATCCAGGGTTTACCCTATTCAAAATCTGATTTCAGTATGTGTGTGCCGCTCTATTAAAATGTATGGGATTACGCGCGTTTATGAAATCATAATCTTAAATATTCCGATCCGGAATTCAGAACGCTCATCAGTATCATTCTTACAGATATGAGAAATTCATAATCGGAAAAAATCTAAAAGTGTGTACATACTGATTTTGTATGGTGTTCCGGGCTTTCTGAATTATTAAAATGAATTCAGATTATTAATCCTTCATGTTTCGGCTTCGTCCGGAACCCTTCTTCAGGGGCCTGTGAAACTAAATTTGTTCCAACTGCAATCGAACCGTAGCTGATTTACACACATTCTTATTCTGCTATTGAAAAACAGCGCAGCTGCAGTTACGTTTCTATTGACGCCAGCAATCGAATAACATTTCATGTTATGGTAACTCGATAGATCATGAACACGACGCTAACTCATATTAGTGTTTAATATTTAACTGTTATGTAGTAGCGTTTACGATACGTTTACGTGACGTTACGTTCCAATTTGTCTACAGAAATAGTAGAATGGCTTTTTGGGTAATTATCGACCAGCAACCGGAGTCGGACTGCAGTTCCAGGGGGATGGATTGTTGAACGTTGTGAAATAGTAGAATTACCCTGGATCTTGAGTGCGGTGCGTCCCACATCGCACTGTCAATCGTGATTTCGACAGTGCTTTAGTCTCTTATTAATCCCGTTTTATTATTTTCAATAAGATTAAAAGACTCTCGTTAAATATTTCATGAGCCACGATCGATAAGAAGCCGAAAGAAATGCGAGGCTGTTCTTTTGAAATCGTTCATAACGCAAGTACATCAGTTTGTGTTTATGTAATTAAATATGTGATGATAGATCACAATTTGGTAGTGATGAAATGTTTCAATCGTCTTTACCTTCCAATTATTTTTTTATGTATTGCTTATTTCATTGCAACATTGTTAAAGTCAATTTGAATAAAAAAACATGTATCAAAAAATAGAACCGACATTTTACACTAAAAAGTGTGAAATAACTTGTTGAAGTCGATACCATGATAGTTCGAAAGTACCTATTATCATAAAATGTGCGTGCATGGTACCGACTTCGACAAGTTATTTCACACTTTTTAGTATTGAAGTCGGTTTTATTTTTCGATAAAAAAAAATTCACCCTTTTTCTCCTTACGGTATATAATCGTCAATGATGATATCATCAAGATAAATCAACACTTTCCAGTTTCTGGAGCGTAACTTAAAAACTGCTTGACCGATTTTGATGAAATTTATATGGGACCACCACGGAAGTGTACTTTATTAAACAAAAAAGAATCACTAAAATCGGTTCATAAACGACGAAGTTATCCGCGAACACACATCAAAAAATATACAGTCTTATTGAGAAACTTCCTCCTTTTGAAGTCCGTTAAAAACTCATCTTCTCTACCCGGAACATCTCTCGGGATAATGCTTTACGTTAGCTACACTTAATGGATCCGTCTTCCGCGCTTCGGAGGCTGCGGCCTCGGTAGTCATCTTATTGTGTGACGTGGACTAAGAAGGCTATACGCTTCTTCAGGCCAACCCCTTACATTAAGACGCGCTCGTATCCTGATAATAGTAAAAAGCAGAATGTTTAAACGTCTAGTGTAACGAAACAGATAAATAATACTATATGAAAAAAAATACTCAGGTTAGAAAAGGAACATCAAAGAGTAATAACCGAACAAAATTCCTAAATATTACTCGCTCTCTGCAGAAAAAAATCCTGAATAAGTCCATAAAAATAAACTTTCACGTCCATACTCTCAGAATTTTCAGCGATAACACTATACTTTTTTTTAGGTAATACATAGCCAACATATAGTACTAAAGTTATAACCAGCCATTTTTTTCATTATGTTAGTACATATCGAAATATATTAAGAAAACATACAAAATTTATGCATTTTCGCATCACATCGTCTTATATAACAAGCGATTTTCAACCTTACGTAAAGCATCGTAAATTATTTTAAAATTGGGGTTGGACTGCGCCTTAAGACTTAAGTGGTTATGCCATGTCGGAGGTTTCCGGTAGTTTAAAAATTCCAACACATCATCAATATATCCTTTATTATTCTGTACCGTATTGTTCTGGCATATGCGATGCGGGCGGTGGATGAAAATTATGTCCAAAGTCAAAGTCGAAATCATTTATTCAATGTAGGCATCAAAGTCGCACTTATGAACGTCAATTATGCATTATAATCTACTCTAAAGACTCTACCGCCGTGTTCCAAATATATGCAGCCTACCGAGAAGAAGTGGCAAGAAACTCGGGGACATTCTTTTCATACACATTTTTACGATGTTTCTACTTAGGTAATATTATTATTACATTTTATGGGTCCATCGCCATAACATTACCAAACTTAAAAATTAAAAGTAAGTATTGTATGTGTAAGTAGTTACTTCATCTGAGCCGTTTGGATCAACGGATTTGAGTGAAATTGGATGCAGATACCTTACACCTTGTGCCCTTTATTAATAAACGTTGCGTAAACCTATATTAGGCTTAACATGCTTTGTCTTGCTTTCACGCGTGACATTTACTGCAAGCGAAAAATTTACAGATAGATGTTTTAACTACCCCGGGCTTATTACAAGTTTATTAATAAGGCCGTGTATGACGTGGGCCTATTTTTATCACGAGTCTCGTTGGCAGTTCTAGAAGATAGCAAACATTTACGTGGATAAATGCACATGTAATATCTATGATTAATTGTACTGGCTGATTGTAAAAGTTTTCTGAAAGCACCAATCATCATCATCATCATCATCATCATCTCAGCTGTAGGACGTCCACTGCCTCCCCCGTAATTTTCCAAAAGGTCCGGTTTGAAGCGGTCTGCATCCAACGTCGTCCTGCGACCTTTATCAGGTCGTCTGTCCACCGTGTCGGTGGGCGACCTACGCTGCGCTTGCCGGTCCGTGGTCTCCATTCCAGAACCTTCCGGCCCCATCGGCCATCTGTTCTGCGTGTTATGTGCCCTGCCCACTGCCACTTTAACTGGCTAATCTTCTGGGATATGTCGGTGACTTTCGTTCTTCTACGGATCTCCTCATTTCTGATTCGATCCCATAGAGAAACCCCGAGCATAGCCCTCTCCATAGTTCGTTGTGCGACTTTGAGAAAGCACTCATGTCATAGATAAATTAATTCTTCCATTATTTTATCTACGCATAGTCTACAAATACGATGTTTACTAACCGACGGTTTCTATATCCTATGTATCGACAGTTCGATTAGCAATCTACTAGCGATATAAATATAACCTAAGTTTTACATAAATAGTGATGTCTTTTACATAAAAAGTTTTTTTTTTTTTTTATTATTATTTTTTTCTTTTACATGTCATGTCCGCTCTCAACTTGTTTAGGGATCTGGCGAAACGTTTGTTTGAGGCGTCGGGTGACCGAAATGCTGGCGCCTATTTTGGGCAAAAACTTAGCATTGCCATCCAGTGTGGCAATGCCGCCAGCGTTTTGGCCACTTTTCCCCCCACCATGGGGCTTATAGATTAGATAGTTATTATTATTATTATTATTTTATTTAATTTTTAATTACTAATAAATGGGATCCGTAACTTTATTTAATATCGAAAAAAAAAATTGTGACAAATATCTATACATGTATCCTAAAAGTGGAAATTTGTAATTGGCTAAGAATATATTGAAATATTAAGTAAGGAGGTTCCCTAAAATTAATAAAATATGTTACGGGCACATTAACGGGATTCGAAAAACATTCAAACATTCGCGTTATCGCGACTAGGGTGGCCGAGTAGTTTGTCTAATCGCGATTTCTTCAACCAAACATGAATGCTTATCGCGGTACTATTCGTAAACTATAGCGCGCTCCTGAATAAGTAAACTACTTATTTAGACAAGAAGAAATAAGGGTGTAACCCAGCCTTTCCCAAAGTGGGTGATAACGCCCCCTTGTGGGCGCTGCAGGCCTAGAGGGACAGTAAGAGTAGTAAGAGACCCAGATAAAAAAGGGGCGTTGTGTTCTTGAGTAAATTGGAACATGATATAAACAAATTTATTAAACAGAAAAGATACTCTGTCTGAATATTATGAAGTTGTTTCAACAATCATTCTCATTGGCCGTTGTGTACTACGGACTAGCTACTGCGCTCAGGTCTCGGTTATAGTAAAAGTCTCGTTTAGAATGAATGTTTGACTCTCCGCTAATATAGCTCACAATAATTAATTTAATTTGAAGTTATAGCGGTTTCGAAGTAAGTGAAAAAATGGGGGCACTGAAAAATAATTTATTCTCAAAGTGGGCAGTACACAAAAGAAGTTTGGGAACCCCTGGTGTAACCGAACACAATGTTTTTATGGCGATTGGCGATAACGTGATCCATTTTCGCACGATAACCTAGCCCTAGCAGTAAGCGAACTTTGATAGTATAAAGAAACCAACCGTAAACCAAAAAAAGAGAGGTCATCAACACGACACAAAAGTCTTTTAACAAGAAGTTGTGTCACGACGTGGATCCTAATCTTGTATTAAACAACGAGTAAGTACTTACATCAATGCAACATCCTCAATTCCAACCTCGTCGTGACAGAAGCATCAATTTGGTAACAATGCAAGAATCAGAACATCTTGATTGTCGAACGCTTGAAAACAACTACAAAAGCACATTAGGAACGCCAACATACATTAGTTCAAGATATATTATTTGAGGCCATGCTTAGAGAACTAATGGTAGAAACATTACTGCTTCCTGTTCAAGATTTTGACCTTGACTTTTAGTTAGACGATGGCTTTGAAACTGTACGCTAATTCTTTTAATGTTTTATAATGATAGTAAATAATATGGTTTCTCCGTTTTGCCATCAGGCAACTAATACTAATTGAAAGAATATATATACCTACCTACTACTAGTTGAGCTAATGAAAAAAAAGCAAAGTTAGGGTGTTTTTTTTAATAAAGACAATACCTGAAGTCACCTTGTCTTTGAAGTAAACCTTAGACTTACTTGGTAGCCCAAGGAAAAAGTGGTAAAAGTTCAAAATGATGATCACAAAACTGTTGAAATCAATATGACTTAAGGGTTGGTAAAGTCTTTAAATGGTTGGCGGCGGTAGTCTTTAAAGTACGTAATAATGAAAAATTTACGTTCATAAATGCGTCTTTGATGCCTAAATTGATTTTGAGTTTGACTTTAAATTTTACGTTTTCCATAAAATCTAAGGATTGGCCATATTTCGTATTTTTACAGTAACATATAGTATTTGTATCATGCTAAATAATAAAATAAAAGTAAGTATCTGGCCTAAGGTTACTAGATTTTTCAAGCCTACACCAACATTTCTTTAAAATATTATTCTGACGCTCTTCCTTTTCTGCTCTTTTATAAAGTCTGGAAGGTCACGAAACCGGTCGAGATACTCGACCATAACTATCGCGTAAGTTAAATGCGACTAGATACTCGACCATACCTATTGAATAAGTTAAACCCGACTAGATACTCAAACATAGCTATCGCGTAAGTTAAACGCGGCTAGATACTCGACCATACCTATTGCGTAAGTTAAACCCGACTAGATACTCGAACATACCTATCGCGTAAGTTAAACGCGGCTAGATACTCGACCATACCTATTGCGTAAGTTAAACCCGACTAGATACTCGAACATACCTATCGCGTAAGTTAAACGCGGCTAGATACTCGACCATACCTATTGCGTAAGTTAAACCCGACTAGATACTCGAACATACCTATCGCGTAAGTTAAACGCGGCTAGATACTCGACCATACCTATTGCGTAAGTTAAACCTGACTAGATACTCGAACATACCTATCGCGTAAGTTAAACGCGGCTAGATACTCGACCATACCTATTGCGTAAGTTAAACCCGACTAGATACTCGACCATACCTATTGCGTAAGTTAAACGCGACTAGATACTCGACCATACCTATTGCGTAAGTTAAACGCCACTAGATACTCGAACATACCTATCGCGTACTCGATAGGTACGGTCGAGTATCTCGGCCGGTTTTGTGACTTTCCAGACTTTATAAAAGAGCAGAAAAGGAAGAGCGTCAAAATTATGAGGGCGGGTCAATAAGTCCGTGACTTTTGGAATAAAACACAGATTTTTTGATAAATAAATCATTTTATTTTTTCAACGTAGTCTCCCTTGAGCTCTATACACTTTGTCCAACGTTTCTCCAATTTTTTTATCCCTTCCAAAAAATATGATTTGTCGAGGTCCTCAAAATAGGCCTTTGTTTGCGAGATGACTTCATCATTGGAGTCAAATCTTTTTCCACCAAGCCATTTCTTCAGGTTTGGGAACAAGAAGTAGTCACTCGGAGCCAAATCTGGAGAATAGGGCGGATGAGGGAGCAACTCATAGCCCAATTCATGGATTTTTGCCATGGCAACTGCACATGTGTGCACCCTTGCATTGTCTTGGTGGAAAAGAACTTTTTTCTTGGCCAAATGAGGTCGGTTTTTTTTCAAATCGTCATTGAATCGGTCCAATAAGTTGGCATAATATTCCCCATTGATTGTTCTTCCCTTTAGAAGGTAGTCAATGTGGATTATCCCGCGTGCATAACAAAAACAGTCGCCATAACTTTATTGGCTGACAAACCCACCTTGGCCTTCTTTGGCGCCGATTCACCCTTAGAAACCCACTGTTTTGACTGTTGTTTGGTCTCTGGTGTGTTGTGATGGATCCATGTTTCGTCCACGGTTACAAAACGGCGCAAAAACTCCTCCATATTGCGATTAAACAACGCCAAACCTTCCTGTGAAGTTGTTACACGATTGCGATTGTGGTCGACTGTGAGCAAACGCGGCACCCATCTTGCGGAAAGCTTTCTCATGTCCAAGTGATCTTTCAAAATTGAAACCAATGAGCCATGCGAGATCCCTACGGCTTCCACAATCTCTTTCACTTTCAATCTTCGGTCGGCCAACACCATATCGTGAATTTTTTTGATTGTTTCGGGTGAAGAGACCTCAACTGGGCGTCCAGGACGTTCGGCATCTTCAGTGCTTGTACGGCCACAACGAAATTCAGTAAACCACTTTTTTACCATGGAAATCGATGGTGCAGAGTCCCCATAGTATTTATCAAGCTTAGCCTTGGTCTCGGTAATGGTTTTTTTTCGCAAAAAATAATGCTTAATAAGCACACGAAATTCACTTTTTTCCATTTCTTCCTCAAATTACTGGGTAGTCTGATAAAGATAGCTGTTAAACACAAACTAACTGACGCAGCAAGTTCAAATTTTGACAGGAGTCAACTGACAGATGCCTGTTGACAGGAGTAGTGTTGCTTTTTCAGTAAAGAGGTCATACATTCAAAAAGTCACGGACTTATTGACCCGCCCTCGTATACTAGAAATGTACTTAAGAAAATTTCTATCAAGTCTCCACTTGAATATTTATCGAAAAACGAATAACATAGACCATTTTAATTACTTACCATATTGTCTTATTATTCCGGAAAATGTTATAGTTACTCATTTTCTATGCGGACAGAGCCGAGAGGCGCAGTATGTATGGTAACTTTACACACTATATAGCTGTGTCTTGTGTACATGTACTAGGTACATCGAACTTGAAATGCGGAGAAAGTAAACTATGAATGAAGAATAAAAACTGTTCTGAACGGTAAAGAATGAACTACATATTTTGACTGGTGACCGCAGTTTTGTGGTTGATGTCAGGATGTCAAAGAGTTAGGTACTTAACCTGGCTGCCTCGCGCTTCTGAATTCTAACACGCATGACCTACCCGAAACCTACTTAATTAATGTTAAATGTTAAGTGTTTCTTGTTCATTTTGGGGTAAGAAACCCTAAAAAATTCATTTTACGTCCAATGTCTTGTTATACAGAGTGTTCGGTGGAGCGATGTAGATATTTTTAGAGCCGATCAAGGACACCAATATAATCATTTTAAACCACATATGTGCCGTATAGTCAAATTTGCAATAGTTTTTAAGTTAATATCAATATATGTTTTTTACTTTTATTACGGGTTCGTATTAACGGACTGTCTACGAAAAAAAATCTTGTCATTTCAGTATTAGTTAATGTGTAATAATTTTTTTAATGAAAGGCCATAATCTAAGTCAGATTTACAGTCACCTGAGCCACAGTTACTTTGTCTATTAAATTTAATGAAAAATAAATTTTTGGCATGTTTAATCTAAGTTTTGTTTATGATTGCCTGCCCAATGATTGTTGTTACTTGTTATGATGAAAGACTGTATTGTTATGATTAATTAAAAATAAAATAAAAATGATTAAATCCTATCTGGTATATTATTGTGATCTAAACGAATAAAACCCCTTTTTGAGTGTAAAAATATACTTTTAATATTAACTTTAAAACTATTACACTTTTAATTAAGGTATATGTGGTTTAAAATGATTATATTGGTGCCCTTGATCGGCTCCGAAAACCCCTACATCGTTCTGCCAAACACCCTGTATTATGATATATTGTGCTCTAACTGCTCTATGGTTTGTTCCGGTGTGCTGATGTCAGAGTTAGCTTCCGAGACCATCACCCTATAAGTATAAGAACATTTTCACAAATTTTAATTCACTATCATCACATCACACTATCATAATTTTCTAATTCCGTTCCATTCACCTAATATTGAAAATAACGGTAAGAACATAATTTTCTACCGACTTGCAAAAAAAGGAGGAGGTACTCAATTCGACTGCTTTTTTATGTTTGTTACCTCATAACTTTCGACTGGGTAAACCGATTCTCAAAATTCCTTTTTTGTTTAAATGCTGGTGCTTCCTGTGTCCCACTTAAATTTCATCAAATTCGGTCTAGTTGTTTTTGAGATACACTCCAATAACTGAATAGAATGAAGTCGGTATTCAATTTTTCAAATTGTTCTTGTTGATATAACTGCTATCAGACGTAATACACAAAGCGGTTATAGCAAATCCAGCATCATGGTATAGGCTTACCATAATGTTGATTTTGACCTGAACATTGTGACACACAGTGATTTGATAGTATAAGTTGAACTACGCTCCCACTAAATACCATAACGACGACGATTTCATCAAACAATGCTACTAGTTGTTTACTTGCGACAATGAAGCCTTCTAGCATACTTTATACGAGTGCTTGCTTTGTCTACATTACTGGCCAGTGACCAGTTGGTATAATCATTGTTAGTGCATTTGGAATGAACAGTGAAAGTGAATCAGGACGCTCAGAGCTGCGTGTGTGTGCGTGCACATTAGTTATATGCGAGTACGCTTCACGGATGGGTACAGAGACGGACTGGTGATTCTAATTAAGACGCGGTCCAACCCCAATTTTAAAATAATTTACGATGCTATAAGTAAGGTTGAAAATCGCTTGATAGATTGGACGATGTGTGCGAAAATGCTTTAATTTTATACGTTTTCTTTATATTTCTCGATATATACTAACACAGATAATTTATTGATTCAGGCGTTACTTTGCGGAAATCCATTATCAAAAAAACGATATTAAAAAATATTTAGTGACACTTCCGCTGAAAAGAAAACAATAATTTTGGCCTATTTGGGGGGCGTGCACCACCCTCCCTCCCGCATAAAATGCTAATAGGAAGAATACAAAATAAAAAACACAAGAAACCCCAAATAAACCAAAACCGATTCGACACGTGTTTCGCCTCTACACGAGGCATCCTCAGGAGATGTTGACTCGTCGAGCGCTAGACCGACAGTGCTCGTCGAGCACTGCCGGCCAAAATAGGCCAAAATTATTGTTTTCTTTTCAGCGGAAGTGTCACTAAATATTTTTTAATATCGTTTTTTTGATATACTAACACAATTGAAAAAACTGCTGGTTACTAATTTAGTACTATATGTTGAATATATATTACTTAAAAAAATATATAGTGTTATCGCTGAAAATTCTGAGAGTTTGGACGTGAAAGTTTATTTTTATGGACCTATTCAGGATTTTTTTTCTGCAGAGAGCGAGTAATATTTATGAATTCTGTTCGGTTATTACTTTTTGCCTGTTCTTTTTCTAACCTAAGTATTTTTTCATACAATATTATCGATCTTTTTCGTTACACTAGATGTTTAAAGATTCTGCTTTTTACTATTATCAGGATACGAGCGCGCCTTAACTTCTAGTTTGTCTCGCGGTTACACCTGCTTGGTGATGGACGATGATAATATAAAAAAGGTATCCTATGTGTTAAATTAAGCCTCATCTATCTACATACAAAATTTTATCCAAATCCGTTGATCCCTTCTAACGTGATTGAGAAACAATGCTCCATCCATCAAAACATTCGCATATAAAATTTAGTATTTTTTTTAAATTCTTTGTTTTGTACGAATGGTTAATTGCAATTTTTTTCTTGATTTTTGTTTCATAAGAACCTTCTCCTGACAATAATTAACACTACAAAAAATAATTTGCGAATTTATCCCATTCGTTCGCGCGTGATGCGATGATGATGATGATGATGATGTATACATATAGTAAGGATTAATCTAAATCACATGATCATATAAAAATTATTACATAGATCTTACAACAAGCATTATCTTCCTCTACTAACATGTATATCAGCATACGTTAACAGTTACAAGTTTAATTTAAAGTAAATAAACAGCTCATTCAACTCAAAAATCTTTTTTTTTGTATTGACATTCTCGTGAGTTTGACACTTTTGGCCGTTTGGCCCCGGGAGCTCGCAGACGGCACTGCGCACACGCCCTGAAGATGAGCATCGGACATGGTCGAAACCCGGCGAGACGTATTCGATCCTTAGCGTGAGTGTTTTGCCGGTTAATAATAATACTTCAACAATCTTTGTTCATCATGTTTCCTAAATCCGTCCCTGATCACACAAGTCTCTAGACACTACCAATGAAGTCCGTGACAGACATCGTGATGGGACTGACGACGTTGCGCATAATGAGACCGTATGCTTATCTACCCACTAACTATTATATAACCTGTGCCTCCATGCGCAAGAGTCGCTCTACCGACCTACGTGATTTAATTGGAGGACTCTCATTATGTCGTAACAGTTTGTCTATCAATGGTGCGTTCGATTAGCAACGAGGACATTGTTGGCTCTTTTGTTAAAGCGTTCGTAAAGCTCAAAATCGTTATTTTTGCCACTTTTGCCCACACCCTACTCGAACGCTAAACCGAGCATAACACCTAAAATCGTATGACTATGCTGTCAAATAGATAATTGACAAAAAACGATCACAAACAACCATGCTCCGGACGTGGGTCAAAAATTGCACTTTTCGGGGGCAAAAATAACTCTTTTTGGTGAAAAAAATAACTCTTTATGGTGAACAAAATGAACCCTACCTTTGATGAAAACCCTAAACGACATTTTCACCCACAGATTTCTAATGGGACGCCCTTGTGAGCGCTTTTAACGTTATTTTCGCCATCTTGGGGATATCGGAACGCACTACAAGGAGGATGCTAATGTTCTTAGTTTTATTAATATAATTCTGGTAACTATTAGGTACTATACTCGTACTATCTTTACGTGTCGCCAGTCGCGCCTGTGAGTTCTTGTCCTTTTTATGTCTACTAGAGAGATTGTCAGGCCGGTTGGCGCAGTTGGTAGCACCTCTGCCTTCTGAGCCGCTGGTCCCGGGTTCGATCCCCGGACAGATCCAAACATTTGTGTGCATGAACATGTCTGTTTGACCTGTGTCTGGATGTGTATATATGTATATAAGACGTATATCAGCAGGCTCTGCGCCTAGTTTGGGACCTGAAGACTTTGTGTGGATGTTGTCCCATATTATTATTATAGTGACAAACTGATGGATTTAAGGCTGTGTGATTCAGGTACTGCCACAATAAAAGAAAACGTTAACACACTTATTGGTAGGCCTTATGAGTCCGACTGGATAGGTAGGTATCCCACCTTTGCCAGTCATTCAACCGGGAATCAGTAATGCACAAACATTACCGAGTTTCATTGAAGGGTATGTTGCTCTTAGAATATATTTATGGTGACAGGGTTTTGAACTGCTTAACATCAGGCGAGCAGACTCGTCTCGACATCGGTTGAAAAAACTCATACGCGCGCTAGGATTCCCTGTGCCGCGGCAGGCTTGGATACACACAAAAACACATCATAACATACAAGAATAATTACGAATACGAATTTAAGGTGCGGCCCAATCTTAATTTTAATACAATTTACGATGTTTTACATAAGGCTGAGAATTGCTTCTCAGATTGGACGATGTAATGCAAAGATGCAATTTTTATATTCCTTTCGTACAATCAAATGATTAAATTTTAATGATAAAGGAGTCCATAGTTCACTAGTAAATTTCATTAGGAATTCGAATATGATACATTCATTGATATGTATATATTTGCTCATAATTGAATAAAAATGCTTTCCCCCATGAAGCAAATAGGAGTTTTTTCAAAATTTTGGGAATTTTGCCGGTTATTTTCTATCTAGCCAAGTTTGCTCAATCGTGTATTGGCTATTCAATTTACACTACGTTATTTTCGAACTTCGGTTATTAGGTTTAAGCGTCGAAAAACTAAGTTTTCGCGAAGTGAAATCATGAAACTTGGTCGTAATCTACACTCATTTCGTCTTAAGTACAAATTTCCCAACAGCCAATATTATATAGACATGTTATGACACTGTCCAATAAACAGAATTTCCCCCTGTCGTCTTGTGTGGCAATGAATGGTAAATCACCTCAAATCAAAACAACGTCATAGAGACGTCATACAAACAATAATTAAACTCGGCTAAAGAAAAGTTGAATCTGTCCTCCGTCAGATTTCTCATTTTTATTTTGTGGTATAATCATACTGATGTACGCAAATTGTGAAAACGCTCCACTTGCCTGCATTCATTGTTATCTCGTCCCTTTCTCTAATGCTCTATGGTTCAGGGGTTCACATAAGTTGACAGATCAGAGACATCTAGGTTGGAAACAAAACAATTGACTTTCGACAACCCTGTTTCCATACACCCATTTTCTTATGCGATGTATTGTTGATGTGATTTGAGTTCGCGGAAATGTTATTTGATGACTTACATACATACATACATACATAGGTAACCACTACGCCTAAAAAGGACCACAGATATATTGGCAACTGACTAATAAAGTTAAAAACGAAATACAAACAAAAGGAAGATATTTAAAAAGAAGAAGTTCACCAATAACGAAAAAGGTCGCCAACAACGCCATTACGACCTGAAGGTACATACCTTCATGTTCTTCACCACCCACCCAACCTTGTGTTTAATCATATTCATAATATCTCGTATTTTGGTCTAATATTTTTTCTCTTTATTCTATAACTAGCTGCGCTCCGCGATTTTACCCGCGTGGTGATAGGTGATGATGATGATGAAAACAATATTAGCCTATGTTACTCAGGGTGAATGTAGCTTTCCAATGGTGAAGAATTTTTTGAAATCAGCACAGTAGTTTTTGAGTTTATTCATTACAATCATACACACACACACACACACACACACACACACACACACACACAAACATAAAATTTTTTCCTCTTTATAATATTAGTGTAGATTAACTATTTGTATAGATGTAGATGATATCGTTTTTTTAATTGAATAGTAAGTATGTATTTACGGCCGGTGCCAATAACCTATCTATCGCCGGTTTCCCCTACTAGAGATAATATTTGACACTATTTGTATGGACGTTATGTCACATTTATATCGGTAGTAAGGAAAACTGTGGATAGATAGATTATTGGGATTAGTGTCAGTGAGTGCGGTGTAGAATCGGACCTTTACCTCGTTTGTATATCTCTGAAACACTAAGCAAAGTTGTTTAAACACCGAAGAATTGCCAGTTATGTGTTAGGTCTTAGATCCCATGTAATACTGGCGAGCCAATCAGCTACCGAGCGCAGTTCCATAATACGGGTTGTTGCTGAAAACTCCGGAAATGTTTGTCTGATATTCAAATTGAAACAAGGACCTCGCTTGGCTTGGATGCGACGCTTTAGCCAATAGCTAGTGGTTCTCAAGCTTTAAGCGATGAGATATCATTTCATGTTATTACCCTACCTGAGGTTAAGACAACGCGGCTGAAATCAAAACGCGAGACGTACTTCAAGTCATATGTGTTCAGATTTCCAGCCAAGTTGAGAGACACATTCCTGGCACCAGACTTAATTTGGCCCGAAGGAATTATTTTCCGACGGTACAGGGAGCCGAGACTGAACATGAATCCCTAACTAGTTTTGGTAATATTATTCAACCTATAAAATGTATATTTATATACACTCAAATCGAAAAATTTGAATTACGAATTCAAAGACGGTTCTATACAGACGCACTTTATAAACACATATACATAAAATTAAGAATAAAACTCATTATTAGTAATTATTAAAATTAATTAACATTCAATTTCATAACTGCACCATCCACAATTAAAATAATTACTAACTTCAAAGTACATTCACACGACTAACTTCAAAGTACATTCTGTTGGAATAATATATGGAATAATAATAATATTTATTTATAATTGCTAAGGCTGACTTGCTTGTAAATAATTATTCTATTTCTGTCTTTTATTAGGACGACAGAATGACCTTTTAAATACTTTTAACGTAAATTTGATTTAGATAATGTCGTTCAAGACGACCCAAGTGCACCCCCGACGTACTTTTTACTGACGTCAAGGGTACAGGGTTAAACCATTCAAGCAGCACCTACAAAAACTTGGAGCCCGTCATAAAAACCAATTAGGTACCTGGTAATCCCGTTAGTGTGGCACATTTGAAAACGTGCTTGTGATAAGGCGGCTTAAGTATTTTCTGTAAGCTGATTATGTAAAGTACGAAATATGACACATTTTTGGTTTCGTGACTTGGTTCTATTTGTGAATGACATTCTCAAAATTTTCAAAGTCGAGCTCCTAATGTTTTTACTTTATTGTAGTTATTTTACATAAGCTGAATCTATATATGTAAGTAGCAGCAGTATGTAAGCAGGTCCTTTTTGATAAATGAAATAATACATGGAAATAACAACGACGTTTGAAAGAATTATAAAATTAACAGATATAGCGATTCACTGGTGTTAAAAACTGTACTAACTAAAACTAACGAACTAAAATTGAATTATGGTAGTAGTTTAATTATTCTGTTAACACTAAAATCTTAATTCATGTACTTAATACAAAGAATTACATTTCTAAAAATATGATTGATTCAGTTTTGGATATTTTTACGTTAGTTTAGCGAGCACCAAGTTACGTGACGACTAATCTGTCTAAATTACATCCACAATTTAGGAAAATTTCAAATTTTTAATGTAGTTTCACGGATGTTGTCAAAGATGCAACGATGTTTGCTCTTAGAGAATCGCACGGCTGATCTTAAACGATACTTAGGTATTTATGTGAGTAGACAGGCGAGTTTAGTAGGCAACTGCACTCCGCAAAATATTGTACATCGCGAAACAGTGACGTCATCACATGCACTAAAGCTGTTCAATCAATAACCCTCAAGCAATTTACACAAATGTTCATAACAATACCCATACTGCATACTGACGCAGATATCCATGATGAATGTTCTTTTGTGCAAATATCCACTGTTTGAAAAGTCTAGCTCGTTTCTATACATTTAATTTTTATTATATTTAAGACAATGGGGGTAGTAGACACCAATGCTAAATATTGTTTTTAAATATTATCACCTGTTCTTCATAGAAATGTTATACCTACGTATATATCAATACTTTTTTGTTTTATTAAGTATATAAGTAGTTGATATGTTTATTCCGAAATGAAACCACGACGTTAGGTTAAAAAGAAATTACACAAAGAATTAAAATAGTGAGACAAAGAAAACCTGAAATATATGTACAACCATAATTCAGTAAATAATAATTAAAAACTAAAACGATAGTATTAAATTAAACGGAACACCAACCAAACCTACTTAACTACACCTACTTAAAATACATATACCTTTAATAAAATATCATATAACCATAAAATAACTACTAATAACCTAAATATTACCTTAAAATTTACTTAATAATAACATATTCGTCTGTATTAGACGATTAGAATAAACAGGTTTCCTCGTATATGTTGAAATTTTCTACCTAATTTGTAAGTAATCGGGCGATGAAAGATTACTTTATCTGAAAGATTATCCTACCTTTTCTAATTGCCGATTTAGGTAATTCACTAATTAAATTCACTGAACGTAAACGAAAGTAGGATCAGCAAAAAAGTTTTGCTTCCGTGCAGGAAATAATGTCATTTCCATCCGCCATCTTGCTACGCTTCCCATTCATTGTTGCACTGGTTTTTCTTTATAATTGAACTCGTACGACGGTGGCATTATCTAACAAATTGGAATGCTACATGCGACACCGGTCCTAATGCGACTGGTTGGGAATTTGGTATTATGTAAAAATCTTCATGGTAGCCATAGACCGGACGCAGTGTGTAGAAATTCACTAAAATATAAGCGGGAAAAATTAAAAATTGAAGTGATCGTTGGTCAAGTTTAATATTCCAAGATTTCCAAGTTCTGTAAGTGCTTTGGGTTTGCCGTCTGACTAAGGTGGATTATTAATAAGAGTGCCCAAAGAGTATGAGGTACATATGCAAATAGTTCAAAATTATTAATCGTAGTTTTTATGTTGTCATCGCCACTTTGTTAGAACGTGGCAGACAATTCTCCATTATACATACTCTAATTTATGCAGACAATATTGTGCTCACTAGAAGACACACTTGATGCGACTTGAATCAAAATATCTCTCGATGAAACAACATAACGTAGCATAACTTGACAAATGGCAAAGAGTGTGCGATTCCACCAGATTAAAAATACCAGGCTTATTTCTAGTGGAAAAGACCATCGCAGTTTCTGGTTCTGGTTAAACATTGCTGACCATTATACTAAATGGTATTTTCTATATTTGTGTCTAGTTACAGGTTTCCTCACGGTCGGTAGTTGTACCAATATTATTTAGTCGAGTAAACAAGTCATAGTCACAAATAAGTCTGACAATAATTCACTCTCCAAGATCACATATTTATATGGCCGGTGTTCTGCTGATGCCAACCCTCCATATTAGCCAATTAATAGTATTAAGCCAATATCGCTTTTTGTACCTAACGTGAAGCAACTTGATACTGAATAAAGTATGAACAAATACCTATAACACTAAATAGTTTCTGCCCGTAACCTCGTCCGCGACGGAATAAAATCTTTTTAAAAGCCTTTGGTTTAATCCTAGATTTAACCAAATTCAAATTTCATCACGACCCGTTGAATCGTCTCGTGTGAAGAACTAACAAATATCTCTCTCTCATTCTCACACTAAAAAACTCTCGCATTTATAATTTCAGCGTGATACACCGCTATAAGTATTAGAGCGATACATATTGTACTTTGTGTAGTGTGAATCACATAGAATAATGTCTTCCCACGAGCATTATCAATTAGGTGCACAATATAACACGTTAATCCAGCTTATAAACATTGAAAATGTTTTCATTAAACTAGACACGGTGTATGAAAACATACGTTTAGATGTTGACAAATTGAAACAGTACTCTACTTTTGACCTCGCAAATCGATGTCGTAACAAGAGTGAGAGTGAGAAGGAGATGGTTGACAAAGTTTTCTCTCTGTCACAACCGGCGTACCTATATGAGTAGCAGTGTTTTTATTATAAGGAACAAAGTATAGTGTTTAAAAACTTATCGCGACATTTCTCCTTAATTATTGTTTAGAAACCAGCGAGAACTCGGTTGATATACGAGTATACCCAAATTTTTCTCCGACCAGTCTAGAATATATTTGAAATTCTACAGTCCCCCTTTCGCCACTGTGCGCAACAGTGATACCTATGAAATTGAAAAAGAAAAAACCACAGATGCGACCAACAAGCCTAGAATATTTATTTAAAAAGAAATTTTACTGAGTAGTAAATATATTCAAACTATCCCTTTCCCTCCTCAGGAGTTGGAGCAAGAGAAGCACCTGCTCAGACGGCGACTGGACACGACGCAAGGCGAATATGAAGCGAGGATCCTGGAGTTGCAGAATGACATCAAGGAACTATCGGCGAAGATCGGCTCCCGGGACACCTCTGTTAAACAGGTTTGTCTCACACTCGTACTCTCTCACTAGGATTCCATCTAACGGTAACGTAACGTAACGTAACGTAACGTAAGGGATACTCAATGAACAATCTCAGTCGTAAGCGAGTAAGTAAAAATCCCTTAGAGTAGGTTAAAAACGTTAGAAAAGATTTATGAAAGGAACCTGGGTAACAAGACTGAATTAAGACATTTCATGTCATAAATTAATTCGTAATATTTACGCTCAGATAGTTTTTCTGAGCATTATGAAAACGAACGAACCCAATAAGGAATATACTCGCAGGTAGTTAAATAGGTACAATGATTTAACAAAGATCGAAGTGAGCAATTTAAATTTATTTAGTTAGCCAAGTTTGAAATACTAAGAGTATTGCTAACATAATCTGAAGTAGGTGCAATAAATATTCTTGGCTGTGACAAATCATACTAAATGAATATAATCGATGAGATAGTCAATCACATAATATATTGTATGATTGATTGATTACTGATGATTTTACTGTTATGACTAAAACTATCTGAAACCTTGGGAAGAGTCTAGACTCCCACAACACAGGGAATCCTAGTGTTGGAGCTAGTGCTCATAACTTAGCTTAAAAATAAGGATAAATTAAGTAAAACTTAGTATAGCTACGTAATTTTAAGCTACATATTGTAAACCTATATCCTGGAAATAAACATGATTTGATTTGATTTGACAAAAGTTTTCCGAAATAGGTAATAATAGATAATTTGAAACTGAGACAAGAAGAAGAGAATTCAAAGAACACAAGATATCTGCAAATAATGCAATATTCATATCCACCAAAAATATAAATCAAAGTTAGTAAAACCAATTACTTAAGCCAGTAGTAACCTAATCACCAAATCATATTTTATCCGACCACAAAAACTCAAATACGAAACATCATCCAGTAGCGAATTGGAGTCACGTTTATGCTATTACTAACGTTCTGATATCCATAACGATTTGGAGGTAAAAACGTTAAAGCAATTCTGGACTAAAGCACGCTTTGCCACGCTCCATGCTCTGACAAGATAATTGGGGTGATAGGTCAACAAGTTGAATGATTTTCTTTTGTTACTACACCGGGCACTAAAGAAATTAGTGCTGGTTGACTGGAAATGGAGGAATAAATTGAACAACTTGAGTTTTTCAAAGTACTCTAAAACTTAATTGGAGGCGATACATCTTGTACTGACGTCCCGCTTGGAATATATTGTGCATTTCACTCGACAGCCTTTGCCCAAGACATTCCACCTCGTTAATACAAAGGACTATGGTCCTGGTCGCTGGCACCACTAGAAATAGAACGAGGCCGTGAGGCAGTGGCTGTTTTAGTGCAAGATTACGGAAACTATACAGAACACAACCGGGCTACTTGAAGATCACTCTGGAATCTCTGGATAATTAATCTAGATCATCAGCATCTTACACACAACCAATATTACTAGAGCAGCTATGCCATCGACCTAGATCTGTACACTAATTGATTCAAATAACAAACATCATAAAGGACTTAGAATTCTCCAAGTAAAACTTGAGGCAGTTTGGAGGAAATCGACAGAGGTTAAACTGAAGGTGCAGAACAGAGTATTTCGAAGGCTGGTTTTAAAAGTGATGGTTCTAAGTAATTGTAACAATATAATGATGATGATAATTTATCACACCATAGACAAAATAAAGGTAGTAGAAGAAATTATTTCTATCATGATGATACATTGTTTGCACAGATAAGCAGTATGATGTTTTGTATATAAGTCGCATGGTAAATCTAATTTTATCTACCAGTTCCGCCAATTTGTACGACGGAAGATCTAGCACATCCAGAAGAGCGTACTTGTGGAACATAAGTCACAGATTGGTGCAACATTGACCAGTTGCCGATAGTTTATTGATATGCATTCATATTAATCCCCACGCGCAATGCGTTTCAGTGTAGATTGTATTTACAAAAACTACCTTTTTGGGCTATTTTTGTCGGTTCTTGCAGCCGTAGGTATAATAAGGCCAGATACAGTACGCTGAGCGGGACCACACCGCATGCACGACATAATGCCTTATTATAGTTTCATACAGGTGCGTGTCTAATCAACACCTGCCTTATTTGAATGAAGTACACACATTAAAAAAAGTTTGTGATCTTGATGCAGCTCTGCATATTATACACAGCCATAAGCAGTTTTTTTTAATTGAACTTAATCAACAATTAATTATTAAAAGGTTTATATTCAATATAATAGGTATAACTCCTCTCTAGGCTCGAACACATGCGGTAAGCCTCCTGGGCATGCAAGGAATCAATTTATCCAGCATTTCTTAGGGTAACCTGTCCCATTCTTGAATAGCGGCTTCCCTGAGCTCTGGCACTGTCTGGGGTCGTAGCTGACGGTTCCAAACAGCTCGCTAAAGAGCATCCCACGCGTATAGTCTATTGGGTGTAAGTCAGGCGAGCCGACAAGCCAGTCTAACCTTGTGATGTCGTATTCTCGGAGAGCAGCATTGACTCGTTGAGCTCGATGGGTGGACGCATTATCATTGATCAGTACAAATTGGTGCCCATGGTTTACTCGGAACAATAGCAACTACAAGAACACTCGGAACAAGACGAAGAAATGAAAAATGAAAATGTATTTATTTGCTGCATAAAATACCTTAAGCTAAAATATTAACAAATTTAATTAAAACTAAAACTAAACTAGGTATACAAGGTATTAATGCAGTGAGATTTCAATAATGATGCAGATTTATCTTATCGCCACACTAGGCTCAGCCTGTATCGTGGCGACCAGGCTCAGATTTGCTAATTTGACATTACACCTCAGCTGACAAAATAATACTAATATATAAAAGAGTACCCTTTAGAATGTATCAAATGTTCTTATATATGAATAGAATAATATAGATTTTAACTTATTATATAATACATAAATAATAAAAGTAAAAAATAAAACTTAATGCAACTATTAAAAATAGTACTAAGTGCGAGATAATATATGAACAAAATTGTAAAACTAAAACAATAAATCATCTGCTCTAAGGAACTAATTATATAACTTGATTTTTTTTTCAGTTTCATCATAGTTCAATGTTAATAACCATTTTTGCACCAGTTGTTTAGCTTGATGATATATGAAATCATAATATAATCTATATAATATATCGTAACAAAAGAGATTTCGATGTTTCGAATTGAATGATTTTTTTTTATATGTGTATACACTATACAGTTATAATAGTAATAGTTAGTAATAATAGTTCAATCTTATAAAAACTTGCTTGAAACAAGCGGGTTATTAGTTCATCATAACCAGGCAGGTTATTAGAACCAACTACATCTTGATTCCCGTTAATTTCACACCCAATCATAAAACCGAGGCAGCCACCGCTGGTGCGGTAATGAGCAAAGACATTTACCTAATGATGTGTCGCAACCGCGCTAATGCACGCCGCATGATTTGATTTATATGTGAATGGATGTCCTTTAATGGATGCTGGTAGATGCCGATGGCCCTCAGCAGTGTCCGAAGATTGGAGAAGGTTTTTGAATGGATGTAATTGTGAGCATTCTGACATTGGAATATCTTTACAAGGATATAATTCACGTATCTAATCTAATACCTTCGCAGCCTTATTAATAAACTTGGCTTACACCCGGAGTAGTTAAAACATCTATCTGTCAATTTTTCGCTTGCAGTAAATGTCACGCGTGAAAGCAAGACAAAGCATGTTACGCCTAATATAGGTTTACGCAACGTTTATTAATAAAGGCCTTAAAGTTTAAACGAGCAATTCTTGTATATATGTTGTGTGTATATATATAATCTTAATATCCGGGTCTAACGATTTTCTAGAATTTTTTTATACAGGGAGTTTCGGAGGCGATAAATTGATCTAGCTTAGTCTCATTTTTAGAAAACGTTTCTTTCATGTATAGGCAATGAAAAACTGCTACAATGTCATTATAGCAACTACAAATAGCTTACCTAACTGTTATACCAACACAGCAACTCTAAAGCTACTTGACAATAGATGGCGTTGGCTAAGCCAATGAGTGTTTGATTCGAGGTTAGATCAAGCAAATCGATTGTTTACTTACGTGCAATGCTTGGTCATCCAGGTACTACCTATTTATATGGTGTTGGTTAGACCAGGACCATTGTTTTACATGACCCAAGGTCAGGTTTCCAGCAACCCTTCTACGTGGATACGAAAGTTACCAAATACATAAATGCATTTGTGCTAGATGCTCTCTGTCATACGTGACGGAACTTGTTAGTCTCCTGTGTTTGTAGTTTCACCGGCATTCATACCCTTCAAACCAGAACATAATGCCAAAATTAGTGCTTCGCGGTAGAAATAGGCAGTACTTCTCCGGACGAACTCTGTCACAAAGAGTTCTAAACAATGCATGTGTACTATCTGTACCTATCGCCTACCTGTACCTATCTGTACCTATCTATATAATGTACCTATATATATATATATATATATATATTCGTGATAGGTACTTTATAAACCTGCCATAGAAGTATGGAAGTATGTTGTGCATAGCTACGCTAAAACACATAATACATAAGGCGTGCGTTTGGCACTGAGGACATTGGTGGCGTTGCCATTGTTGGCTCTTTTGTTACAGCGTTCGAAAAGCTCAAAAACCATATTTTTGCCCCTTTTGCCCACACCCTAAGCCCTACCACTGCCGTACTCAAAGGCTCAACCGAGCATAAGACCTAAAATCGCATGAATATGCTGTCAAATACATAGTTGTCAAAAAACGATCACAAACAACCACCACGGACGTCCGTCAAAAATTGCACTTTTTGGTGGCAAAAATAACTCTTTTTTAGCTTTCTGAACGCTGCATACTTAAATGACATTTTCACCCAAGGATTTCCAGTTCGAACGCCCTTGAGAGCGTTTTCTACCGACTTCCAAAAAGGAGGAGGTACTCAATTCGACTATGTTTTTTTTCTGATTCTTACCTCATAACTTTCGATAGGGTGAACCGATTCACAAATTTCTTTTTTTGTTTGTTAAAAGCTGGTGCTTACCGTGTAGTCCCATTTAAATTTCATCAAATTCGGTCCAGGAATTTTTGAGGTAGGTACACTCCAATAAATGAATAGAATGGAAGTCGGTATCATCAAGATCATATAAAACACAGGAAACACCGTAGTGAATTTAAACATTACAATGATCTTTCAAAAAAAAACTGCTTTTTCTTACGTTCATATGGTTATTTGCACGATACCTACCAGTTTTTTATTGTTTCTCTCTGTCTGCCTCTATAATCCGGGTAATTTCTGAAAAGGCTGGACCAATTTTGATAGGGTTTATTCGGAAAGCATTCATTAAAGGGCCACGCGAACGAAGTCGTGGCTGCAGCTAGTCTAATAATATAACATAGCTTTATTTCATCAAGAAAACGAACATCGATTTAGTAGTTACCTAGTTTGATTGATCTATACGTAGTACCTACAATCTAGAAAAACCTATGAGGTTAGGCACATAGAAATTTAAAAAAAATTCTAATAAGATAAAATTGTCATACCGCTAGTTCGGTTGGTAGATAGAAAGTCTCACATTTTCGATGATTTCCTTTGTTTGACACATTCGCGTTAGTCAGACGGTAGTTTCATTTTTATGGTTCGAAACAAAATAGGTAGGTACATAAGATAATGTGAAGCTTTATTAGTTTTTATTGTGAAAATATTATATATCTATGTATCTCAGTTGCTAACAAAAGTTGATTGAAATCTAAAAAAATGGCGGCTCTATGTCACTTTTTGTCAGCTCAGTCATCGACTTCCTAATATTTTTGCTTACTGGAGTTGTCAAAACTGACATAGAGCGGCCATTTTTTAAGATTTCAATCAACATTTGTAAGCAACTGAGATACTTAAATAAATATATGCTGTAAAAGTATATACTGACGTCCATTGACTGCAACGGTTTTGTCAACACCTGCATTTGATCTTAAGATCAGTATCGGACACTATCTTAAGATGTCTTCATTATGCAGTAGTCTTAGCGTATCTTAACATGCCTTTCAAATATCGGTAGCATCTTAAGCTACTCTAAGGTAAAATATTATAGTATATTTACCGTGTGTGGTCGCTCATTGAATTATTTGGTGAGCGATATGTCCGAATCTGCTCTAAGATAATATATATTTTATAGTATCTTCATCGTGTGTGATGGGCTTTAGGCCATGGTCAGTGCGGCTTGGTGGATACTAGCCTAGTGGCGAACCCATGTCGAAGTTTTCAGGCTGCCCGAAGGCCTCGACATAGCATAACTGCTTTTGTCCTAAGACAAACAACCGGGACTGAAACGTGCCCTCCGAAGCACGGAAGCGCTCAGTTGAATAATGCCACTAACACACACCCATCCAACTCCTGGCCGCAGCAAGCGTTGTTCAACTTGTTGATTTTGTAATGATAGTTAATATTATGATATTATCAAGCGCAATATTTCTAACGAGCACTTTGAAGTTAACCTGATTGTATGTATAAAAGACAATGACTATGGTAATATTCATAATTCATAATGGGTCGCATCGTACCTATCCAAAGTTAAGTTTTTTATTGCTCGGCTGTTTTCTCTTGAGAAAAAGAAAGTAATTCGGCTAAGTACGAGTTAGTAGGCATACTTTAACGCTCATATAATTTGACATACTGCTAAAACGTGCTCGCTTGTACTAATAGCTAGGCTGTGATTTAAAATTTCTCAAGTAGATACCAAATATTTAACGATATGTTGAAATGCGCGTGCCACACTCACGAAATTTCAAATTTATTGAACTCGAGACGTGTAAATATGTTGTCAAGCATAACATAATTAACAAAATTACCTCTGGCTTTCATAATTACCCTCGAGATTATTTTCGTTAGGTATTTTAGATAGGTACATACGTAAGTAATTAGAATTTAGAGTTATACTAAAGCCTCTGTATAGCTATTCCCTGGATAGTATCCCCTGTTTATGTAAGGAATAGGGAAGAGGTATACGACAATACGTTTTAGTAATAAGACAATATAGGTACCTATACTTCCTATACATATGTCACAACTTTATTAAACCAGGTAAAATATATATTATAATAGCTTAGAGAGCAAAATTACATATCTCCGGATGCGACCTCGCTTTTTGAAAAATTATATAAAATATTTCAAAAATCATGAAATACATCAATATGAAAAACCATTGTTCCTAAACACTCTACCATATGTCGGATATAGCTTGTCAAGTTATTCGATAGATGTCGCTCCGGTAAAATAGGTTAAATACAACAAGAGACTGAACTTAATACAAAAATTTTATTGCGAAAAATTGATTTCGCCAAACAATCGTTAGACCTTCTAAATTAATATACAGGATGTTTTTTGAGGAGGGCGGTCATGGCCAAGTCCGGAACCACGACAGTTAGAGAAAAATCGTGAAAGGAGACATGCCCTCGATATTTTAGAAAACAATAACTGCATATTTAGTTTTTTAAATCTTTTACTTTTGGCGGAAATCGACCAGAATGATTTTTCAAAAAATAAGACATCTTGCATTATTGATCTAATGGATTCTGTTGCTGATAAAGATAAAATCAATCTTGGCCATGACCGCCCTTCTCAAAAAACCATCCTGTATAATAATAGTTAAATGGTAAAACCAACAAACCCTCACGTCTATCATCTAGTCGTTATTACTCCGACCGGTGTTCGGGCAGTACTGATGCTCATCCTCATGGAGAGCTTCACACCCAAATATCGACCGCCAGCTTTTATAGTATCTTCCTTAGTACAACTAGACCAAACTCTCATATCGTATACTTGTAGTACGTAACCTGTAGTTCGATGCACTTTCAAACCTCACGCAACACCTCTCAGTTCTCTTTCATCTTGCATAATAACTGTTATATACTCTGTGTATCATCTTCCTCCATCACGGTTAGTTGTGATTAATGATGTCTTCGGCTACGACAGGCAACGTGTAGCTTCGCGTCAGTTACAAGCAATTTGTTGCGGATTTGCACGCAGACTTTTTGTACGCGAAACTATGGCAGTTCAACGTGCGGTCGTTTTTATCTGTTGTACAGTTTTCATTATTTATTAATTGTATCTTTGAAGAATCTCTCTTTTCTGCTGTTTTGTACACGCAGGGATAACTGATTCTACCAGTCGATATTGTTGTTTCGCAATAAGCAATGCCGTATCTTCTACCTTTAACAGATTTTTGACCATTAGTACAGCTTACGGCTACATTAACCTTTTGCGTCCCAGAGACGTAAATATACGTCATTTTTTATTCATAAATCTTTTGTTTTAATTATCACTGTATAGGAAGGATTGCATGCTCATCGCTTCTTGATTCCATCTCCGCTCTCCATCGTGCGAGAGGGAGTCACTTTGATGAACCAATATAAAAAAACTGTATCTAATATCATGTACCTGATGACGTAAAGGGTCTTCATACCGCCATTTACTATAATACTTGTAAAGAAAATACAACCTGAAAAGTGGTCTTTAACAGTTACCCTTTTTAAGAGGATTGCATAGTTCGTCCTTTGCATACTAATAGAAATAACTATTTTCTACCTCTTAACATTGTCCGATTTCAGTGATTTATTTCATGTAATAATCACATTGTTTACTATCTCCGTACGTTTTGACTTTTTCAGTATTTCAAAGTACTACAAATTTCCTTTTTTAGAACTCAAAAACACTGAAAAACATCAAAAAGTTGACGGGCATAGTAAGCAATGTGATGATAAAAAATGTCACTGAAATCGGACAATGTTAAGAAGTAGAAAAGAGTCATTTCTTTTAGTATGGAAAGTACGAGCTATGCAATCCTCTTAATAGGTTCAGAGTGCACACAACGGGCTATGAATATGGCTAAGATGATGATGCTTTCAACATTTACAAGGCTACAGCTGTCAAAATTTAAACCTTGTAGCCCCAGCGTTTTAGGCTTTGTGCTACGATGAATTAGTTGATCAGAACAAGTAATTTTCTATTAAGTCAACTAAGTAATGACTATTGAAAAAGTTAATTTTAATTTAAGCTGACTATTATGTATGATTGACAAAAATGTATATTATATTTGAATTGCAACAATGTAAGAAATAATTGATAAAATGTAAACGTATCACACTCACTGGCAACCGCCCTTGCAGGGTGCATGTACTTACTTTTACTTATCCTGCCATAAGAACTTTGGAAATATGAATATACTTGTTCATGTATACTATAAATAAATAAAATATAAAGGGTGTTTTAGAGGTATACACATTCAAAATAAAATAAAACAAATTTAAATAATGATAATATGTATGATATTGGATTTATTCAAAAGGTAATTTTATGCCATTATTTTATGTAAATGCGTAGCCATAGCTGTGTCTCTCAGGGTGTATCGATGGTGCGATTAATCCTTCCTATATCGTGATAATTAAAACAAAAGTTTTATGAATGAAACTCACGTAAATTTACGTCACTGGTAGGCAAAGGGTTAAAAATGATTTTGGCCATATGAGCACCATGGCTAGGTCGAATGAAGCGCAATCATGAAGTCTAATTTTCGAAAACTTTATCGAGCATCGGGGGTCGTATATCAGCAATAACACGGTGAACTTGACTTCCAAATGGTCCAACATCAGCATAGACTAGTGACTTGATATAACTCCAAAGAAATTTATCCAAAGGTGTGTGATCACACGATTGTGGAGGCTAGTTCTCAGGTCCATTATGCGAAATTATGCACCCACCGAATATTTCCTGCAATAAACTGATGGTGCCTGCCGCCCGCTGTGTAGCATGTTGCGCCATCTTGTTGAAACTAAAGCTATGTCTCATCAATGCCGTTCAACTGAGGTACGAAGAAGTCAGCAATCATATTTCTGTAGCGCTCTCCAATTACAGGCAGTTTATGACCGGTACCGTTTTAAAAAATGTGCCAATGTCTTTACTGCTTAAAACTTAAACATTATGAAATGGCAAAACGTACTGACTACAAATCAACTGTCAGCTGTCACATTGACAGCCTGTAGAAAAAATATTACCAGTTTAAAAACCAAAACCTAAAACACCCTTTAAACACTTATGCTGCGACATTTGAAAGCCCTTCATTCCCCTACCATCACAGTGACCTTAGGTATAACCACGTTACGTAGGTAATCGCTATGCCCATCTAAAAATACACAAAAACAAGTCTAATTTTAAATGTGAGCAGTTTCGTTGACGCATGCTTTTCTCCCATTATGCTTTTATTAAAACTAAAACACCAAATACAATGCCAAAAGTAAAACAATGTTTTGCCCTTGACACTTCAGCTAACACAAAAAACTCTTTGTCCAAAACTCGCTGGTTGGTTAACATTGAAAATGGTCAGGCTGTCGACGTTGCGAACTAAGCCAAGGTTTCTGTGGGGTACTACTACGACAGAAATGGGATCTACTGTTTATTACTCTGTGACGTTTCTGTAGCTACGAGAGGACGTAGCTCAAGAAAGTTCTTTTCATCGTCGGTATCCGAATCGTAAGGGTGAAGGAAACCTGAAGGTAGGCTTCTTGTGTAAGAGGCCGTTTGTTCATTCCACACAGTGCCAGATATTCTGTGTTAAGATGTGAAGGGCACTGAAGCTAGTGAATTTCTGGGTAACAGCGATTCAACACCAATGTTTCGGGGTGAAACGCAGTGCCACGCAAAACTACAGTGGGGCTTTTAAATTTGCGTATCGGTAGCGTAATCGTATCGTTTTCGTATGCAGTACAAATTATATGAGTCGTCTGTGTCATAGTTGTACTAAATAAATTATATTGCATACGTTACGTTACACTTATGAAAAGTTTTCTTTTTAGGCACATAGTTTTAAGCTCTGACGCTACAACTAGCGCTTATTATCAGACGCACGACTTGACCATTTCATCACTTGATTGCATAAATAAAACAATGAATTAAGTACACTGTAATTGATTCTTGTGCAGGAATCCAGGACGGTTTTTGATTGGCTGTAGAGTCCGCACCGCGATTTAAATCCCCCCGAAAATTAGGGAAAACTAACACAATTTATAATAAACTAGTTGCATTCGCGTGGTGATGGATGATGATGATGAAAAGTACTTGACAACCTATTCTCAGACGTACTGAATATAAACAAAAAAATTCATAAGAATCGGTCAAGCCGCCAAAGGAGTTTTGTTACAAAGACAGTGAACCGAGAATTTTGTATATTAGAAGATGTATAATTGATGTATGACTACTAGCGCCGCGTCTATGGAGCTTCTTTCGTGACGCGGATCGTATAGAGGAGTTGGCGGGAAAATAGCCAACAATGGCTATCGTTTTGACGTGTAGTAGTAGTGGAACATTAAACGTTAAGTTTTAGTAATGGTGCAGGAGGCCAATTCTCGTTCAACAAAATATCCCGCTGCAACTGCAGTTCAACTACGGTTGTCGTTCGATACTTTGGCAAAAAGCCATTCTACTATTTCTATAGGCAAATTGGATTGTACCCTCACATAAACATAACGTAAACGCTACTTTTTAATAATTATATAATTGACACTACTATATACAAATATGAGTTAACAACACGTTCATGATCTATCGAGTTAGCAGAACATAAAGTTTTGATCAATCGCTGGCGGAAACGTAACTGCAGCTGGGCTGATATTTAATAGCAGAATAAGAAAACGCATAAAAGTCGCCGTTCAGCTACGGTTCGATTGCAATTTAATTAGTTGAATTGAACTCCAGGAGTGTAGCCAAAGTGTACAAGAACATGAAACGGTGTACTTGTATATTCCTCGTAAATCGCCATAGACAGTCTTACCCCCAGTTTCTAGAACGTTTTTCAAAGCCTTGATTAGTTGACCAACTAAATACTAAACGCTCATTGGTCAATGGTGTTCAATGACGCGATATGTGACCAATCAGCGGTCAGTATTCCGTGTGTTAGCTGATTAAACTTTGACAAACGTTCCAGACACTGGAGGTTAGTGATCCAGCTTAACTAGAATGTGACTTAGGCAGGACAGTGTCATAATCAGGGCCGGATTATCCATAAGGCGGATTAGGCAACTGCCTAGGGGCCCCGCACCGACTAGGGGCCTCCCCCTACACGCCCCCTATGGGGCTCCGTGGGTCTTTAGCCAATGCGGGCTACGCATGACGAAAAACGTTTTATCTAACATTTTATTTATGGAAATTGTATACTTGCTCAATACTATAACTTCTTTTCGACGCATGTTGTCAATTGATGAAATACTTTATACATAGTAAAAGTAACAATAGCTGTTGATGGACCGGGAAAATAATAACGACGAGATCCTTTTTTTGTTCCATTATGGCTTCGCACGGTTTGCGCATATAGCCAGTCCTCAAGTAGGTACTATTTTTTATCTAATAATTAATAACAAACACACGAGTCCCCTTATATAAAGAAAAAAACGTGCTTACCTAACAAGACCTTACCTATAGCGTTGATTAAGTTTATTGTCGGAAATCATGAACAGGAGATACGTACAGCCAAAGGTTACTCATAAGGAAAGACGGTAGATTCTCTAAGAAGCTATAGTTACTCATGCTACTGCATCTCATTTCCTTAATGCCTTTTTATACTTAGATTATTATTATGCATAATTAACATTACTTAAGACTGAGCGTCTTAAGTAATCAACCACATTATCAGAAACTAGCTGCGATCCGTGGTTTCACTCACGTGGTAAAGGATGATGATGATGAAAAAAAATATTAGGCTATGTTACTCTGGGTGAATGTAGCTTTCCAATGGTGAAAGATTTTTTGAAATCGGCACAGAAGTTTTTAAGTTTATTTATT
Organism: Selenia dentaria; assembly: GCA_917880725.1. Classification (NCBI taxonomy): domain Eukaryota; kingdom Metazoa; phylum Arthropoda; class Insecta; order Lepidoptera; family Geometridae; genus Selenia; species Selenia dentaria. The sequence goes on along the minus strand of OU862896.1, from coordinate 3,340,881 downwards.
ACAAACATACAACACACAAAAATAACAATTTTTCCTCTTTATAATATTATATAGTATAGTGTAGCTGTAGATAGACATCTACTGAGAATTATGTGCTGCACACAAAAACACTACATCATTACATCATATTTCTAAAAGCTTGGTTGTTCTATAAACACGTTTCAGCTGTTCTGATTTCATAGAATAATGCGCATTGAAAATTGTTTTCGAAAAAAATAATAATATGTATTAGAAATAGCTAATATACTAATCGAAATCCATTTCAATTCCCGTAACTTCATTAACACACATTTCACTATCCACATTCTTGTTCTCCTCATTCTCGTCACAGAAAATGAGCTACGTCTATAGGTTCGCTATTGCCATTCTATCCCTTAATATTTTACGATATCCATGTGGATAATGTGGTGAATATAATATATGACCCTGTCCAATTCCTCCGAGATCTGTATGGGATGCCTATAAATACGCAGGGTAGAAAGTTGAGGAGTGAGGGACGAAAGCTTTTGCTGTGCGAAAATGGGCCAAACCAAAACGCAAATAAATAAACAGATATGTAGGTATAAAAATAATACAATTAATATTATACTAAAGTACTTGAACGTCCTTGCACACGTTCTATATCGGACGTAAAAAACGTGATCTGAGTCAGTTTTAGTTCTTTGTTGGGGACAAAGACCTCGTCGTGCCGTGATAATGTTACCAGAATGTGCTCAGTTAACTCGTTGACGGATTAAGAACTTTAACATGATTTTGCGTTTCAATTGGTGAATGAAATACCAGGCCAACATAACAACGAGTGGGGCAAACGGATCCAATCCTATACCTACCTGATAAACCTTCTTTTGTATTCATCACCTCATGTAACGAGACGGACAAGTCGTTCGCCTGATGGTAAGCGCTACGCTTGCCCATGACAGTTGCAGTACTACCCAGAGCCCAGAACTTAGAACTGTAGAGTTACGTGGCAGTGCTTGCGCTCGTCACCCCGTCTCTTTCGCCCAATATTTGCTATAAGTGCCTTGCATCTAGGGTTACCATAGATCAGGATTTGTCCTGAGATTTGCGGATATATGGCCTCTTTTCAGAATTGCGGATTTTGTAAAACTCGGCGTTTTTAGAATTTTCAATTTATTTTCAATTCAGTTAAAGATTCCTTTAAGAAAAAGGGTAACACACTAAAGCGGCGAAGGGCGGTGCGTGGGTGGAGGATGCCGCTGCCACCCCGCTATGAGTGTGTTGGGCGACGCGTGAGCGAGACTCCCCGAGGTCCGCAGTGTATAACAATAATAATGACTTTTTAAAATTGTTCATTACTTTTGAGAGAAAATTCTCAAACTGCAACAAAATCTCAGGGTTTTTCAACGGAAATCAGACTTTTCTCCGGACCCTACTTACACCTAAACCATAGTAATGCTTGCGCACTTTAGCTTCTGGGTAAAACATCAGTCACTGCCGTGGTACCTACCAGCAAATAAGTCGGGTTTCTTTGCCTCGTACGGTTCGTATTACAACGGCGGAGGAAATATTACTCAACCTCTCGGATTAAGCTACTATGTATGTATACAAATAAAATATCCAAAGCGTATTGCCGCTGGTCGTTTTTTATATACCGTATATAATATACTAGGAAGACTTTTTAATAGAATTAATTTTATATTGTTATTTAGGCATAAATATTTTGTTGTTAATTTTATTAGTGTTGTGTGCCACTTAGGCCTTGGCTGAAAATCAGCGCTGTAGGTTCGCCTGCAGCATTATGCTGAGCCAGGTCCTTTTTTGGGCCGCACACGACAGCAATTTCTCTTCTTCTTTTTAAGTAATGTTTACATGTTTTATAAATTTTAATTTATTTTGATTATAAATCTGTTAACAATGTTAACTAACATAATTAATGTAGTTTTAGTAACTAAAGTTATTGGTGTTGAACCTACTTGTTTCTGCTGTATGTATCATTTTTCATTGTTTGCTGTGGTGTGGTTGATGTCCAAAATAAATATTCTCTTTCTTTCTTTCTATATATATATATATATATATATATATATATATATATATATATATATATATATATATATATATATATATATATATATATATATATATATATATATATATAAAAAGAAGAATATATATATATATATACCTACTTACTTAAAATATAAAACATTTTTTTCTGTTTTTTTTCTTGATTCTCATACATTGATCTTAGATTATACTCGTATTGATACTTTGATATTTCGAACACTTTCAGAGAACACGGTCGAGTGGACCACGTTCACTGAAGTGTTCGATATGTCGGGATAAAATAATATAATATGATATGTCAGTTTAAAATAACAGCTTTAGAATGGACACTGAATGTTCCTTACATAATATATTTTGTAGTGTTAAAGGTGTCACATTCAATTAGTGAACCGAATAATAAAAAAAAAAAAAAATAAAAAAAAAAAAAAAAAAAAAAAAATAATATACATTTATACGCGATTTCAGTTTTGGCCATCACACATATAAACGTTAATTATTAAATATTGAATTTGAAAAACTTGATATCGCGACTTCATAAGGTCAAATCAAAGCTAAGGTACCGTAGTCGCCAAACAAGTTGTCAATTTTTCGGCATGTAAGGGGTAAGTCTGTACCGGTGCGTCGTAAACATTTCCGTACAGGATACCGTTAAAACGACTATTGGGGACTTATTCATACTAATCATAATCAGCCCATTTTGTTCCCACTGCTGGGACTCGAGCCTTCCTCTCAGAGAGATGAGTTGGGCCATAATCTACCACCGCGGGCCCAATGCGGCTTGGTGGATAGGTTAGTGGCCAACCCATGTCGAAGTTTTCGGGGCGGCCTTCTCGACATAGCCTAACGACTGTTGTCCTAACACAAACAACCGAGACCGACGACTTAACGTGCCCTCCGAAGCACGGAAGCGCTCAGTTGAATAATGCCACTAGCGGTCATCCATCCAAGTCCTGACCGCAGCAAGTTCTGCTTAATTTGTTGATCGGTTAAGATCGCCAAGTCGAGCTCTGCTACGAGCGCTATATAGCGGGGACCTATTGGCTATGACTATTCATGCACGTAACGCGGCGCGCGACGATATCTTGAAGGAATGATAGGAAATTGTATCACGTCATTCCTTAAATATATCGTAACGCACGTTACTTGTTTGAATGTTGAAACCCAACTTTTTTGACAACTTGCGTGACAATTACTATACTTACACTACAACCCTCATTCCTCGCGTTAAAAATGTTTTGATAACTACTTATCGAGGTTTTTACGAATATGCATAACATTTCATTTGTACGAGTATACAACGAAAGAAAAGTTAATAAGTATTGGTTTCGATATCTCTCAAAGATACAGGCAGTATCCTCCAAAAAAACATATCTACTAGTAAACTTAACTTAACGTAAGGCGCGGTCCAATCCTAATTTTAAAACAATTTGCGATGCTTTACATAAGGCTGAGAATTGCTTATCAGATTGGACGATGTAATGCGAAGATGCAATTGAACACGTGCTAATACTTTTTATATTTAGTTCGTACAATCAAATGCTTAAATTTTAATGATAAAGGAATCCATTGTTCACTAGTAAATTTCATTGGGAATTCGAATATGATACATTAATTGAAATATACTTGCCCATACTTGAATAAAAATGCTTTTTCCCACGAAGCACATAAGAAAAATTGCAAAATTTAGGGAATGGTGCCGATTTTTTTTATCGAGCCAATTTTGTTCAATCGTGTATTGACTTCCATATATCATAAGAAGTTGTATTCAATTTACACTACACTACTTTTTTTCGTACTTCGGTTATGAGGTTTAAGCGTCGAAAAACTAAGTTTCCGCGAAGTCGAATCATGAAATTTGGTCGTAATCTACACTCATTTCGCCTTAATAAACTTACCAATACTTAAATCATCGCTTTGTAGAGTAGGTGCTGCTTACTAAGAATGCTCCACTATGTCGGCCATGAAACATTCAAGGGTGTGAACATACTTACATTTCTGCCTAACTCGAGTCGTCATCGACCTATGTCCAAGGTCACCATTATAATTGGTCGTGGTTATTACGCAATTTCCATGAATTCGTGCTGTTTGGACGAACCCTGAACCTTTCAGGGGCGATTACGTAATTAGCGTCGCGCCTTCTTTCTAGATCAGGTTTGGATAATATTTAATACCTACCCTACATTTTAGTAGCAACCGCTTACAATATTTGCTATTAACTTGAGACAGTATTGGCTATTAACCAAAAAAAATCTTTTTAAAAACTGCCTGAAAATGGTTGCGATCGCTTCTTTTTTAATTTACTCGTTATTTAGAAAGGGCTTTGTCGCTGAGCAAAAACACTGTCCCAAAAAGTTCTCACGATAAAACAACAAAATAAAATAAGAGATAACAAAAAAAGAACACAATATTAACAAAATAACAAACAAAACAAAAAGAAATAACAAAATAAACACAATATTGACAAGATTAACAAAATTGATAAAATCTCGCAATGTTAAGACAGCGAAACCATTATATAAATATTTAGCTTCTTCAGAACTAGGACAAGCGCAAGCAAAATATATTACGCCCAAAATATTCTAAATGAACCGTTCCGGATACATTCCATATACTTGAAGATATGTACTTGAGAATCTGTTGACAGATAAGTTATAGAAACCGTAAGTCTGGGCTCGATCACGTTCATGTAAACAAAATCCCTCAGTCTAATATGGCACCTAATTAACTAATTGAAACCCTGGAACGGATGTTGCAGACTAAGCCCCAAAACGATTACGCTAAGGCTATTTGTATAATACAACAAAATATAGTTTGCATGGTATTCTAACAATTTGACAGTTCCGACTACACCTGACATAATGATGGCCCATCCTGACGCCTTCAACCGGTGAGGATGTGCCCACCACAGCACGCTGGTGTCCGTCGGCACATCCGCAGTAATTAGTTGGCTACTCACCGTGTTATTAACCTGAGGAAGAATATACTCAAGTCACAGAAAACGGCGATAAAACATATATAGGAAATCTCATATTATGATATAGAGATCCAAAGAGATAAGTTTATCACTTGGGATCTCTGGTAAGTTTATCACGTCTTCCGTGAAAGAATTGCCCATATTATTAACAAGTTTTCTATGTACACTGAGCAAACAAAGTTCATTTAGCCTATCTTCAATCATTTCAAAATTCCATCCTCGGACAGGATTCGAACCCGCGTCTTCTGACTACCCGTGTCAGACGCCATTGACCAACTAGGCCACCGAGAATCTGGTCCGAGCATCGAACTCTCTATTTGACTAACCGTCTTGCGGGGACGGAGCGACATCTATTGGACAGTAACAGTACCATCCAACCGAAAGAAGCATTATTTAGAAATACTTGAAACTTTCGTATTGACATCGCAGCCCTTGTAATTTTTATGGTATTACTTTTTAAAGCACTAACGCCTGCTTAAGCGATCTCAAACATTGAAATTTATAGAGAGAAAAATTCCATCCTCGGACGGGATACGAACCCGCGTCTTCTGACTTCAATCATTGTTGATTTCGGCCAAGATTTACATGTGATGATTCCATTGGTTTCAATTATGTCAAATACCACTGTTTGAGATACTTAGTTGCACTGTGTGATATAATCATGAATTTCTCCACGGCAAGCGCATGCACTGTATACCTAGTGGTTGCTTACTGTCCACGGCTTAGTCCGCTTGGACTTAGATTACCGTCATCCCTCAAGAATATATCCTTGTTTGTTCAGGAGTTTATCCGTTGAACCACGATAGAAAGAAGCATATAGACATGGTAAGAAGTATTTAACTCGGGATCATTACTTTCAAATAGCTCGTTCAATGGTTAATATAACCATATATGGCAGATGACAACTTGACAACTAGAAACATACGCATCTTTGTCTTTAAAAAATGACCTACTTCACAATAAGCTTCTTTTTGAGATATGTATATACAAATCAGTGATCCTCAGCAAAATGCAATATCCAACATTTTGGTTCAAACCAATAATAAGAACGATTTCGTATTATTGTTCCATTTCGCAATTAACCATTTTGATATATAATTTGATGTTGCTTCTACCGAGCAGCAGGTTAAACTTAACTGCCAATTTGTTACGGCTGAACTTCCTGAACTGTAACAAACAAAATTACTCACGTTTGGAATATCAAGCAGTCGTAACATGCTAAATTAACAATATAAACTTCATTTAAATTCATATTGTTACATTATTTTTTGAATAGTGTCGTGTCTTAAACCAAAACAAAATGTCGCAAGTCTGAATCGTCACGGTTTGGGTGTCCTTCCCAAACGCCTGGGTAAAAACTCTTTCGCAAATCGGTCAAGATACATTTTGTACCATGAAGTTTATTGCATAAAGTACAAGTTTGTTTGGAGTCTTAAGGAGAAGTGGTCACACCCATTAACACGATTAACTACGCTTGGTGTTTAGAACAATAGAGTTATAAGTATATGGATAAGCAGTGGATTGCTTTGTAAGGGAGACTTGAATTATACGTTTAAATTGATAATGAAATGGAATTGGAGAAGTCTGAAGCTAAAACATCACAATTCTTGCTTGTTGATATTCTAGAGTCCTTACTCTAAAAAAAAGGAGAGAGAGAAAGAGAGAGTAGAGCACACGCTATTGTGATAGCAAATGTCATACAAATTTTACTACTATCTGTAGGGTTTATGTATCCCAGTTGCTAATAAATATTCATTGAAATCGAAAAACATGGCGGCACTATGTCTCTTTTTTCAGCTCCAGTCATCAACTTTCTTACATTTTTGCTTACGGTACATATAGATCAATTCCCAAAACGCTTGTCCATATCAACACAACGGGATTGAATTATATTTTTAGTATTAACCTTTCGATGAAAAAATCGGTGTGTTCCGGCATCTGTACCTGTACTTAAGATGCAGTTGTTATTGAAGCCTAGGTCTATTATCCTACCATCTTCTATGCCAACACCCCCTTTCATCATAACAGGTAGTTGGTCCAGCGTTAAAGTATTAATAATAAGAATGTTACTTAAAAGATTGACCTAGGGCCTTCTGAGCAAGTGGTTTTTTTATACACTTAATTTGTACACTCTGCATTTTCGAAAGTTTGTAAGCGTTTAAATGCCTTTAATTTAATGTGATCATGTATGTGTTGTAACCCATATCCTTTTATCTCCAGCGAGATGAAGAGAAGCAGAGCCTCATTGCTGAGCTGACAGCACAGAACTCCAGGCTGACGACACAACTGAAGGAGTCCTCGGCAATAGAACAGCAACTTCTGGCACAACTTGAGGGACTAAAAGACCAGTGCTCGATTAGAAAAACGAGCTTACAAGTAAGTACCCCTGAAGACACTTGACAGTTAGTCACTTAATATAGAAGACATTTAACTTCTATACCACTAAATACATAGAATCGGAAAGATACAGCTGAACTAGACAATGTTACAAAAGCTTAGATAAAATAATTGGCAGTACTTTGTTACTATTTGCGGAGCTTTTGGCGGAATAGCTTTAGTTGTTGGTACTTTCATCTAAGAGGAGCGTGTAACATTGTAATCATCAGTGTTGAGCTTGAGTATTAGCATATCAACATTAGCTGTACTCGAAATTTGTAGGATAGCTGCATCTCATTAACAGGAGCAATTCTAATATTGGATTCATGCATTCATTGATTGCAGGACCAGTGTTTTACTTTATTCCCAATATGGATTAGGAACTTATGTAAAACTAAAAATTAAAAGAGCCTAATAGTTACGATCCTGGCGAACCTGAAATAATCCTTTATAGAGTTGAAGCAACTTTAAATACCAAATACATGGTATATTTGGTATCTTACAACAGTTAGAATTACAAATTTTAACACGCACCCTCTCTGGTAAAAAAAATGTATTTCAATTGTTTTTACAATACTAAAAGGTAGAATAAGAATTGTGTAAACACGCACATTAATGTAAGCACACGCGATTGGGCATCTTAACTTGAAAGCTCTCGGGGTATTGAATATGGGCACGAGTAGGTCGGAGCGTAGACTTCATCAGACGAGGACTCGTCCGATGAAGTCTACGCTCAAGTTTGACATTAATATTCAATGTGACCATTACCATTCGGTGATCACAACCGGTTTTCACCCTGTGGATCACGGAGACATCAGTGAATATTTGTCTCTTGGTGGTCATAATGAAGTCAGTCTCATTTCTCGTGGAACAATCGGGACTCAGCCAGGTCCATTTTCTATGAGGTGGCTTCTGAAAGATAGAGTTCATCATAAAGAGTCCCTCTTTCTCCAGGAAGTCGGCCAACCTCTGTCCCATACGGGTCCGTTGTCCATAGCCAAATTGCCCCACTTTCAGCTCATCTTCGCTTCTCTTTCCCAACTTCGCGTTGAAGTCCCCCATAACAACTAGAAAGTGCGTTTCAGAGGTATGTATAGCCCTACTAATGTCCTCATACATATCTTCCACCTCATCATCCGGGTGCGACTTCGTCAGTGCGTATACCTGAATGACGTTACTTTTTTGACTTCATATAATAGGAGGAGAGGCTGCGACAGGATATGAATCCGCGAAATGTACGTTAACATTTACATAAATAGTAATAAACCTACTAACTAACAAACTGTAAACTGTATTTTGACCTATACATACTTGACATCTTCAATCTCTCTTCTGCAGGATCACGTCCAAAGCCTGGAGTCCCTCAAATCTGAACTTGCACTAGTGAGTGATAAGAAGGCTGACCTTGAAAGGCGGCTGACCACCTCCCGCCAAGATAAGGACAACCTCATGCAGCAGCTAGACGAAGCCAATGACAGGATTCTCGCGCTTCAGAGGCAGTTGAAAGAACAGGTATGGGAACTGGTAGAAAAAAAGTGAATGACAAAATTTAAAAATTGCATTCGTATGTCTATTATTTTAAAGTTGTAAACGTTGCATCAACAATATACTAAACTGCAAAATATGCTACGGGGTTAATTCAACAACAACAGAGACCACAATAAGTTTCATTCTTCTTAGATATTTAATTTTCATAACAGAGAAATTCTTATTTTTTTAGGCGGTTTTAATTGTTATAGTTTGCAGTTGAGACTTCTACCATATATTTTAGTGTCTCCCATATTGTTCACTGTATAAAAGTAATTAAAGCAAAACATAAAAGCGTAATTAACTACAACATAATTTGCTCTCCTACTCTTAAATTAGTGTGGAACCCAATTGTAATCTGAGCTTTCGTTACATTCACAAAAACTTAATTTCACTTGCGATTTTCCTTGTACATGTTCTCACAGAACAATATTGTGTACATTAGATGCCCTTTCTCTAATACTTTGTGTAATATCCGTTGATTTGCCAGATAGAACAATGGTCAGTAATTAACTAATCTCGACTTGAAGGTTCCGAGCATTGAGCAATACAGCATCGCGTCTATTCTAATGCGCCTATACAATTCTATTATATTCACGTTGCATTTGTATATTTTCATCGTAACATAAAGTTATTTGGTGTGATTTGGTGAAATAAAATTTATGTTACGTTTATGTTGATCTGTATGGACAAGTTGTGGTTTCATCTGAGGCTTTTACTACTATTACGTTTATGGATTTCACCGCAAATCGTTTCGAATAGTGTGTTGCAGTTTCAATATTTCATAACATGAGTTAATGTAATCAACTCAACGAGTATAATTTTGTATCAAAGTGCATAAACGCCATCGTCACGTGCCTTATTCTGTGCGCTTTTCACCTATCTTTAAAATTTACCTTTTTTTGTTATAAAGGCCACCGAATGTGGTCGAAACTATAGTCGGACCTATCCGATAAATATTACGTGTGTAATCCCGTATTTTTAATTAATAATGGTTTTCCTACCTTTGTTAACTGGCGCCAATTAAATGGATCAGCTATCATTACTATATTTTGCTAATTATCAGGAGTTTTTAATAAAGTACTTCTTTATTGACAATTTAAAACTGAAAGTGTATAGATACTTAAACATTTTTTTACCTATGAGATTTATCACAAAACCAAATCTCCTTCTAGGAACACCTCTATCTGAACACCCTCAAAGAGCTGGAACGCCTGCAGCGGTCCCACGACACTCTGGCCGAGCGGATCGGTGCTCCAGAACCCATCGACGCCAATGAGACTACCAGGTCATTGCACGCTGAGATGGAATCGGAGCCAGAGGAAGAAGATGATGGATGGCTGAGGAATGAGGCTGTTCAAGTGTACAAGCAGCTCCGAGCGCTGGCGCTCCAGCTAAATACCGGCCACGATGATGATTCAGGTCAGTATTTTCTCATTTTTCTCTTTCCTAGAACCGTCTCCAAAGTTATAAAGATGGTCTTCTTAGAAACTATGTAACACTTCTTAATCGATATATATTTAATATCTAGCTGCCGAAGAGCATTGGCTACAGTTCTGAATAGTATTTACCCGTCCGAATCAGCAAGTCTCCAGTCCATTCATAAATCTTTTGTTATAGCGTAAACCTGATGCGGACAGATATCTGCAAGTTCTAGCTTAACTCCCACTCCAGTGCCAGAGTTTCCCATATCAATACATTTGTGATACCCCCGAAGCAATGTATGGTCATCTATAGTAAACTCCGCTGTGTGGTGGAGTATAATACGTTAGGACCTCGATTTATTCTTTCTATGTCGACAAGTTCGTCAATTATGTATTTTCAAACCATTGCCTACACTTACCTTATACCCCCTTAACCCGTTCACTCGCGATTCGCCATGTTTGGCCAATAATACAATAGATTTCGCAGAAATCAACCTACTTTTCCAGGAACTGCAGCGTGTGTGTTTAAACATTTCCACGAGCACATCTATATATTTATTTCATTTATGTTTAAGAAAGAAGGAAGGTTTTTGCGGATAATAGAGAAATAACTCCTTGCATGAATGCCAAAGTATGTTTTTCGGTCGTGTTATTCGTGATGTTTGTTGATACGCACTTTAAGAACAGCTAGTACAAAGCCTTCGCATTCAGTAGGTACTTACAGCTGTAACAAATGTTTCTGTGAAGTTGATAAATTATTTCGCATTTAGGTCAAGGTTTCAGTTTTAACGCAAAAGCATCATCTGTTTGTATTATGTTGACGATATCATATTTGACGGTAAATTTTTCAATTTACATAAAATGTTTTAACCCTAAACATTCCACCACACGATTCTAAGGCTAATGCTCGAGTGTTTAAAGAACAAAACAATACAAAAGCTTTATCTTCCCATATGTGAAGCCACGCTATTTTGATGCTAAATTGGGAAGTTTTATAGACTGTATTAGCTTGTGGCATTTTGCTTCCCATGCCCTACAAAGTGGTCACGCAAGGACTGGCGTTGGTGGTTTATGCTCTTCCGTGTTTGGTAGCGGAATCGTAGGAGATTTATTTGCTTACAAGCGCAGTGGGCTTATGAAAATGCGCACTGTTTTTGCTAATTCAAATAATTAGAAATAAAGTTTGACTTTCTTGGTAAAAGTAAATTCTAAAAACTTCTACTAGGTGTCAATTTGTAAGGAATGAGTGATCACTGCGATAAACTAAGTAGAATAACCCTAGTCTTGAATATAAGATGGTTTTGAATAGACTAGTTATTCAAGTTCTGGAAATGAATCACCAAACGGCTCATTTGGACTTGACGATCCCACGCTTTGCAGCTTAGATTCGCTATGGTTTTATAGTTATAGTCATTGTAAATCTAGCTCATGCTGCAAACCAATATATACCTTAAAGTTTCTATGCTAGATGTGAAAATGCCTCAAGTGTTAATTCAATAAAAAATAACCAAGTTCCAACGTATTTTTGGATCGATAGACTCGCGTGATAAATGCCGAAACTAGTTATCGAGGTTACTTAGAATTCATAAGCTGACACGTTGGATGTCGGCTTCTAAAAGGCTTCGATATTCTTTAAGTCTTTTTTCTACGAAATGAATGCATGATGGATGGCATATTAGACAGGAAATAATTATTTCAACGCCTAGATTGGTAGTTGTCGGGCAATTAATACAAATGAAGTAAGACCCGCATTTACAGTGAGTAGATTTACAAGCAAATATTATTTTAGTTTCCTTCATTTCATCATTATCTTCTACCATTGTACCCAGCAATATATGGATATTGCTTCCTTGTTAGTTATCACTGTTTGTTGCTAAGTTTTCGTCTGCATTTACTTCAATATCTAATGTTAGAACCTAGGTATGTATTTCTATAGGTCAAAGGTTTGTATTGAAGCTATTTGCAGGTAGCTAGGGACTGCTACGGACAGCTTTATTTATGAAACCATTTAAGTACCTCTTTTTCCGCATAATTTCCACGGCTCACGTAGTTTTTTCCACTTTATCACGTTTCTATCAGATATTATGGCCCAGCATTTTGTCATATAACTGTGAATCATGGCAGAGCATGGCACCGATTGTCACGACGAGCTGGCTCACGATTCCTCAAGGAATGTTGGTAAACAGCACATATAGAAATAAAACGATTGGACGAATTGAAATCTTGAATGCTAGTTTGAACGGTAACTGTCTTCTCTTTGTTGAATGGTTTGATAAGTCGTTAAACCGTCTTATTTCTTTTGTTATCAACCGTGGCGAACTATGTGTCAAATTGAAGTTAAGGGCGAACGTCATGGTTTGAGTAACCATTGCTATTTCTTGCTGCTTTTTTATTTACGCTTTCATTATATGCTTCAACTCGGTTTCTATGGTCTTTTTGAACTAGAACGACATCTTTTAATATATATGTATATATAAAATAGATATCTAAATCCGACTAAGGAATAAGCTTAATTATACAACAATAATAAGAATAATTTAGAGGAGATACGTCCGAGAATCACAAATAGTTGGAATGAGCGAAACAACACTGTTTCTGAGTTTTAAGCTCGATAAGAGCTTGACGTGGGAAGCCCACATCGACGCCCTATGTGGGAAACTCGGTCGCGCTTGCTTCGCTCTGTGGCGACTTTCCGCAACACTACCGACGCATATGGTGAAAAACTGCTATTATGCATCAGTTCAATCACTCTTACAGTACGGCGTTGAGTTCTGGGGGCGCGCTGCTGATTGGCGGTGCGTCTTCAGAATGCAAAAGCGCGCGATAAGAGCCATAGTGCGCGTATCACAAGATACTTCTGTGAGGGAGTTATTTCGCTCCCTAAAAATTATGACTGTCCCCTCTCTTGTAGTCTTGCAAGCAGCGTTGTATGCCAGGAAAAACCTAACAGACTACTCGAGGTTAGGCGACGGTTATTTATATAATACCAGAAATGGGCATAGGTTGAGAGCTGTGCCGCGGCGACTGGCCAAAACTGCTAAGCTGGTACATGTTATGGCTCCGACAGTCTACAACTGCATCCCTGCTGAGATACGAGAAGCACCTTCAAATAAGTTATTTAAAAATAGATTAAAAGGGTTCATCGAGCAAGCTTTCTATTCGTTTGAAAAACTAACGGACACAAATATTTATATGTAAGTGACATTATATATATATATATCTGTATATATATATATATATATCTGTATATATATATATATATATCTATAAGTCGGGTTTTCCTTCCTGACGCTATAACTCCAGAACGCACGAACCGATTTCCACGGTTTTGCATTCGTTGGAAAGGACTCGGGCTCCGTGAGGTTTATAGTAAAGAAGGAAAAATTTAAAAAGAAAAGCAGGAAAATCTTTTTTCACGTACAGCGCCATCTCTGATACATAGCATATACTACAAACCAATATTTTAAGTAGATACCGCCAAACGAAATGTTACATAAAACGAAGCTATCTGGTGGCGAAACGGAGTTCGCAGGGTTTGCTAGTATATATATATATATATATAGGGTAATTACCGTTTTACTATTTTTTGTTATATGTAACGCATTATTATTTAGAAAATTGACATGTAACATTGTTACGAATAAATGAACTATGAATCCAATTTAATTTTATAGTTGATTCCGTCGTATGTGGACGAGGATTATACACCACCTTATAATATATATTATAAGTTGGTGTAAATATTCTCCAAAATGTTTAGTTTGCTCTCGCTATGCAGACGTTAGCGTTAGTTGTTTAAAAAAATGTTATAAAAAAGTTATTAAGTAGCTAGTTTATCTCGTTAGTCTGTTTGACGTGCTCTGCATAACGACTTTTTTAAAGAAGACTCAACTCAGCGACGGTATACACCACAAGTTGCTTATTACATTACAAAAGGCATTGTTTGAAATAGCCCCGTTTTCCCGTAATCATCATTTCGACCATGCTTATGGTTACTGACCACGGTTTCTTAATATTAGACAACTATTGTTTCTACCATTTATATCTACGCATGTATTAACGTGTTCCGGCTGGGTGTTTGGTTTAATTGTAGTATATCATTGTGAGTATTATCATCTTAGACAAACAAAAATAAAGAAATCTCGAGATGTAAAACGATAGTAGGTATACTTTTTTGCGATATGTTTATTGGCCAATTAAAGTAGTCCAGATTTCGTCGGGTATATATTAAAATATTTTTAAACGTTTTTTTAATACTCCTTTCCCCCCTACCTAGAGAAGATTTTATGAAGTTGTACCGTAACAAAACAATTTTTGTAGTTTAGGAAATTGAGAAATAACTACTTAATTTAATTTACCAAAACTTTCCTGCTCTATACACTATTTATAATAAAAAAATTAAAATTATATGTCTTTTGACACAAAACTTCACTAACCCTAGTAAAACACTTAACCCTCCCACATTGCTGGGTTAAATATCAATAAATAACCTTAGATTTACTCCTAACCTTTAATGGTGCAAGTTAAATTAATTATAAAACCCCGTTTTAGCATTTGACTCTGAGTTATAGAAGCTCTGGAACGTGCTAATGGGTTACATGTCTTAGGGTTACGGGCGCAGTGCAGTTCGTTATTTGTGACGAAATGCATCTGTTGTAGCAGAGGTTCTAATCACCAGGTGGGCCTCGTGTAGTACTGAAACAATATTCTCTAGTGAAACTCAAGTATAAAAAAAGAATACCTGCTTATATGATGTGGTAAAACTGCTATTTTCTCTGCACTCCCACAAGTTTTTATCAAACACAATCAGGTTTCCGCAAAACTGTTATTCATCAGAAACAGGTCTCATTGCAACGTTGGCTGTTCAACATTTTGTTATGCGACGCGCAAAAACATCTTATTTTCAATGTTACACAATGTTGTGTTCAACAATGTTAAGTGTATGTTCTTGCTTGATTTGAGATAAGTTGTTTTTATAGCTTGTGCATTTTGTGGCTAAACATACTCTTCACGATTCGTATCATTCCGTTTCAGGACACCATACACTTCTGTGGTTCCTCCCTGATCCCATAATTCAATTCATTTAGTATTAAATACTATTGTAAGACCTCCTTGTTTTGGCCTACCATGATTTTAATTTTGAGTCTTAATATTGAATCGAACTCCGACCTACAGTTTATTGTTAGATTTTCTTTGCCGATAATCTACAGGGGGCCGAATCCACTAACTAAATTTGTTCCAACTGCAATCGAACGGTAGCTAATTTACACACATTCTTATTCTGCTATTGATAAACAGTCCAGCTGCAGTTACGTTTCTATTGACGCCAGCGATCGAATAACATTTGGTATCATAGTAACTCGATAGATCATGAACACGACGCTAACTCATATTAGTGTTTAATATTTAACTATTATATAGTAGCGTTTACGATACGTTTACGTGACGTTACGTTACAATTTGTCTACAGAAATAGTAGAATGTTTTTTTGGGTAATTATCGAACGGCAACCGGAGTCGAACTGCAGTTGCAGCGGGATGGATTGTTGAACGTTGTGAAATAGTAGAATGCCCCCCAGGCCCCACGAACTGCAGTTGCAGCGGGATGGATTGTTGAACGTTGTGAAATAGTAGAATTACCCCCCAGGTCACGTAGTAAAACGATTATCTTGCTCAGGACGTTGATGAATTATATTAGAACTCTTACAAAATACTTATTCTTTTGATGTTTCAGATTCTGAATAGTGCAAGTATTTTGTTATTAAATTTGCATTTAAAACTGCAATCATTACTGGAACTCTGAACTTGCTCTCAGAATTCGTAACAGGGTTTACAGTAGAAAATAACCAATGTTACACATAATATAACTAAAAATCTGCCGCATCTCTTCGGTTAATTATAGGTCCCTTCCCAAAGACATTTTAAACTTGGCTGATAAGTCTAAACCAAAGTCGATATAAACTAGATAAAAAACTATACAAGTGCTTCCTGTTAGCATAGTGTAAGCAGCTGTCTTTACTCACCGAATTGGATCGTTGAAGATCATATCCCGAACCCCAAATCCTCCCTCATCAGATCACGATATGGTACCTTGGAAGCATGCGTACTTGTAACCGAATATCATGCATCAGGTTATCTGAGCGGAGCAAGTGAACATCCGGTAAGGGTGTGGATACGTTACTTAACATAGCGGTTTATGGTGATTTATTGGAAAAAGGGTAAATTGTTTGCCAAACTTTAGCTAAAGTTTTTGCTGGAATCATTCTTCGAAACCTTGCTTTTATGTAAGTCGTTTGCGCCTGGGTCACGTTTTTCCATCATCGGACCCATTCTCTTCTTAATCTTATGTGTGGCGGATGTGATGGTAGGTACTTTAAATCATATTTTCGTTACATCTCCTAAGTTTTTATTTGTATGATAACCTAAATTCCGATGTTAGGATCATCGTCCCAAACGTAGACCAAAAAAACTATAAATATCTTTTAACGCTTCACAACATCCAACAAACATCGAAGCAACGTTAATAAACATCGCAAAACCCGAGAGCAAACATTTCTGCGTGGCATACTTTTTTTTGTTGGCAAGGTCAGTTCCGTAGTAAAACATAGTGACGCCAGGCAATCCAACTTTCAACTGATCATTTCCTTAAGCAAAGTAAGCAAATATCATTAAGTAGAGCGTCTTTCCTACTAGCTATGATAGACGCAGGTTAGCGCGCGCGAGACGCTTGGGGGCTTGAGGCTCAACATATCGCATTCTACGATCAAATCATCGAATCGATCTTTTTTGTCGTTAGCATGCCTACACCACAGAAAACAATGACATTTAGAAACTACCAATCGCCCGACCGCTCTGCCAGCGCCCTCCGCCCCCACCGCCTCTTCCCATTTTGGTCGCCTATTTGTCGTGAAGATGTATTACTTACCCGGGCCGCGTGCTCTAAGTACTTTGCCCTTAGTAGGTTCATTGTGCAGTTTTCTCATAGAAAAATCGCTCGCTTCGCGTTCCCACCGTATCCTACCCGCGCTTGCACAATCGTGCGTGCCGTAATGCGCCCGATGTAATCGGATGCATTTAGTATCAGGGTTGCATTACAGCCGAGCCACTGCGAACGTTTTAATGCACTTGGAAATCTTGTAATGCGATGTATTTGTAAGTGAAACCCACTAATCGCTCCTGCTCTACAACTGAGGATAATTGAAATGATAGACTTCAATCAATGAAAAATATTAAACAAGCTAATGAATATCTAACCTAAAGAGAAATAAATAACATAATATTAATTCCCTAATAATTGTCTTTCTTCTTGCTGTTTCCCCTATTCAAGTCATCTTGAATATTATTGGACTTAACCACACATGCTGCAGTTCCTGGAAAAGAAGGTTGATTTCTGCGAAATCTATGGTATTATTGGCCAAATATGGCGAATGGCGAGTCTACGGGTAGATTCCTTTTCACGAAAGACGTCCCTCAGCTGCGGCGCTAGTGTCTTTGCAAAACAGCTGGAGTTGTATGTGGCTCAGTTAGTTCCACTAAAAACCGCGGGTCATCTTTCGTGAAACGGACTCTAAACCCTACTGGAAATACAATGTTACGAGTATTAACATGCTTTATAATATTATAATCATTATCACATTTATAATCATTTATTTCATCAGTTTTAAGTCGTACAGTTGAAGTTACAGCTGAGTCAGTATGCCCATGAAATGCCGATATCATGGGTATAATCGAAAATTTAAATAATTGAATAAATAAATAAATATTAATAACATAAACTAATCAAAGATTAATTTGAAGTAATTGTTGCGTGAGAATCGTCTTAGAAGCAAGATTTTGTTTATCTATATCGGTAATTCTATGTTTGTTGTGTTAATTGTTGTCAGGAGAAAGTACTTATGAAAGACAAGTGCAATTTGAAAAATTTGATACCGACTTCCATTCTATTACTTTGGTAAAAATCATTATTGGAGTGTAACTCAAAAACTACTGGACCGAATTTGATGAAATTTAAATGGGACCACACGGAAAGCACCAGCTTTCAAACAAAACAATTTTGAGAATCGGTTCACCCTATCGTAAGTTATGAGGTAACAAAGATAAAAAAAAAACAGTCGAATTGAGTACCTCCTCCTTTTTTTGGAAGTCGGTAGAAAAACCAAAAAAAGCTGGTAGGTTATCGCGAGCCCCAAGGCCAAGCCTACTACGTGTACGAAGTCGCAGGCCGTCGCTAGTAATATTATAAAAGAGATTTTTTTTTACATCTGTAACTAATAAACTAAAAAGTACCTACTGAAACGATTTCAAAAATTCTTTTACCATTAGAATGCTACATTATCGCTGTTTATCATAGTTTGATTCATCATCATCATAATCCATCACCACGCGGATGAAACCGCGCAGCGAAGCATATCAAATAAATTTAAATTACTTTTTTACATACTTGCGTAAGAGAAGTTACTGGATGAACGAGACTCAAGAAGAAATGTCTTAGGGTGGCGAGCGGTGGTGCAGTGCTGCGCAAAACTTCAGCTCCAAGCTATGGGTGCCACTGCAACCGTCATGGGCAAGCTTGACTCTTAATACCAGGCGTACGACTTGCCCGTCTCGTCCCTATAATTAAAAAACAAAATTAAGACACGCTCGTATCCTGATAATAGTAAAAAGCAGAATCTTTAAACATCTAGTGTAACGAAACAGATCGATAATATTGTATGAAAAAAATACTTAGGTTAGAAAAGGAACAGGCAAAGAGTAATAACCGAACAAAATTTCTAAATATTACTCGTTCTCTGCAGAAAAAAATCCTGAATAGGTCCATAAAAATAAACTATCACGTCCAAACTCTCAGAATTTTCAGCGATAACACTATATTTTTTTTAGGTAATACATAGCCAACATATAGTACTAAAGTAGTAACCAGCCGTTTTTTCAATTGTGTTAGTATTTATCGAAATATATTTAGAAAACGTACAAAATTAATGCATTTTCGCACACATCGTCTAATATAACAAGCGATTTTCAACCTTACGTAAAGTATTTCACTATCGTAAATTATTTTAAAATTGGGGTTAGAGTAACGTATAAACTTAAGCATAAAGCGTCGATACTATAAAACTTCAAAAAGATATTGATAACCCCTTATAAGTACGAACAGCCTACCCAGTACCGATACCTTCCTTACAGTGAGAATCATGGTTTTACTATGCCTATTATTTTGTTATAAGCAAAGAAAGTCCGTGATCTTATGACCTCAGGCGCTTTTCCCATGGCTTTTACCCTTCAAAACCTGTAACAACGGCTGCGCTACCTTCATCCTTAAGATATAGATACGTACAGATACCGTTCTCAATGTGAGGCTGTACAGTCACGAACGTACAAAAATCCAATAATCTTTGTATCTTTTAATCTTTAATCAAATACAATTTGAAAAATTTTATACCGACTTCCATTCTATTCAGTTATTGGAGTGTAACTCCAAATTACTGAACCGAATTTAAATAAATTATATATAATAAATTGGACCACACGGGAAGCACCAGCTTTCAAACAAAAAAAGAATTTTGAGAATCGGTTCACCGTATCGAAAGTTATGACGTAACAAACAAAAAAAAACAAAAACAAAATTGTCGAGATCAAGATTTGTCGCCCCCGAAACCCCTAGACACAAAATTTCATGAAATCTTTGATACAGTTTCCGAGATTCAGATTATATATAATGCGTATATACGTACAAGAATTGCTCGTTTGATATTAGATAGATAGATTAGTACTCGTAAGTACTTACGTGCAGAATGGTTTCTAATGGCAGAAGCAGCAAACCAGTTTGGAAGTCAGTTTGCCGCTCCATATCCACCGAAAATCTTAAGCACCTAACAGTATTCTCCAGCAACAGTCCTCGAGAGTTATTATAGGTCTAGTGTGTCACAACTTTTGACTGGATCAACACTTACCATCAAATGTCATTAAAATACTGAACCGAATTTAATGAAATTAAATGGGACCACATGGGAAGCACCAGCTATCAAACAAAAAAAGAATTTTGAGAATCAGTTCACCGTATCGAAAGTTATGACGTAACAAACATAAAAACAAAAACAAAATAGTCGGATTGAGTACCTCCTCCTGTTTGGACATCGGTAGAAAACTGGATGGCGACTCTTGTCTTACTAACCTAGCTTTTTGTATTAGATACATCGTTTCTAAAACATAAATTTTTCATTTACAAACAAATATAAGTTACCTGCGCCCCGCGGTTACGACCGCGTGACGATGGATGATGATGATGACGATGAAACTATTCTATGTTTTAGCACCTCATCTATCTGCGTACTAAATTACACCCAAATTGGTTCCTGGTGTGACTGAGTAGCAAACCTTCATCCATCCAAATAAAATGCATTTATAATATTAGTAACATTAAATTCAGAAGCTTTTTACATTCATTACTTAATATTATTTTGTACTTATTTAGTGCGGGGTGGATAATCAGTTTACTTGGTACCTGGGACTTTTCTGCAAGAAATCTGGTTTTGTTTGGTACCTATCACTGCAGTGCCTTTAGTTATTCCGCCAAGGAAACAGTTCCTTGGCGTATATTCCTTGTAGAGATTGGAACTGCGGTTTAGCACAAAATAGATATGAACTAAGTAGGCAAATTAGAATCAAGAAGAGCTGAGGTTAACACACTGCACTGCAACTATTTTCGGCATGCGAAGCCTCTTGATGCTATTACGAAACTGTTTCCGTTTCCAGGGCTCCACTCGGACCTCTCCCTCACGTCGCTGGACGGAGAAGAGGGTGAGACCCTCAGACGAGGCGCCCTCGCCGCCGCCTGCGCGGACGCCGTTGCTGCCTACGCCACTCTCGAAGGCTCTCGAGTGCGTGACTCCATAGCCGCCCACGCAAGACGCGCGATGGAGAGAGAGAGACAGATCGACGAGAAGAACGATATCATCGCTGATCTGTCTTCTAAGGTAAGTTTTTTTCACGTGTTCACATTATTATAGTACCTGGATGACCGAGCTTTGCTCGAATTGGTTTTTTTAACCTAAAACAAACACTCATAGGCTTAGCGTTGCTTAACAACGCCATCTATTGTCAAGTAGCTTTAGTGTTACTGTGGTCGGTTTAATAACATACTTATAAATAAAATTCTAAAGTACTCAGCTAAAAAAGTTAAAGCAAATCCTCCTCTTCTATATTCAATATTAAACCCAGAAACTATATAACTCTCTTTTACCTTCAGCAAAGTCAAAATTGCCTGAAAACACGGAAAAAGCAATGTTTTCTAAAAATTAAAGCTAGCTAGATCGAGATTTGTCGCCCCCGAAACCCCCAGACACAAAATTTCATGAAATCTTTGATACAGTTTCCGAGATTTAGATTATATATAGATACGTATATACGTATAAGAATTGCTCGTTTGATATTAGATAGATAGATTAGTACTCGTAAGTACTTACGTGCAGAATGGTTTCTAATGGCAGAAGCAGCAAACCAGTTTGGAAGTCAGTTTGCCGCTCCATATCCACCAAAAATCTTAAGCACCTAACAGTATTCTCCAGCAACAGTCCTCGAGAGATATTATAGGTCTAGTGTGTCACAACTTTTGACTGGGTCAACACTTACCATCAAATGTCATTAACATAAGATTTTAAAACAAATATACACATTATTCAAATAGATAATCTTATCGCTAATTACAATCAACAAAATCCTAAGCTTGTATGTATTACACCATTATTTAGCGACAAAACACTTAGGATTCACGATTTGAATACTCTTGCGCAGATGACGCTACGTACTCGCTCTGAAAATGAGCATCTGATAAGCTCGAAACCTAGCGAGACGTAAGTATTTATCCCAGATTAGGAGCAGAAGAGAGTTGCCGGTAAATAATACTTTAAAATGAGTGAAACTTAAATGAATTGAAATGCATTTTTAAAATTTTGTGGTAGTGCCACGCTGGAACCCCACAGCCGAATGGGCCGGCACGACCGGGGAAGTACCACACTCCCACATAACACCGACGTGAAGTAACATAGCTTGCTATTGCGTTTCATCGGTTTGTGGGAGATTCCGGAGGCCCAAATCCCCCCTTCTTCTCCTTCTCCTCTCCCATCCCCCTCCACCCTCACCCCTTTTATCTCTTCCTTCCTATCATCCTTCCTCAAAGGTCGGCAACGCATCTTCTAGGCATACGGTATTGCAGATGTCCTTAGGCGACGGTATCACTTACCATCAGCCGCGTTGGCAAACGAGCCACTTGTTCGTTTGCCAACCTATCACATAAACCACCAATGCAATCAATGATTAAACTGTTCCTTCATCTAAGTACTCTGTATCAACCGCAATCGATCCCACTCCCATTGCTCCATTCGCAGTCACCCAGACCGATTGAAACAGTAATCGATTGAAATCGATTTAACGGCACCAAACGGTACCTCCGTCGGGCGCGATAACCGTGAAAACGATGTGTTTCGAGAGATACCGTTCCTTCTGCAGATGAAATCGAAATGGGCCGAGTGGGAATAAACTGTTATGCCTCAGGATGTATAGTGTTTGGTTCAGGGCGACGAACCCAGTGCAAACCCGGACAGAAAAAGATCTGGGTTATGCACTGCAACTGTCTTTCGTTTCATATTTAAACGTTTTGTTTGTAGACTGTTCTAACTATATACGTCTAACAGTATGTGATCAGAGAAAAACAAAATTTTCCACACAGAATTAATAATAGTTCTATATGCCTTGTTCTTTCTTCCGTATACAAGGAAGTACACTGGACTGCAAAAAAAAGGGGCCGGTTATAAAACATGGGATAACTTTTAAAATATTTCAGCAATCATTTTAGAATAAAAACTATATTAAAGTTTATTTTATAAACTGACTAGCTGGTGCCCGTGACTTCGTCTGCGAAGAATTAGTAATTCGAGTAGCTTATTATCTTCTCCAAGGCCATATCTATCTTTATACTAAAAAGTCATAAGATATCTATGCTGTGTCGCATGCATTATTTATTATGTATGTATTGTCGTATGTATTACGCTTTTTTGCCCGCGTGGTGATGGATGATGATGATGATGATGATGATAAAAAGATCCTATGTAATAAAAACTATCCAGCGCCTCATCTACCTCCATACCAAATTTCATCAACATTTCCCCCGCCGTTTGAGCGTGAAAGAGTAACAAACATGCACACATCCATACATCCATACGGACGTATCCACAGACATCCATATCCATACTCACAAACTTTCGCGTTTATAATATTAGTAGGAGTAGGAGGTAGGATAGAAAAAAGTAAAACCTTTGAATTTCTTTTTGAAGTTATAATTTTTCACTAGATTTCGGAAGATTTGGGGCGATAGCAATAAAAAAAATTTACCCTTTTTAGTATTTTCTATTGCCATCACTGTTGAACTTGCAAATCGTACAACAGCTATATTAAACTCGGTGGAAATTTATTTGCTCCTTTCCGTTTCTTTTTTTGTATTTGATCAGGAAATAGAGAGTTTTGAATAAAATCTCTTATTTCTTAATGACACTCGAGCTACTCATCTCTCGGTGCTCCGAGGTTTTAGAGGGTGTCATTTCTTCGAACTTGTTTTGAACTGTATTCTTCCCATTATAGAATCCTCCACGTGACCCGTCTGACTTAAACTTTACAGGATTATCTTGTATGGAATCTTAAGTATTTGAACGTGACATACCTTAATACACTCGTAGGCACTTTTGTAAGCGGCTTTGCAGATTTAGTGCGTGTCTGTGAAATGCTTTACCTAATTTTATAGCTAACAGTTTATTGTGATGGAAACATATATAAAGTTCAAACAATAATTTAGAAGTAGCATGCTTTTTTTTTTTTTCTTTTTTTTTTTAATTTGGCGTCGAGTATCTACTCCTTGCCAATACTGGACCTCGAGGGGCAACTACCCCTCGGTATCTCTTACCCTACGCAGGTTGCATAAGGGAACAACTCTGCGCAGGGGCTGTGATGCACATCCGTGCTTGCTTACTGTTTTTTATTGTTGTTGTTGTTGTTGTTATCTTGGTCGCGCTACTCGACCCCAGAGTCGTCCGTATCATCTGATATCAGGAGCTCACGGGGGAGTGCGCGCCAAGTCTTCTTCTTCTTCTCGTCCGGTGTTCTGGCATGGAGCGGCGCTAGACCATGGAGATGAGTGTGTGGTCCGTTATCCGCTGAGTCGAACATCTTTCTGGACAAGCGGATGACGAACTTCTCCACGGTCTCCAACTTCATGTCCTTGCAGATGGTGGTGTTCTTTACATATCGCCCTGCGCCGGTGATGATGCGTAGGGCTATGTTTTGCTGCATTTGTAATTTCTTTTTATTTGTTTGTGAACATAGTTGATACCAAGCTGGGGCCGCATAGGTCAATCTTGACCGTATGTAGGTCTTATAAGTAGCATGCATGTAGCATATAATTATAATGCTATCTAAACTAAGTAAAGTTAAAATTGAAGAACTTGAAAAATTCCTTCATAAAAAAATTACATTAGTGATCACAAAACTCGTAGGTACATAGGAACTTGTATCTTTTTAAGTTCTACCCTCAGCTTCAACATTAATACGTCGTTAGTGGCGCCCCCGGCGGTACTCGACGACCCTACAATAGAAGAAAGTACCTTAGTACAAAATTAGTATATATAGCACAATACAATACAATAACACTTTATTGACACCAAAATGAATTTTTACAACGAATATTTTAAAGGAAAAAAAAATTAAATATTTTTAATATTTTATAAGCCTATGTTCAGCAGTGGACTTCCTACGGCTGAGATGATGATGATGATGATGATATTTTAAAGTACAGGTACAATGGGCGGTCTTATCGCTAAAAGCGATCTCTTCCAGACAACCTTTGGATGGATAGAGATTATTAGATAAGTAAGGACGGAGGTGTAACAAAATAAATATAATACATAAACAATACATACTCAAGCTATTAGACATACATATAATTATAATAAATATATATTAATATATATGCATACATATATAAAAGATAAACACACTAATTTGCATGACAGGTTATATTGGGTGACAGGTATAATTTGTCTTATATGTAATTTTTAGATAAAAATAAAACTATATAAAAGTAATTTAAAGGAGAAAGTTTTTTAAAGACTAAGACTGCACTTATATTACAAAATATCGCTTAATTCGGTTTGCCTTACGGCAAAGGCCTCCTCAAAATATAACATTACATTTATTTATATCTAATCGTGTCTGCCAGTCTCTATTCTATATACAGAGTTATTAAAGATATATTAACAATAACAATATCTTAATACTCGGTCCAACCCCAATTTTAAAATAATTTACGATGCTTTACGTAAGGTTGAAAATCGCTTGTTAGATTGGACGATGTAATGCGACTATGCGTTAATTTTGTACGTTTTCTTTATATTCTTCGATATATACTAACACAATTGAAAAAACTGCTGGTTATTACTTTAGTACTATACGTTGTCTAAGTATTACTTGAAAAAAAATATAGTGTTATCGCTGAAAATTCTGAAAGTTTGGACGTGAAAGTTTATTTTTGCAGACCTATTTAGGATTTTTTCTGCTGAAAGAGAGTTATATTTATGAATTCTATTCGGTTATTACTCTTCTCCTATTCCTTTTCTAGCCTAAGTATTTTTTTCATAATATACTATCGATTTGTTTCGTTACACTAGGTGTTTAAAAATTCTGCTTTTTCTTTAATCAGGGTCCGAGCGCGCCTGAAAACTTTAGCACGTACCTACATGCCAACTATTCTTCCATGATAATTTGAAAAAATTTATACCCATATATAATTATATACTTATCGACCTAATAAAACCGACTAATTTATCGACCGAAATTTTATTCTATGCAGTTATTGGAGTGTAACTCATAAAGTACTGAACCGATGTTGGTGAAATTTAAATGGGACCACACGGGAACCACCAGCTTTCAAACAATAAAGAGAATAAGAATTTTGAGATTCGGTTCACCTAATCGAAAGTTTTGAGGTTACAAACATAAAAAAAAGAACTGATTGAGTGCCTCCTCCTTTTTGGAAGTTGGTAGAAAATGCGTGAAATTCAATACTGAATATAATCACCTATTTCAAAATTTCATAACTGTACGCTATGATGAGCTCAGCTAGATCGCCGTTGGGGTTTGCCCTTTAGCTAAAAAGTTTGGACACCCCTGTTTTCTAACGACTTCCAAAAAAAGGAGGTGGTACTCAATTCTATTGTATATTTTTTTATATTGTTGTTACCTCATAACTTTCGACTGGGTGAACCAATTCTCAAAATTCTTTTTTGATTTGAAAGCTGGTGCTTCCCGTGTGGTACCATTTAAATTTCATCATTCGGTTCAGTAGTTTTTGATATACACGCCAATAACTAAATAGAATGGAAGTCGGTATTAAATTTTTCAAATTGTTATTGAAGTCCATCGAAATTATACAGGTATTTCTGTTCCACTGACGAACAATAACGTTGATAATCGCTTCTTACCATGTTAGAAGTAAGGATTACCACATATATGGGTATTCAGGTATACTTTGCGAGTGGGTTTCGGCGTGGGATGTATGTCATGATCATATGTAGAGCTTCCATATCTAGGGCATGACAGGTTTGCAGTAGGTATAGTTTATAGTATTACCCAATAGTTTAGTCACAAAATAATAACAATATGGGCAACATCCACATAAGGTATTCAGCAGGGCTATTATGTATCTCAGTTGCTAATAAATGTTGATTGAAATCTTGAATAATGGCGACCCTATGTCAGTTTTGGCAACTCCAGTAAGCAAAAGTGTTAGTAAGTTGATCACTGAAGCTGACAAAAGTGACATAGAGCGGCCATTTTTTCAAATTTCAATCCACATTTGTTAGCAACTGAGATACATAATAGCCCAGCAGGTATGGCAACTTGCAGGGCAATCAGTTATCTCAGTTGCTTTTTGAAGTTACTAATTGAAATCGTGCAAAATGGCGGCTCTATGTCAGTTTTACAACTCCAGCCGTGCGATTCTCTAAGAGCAAACATCGTTGCATCTTTGACAATATCCATGAAACAAATGAAGAGATGACAAGAAATGTTGGAAAAGCAACCTTATGTAACAAAGGCAAGGTATTTGACATCGGTCAGCTTAGTATTCTTTTAACGAAGTTTTCTACAAGCACTCTTCCTCCTGATACATATTCATAAATTGTTCCACAAAATCCCGAGAAAATGAATGAAAGTCCGACATTTTAACAGCGCACTCGCACCCTCTTCACAAAAATATCAATCACGACTAACATGCTCGACTTCGCGGCTACATGTACAAACATGTTTGCATCGAACATCGAGCAAGAATTATGGACGTTTGAATCTTGTTCGAACATTTTGGTTGGCTTCGAGCATTTGTCTTGAGACTTGCATGGTACACACGTTCGTACTTGCTCGATCTCGAGCAAGTTTATCGAGCAAGTTCGTACGTGTGTACCCACTATAACATTACAGAATCGCACGGCTGTACGCAATGACTGGGGCTGACAAAAGTGACATAAAACCGTCATTTTTTTAGATTTTAATCAACATTTGATTTGTAACTGAGATACATAAAAACCCTGCTGATTACTGATATACATACATATAATAAAAGTACAGGACAAATAGACTTGTACATGGACATATAAACTTTACCTGTCCGGGGTTCGACGCATGAACCTGCAGCTCAGATGGTAGGTTCACTACCTTTATTTTTACGAGGGGGAAATCTTATTAGATACCCGGACACTATGGGGAGCGACCGGATTATGTGGAACTTTCCACTAAAACCCCTTCGGTGGCCTTCTTCGATGTCTTATTGATGACCCCAGGATGTCCATAGGAACGCACTGGGTCCAAGACATATTAACCTTTGGCTCGACTCTGAGAGCATTTCGCATCTCCTTCTTCTAAAGATGGCACAGTGTCACACCATGACGCCGTTTTCCTCGAGCTCGTTGATGAGATAGTTAGGGCCCCTTCCCCAACTATACCCGAGCTCTTAGTGTCCCCTTTTAGTCGGCGAGGGTCACCATCTGCGCCAACTGGTCAGTCAGATAAAAATTGAATAAAATACACAGAAGATAAGTGTTTTCATTCGATATTTAAAACATCACCATCATCAGCCGGAAGACGTCCACTGCTGAACATAGGCAGAACGCCCCTTAAGGAACGGCTACTCGCTTCCTGCATCCAGCGTCTACCCCGGGGTTTGACGAGGTCGTAGGTCCACCTAATTTATACGGCTATTTAGAAAAAAAATATTAATGTGCATCTTTGCTATACCGTGTATCTGTTACGCGCTTAATTCCGAACGTGCAATTTGCAGACTTGTTGCAGTTGCTCGCATTAGCGTTATTCGGGCCAATAGTTTTTCATTTCACATCGATTTGCCTATTCATATCTTATATACACTTAAAAGTATAATTGCTACCTACGTATTTTTCCAATTGCCTTACTTCCCAACTAACTCAATTTACCACTAAATAATCTAAATGGAGAATCTAGAATACGGCGAGCGTGACCTGAGTGACGTCATACGGCGGGGCAACGACTTTCTTTGAAAAAATAAAAATATGTCACTTATTTGCCTCGCCACCGCTTGTAAGGATTTATGAAATAGTATTTTTATAAAGTCAATTAATACTATCCTACTTCCTCCAACTTGATATTATAAACGCGAAAGTTTGTGAGTATGGATGTGTGGATGTTTGTTACTCTTTCACGCTGTAACGGCGAAGCCAATTTTGATGAAATTTGGTATAGAGGTAGATGAGGCGCTGGTTTAACACAGGATACTTTTCATCATCGTCATCATCCATCACCACGCGGGTGAAAAAACGTAATATTCTTGGGCACAGCATAGACAAAATAACAAGATGGCCTACATTAAGATCGTAATGATGACAGTTCTGTCAAAGTTTGTGTCAGTTTTTCAGCTTAGTCGAAAGCACTTTATCACTTTGACAGCTCGATACACTAGACGTGCTCGGCTACCGTCAAGCGTGATGAAATGTAATACAAATACCGTCAAAGGTAATGAAATGCAATGACAGTTTTTTCCATGGTGATTAATTTTATATTTGTATGTACGCAAGTCCTGATTTCTTAGGTTGAATAATGATATATTGTAATGATTGAAATACAGCTGGCAGGAATGCTTGCTGTAAATATATTATATTATAGTATCAATCCTCTTTTCTATTTCAATCGCTGCTTTTTTAGAGAACGTAATAATTTTCTTGCTTCTTAAGAAAATCCTAGTAAGATCTTTGGTTATTAATGACACATAATAAATAACCCAATAATCCACCGCTTCTTCCAGAATTAATATCTCGGTCTACATCTGTGTGATAGATAAACGTGTTTGGAGATTATATTTAGACATATATATTAACAAAGGTTTAGGGAAAAATCCGAAGAAATACAAAGAAGTAAGATGTGTATACATTTTGTAAATTGCATGAATGCTATTAGTTCATTATTTTCGACGAGAAAGACAAATATCATACTAATAAAGACGCATGTTTGTGAACGTGTTTGTATGTTTGTTACTTCTTCACGCTCAAACGGCTGGACCAATATTGATGAAATTTGGTAGATGAGGCGTTGGATTAAAACAAAGGATACTTTCCATCATCATAATCATGCATCCACCCTGCGGGTGAAACCGCGGGGCGCAATGAGTTTATTATAAATACGAAGTAACGGCTCTTTGGATGGAGGTGGATGATTTTATCGCTTTCCCGCCGAAACGAATGCACTGATAATATTTGGCTGAACTTTTAAATAAGATGTTGATTAGACTAGAATTAGAATAACAAATAGGTATTCTTTGTATACCGGAAAATGTTTGCAGTAGGTATAGTTAGTTATAGAAAGAAAGAAAGAAAGAAAACATTTATTTAAACAAGCACTATACACAACAACGAGTACTAAATGACGAAAATAAATGTTTACAAACGAATATGATAGACAAACTAGATACATTAATAGGCGGGCGGAGCCGGAGGCGTAACGAGTAAAAATATCAAATGACGAGAATTGGGCAATCTTCAGAAGTATGTTGAACGCTTATTTCTTTGGTAGTTTTAAACTATAAACAAAGTAAAATATTCAAGAGAGATATTTGCAATTATACTACTTATAGCCAATTTGCTGCTTCTTCCACGCCCGCGCTCTAAACTAGATAGTAAAAAAGAAAAAAAAAGTCTATCTTAAGGCTCTCTCTAATCAGTGGATTTTTTACGAGTATGAGTTTTTTTCAGAGATAAAATGTAGCCTTTGTTAAAACAGGACGCCATTATTATCTGGCCTACTACTAATGTCGGCCAAGTTGGCTAAGTAGTTTCAGCGTGAAAGAATAACAAACATCCGTACTCCATAGAGACAAACAGATGTAACTGTCTACTTTCACGTTTATAATATTAGGTAGTGGAGTTTGATCTTAATCAAATATTGCATAACTTGTGACAGGTCACTTGGCTGCTACACTTTTTTCCACTTTCGCCGTAATGAGATGATCCGTGCACTAATTGGGGTGACATTTGGAATTCGATTCCGTAATCGATTTTATCACAATCGATCCATTGTTCAGCTGAGAACGTGATTTCTCGACAATCACTAATAACATGCAATATTTAGGCCTCACGTTTTATTTTCAATTTAATTACTTAATTTTCATGAATATGAATACAATAAGATCTACCTATAGGTATATATTATAAATATTATTATATATACAGCGTGTAACAAAAAGGTGTAGTAATACTGAAAGGTGTGCATATGTACATGGTCAAGATTCACATAGCAAAGTATCAAAATTTAATTCCCATATATTTTTTATCATACCAAGTTAAAAAAAAATATATTTTGAATTTTTTTGGTCAGCCATTTTAGACATGCATATTCTTGGAGTTCGTTGAGGTCAATGCGCTTTGCAATCCCTACGCCATCTCTTCATTCATCTCGGTCCCCCTACCCTGCATGCGCCCTCTCCCCGCTACACCTTTGCCAGGTCCTGCGTAGATCCCTTGTTTACCTAGGTTACGTTCTGGAGATCATTGCCGTCTTTAGCCTAGTTTTCAGGGCTGAACCTGTCTGAGTATTAGAAAACTTTGGTTACTCATAACTCGGAATGTTTACTACTTCCTAAGACGCAGTAGTTAGGTTCCGATTGTGTGCAAGCTTCTGCGTGTGTGGTTTTAGTATTACTACACCTTTTTGTTACACGCTGTATACCTAATAATATTTATACCATTCCCACTCTAAAAAGCTTAAGTATTTTATTCACTGAAAACAGTGAATAAAAAGGCCTTTTAATCACTGTTTCGGTGTTTGAACTTCGAACACACCAATATATTCGATCTCCATCTCAGTGCTTATACATCTTCCTTAAGCAAATAATAGTCGACATACAAACTCTTTGTGCAAGTAACTCCTCGAGATTTGATTGGTCGATATTTGCGAAAAGGAGTTTAGTATTAGAATAAAAACTGTATTGTGTTCTTTGCTGCGATTACAGAAAAAAAATAAAACTTAATTAATAAATTATGTACTCTTATGTTTAGTAATTGTTCCCATTTTAATGTGCATTCTAATTAATTAAACCTTCCTTTTTTCTTCATTAAATGTCTATTTTCGCTTAAATTATTTATTTTTCTCGTAGTTATGGTATAAATTATAGTAAGTATGCAACTCTTGAATAAAACGGATTTAATCGAGGGCCATGAATCACTCGAATCGCTCAGGATTCTTACACTTGAATAAGTAATAACAGTTTATTTATAAATTCCATTGTTTCAATTGCACTGTAGGTACTGTAATTACCGATGTAATTGCGCGTATAAGTTTTCGTAATATTCTCATAATAATACCATGCCACAGAAGGAGGTCGCCATACACCTTATAAATAAACTCGCACGTAAAATTTCATTTATTATTTGATGTAAAGAAACAGGGGAGAAAGGAAGTCTATTGCCATCTTATCCACTAAGGCATAAACCCTGTACTTTACGGTCTCTCCCAAATAAAACATCTACCTATCCAATAACTTTATATAAAAAAAAAATATTTATATATTTTTTTAATAAATTTATAACATGGGGTTGTATCCTATACCTAATCTAGGTGTCCACTGTATAATGGATAGAGCTTTTTCATAGTTTGTCAAAGATATGAAACATATATGTAAGTAATTTTCATGCCTGTAATGTAATGTAATAATGTAAAGTAGTAATGTAATGTAACGTAATAATGTAATGCACTTACTACATGACAAACGATATACGTATAAGATATATTATGGGTGCGTTCGTTTAGCTTTGAGGGCATTGTGGCGTTATCATTAATGGCTCTTTTGTTAAAGCGTTCGTAAAGTTCAAAAACATTATTTTTTTCACTTTTACCCACACCCTATTCGAACGCTCAACTAAGCATAAGACCTAAAATCGCATTATTATGCTGTCAAATACATAGTTGTCAAAAAACGGTCACAAACAACCATGCTCCGGACGTGGGTCAAAAATTGCACTTTTTGGTGACAAAAATACCTCTTTTTTAGCTTTCCGAACGCTGAACAAAAAGAGACATGAACGACATTTTTACCCACATATTTCCAATTCGAACACCCCTTGTGAGCGTTTTTAGCGTTATTTTCGCTAAAAACGCTCAAACGGGGTCTATTCGAACGCACTACATGTAGACGGTTGTCTCTTGCGGTTGATGGTGATATCGTCAAAGAAATATCTTTCTTGATTGTAACTGTATTCAGCGGAAACAGAACAATCGACGTGAAGAAGACCGTGAGAATAAGAAATCATTTATTCCGTATCATATTTTCTTATTTGGAATCGTCAGGAAATGACATACAAAACTGTGTGTACGATTCACTTCTACTAGCATCTTGTTTGTTGTGGTTAATATGGTCTTTCAAAATACCCTTTAGATTTTCTTTGTAAGGGATCGTGGTACTTTTAGTAACAAACCTACCCAGTTGTCAAAAAACGATATTAAAAAATATTTAGTGACACTTCCGCTGAAAAATACAATGATTTTGGCCTAAATAGGCCCGCATAAATAGGAAGAATACAAAATAAAAAAACACAAGAAAACCCAAATACACCAAAAACGATTCGGCACGTGTTTCGCCTCTACACGAGGCATCCTCAGGCCTCGTGTAGAGGCGAGGGAGGGTGGTGCACACCCCGAAATAGGCCAAAATCATTGTATTATTCAGTGTCACTAAATATTTTTTAATATCGTTTTTTGATAATGGATTTCTGCAAAGTTACGCCTGAATCAATAAATTATCTACCCAGTTGTACCTTATTTCTTTAACAGCCTACCATTTTTGTCCAAAATTATCTGCAATATGCATCCATTGCAGTTTCAGTAAGCTAACAAAGTTTAAGGTAAAAATAATGTAACAACAAGCTTGAAAATTAATCTTTATATAGATGCAGATAAATACTATTTAAGTGTCTGTATTTAATTCTAAATTAACAGCGTTTCACTAAATGCATATAAAATTTACTAATATACTTACGGTACTTACATGAAAAAATCTATTTATAATATTTGGCTTTCTGTATGTCTATTTGTTCCGGCTATCTCTGAAATGACTTGACCATTTTGAACAGGCGTTTTAGGAGTATTTAACGCTGCTTTACGTTTATATAAACTCTGTCTG
Organism: Selenia dentaria; assembly: GCA_917880725.1. NCBI lineage: Eukaryota > Metazoa > Arthropoda > Insecta > Lepidoptera > Geometridae > Selenia > Selenia dentaria. Next base: position 3,306,822 of record OU862896.1, on the reverse strand, counting down.
TTTGTTACATTGTCAAATGTGACTAAGTAATTCGCCTAAATGGCTAAACGGATCGTTATCAAATTTGACAAGGTTATCAATTATATCCTGGGGCAGCACATATGCTACTTTCATCATCATCATCCATCACCACGCGGGAGAAATCACAGGACGCAGCTAGCTATGTCTGTTGAAATAGTTTCAAAACAATTGCAGGCTATGGATGGAAACGTAGTTCTTATTTATAAATGGGGTGAATAAACAATCCGAAAGCGTAAATGTAACCTTAACTTCTTTTATATTTCCAGCTCTCAGTAGCAGAAGTAGAACTTCGCGCGGCGGCTGAAGAGAGAGACAAACTTCTTAACGACGCCAATTACAATAGCCTTCAGAATGACGAGGCGGTGACGCGGGCCAGGCAGGAGCGCGACGAGGCCATCGAGAGGAAGAAAATAGTTGAGGTAAGTACCACTGCATAAACTTCTTAATTTATTCAGCTACAATAGGCAAACATGCAGAACAAAACAGTGACTATGCACAGAGGGGGTAAAGCAGTGAATTACATCACGGGCAGCATATATACCCTGAGCGTAACTGGGACACTAGAGTTAATCCCTGAGCGCGGCGATGGGGTTTAAATGTAACTCTCGAGCGAGGAGATAATGTTATTTAAAGTCCTGAGTGAAGTGTGGGATTCAAGCCGCCCAAGACGAAGACAGGCTTTATCCTCGAGGTGAATACTCTACTATTCATACCTACTGCAAGACAATAAATACTCAGGGCTACATAAAAAAAACATCGAAATCGATGTAAAACGTTTTCCCATAACCCAAACGGGATTTCCCATCCCCAAACGGCTTTCCCATATCTATCTTTAGATTTTTTCGGTTGTATATAATAAGCTCCGAAGTCAAACCACTAGGTATCGCTCGATGACATTCGTGTAAGAATTTACAGTTGAAAATTGTATTATAAAATAGGTCGTAGATGGATTAAAAGAAAACCATACGCCGTCTTTTGTTACATTCTTTACAATCGCGCTAATTTTGTTTTTTGGTGTTCTGCCTGTGCTGTTGGTGAGTAGTCAGTACCAGTTCCCTGGCCAGTCGAGGTTGCGCGATGTGTAATTGGACAATGTCCAGCAGGGGGTATGAAAAGGTAGAAATACTGGCAGGTAAAGTAGAAGCGATAGAAGATAAAAAAAACAATCCACGATGTAGCTAAGTGTAGCCGATGATTTTCTTATAAAGTAAGCCACAAAAGACAGGAGGGGCTCGACATGTTGAGAGGAAGGAAATAGACGAGGTGTGATTCAATGATTTCAGCCACCAAGTGTTCAGAATTACGACGCAGAGATATGGTAAGGCAAGAGCGCGCCGAGTCATTCGACAAATTGAAAACTACCAAAGTACCAATGTCACTTTCAAGCCATTATCAGAAAAAAATATACCTAAACGATTGAGCATCGAGCACTGGTAATTGCTCGTGGAACACCCAGTAGTACATCTTGGTAAGATGCTTTTACTGTAGAACAAGAAAGCAACAATATAGGGCAAGCAACGTCACAAGAGCGTTGAAAAGAAGGTTTTCGGTGTAAGAGAAAATAGCCGACCCCAAAGGAAAGACCATTCACTGGAGAATCTGTCACTTCAGAATATCTTGTATCTTGACGTTAAAAAATATTAAAAACTTGTATATCCATATTTTAGAATACCAGAATTCTAATGAAATCTATACTTATTGTAATTATATACGAGGATTGGGAAAGGCAGGAGACAGAGTAACTAATAGTAGTTTATGCAACTGTCATATAATAGAGGGTGTTAAAACATGAGTATAGTTTATAGTAGAGCCGCAGGCGAGTTTCAAAATAAGATTACACGAGTGTTTTAATACCTAATTATATGCAGTTGCATACACTACTTTATTTAATCTCATGACATTTTTGCTACTAAAGTTTTATCCAACAAAATATTACTCAAATTCGTATGTACGAAATAGCGCCAAAATGGAAAAAGTATTCTTCTTCTTCTTGTTTGTATGGCTTGTGCGGCGTAACCACAATTTTGCCAATATCAGTGGAAAAAGTCTGTTATTGGTCTATTGGCTCGGAACCAGCGCGTTTCGCGCGCAGCGCGCTCACCACAGATATGTGTACTTAAATTGAATTGAAACCTCTTTGGGCGGGACACATTGTATACTTTAATAATAAAAAAATTGTTTTAAAGCATTGTTTTGTTAGGAGAATAATGCTATGATTTAATTTTTTTACATTCTTAAAGAAGTATGTAAATAAAATATGCCAATGAAAGTCTGTATTTCATTTCATAATTAGAATATTACCGAATGAGATTATATAAAATTATTTATAATACACTCAACATTTTCGCGTACACACCCTATATCAGTCCTTAATGTAAATGAATTCTATCTTTATATTTCCAGGTGTCCCTTGCAAAGACCAGAGTAGAGCTGATGCAGGCTAACAGCCAGCTGTACGAGGCGGTGCGCCAGAAGGTGGACCTTGGACAGCAGTTGGAGCAGTGGCAGGTGAGTTATTCTTCATCAACCTTTACAATATCACCCAGAATCCATCACCCACATTTGTAAGTTAGTCACAAAATAATAGTGTCGATTCTGTAAGCATTCTCTAAACTAAAAATCTCTAAATTATCGCAGTTCTCATTCTGTTAAGTCTAAAACCCAAATTGGTAGAGCACTTCCCAATGACAGTACTAAAATTAGATATTTCACTTTTTTTTTGGGTATATTTCAAATCACGTAACTTGGTTCTATCTACACTAACGTAAAACTACCCACAACTGAATAGAATAATCCTATTTTTAGAAATGTCATTCTAAGTGTTACATGGATTTGGATTTTAGTACTAACAGAATAAGGACTACCATAATTACATTTTAGTTCGCTAGTTTAGTTCACCAATGCTTTATGATTGGGGAAGCACAGACTGAAAGGCAGAGTCTTCATAAGTCTCGCATATAATCAGCTGGACACACTTCATGCAGTCTTATACTACGTTTGCTGGAACAAGCACGCCGATTGTCGTGTGGTACTTCTACTTCTGCAAACATGATGTGGTCTGGTGCTGAACGACCGTCCTACGCGGGGCATAAGTCCCTACTATGCAGATGTGTACCTAAATGTAACATAGAACCCTAACACTTTTGGAGTCCGGAAGAGTTTCCAAATGGTTGATTTCAGTTATTTTTATTTTCATTGCAACCATAATACTAGAGTTTTAGAAGAGTGCTGCGAGAGGGATTTATATAGGTAGATTCGAGCAGACATTGCAGTCTGTTGAGTATCGAATAAAATAATTGCAATAAGCGAACAGCTCAGGAAGTTGATCCGTTTTAGCTTCCGTATAGAGGCGCTTTTTACCTAAGGCGCTTCTAGTTTATAGTGGGATACTCAAAATTTAATTTAATTTGTGTTTTGTATCTAAACTGTGTAAGCAATTATTGGACTGGATGTAATCAGCAAACTTGTGGGCATATTCTTTATTGTACTTTATTAGGTAACACTCTGTTAGAAGGAGACAGATTATGTTTAATAAAAAAGATATGTCTTGATATTCTAAAGTTTTCTTGTTTATGTTACAGATGGACATGCAAGAGCTGATCGACGAACAGATGAAGCACAAGCTGACGTCAGAGAAGCGGAGGAAGCTGCCCGACCAGTCCCCGGCCCCTACACGTGCCTCCAGAATCCTCGGATTTTTTCAGAGGTGATCTGCTGTACCAACCTCTACGAGCCCCTACGTGAAGCCATCGAGATACCTTTAATAATATACCTAGCTATAATAAAACACTACGATCCTTTATCATTCTCCACAGCTATCATTTTACTTTCACTCTATAGGAAAGATAGAACAACTGTCGCGGCGACCGCCATTTTGTTTGACGTCCAAACTTTTGCCGCGTTTTTAGGGTACGCGCTGATTTTATTCGTAAAACCGTGTGATTTGTACACCCTCGCAGTGATAGTTAGCGTCATAGTTAGACTGTTGATAGTTAGTGTAATTGTATTTTTTAATGTTTTTATTAGCTTCATTTCGATACACCTTTAAAGAGTCAAACTTTTACTGCATTCTATCTAAAATATACTTTTATGGATTGGTTAGGGCGGATATAAATAACATCTGGTACAACAGATTTTGAAACGTACTTATAAAGAGGAAATGTCATTTATCTAATGAATCCATTACGAATTATTACACGAATTTACGAGACATGACATAAAAACGATAATCGAAAACGTCTTTTAATTTATTATTCCATGAAAGTGCAAGTCATCGCAGTGAGTCAGCCATTTTGATAACATCCGCCATTTTGTTTTAACAGCTCTAACCTCTCCATCGCTTTTCCTGTATATAACACTTTTAATTATTGAGATTGTACTGTATAGTATAGTTTTATTTCACTGTACGTGAGACGTTTGGTGCACCTAATGTGTTAAAATATAGAATAAGTATAGTTTTAACATATAACTATCATTAATTCCGAAGAAACATGAATAGCCATATTAAATACAATAAAAAATTAAAAGAATGCGAAAAGGTTATGCATTACCTATATCAGATTAAAAATATCATTTAATAAGAGCATGTAATTAAAATAGTACATAAATTAAAATGAAATGACAGTTTATAGTTATTATACCGAATAATTACAATTATAAATAAATTATAAATAATGATTTTAGTAAAGTGTTTTGTATATTTTGCAATGCAATATAAAAATTCATGATTATTGTGCCTTAGAAGTACCTGGCTTGGTCCGTCGGAGTGCCTTTTCTAATCGTCAATTGTATTTATTAAATGAAATTTACATTTTAAACCATAATATTAAGATATAACAATTTATAAGCATTCATATGTAATCTGGTGTGCTACGCTCAACATAACTATGCTCAGGTTTTAATTATATGTATATTACAATTAAATATATGTATAATATCTTTTAACAATTTTAAAATATATACCTAGTTGTACAATAATAATTCCAATACAAGAAATAACTTTACTTATATAACATTTTATTCTGTTTTATTATTATTATTATTATGTGACAGATCACTTTTAAAATGTATCCATATGTGTATATATCGTTGGATATGTTTTAAAAATTACTGCTGATTGATGTTATTTTGAAAAGCTCTCTTTATGCACTATTATTTATTTACATAATATTGACTATTATTTATTTATATAATAGTGGCTATTATCTAAATAATAATGAAGATTATTTCAGTAATATTGATACAGCGTAATTCAAAACCTAGCCAGTGTTTATTCATAAATTTCAACTGGGATATTATTTAAGATCAACAATTTATCGGTACTTGAAGGTACTTTATACACTGATGCGTTAATCCATAAATTTCATATATCAAAGTACTTTACAACAATTTTCTTGCACGACTTTATTTTAAATACTTAATTTGGTTAATGTTAAGACTGAATAAAATATTGAAATATATATAGTTTTTTAAACATCCGGTTTGTTTCAAATAGCAATCAGTTATATTGGTTTACTTATGTGCATAATGTATTAAAAATTACATCTTGTATGCTTCAATATTTATGATGTTTTTAGGGTTCAGTACGAGAACACTGGACCCTACTATTAAGCCAACGCTATCCGTAAATATGTATATCTTAAAAGAGATATTAGTCAAACTGTAATAGGAAGCCGGTGTGATATTTCACCATATATGTGCAGTTGTCGCGAAAAATATATAAAGAAAAAAGGTCCCGAGACCGTAGCAAACCATCCGCACGTCAACACGTCACGGTCCGGCGTACAAACTATGAGTTTATGTAACACAGTTGCCATAGATAAAGGACAGTTTGTACTGTTTCACGTAAACAATACTGTTACTTTACACTTACGCAGTTATTCGTGCTAGGCCCACTGTAACAGGCGATTGTGAAAACAGGCTTACGTGATTTTAATGCTCTATTTTAAAAACAGTGGCCCGAGCATTTGCTAAAGTGTAACGTAATCGTGTCGTTGACGTATTCAGTACAAACTGTCAGTTATCTAGTACAACTGTGACACAGATAACTCATAGTTTGTACTGTATACGTCAACGATACGATAACGTTACTTATTAGCAAATGTTCGTGCTCGGGTCACAGATCCTGACTTAAAATTTGGTGTGACGTGCAATTTATAAAGTTAAAAAATAAAATAGTTACTTTATAGTAAAAGTGGTCTAATGTTATCTATGGCGGCGCAAAGACATACAAGAATACATTAATACATAAAAGACGTACCTATTTATTCTGTGATATTACGCAAGAACGGAACCATCGCTGCGCAAGGCCGATTGACACTTGGCTGGTATTTTTTTTTCTATATTGAGCACAAATTTTGAGTACGGTACCTTAAGAGGATTGCATAGCTAGTTCTCTCCATGCTAAAAGAAATAACTTTTTTTTACCTCTTAACTTTACTACTTTAAGTTCTAAAAAAAGAAATATATCTCTGAAATACTGAAAAAATCGAACGTACAGGCATAATGTGATGATTGCATGAAAAACACAAAAAGCACTGAAATCTGACAATGTTAAGAGGTAGAAAAGTGTTATTTCTTATAGCATTGAAAGTACTAATTATGCAATCCTCTTAACTTCTTAGTCATTCCGTTAAATTAATGACATTAATTTTAAACACTTATTACAATGAACATAGAGATAGGATTTTTTTTATCGAGGTAGAGCTTTTTTAAAGAATTACCACTTAGGGCTCTCAGAAAGTGTAATAGTGAGTAACAATAAATCACGTAAACAAAAAGAATTGAAGATTTAAAAATGTTTATAGCTGTAGGTATATGTTTTGGTACCTATTACCCTCGGAATATAATTTTATTAAACTTTGGTCGGATTACGATATTCAATCTATAATAAAATAATCAAACTCGAATCTGCATTGAATAGAAAAGGCGTATGTTGGGAATAATTCATACATTTCTTATGAATCAAAATGCATAAATATGCCATAAAAAATAAATTACTTATAAAAAATACAGCTTTCCATGTACCTAAGTCATTAAATACCTATATATTTTTTCTATTGTTTAAAAGTACCTACTATTGTTTCATCATTCTTCATTAGGTACCTATATGTTATGTAATGAAAACTGTAATATAGGTATATCTTTATTAAACTGAATATTTTTTTTTGTTCTACAATGCGGCGTCCGATTTTTGTAATTTAATTTAATATAATTTGTATGCAATTGTTACATATTATTATGTTAAATTGTACATGATAGTTCAATCAATTGGGTCGTATTTTTGGCGTTATATTTTCAGAAGATAAATAACAGTGGTTCTTTTCGCCAACTTATCACGAAGACTCTTAAGGCGCTATATACTTAAATTCCGCAAGAGCAGGTTTTGATATCAAACCAAACGTCATTGAAATTATTTTCTGCGGGCGCCTAAACGGGAATTAAAAAATAACCTTTAGGACAGTAAAAATATAATTCAACTTCGAACTAAATTTCAGGTCATTTTTTTTAAGGTCTCTTACTTTTGACCGTAAAATCACAAAATGCTGACAGATCCATTGATATGATTTTTAATTGATATCTCGGAAACTTCACTCACTTTGAAACACACAAAAGCTATTGCGATGATTATTGTAGACTATAAGTTAACAATAAAGTAATAAAAGTTAACATATTTTATTGCCTGTAATCTTTTTTTATAAAACTTAGGTACCGTTTCCGATTTATGACCCATTTAATGAACCTGACCAGACCAGACCTATCGTTTAATCGTTTCAGCGTGCAGAATTAACAATAATTATACAAACTCACTGATTCACTTTCATATGAGTTTTTCTAATGTTTGCAAACCGACAGTTGGTTTCAAAATCTATCTTTGGGAGATGTAAGGCCCAAGTAGAGTTGATAAGTTTCGGTGACGAACCGTGACCACGACGTTTTATTATTAACAACATTGTTAACACTTTTGAATGTTAGAATAATGAATTCTGAAAATATACTTGAATTTATTATTTATTATTTATTATCACGATGAAAAAGTCACCCGAATGATTGACTATCTGTACCTACGTCATGTAATAACTTAATTTAAAAAAAACAACACAAATATAATATAAAAAATAAAAAATAACCCGACTGAAACGCGCTAACATAGGTAAGAGTGCAGTCACATTTCCTTACCTTGCCTACCTCTTACCTTAAAGATTCTGTACTCACTCATAGTGGGTACCCCTTAAAAAAATCTATGTGCATTTTTCTGTCACGAACTGACGAATTTACCTCATAATAAGTTTTACATTGTTAGGATAGCTACGGAACCCGAAATGCTTGAACCAACGCGCTCTTGGCCGGTATTTTATGTTCACAACATGGCGCCCTATTCTTATGGTCATTGTAATGAAACAAATACAAAACACACCCACACTTATTTATTAGTTTGTAACCCATCATCCATTAAAGTTAAGTGCAAGTGTACTTAATAGCTAGCTACTTAATAAGAACTTAAATAACTGTAATTTAATGTATTATAAGATCTAAATCATGACTAGAATAAGATATATCATTAAATTAATGTTTGTGGAATTAATAAATAAAGAATGAATTATTAAATTTTAATTATTTTTTATTGTGCACAGAGCTGTAAGTATACATATATTTATACCAAATCGTAAGTCGGTACCTAAGTATATATTTATAAGGTACCTATACCTTTACATTAAAATATACCAAAACATAAGTTGGTAAGTATAGACTAAGGGGATAGGTACATTTACATTAAAATATACCAAAACATAAGTTGGTAAGTATAGACTAAGGGGATAGGTACATTTACATTAAAATATACCAAAACATAAGTTGGTAAGTATAGACTAAGGGGATAGGTACATTTACATTAAAATATACCAAATCATAAGTTGGTAAGTATAGACTAAGGGGATAGGTATATAATAAGGGAAGTCTGGCGCCCATTGTTGGCGAGTTTGGTCCCCGAGGCAGTTGCGGCGCGTCATGTGTTCTGGCGTGCCGCGAAGAGAAGGGTCCGGCAACGGACAGCCACGGCGGGTTCGCGGTCGTGTGAAAAATCTGTCCCGCGTTCCCGCCGAGGGCGGCAGTGACGGAACACCCCGGGGTTTTGGTGGGTATACGGACTCCCACATAACCACCTCCCTCCCCGTGGTGGGTGGTATCCATAAAGGATTTCCCCGGGACAAAAAAAAAAAAAAAAAAAAAAAAAAGGGGATAGGTACATTTACATTAAAATATACCAAATCATAAGTTGGTAAGTATAGACTAAGGGGATAGGTACATTTACATTAAAATATACCAAAACATAAGTTGGTAAGTATAGACTAAGGGGATAGGTACATTTACATTAAAATATACCAAATCATAAGTTGGTAAGTATAGACTAAGGGGATAGGTACATTTACATTAAAATATACCAAATCATAAGTTGGTAAGTATATACTTAAGGTATACCTTTACTTACATTAAAATTTCAATGAATTAATTGATGAATTTATAAGTAACAATGACTACCTACCTATTATAGAAGCAGTACAGTGAAAAATATTGTAGAAAACAATTTGCTCTGCGAGTAAATACGTATCATAATACTAAATGCGCTGAACGGATTTGGATAAATTAGAAGTAGAGATAGTTTGTACTGAGGATTAACGTAGGTATTCCATTAATTACCTATGACACAGGCTACTTTTCATGCCGATTTAAAGAGTAGGTAGTTCGAAAGGGATCGCGGTGAACTTAATCCAAGCGGATAAAGCCGCGCGCACTAACTAGTATTTCGTAGAAATTACTTTATATACAATTATATACCTATCATTCTAAAAATATTGTGTTCGATGATGATGATCGAAGATTTGCATAACAATTGCCAAACTATAACATTACAATTGTTTTCGCATCACACGTCTCTCTATGGTGCCACGTATATTACCTAGCTTCTTATGGTTTTGGTAAGCGTAGCGTCTACCGACAGGCGGACAGACGACCTGATAAAGGTCGCAGGACGACGGTAACACAGGCTGCTTCCAACCTACCTCCTCCTTTTGGAAAATTGATATGATGATGGCTATGGCTACGGCTGAGATGATGATGATGAAAATTAAAAAAAAATGGGGGGATCAATCGACATATTTTAATAAAATTTGGTATATACATACATTTTTCAAGTTTTTTTTACAAGAATAATTTCGAATGAGCATAATTAGTCAAGTAGTTGCCAAGATGACAGGTTGTGAAGTTAAAAAAATTGGAAGATTTTGGTAATATTCGGCAAGAACAATTTGATACCAACAACCACAGTTTACCGATATACTTACTACAAGTACTTACAATTTGAAAAATTTAACCGACTTCCGATTGGAGTGTAACTTAAAAAGTACTGGACGGAATTTGATGAAATTTAAATGTGACCACACGGTAAGCACCAGCTTTCAAACAAAACTTGACAACTTAACAACAAGAATTTTGAGAATCCATTCACTCAATCGAAAGTAATGAGGTAACAAACATAAAAAGACAGTCGAATTGAGTACCTCCTCCTTTTTGGAAGTCGGTAGAAAAAGACGCACAGTTGTGACTTTTCGTTTCAATAGATATTTGACAGTAAATACCATAACAATACTTACTCCAATCTGTATATTTCATACCTGCTGGAGTACCAGCCCTGTTCCAAAGCATCTACTTATACTAGTTTATGTTCCAAAGAATGTATTTAACTTCATAGTGACTCCTAGAACACTGGCACGTAGAAGTATGTACCTAAACAGAACAAAGAATAAACAATGTTTTTGTTCAAGAAAAGTGCCAGAAGGACAGTTGTAAAAACTTATTAAGTAACTCAATAGAATCTTTACTTCTTTCAGTTGTCTAAACTTCTAGACAGAATGAAAAAAAGTCAAAATTACGTCAAACTAATATCACTAATTGGCGACAGTTTGTTTACGAAATATTTTACTGCAAGTTTTGGAATTTGTTGATGGTTTAAGAGAAATAAGAAGAAAATATGCCGCAGCAGGTGGAACAGAAGATTATTGATCCAGAAGCAGAGCTCAGCAATGTTCAGCGAACGGTAAGTTACTTACACTAAATTATTTTCGATGGTATGATTACCATCGAAAATAGCCCAGGTCACAAGGGTCAGCCGTCTATCTTTCGATCACGGGTTCGTTTCCCACCTCGGGATGAGTTTTCAGTGGAGATGACACAGCATAGTGGTAGAGCACTTCTGGTGACCGCCTGATTATCACCGTCAAGTTTGAAATTCTGTCGGTACCTAACAATGTTCCGGCAGCTGTTCTTGAGAGCCACGAGCTATTCTAGGATTTCTAGGTCTAGTATGATACAACCTTCGACCGCATCATCAATGACCATCAAGTGGGATAGTGATCAAACACTAGCCTATATCAAGTGTTTAAATGGCTTTTATTTAGATACGGAGGACCACGAATAAGCACTGCAACGATGTTATCAAGAACAAGAAATAGCTTGCTAAAAGAGAATCACTGACTATGATTGAAATAGGACAACCTAACTGTATCAACGCATGAAACTAAGGGTCCTACCAGTCTCTACTACGGTTATACAAAACTATAAAAGCCGAATACTTTACACTGTAATGATACTATACAACGACTCTTGCACTAAAGGCCTATTTTTAAACTAGAAAAGTAGAATAGACCCGATTTCTTGTGAACAAGTAAGCTCTTAAGACAAGGGCTTGAATGAAGTAGAAGAGTAAGAAACTTATCGAATAAAAATCTATGGTCCCTGCCTAAATTAAACCAGGAACAGGCTAGACTTCAGTCAGTGTTCTGCTAAGCTGTCGCAAAATAGACTAAATTGTGATTTTAATGGTTACTGTGCTATGGCTAGCACAGTAACCATTAAAATCATGTGGTAGGGCCCCACGATATCACCCGCGTGGTGATGGATGATGATGATGAAAAAGTAACCTAAGTTTAAATTATTCCAGCGCCTCATCTATATCTATCTATAATCTATATATAGACCAAATTTCAATAAAATCCATTCAGTAGTTTTTGCGTGAAAGAGTAACATACATTACATCCAAATATACGATCTTTCGTGTTTGTATATTAGTAGGATTGTTTTGAATGTCAGACTTTACACTATGGGAATGTTATCACGGTAACAACCCTGATGGTATTTCCTTTTCAATTTAAAGCTCTGCTGATTTTTTGAATTGACTATTATTTTCTTAACTGTTGATGTTTACAGTTCCAAAAGTTGGCACCCATGTGCAGCGTGGAGAAGCGAGCCGGCGGCATTCCACAGCTGGCACCACAGGAGAAACAACTGGGAATCCTGGCTCATGAGCTCAAGGAAACGCTTCTTTGTATTAATGTGAGTATGTTCACAACTTCATACCTAACGGTCAAAGTTTTCTTAGTTTTGCACGATAGGTAGAGTTTTCTCAAAGTCCAAGTTTTTAAGTTGAGTTTCGGGACCATAAACCACATTATTAGCTTAGCCATGCCATATACTTAGATACCATTTTTGCAAATGTTTGAGACAACCTATACAAGATATCTTCTGTGCTATTAATTTTGAAATAACAGACTGGCAAGGTAAAGATGAGACAATACCTATTTTAAAGTGAACATTTATTTAGAACCAATAATAATTGTTCACTTAGAAATTTTATTGAGTTTTTAAGCCAACGAGCAATAAAGTTTTTGTTTTTCAATTTGCGCTCACGGCTAATTGCTAACATAAAACACCATAAATCTGAAAAAAAAAGCTGTTGAATGTTCAAACAGATTACCCTTAATTATTGTGAAGAGATAACAACATACGCTCTGATATAGCTAAACATCAAAAATTAAAGCCGTTTAAGGTATAATATGTATGTTTAATCATTAGCCGAAAGACATTCATTGCTGAACATAGGCTTCCCTCATAGAAAGCCACTTGGAACGGCTACTAGCTTCCTGCATCCTTCCCCGCGGTTCTGACGAGGTCGTCGGTCCACGTAGCGTAGTGTAGGGCGGCCTACACTACGTCTTCCGGTGCGCGGTCGCCACTCGAGAACCTTTCTTCCCCATCGGTTACCAGTTCTGTTCTGCGAGCGAGGTGGCCTGCCCATCGTCACTTCAACTTGCTAATTTTGAGAGCTACGTCGGTGAGCGTTACGGAGTCTTAATACAAACTTAAATAGGTAATTAACACTTCCAGCTCGCAAGCAAAGGACAGCACGCTCTCAGAGACAGCCAGATGAAAAAAGGCACAAGCCGGTCCATCATGGAGTATGAACACCTGGAGTCCGTTCTTAGGGATGAGAGAGCGCAACAGGCCGAGCTCGACTGCCTCAACTACTTGGCGCAGAAGCAGATGATTGAGCTGATGAAGACTGTTCCCACTGAGGCTGATGTATGAACTTTGTGTAAATATGTGTGCAGTACATAGGTATATCTGATGATAGAGGTTCGGACAAAAGAGTATAGAGGTCACAATTATGCCAGCATAGTCATCCAGAAATTATGTTAGTTCTAAGCAGTAGTGACGGTGCTTATCAGGAAAATCAGGATCAAAAGGATAAAAAGTTTAATAATAAACACAAAATTTAATAGCTCCAAAAAGATTTACAAAATCTTTTTTTTACGTTTAAAACTGCAATATCATCTACCAGCGTGTTGTAATATCCGGTTATTTTTTAGGAGCTCGCGATGATAGATCACGCTAGCAAGTGCCTCCGACGCATGGAGAACAGGCTGGATCTGGCTACCAAACGGTTCTGTGTCGTGAACTCCGATAACAAGAAGGTCCGCGAAGAGATACATCGTCTTCTTGTGGAAAGGTTATTTAAGGGTTCTTAATAGATTAATCCAGGTAGATCATCATTATATTTGTCAACTGATGATAAACTACGTTTTACAATAATTACTCAGGCTCGCCTGCCTGAACGAACTTTATGACATGACTTAGGAACTTCCTTTGTTCGGGAATGGACTTATTCAGCTGATAATAATTTATCAGCTCAATTCTTGGTTTGCAAGTGTAATCGAACTATAAAAGGAAATTAAGGAAATCTTTTCTGGTTACGAAAAGAATACATACAGTTTCACTAGTAAACAATTAATGAAAAATTTGGTTACTGGTTGTGGTAATGATCATACCCATACCGAATGGTTTTTGTGAACTTACGATTCTGCTATGTAGGTATCTACAAATTTGCTCCTATGAACCGCCTGCTGCATTTTATAACATAAATGGCATTTAATTGTAGAAACGGCTTCAACGTGCAGTGGAACCGTACCATTGGTAAACTGCTGAAAGGCAAGGAGTATCTAATGGACATCTTCGAAATCGCGTCGGTGGCCTTCGGCAACCGTGACGAGTGCTGCAGGAAGCTGGAGGCACTGAAGTGGAAGGGGCTGTTTCAACTTAACAGGGATATCGCGGTGATTATAAACTTATAATTAACTTTTTAAGGCTGGTAGTTATTTTTTATAATTATACACAGAAGATGCATGAGCCATTAGAAGGAATTTTAAAGATAATAAACAGTTTAACTACCCGTGCCATTCAAATGGAGTCCGCTTCAGGCTTTTGGATTGTACCTATGTGTTTTAGTATATCTACTGACATGCATGACCACGAAATAAAAACTAAGTCTCTACAATGTCACATATTTAGACATATTATTTTCATTCGTGATAATACTTTTTGTTACGTTTATGTTAAATTATAAATTACGTTAAAACTTCTACAACGCCACTATAGAGCTTTTTTATATTTCGACAACCACGATCTCCATGTATTCACATGGTAGCAATAAATACTAAACTTATAATACACGTACCTACTAGATCAGCAAAAATCAGGTAGCTTATACCATCAGGATTACACCTTACTTCCCTAATATGTATTCTTTAACCTAACGCAAGAACTATTTTTGTCCAATTTTTTGCGAAGCCCAAAACGTGGGTTATGTGTTTGACCTGTATGTTGTTCCTCCGTTCTTAACTACGTAACGGCTCAACATTGATAAATGATACGACATTAGATTCGTCATGAATCCGGAAGAGTTGAATGTCCAATATACATTACACTTTATTCAATTTCAATCCAATGTTTGTTTTTTCAATACTCAACACATTTCAATGTGTTACACTTCGCAAAATTATTGTTCCATCTTTTGTAACCTGTATTTTATGCGAATAAATATATTCTATTCTATTCTTGATGGCGCAAGTATCGCTGGGTACAATATAACTTGCATGCGGTTAAGAAGGGCGGATTTTATGCGCTTCAATGTGTGAGCTATTTATTTCCGCAGTAAAGGATCTTTTGTTTGTTACATCTAGTAAGTGATGGATGAACAAATCCTACCACTACAAAAAATTTGGGACATTTATTTGCAGGAAATGCAATCTTACGAAGGAGAGCTGAACCACTTGGCTAAACTAGAGGAGTTCCTCCGAATCAAGGGCTCCAGGAGGATCTGCGAAGCTGATGAGAAGGAGGAAATGAAACGCCAGGAAGAGATCCAGCGGTGTGAGAGTGAAATAGCGCGACATGACGCACTCTTGGACGAGATTTTTGTAAGTATTCTCCTCGTTCATCTTCTACGTATCCAGGGAGTAAAAAGTAAGCCTGTTGGTGAATTCTTCTTAGCTCTACATAATATACACTCGTTCCCTTTACTCTATGCAGTAGCTTGCTCATACGCACAGATGCAGTAGCACAAACAACTTGCAAAAAGTATACGTGTCGTAATCGTCACGCTTCGTGCTTCGGCGTGAGTTATCTGTGTCAGGTTTTTTAAGGTTTAGATAAATGACAGTTTGAACTGTTTCACGTAAACGTTACGTTACACTTACGCAGTTATTCGTGCTAGGACCACGGATTTTTGAAGTTTAATACCTGTGAGCCTTTAATCTGAGTGATGTAGTTTAGTAGGTACATTAGAAAATTAACTATCTCAGATCAAACTTTTTATGTAGTAAGTTATATGATGTGCAAGTCGTTCGCCTGATGGTAAACGTCGGGTCTGCCCGTGATCGCTTTAAAGTTCTTCTCGACACTGCACTATGCGCTCGGCGCCCTATGACAAAGGTGTTAAATCTCATTTATCTACATACTTAATTTAATTTTGCTTTCTACAGTGCCCTTCAAATGAATGTATAGGGATCCCCTGAGGGGGTGGGTAGGGGTTAGGACTGAAGGGTACAATGAATTGTATGTGATACGTCCCCCAAAAACTAACTAAACTCCAACGGCCTTAATTATAATCGTTGCTTAAATTTAAAGAAGGTCATTTAGTACTGCGCACGACAACATTGTTCTGCGCCTACTAAATAATGTTACATATAATTCATGCAGCGTTGGTAAGGCTGAAAGACTAGTTAAACACTATATCGTAATGAAACGATCAAGACTGTAATGGCCACCATCAAACGGGCGCACGCTGGTGGATGCAGCAATTATAATAAATGCGAAAGTGTGTGTTTGTTTGCCAGTTTGTCTTGTCACACAACGAATAAACCTATGTTGTGATCTAGTGTGTATCTACGAGTATCTATGTGTATCTACTAACTTAAAAAGTTGCGGAATGCAAAAGGTTTTTTTTGCCTCTAATATGTTCGTGTACCTAATACATATAGTATTTTAGAACGCTCTTGGGGTCCTGGTGGTAGCTGGTTCATATATAAGTATTTATATTTCAGGGTTACGCCGGCACAGACAGAGTGCTGGACATTGTAAGCCGCTTCAAGGTGACGGAGATCGAGAACTTCTCAGTCTTCGTGCTGCTCTGTGAAGTGCTGCAGGAGTCCATCATCTTGAGACGAGAACTGGAAGCACTCCGACAGACGATACGTAAGGAATTCCGATACTTCCACGCATGAAAGTGATGCTTTAAGAATATATTGTTTACAATTGACAGGTTAATGTTTAACCACTGTCTCACTTGATGACCAGTGATGGTGCGGTCGAAGGTGGTATCACACTAGACCTGGAATAGCGACGGGCTCTCAAAAACAGCTCTGCCAGAACACGCTGTTAGATGCTTAGTGACAGAACTGACAGATTTTCGAACTTGAAAGGTAGCTAGCCAGGCGGTCACCAGAAGTACTATACCACTATGCTGTGGGTTTGATCACGTTATTACCCTCTCAGCTACGGCCAGCCCTAGTTGCCCATTAGCTATAATCGTTTCAAAAGAGAATCTTCTACTAAGAACATCAACTGCGGGAATGTAGGAAACTTGTGGGACGATGGTAAAATGGATCTAATCCATACAACAGTTACGACGCGGTATTAAATGAGCGCTATGACGAAATAGTAGATTATGCATCGATGGGGTTAAGCAGTGTCTTACGTCTCGGGCGGCATACATACTGGACCCTGAGCCTAAAGAGGGACTCTAGAGTTAATTTAGATTTGTAGAGCCCTGTGTGAAGCGACGGGTTCAAGCCGCCCAAGATGAAGACATTTCCTGGAGGTGAATACTCTACTTTTATACCTACTGCGAGAAAATAAAAACTCAGGGCTTCATAAAAAAAGCATTTATATAATTAAATGCTACTATCCCACTAATATTATAAATGTGAAAGTTTGGATGGATGGATGGATGGATGATTTTAATGAATGTTTGTTACTCAATAACGGCAGAACGGCTGAACGGATCTGGTTGAAATTTGGTACAGAGATAGATTATAGTCTGGAATAGCACATAGGCTACATATACATATACGCACATACTTTTCATCATCTTCATCATCATTATCATCTATCACCACGCGGGTGAAACAGCTTAACCCGTCCGCATCAGGACAAAAAATAACAATAGATTTATGAATGAAACTTGCCTCTAATGGGTCTTGCTGATTCGGACAGATTAATATTTTTGGGTATAGCATAGACAAAATAACAAGGTCTCCGCCGACGCCAAGATCATAATGATGACTTACTTTCTGCCAAAAGAGCTCTGTCAAAATTATGTCAGTTTCTGATAGCTTATTTATGGTGCGTTCAAATAGCGAATAGTTGGCGAAAATAACGCTAAAAACGCTCACAAGGGCCTTCGAACTGGGAATCTCTGGGTGAAAATGTGAAATGTCTGGGTGAAAGTGGGTAGGT
This sequence comes from Selenia dentaria, assembly GCA_917880725.1. Lineage (NCBI taxonomy): Eukaryota > Metazoa > Arthropoda > Insecta > Lepidoptera > Geometridae > Selenia > Selenia dentaria. Next base: position 3,288,675 of record OU862896.1, on the reverse strand, counting down.
ATATCTCAGAAAGTCACTGTTGTCTATTCTGTGATATAGCGGCGTGCGTGCAGTCTCGCAATGGTTATTAGCTGCGGAGCAATAAATATGGTATTCATAATAAAAAAAACATGTTATTTTCTTTCACTACAATGACCAGTTATCGATTCCAAACCACCCCATTCGATATTGTGCACTTCGTAATTAATAGTGACCTTATTAAAGAGAAACCAGTAGGTTCTCTTCTAAATCCAAAAAAAACATACAAACTCCTTTTTCTCTTCACTTCTTTTCACTTCTCGTGCATTTGCCAGTGTCAAGTTATTTGTATTACAAAGTTTTAATAGAATATTCTGGTGATATTAGTCGTAGTCAGTCAGAGTCCAAAATGTCAGGCAGTCATGGTCCAGTCAGTCTAAGTCATGCTTTAGTAAAGTGGTAGCAAGTTTACCATCAGCTTCTATGGAGTTTTGGAAACAACACGGAAAAACACGTTTCACCACATTATATCACTTGCCCACACTCATGCACGTAAAACAACACTTAATGAGTAAACGCCAATTTTAAACATTAACACTGAAAAAAAGCATAAGTTTAAATAAATAATACCTACAATGCAAAAACGTTGACTTTTCCGCGTTCGCGCCAAAACTCCGTACAAACTCTTTGTCACAGAATTTTGTTTTTACCCAATATGTCAAATTCTGCCATTACGTGACATCACACTTCTCTGTCTATTGCCTTGTATGTGACGAAATCGCGATTTTTAATATTGAACCAGCGGAGATAGATGTCAGCACCGTAAGGAATAAAAGCGAATAACGGACTGCCGCAATAATCAATAATATCACTATTCGCCTAGTAATTTCACTTACCTATGCGTTTCCAATCTACAAAACAAGAAGAATAAATAATAGGTACATACCTATGTCAGGAAATGTAACTGCGTTAAAAATAAATGACCCAATAAAAGTCGTGTAGAAGTAGGCGGGACTTAAAAGTCGTGTTCAGTACATCATCAGTCGGACATTTTTCGTGCGAGCGAGCACACGTCAAATAACCGCGTACTTACATTTCCATTTTTATTTTTGTGAACTACAGCTGTGAATCATGCCAGTATGTGTTGTGAAGTGGTGCAGGAGCAGTACACGATTTAAATGTCCAGGAATCACTTTTCACTAGTAAGTAGTAACGAAAGTATAATTATATTCAAAGATACGTTGTCAAACCGAGATGGTCAATACTATGCAAAATGAAGTCAGAAATTTTTGACACTATGTAAGTAAAATTTTAATATTTTAATATTAGGAATGTATTTTGCTTTTTTTTTGTTTTCTTCTAGTTTCCCCGCCGATCCAATTCGGCAAAATAAGTGGATAGCTGCAGTTAAGCTAGAAAGACATGAGTATGACTGGATGCCTGTGAAAACGAGCAGAGTTTGCTCCATTCATTTTGCCGAAAAAGATTTTTATAAATCAATAAAAGGATATACCATGTTACACAAGAGTGCAGTACCAGTTTGTACAGTAAGTACATACAGTTATATAATTAAAATAATTATGTTTTATATCAAATCCGTAATTAAGTTGTTTATTACGCAGATGATTCGTCCCGAAGAAATGTCAACATCTTCAAAAGACATTACAATAAACGAGAAAAAAAACAATGATGAACCATTACAGTTTCTATGTAATGTAAGTTCGGCTTTTTCGACTTTTGGGAATATAAATAGCATTTCAAACAGTTCTTTGTTTGGTCCAATTAAAGCACGTTTAATTTTCCAGGCATATGAAAATACACCCTCTGCAAATTTTAAAGTGTGTGATTTACCTGAGCTACTCAATAAAACAAATATTGCAGACAATCAAGCGCCCAAGGCACTAAAACGTAAATTGGTGAGGTTGGATTATATTATTTACACTGAATCTTTAGGTTCTATATTTTTGTTTTAGCTGTTTATACATATCTAAATCTATTTCAAATAAAGACAGGCTTTCATAGATTTGAAACTGATCTGCTATATTATTTTCAGAAGAAAAATATAAACACTGAATATAATGACGGTGTTGAAGAAGAACCAAGAAAAACAAAATTGAAAAATAATCTTATTCCAACCAAGGGTCATAGTTTTAAAGATAGAGCATCATGCGTTACGCCGATAAATATACCATCATCAGACATTGAATTTGAGACACAGGATACACCAAAAACACACATACTCGTATTAAAGCAAAAGCTAAGAAAACAATCTACTTTGTTAGTAAAAAGACTATCGCATATCAGAAATCTAAAACGCAGAAATAAAAGATTAGCTATAAAGAATATTAAGCTTAAAAACATGTTATCCCAATTGATGAAAAAATGATTTGAAGATATACAATATAAAATTGGATGAATTTTCTTAAAAAAAGGTTAAAGAAGGACGAATCATCATAAAGGTCACGCCAGTGATCAAAAAGTTCGCTTTGACGCTAAATTATTATTCACCAGCAGGGTACAAGCGAGCATTCACAGATTTAAAATTAAAATATTGTAACAGTGACAAAAGGCTTGCCTGTCTAGTCGTTGACGAAACGGCTATAAGGCACCAAAAGATACTCAATGAATGAACTATAGATGGGCTTGTTACATTCGTTCCATTGGATGAAATGGCTACACAAGTTTATGTGCTAATGCTGGTAGCCCTAAATCATGCATTTAAATTACCACTTGGGTATTTCTTTGTAAATGGCTTTGCTGTCGAACAGAGGGTTAATATTTTCAAACGTGCCTTAAGAAATGTCATGGCGCAGTAAATAAAATTTGTAATATAATGTAAAAAATAATATTTAATAGCTACCTAATTTCGCTACGGCTATGATGTTGGATTGCAGTGTTGAAGACACAAATATTTAAAAACTTTTTTGACCACCCGTTGGAGATCCAGTAGTTATTATATTGGATCCAGGTCATATGATATGGTGAAACTTGTGTGTAACACTTTAGGGGCGAAAAAGATATTGATAGATAAAATCAAGTAAATATTGAACATCAACATCATGAACGTAAAACGAGCAAGTCAAAGTATAGTAGTTGTGATTAAATTTTGTTCGCAACAATATAGCTCTTTAGGAATGTTTAACAACCTTTTTGAAACCACGTGTTCAAACACCTTCTTTCAGTAGAACAAAAAGAAAAGCTATCCGACGTTATGGATCCAAGCGAAAAATATATTAAAGGTCTACAAGTCACAAGTCATACATTTCAATTTTATTATTTATATAATTATATCTATATTATAACGATAGCAATGAAATTAAATAAAAACGGAAAATCACTTACTCCAGCGAGTTATTTTTTACTAATAAAAACTCAGTATTTTTCGGAAATAATTGAAAATGAAGATATTCTACGCCTACTGAATACCCAGTCAGATAAAGACCATAGTTTTTTAAATAAAATGTATAATCGTTGAATTTCTCTTCTCCATATCACGTCATTTCGAAGAAAATGTCTCATTTAATGTATTCAATACAAAAACTTAACAAATGAAACATATTTCAGGGGACATATATTTCTTTTTTACTAATTTTTTTTTATTTCGGTTACTTTAACTCAATTAAAAATTAAACGAAATAAAAAAAATATAAAAAAACATTGTACATTATAATTTGACTTGGTCCAGTCTACTTGTTGCATAACATCGTCCACGTCCCGCCACATGAGTCTGCTCGGATCGAGTCGAGTAGACTCATGACAGACCTACTTTTCCGAGTTAGCTCGTATACGAGTAGGAAAACAAAATGGCTTCTAATAACAACAACCAAACGTCTCGTGCGGAAAAAAAGGTCGACCCTTACAGTGCCACAAGTAAGTTGGCGGCGGTGGCGATTTGAGGAACTAAAACGGCCATCTTGAAAATTCACTTTGATACTTCCGAGTTCATAGTAAACATCGTTGCGAATATTTTGTTAACTACTGTGCTATCATCATGCCTAAAGTGATAAAAAGTGGTACAAGAGAAGCAGTTATAAAAGTACATTCGTTATGTACACAAGAATGTGAAAAGAACGAACCGATTATACCATTAAAATCCGTAAATGCAAGTGTGGCGGCAATGACTGGTGAGTGTTGTCAACATTACACGTAAATATTAGCCGTGGGTATAACGAAATGTTTATGTCTAATATGTGGTTAAATAAAATGTGGTTGTGTATAGGTAATGATGAATTAAAATTATAATGCTATGCAAACTTTATAAATTTACCTACCTACTCTAATTTCATGGTTACATTTATACATATTTTGTTTCAGGTGTTTCTGAACGTTATGTTCAAAGAATTGTTGCAGAAGGGAAACAAGCGGAAGCTACCTCGTCAAAAATTGTTACACCAGGAAAAAAAAGAAAAACACTGGAAACCAAGTGTAATTTGGATGACTTTGATTTGGGTGTAGTTCGGAGAAAGATACATCAATTGTATACCGTAAAAAAAGAAATTCCGACATTACCAAAGTTTTTGGTGGAACTAAGAAATGATATTCAATTTGATGGTAGCCGTGAAACTTTGAGAAAAATTATATTAAGGTGACTATTTTTAATTTTGACGTTACACTCCATGGTGGTTTCAAATTTTTCATTGCTTTGACGAAAGTTTTTATTTTTTAACTACCTAAATATCTTTATTGGACTCCTAGACTAGAGATGTATAGATAAGTATAAATAAATAATAAGATTAGCAATGACGTGGTCTTCGAAAGTGTGCATTTGACTAACCATAGCCTATTTACTTATAGATATAACTTAAATATTGTGATTGTAACAAATCTACTCAATATTTCAGGTTGGGGTTTAAATTCCGGAAATGCCCATCAAAACGAAAAGTTCTCATGGAAAGATATGACAAAGCAGCATGGAGGTCTCGTTACTTGAGAATTTTGAAAGCAAATCGAGAGAGTGCAAATCGACGTCCAGTTGTATACCTAGATGAGACTTACATTCACTCGTCATATGGTGTCAACAAATGCTGGCAATCTGAAGAAGTTGCTGGCAGTATTAAAGAAATATCTTTAGGACAGCGATGAATTACTGTACACGCTGGAAGTGAACATGGATTTGTGCCGAACGCATTGTTGATTTTTAAATCAAACACCACAAGCGGAGATTACCACGATGAGATGAATGCCACAAATTTCAAAAAATGGCTAGTTGAAAAATTAATCCCCAATTTACCATCGCAATCCATCGTCGTCATGGACAACGCGCCATACCATTGTGTGAAATTAAATAAGCCACCAACCATGTCAAGCCAAAAGAAGGTTATGCAAGAATGGATCAGAAGTAACGGGCTGTCTTATTTAGATACCATGAAGAAATCTGAATTGTATGAAATTATTAAAATGCACAAAAAACCTGATGTGTTTGAAGCAGACGAACTGTTGAAACAGCATGGGCACCACGTTGTGAGATTACCGCCCTATCATTGCGACCTGAACCCGATAGAGCTAGTTTGGGCGTCGGTAAAGCGCAAGGCGGCAGAATTTAATGTGGGTCGATCGAAATCGGAAATATTGGGTCTGGCACAAGATGCTTTTCAGACTATATCGGCTGCTACATGGAAAACGCATTGCGATCACTTTGAGCGGTTAGAAGATGAATATCACAATGATGATGTCGACTTAGAAAGTTTTAATATATGTCTTGCTAGCGACAGTGATACCTCATCTGACAGTTCTGCGTCGGACTTGGAAGATCTAGATCATTTATTAGATCACACATATTCTAGTAATAAATAATGTACTAACAAAAACTGTTATATTTTGGTCGAAGCCCAACACACTCACCTCTAATTCTAATTTAGTTAAAAACATATCAGTATTCATCTATGTTTTAATATTTCTGTTAATACAAAGACAGGCAAGTACATTAAATAAATACTACTAATAATAAAATGACGAAGGTTTGGCGTCCATGGGCTCTCGGTCTGTTATCATAATACTCCTCAAGTAAATCCGTAAATCATTGAACTAAATTTCATTTTTTTCCCAATTTTCGCGTCATCTTCTGTGCAGTGGCAACACTGACATTGAACACAGTGGCGCACAGCCGCGCCAAGTTACACTTGCCGGACTGTACGTAGTAAACCTACTTATGGTTCGTTTGATTAGCAGTGAGGGCATTAGTGGCATTGTCATTGATGGCTCTTTTGTTATAGCGTTTGTAAATCTCAAAAACGTATATTTGCTACCTACTTTTGCCCACACCTTATTTGAACGCCAAAATAACTATTTTAATGAAACAGTCCACAATATCCTTCATACATACAAAGAGAATAAAATCACTTCGCTTTACGGAGATACATTGTTTCTAGTCTTGTGCATTATGGTTTTTGAGTATATCACCTAAACTCAGAGTAAGTAAGGTATCTACTTACTCTGAGCACCCAAAGAAGTTATTCTCTAGAAGTCTAGATCTAATGATAATCACGAAACTACTCCATATTTTGTACTACTTATATTGTAAACAATGTGTTCCTTATATATTGTATTATTTCGTGTTTCTTGTGATATCTACCACTTTTACAATAAAATCTTATCATTTGAGTTAGTACTTATTATAACATTAATTCGTAATTAAACACTTAAAAGTGAATATTTTTTTCACTTGTAATTCAACTAAAATCGAATGATTCTGCTATTAATTATGAGAGTTTTTCAATAAACGATTACAAATAACCATGCTCTGGACGTGGGTTAAAAATGGCACTATTTGGTGGCATAAATACCTCTTTTTAAGTTTTGCGAAGGTTGAACAAAAAGAGACTTGTATAAACGACATTTTCCCCCACAGATTCCCAATTCGAACGCCCTTGTGGAGCGCTTTTAGCGTTATTTTCGCCAACTTGGGGCTATTCGATCGCAGACATTGCAGCACGCGCGTTAACCAACCGTTCCCTGCTTTCCTTTTGAATTTAAACTAATCACCGAGCGTGTCTATTTGTAACCTCAGAAGTGATTCGTATTTTGATCATGTAACTCTTTTTAATTGAAGTGGGCCTCTTCTTGTGTAATTTTTTTTCTGAATAAAGGTTCCATATACTATGGACTTAGTACATTTTGTATTATTAATTCATAGACAGTAACATTAATTCTAAACTCTTAAATACTAATGCTTGATGCCAGAATGTTTGGCAATACGGTGGTACCTACTAAGTGAGGCAGACCAAGAGGGTTTCTTGTAGAGTTCTAAATAGGTACCTACTTATGTCACCTAATTTAGCAACCAGAGGCCTTCCTATAAGCTCTTATAGGTAATAGAACTTCTAGAAAACTGCTCGTCTTTATCGTATCATGACAACGATATAGCAGGCCTGCCTAGGGGGTCTATATTTAGTAGCATAACAATTTTTGTACTAATTTAAGTAGCCATAACGTTTTAGGACTAATGATAATTTACCATTACAACTAAACGCATTACTGTTTTCGCATAATTTTTACTAGCATAACCATATAATAGCATATAGATAACGTAGCATAATATTCAAAGGCACACATTGAGAAAAGCATAGCAATACCTAAACAATGATCAACGGCATAACCATTAAACTCCTAACTAAAAAGCAAGAGCAAATAGCTGACTGTACCGGCATTGCTTAAAGTACTTAGGAGCATAAATTTACTTACGTATAATGATATTTAAGCATACTAAGGGAAAAATAAAGTTTTGGATATTTTGTGGGGTGACCTCTGAATTTCGCTTACATCGAATAAATATATATCGACAAGTCTTTGCTTCAAACGGACATAAATACGACAATTAGTTTATCTCAAAAGTGCTGCGTTATATCTTTATCGAGATATAGCCTGATTCTGGCGCTTCGCCGGCCGCTGCCGCGGCACGCTCACTGTGCTCGCTCGACTCGTTGTGTGGACACCATTCAACCCAACGCTTCTCCTCGCTTCGCTCGTCGTCGTACCTATCGTGACTTTGCTCTGACTAGATACTCCGCGTACGTCCTGTGGGAGTAATTCTTGTCAAATGTTTATTCTGTCGAAGCAATGACTTGTCGAACTAGGTTTTTTCTAAGTAAGCAACTGTCGAAGTATTGAAATTGTCGAAATTCAGAGGTACACCGGATATTTATGCCTAATAACTATTAGAGAATCAAAATTAGGGCAGAATGTATTAGCTTAAACTATACCCAGGGCGGATCGACATGTTAGCACGAGTTAGCTATCGTGAGGACCGACAGTTGTCAAATCGCCACGGACTAGCTAGGATTTTACATTAGCATGGTCCGTTACGAGGATGACCGCTGCTAAGGTAAATTTCCAGTCTGTAGCGACTTACCGACCAATGTCGGGTGTAAAGCTATCGCTATATTTTACGTAGATACTTCCACATCGCTATGTGGAAGTTGTGTGACGTGTTGTGATTAGCAGTTGTGAACCTGCCTTTTAACTTGGATAGCTCGGGTCTCACAGAAGAAACGTAGCAAGCCTTTACTGAGTTGTAAGACAAGCAGAGCGCTCGCAGCAGAGCTTGACTTTGGTGATCTTAACCCATTAACAAGTTAAGCGACACTTGCTGCGGTTAGGACTTGGATGGGTGTGTGAGTGGCATTGTGCAACTGAGCGTTTCCGTAATTTGGAGGGCAAGTTATCGTCTGTCCTAGTTTGTCCTACCTACCATTACATATTACCTACTATGTTACAGTGGACCAGGTGGATATGAACGAGGCTCGTGAAGAGTCTCAGATCAAGCGCATCACCGAGCTATCTCGCTCGCTGCAGGACCAGCGCTACAAGACGCAGCTTAAACTGGAGCAGAACATCCAGGCTGATGCTACTATATCAAAGTTGCTCAAAGGGATTGATGAATTAGTCAGGTCAAAACTTTGCAATTTCAGAGAGAAAAACTCGCTTAGCAAGCTTTAGTGCATTAAAAATCACATATTAAGTACCAAATTCATCTGAAATTAATATTGACTTGATAATATGATAATGTTTTTGTCAAGTACATTTTCCATAAAATATGATTAAAATTTTCAGATTAGCAAAATGCGACATCACGCCGCTGTTGTCATTGCTAGGCAACCACAAGGAGGTGACAAAGTGGAACGTGTCCAAATTCCTCAGGATCCTAGAAACGGAAGGCAAGAGTCTCATCGAAGTGGTCTATGGAGCGGTCAAGGTTTGCATTTTCATCATGTTTAGGAAATGTTCTATATATGTTAAGCATCGCATCGCCGCGGGGTGTCGGCTTACAACAACCCCCCCAAGTCTACCTGTGGGTGCCGTAGAAGGTGGCTAAGGGATAACAATCAGAAGGTGGTAAGCAGCAACTTCCCAGTAAAACACCCCCAAACTGCCAAGCGTGGCGATTATTGGCAATTACCCTATGGATTTAACAAAAAGAACCAGGCCCCCAGTCCCCGGCAGCCCCGCTATTCCGCCCCCGCTGGCTACGGTAGCGCCCACGGTAACGGTGGGGAATCCCCGGCAGACGCCCGGCTACCGCCCCCAACATCGACGACTGGCGCTGTTAACACACAACATACGCACGATGAGGACAGACGAGAAGATTTATGAGCTGGAAGACGAAATGAGTAGGTTACACTGGGACATTGTGGGGTTATCTGAAGTCCGTAGAGCGGGTGACGACACGATAACCCTGAAATCAGGTAACCTACTCTACCACCGGGAGGGCGACCAACAGTCCCAAAGTGGTGTCGGGTATCTCGTCCATAAGCCCCTCATTAACAACATAGTGACAATCAAGAGCGTTTCTAACAGGGTCGTATACCAAATACTCAGAAAATCTAGAAGATATTCGCAGAAGGTCATTCAGGTATACGCACCGACAAAGCCGCACCGCGATGATAAGATGGAGAATATGTATGAGGACGTTAAACGAAACGCACTTCCTTGTTGTTATACTTCAACGCGAACTTGGGTAAAAGAAGCAATGATAAGTTGAAGGTTACTGAACCGTAACTGAGAAAAACTGAAGGGCTACGGAACCGTAGGGGGCAGAGGTTGGCCGACTTCCTGGAGAAAGAAGGACTCTTTATGATGTACTGTTTCTTTCAGAAGCCACCTAACAGGAAATGGACCTGGTTGAGTCCCGATGGTTCCACGAGAAATGAGATTGACTTAATTATGACCACCAAGAGACAAATATTCACTGATGGCTCCGTGATCAACAGGATGAAAACGGGTAGTGATCACCGACTGGTAAGAGGCACTTTGAATATTAATGTTAAACTGGAGAGTCTCGTTTAATGAAGTCTACTACCCTCCGCCATACTTGTGCACATATTCATGACCCCGAGAGCTTTCAACTTGAGCTGTCCAATCGCTTTGATTGCCTTGAGAACATCACTTCAGTGGACGAGATTAACAACGGGTTAGTAGAAACGGTCCATTCAGTGGGTTCCATGTACTTTAAACCCCACCGTACAGATAGGCCACAGAAACTCTCTAACGATACCCTCAACCTCATGGCTGAACGACGCTCCTGAAAACTGCAGTCTTCGGATGATTCTGAAGCATATAGGCTGCTCAATAAACGAATATAGAAGTCCTTGCGACACGACATCCGGATCTTTAATGCTAATCGTATTAAAGAGACGATAGAGCGGAACAAGGGCTCCAAAGTGTTTGCAAGAGACAAGTCTATTGGGCAAAGCCAGTTGACGAAGCTGAAGAGAAAAGACGGCAGTGTAGCGTCGACCAAAGCAGAAGTGTTAGGAGGGGTAGAGAGTTTCTACGGCCAGTCATACTCTTCGGTCGCTAAACGTGTGAGCAGCTCGGCCAAAGACCCAAGAGCCAAACTGACCCGACATTATACCGAAGATATCCCGGACATCAGCCTGTACGAGATTAGAATGGCCTTGAAACAGCTTAAGAACAACTAGACGCCGGGTGACGACGGTATCACATCTGAGCTTCTGAAAGCGGGTGGAACACCGGAATTTAAAGTCCTTCAGAAGTTCTTTAATACCGTCTTACTCGAACGTTCAACACCAGAAGCATGGAACAGAAGCGTGGTGGTACTATTCTTCAAGAAAGATGATAACACTTTACTTAAGAGTTACAGACCCATCTCGCTTTTGAGCCATGTTTATAAGCTGTTTTCAAAGGTCATCACGAACCGTCTTAGTGGCAGGTTCGATGAATTCCAGCCTACGGAACTAGCCCGTTTCCGAAAAGGCTATAGTACCATAGATCACATCCACACGCGACGGCAAGTTATACATAATACCGAAGAGTATAACATGCCTCTTTATTTAGCGTTTGTGGAGTATGAGAAGACCTTTGATTTGATCGAGACGTGGTCAGTACTTGAGTCTCTCCAGCGGTGCCGTATTGACTATCAGTATATTGAAGTGCTAAAGTGTTAGTACAAAAATGCCAACATGTTAGTCCGCGTACATGAGCAGAGTTCGAAGGCAATTCCATTGCAAAAAAGCGTGAGACAGGGAGACGTTATATCTCCGAAACTGTTCACCGCTGCATTGGAAGACGCTTTCAAGCTCTTGGAATAGAAAGGACTTGGCATCAATCTTAACGGCGAGTACATCACTCACCTTCGATTTGCCGACGATATTGTAGATAGGGCAGAATCCATGGAAGACCTCAGTACAATGTTCGAAGGCCTCCATCGAGTTTCTCAACGGGTAGGCCTTAAGATGAACATGGACAAGACGAAAATTATGTCTAATGCCCATGTTGTGCCTACCCCAATATCAGTTGGGAACTCAGTTCTCGAAGTTGTTGTCAGATCCAACTTCGAGAAAGAGGTCAATCGTCGAATCCAACTCGGCTGGGCAAGGTTCCGGAGACTTCGCAAATTCTTCTCGTCAAAAATGTCCCAGTGTCTCAAGACAAGAGTCTTCGACCAATGTGTGTTACCAGTGATGACTTATGGCACTGAAACGTGTTCTTTTACTATGGGCCTCATGAGTACGCTCAAAATAGCACAACGAGCTATGGAGATGTGATAGGATATGGAGAGGCTATACTCAAGGTTTCTCTACGTGATCGAATCAGAAATGAGGAGATCCGTAGAAGAACGAAATTCACTGACATAGCCCAGAAGGTTAGCCAGTTAAAGTAGAAGTGGGCAGGGCACATAGCACGCAGAACAGATGGCCGATGGGGCCGGAAGGTTCTGTAATGGAGACCACGGACCGGCAAGCGCAGCGTAGGATGCAGGGCGCTTCCAAACGGTCCTTTTGGAAAATTATCGGGGAGGCACAATGGACGTCCTACGGCTGAGATGATAATGATGATGATAATGTTAAGCAATGTAATCTGAATCCGTTATCGCTGTATTTACCATGCAGCTAATTTATATGATTGTTAAATGCCAACAGCCCCCGGCACCAACTCCAAAAACTCGTAAAAGTTCATCAGGAGGCCTTCCAACAACCAAGCTAGTAGCCGACCCGTACGTGGAAACTCTCAGACCCAACAAGATCGGGAAACTCGTGCCGTATCAACCGTGTGCATAGTAAGTTTCGTTTTGTCGTTGCTTTACTTATGCCGGTTTTCACCAACATTTTAGGTAACACCTAAGCCTATTTAGGTGACTTTTTGTACTGCTAAGTGTTACCTAACTGGCATTACTATACATACATACTAATTGGTATTACCTAAAATGTTGGTGAAAACGGCCATTATTCATTTATTTATATGGAATACTACATAGTACACATAGTAACTTAACTAGCGCTGCTATCCGATTAAAGTCAATAACGATTTGGGTACTGTGATTGTCATTCCAAATAAACGAAAGCTCGACAACGTCAAGCTCAATTACGTCACCAAGAGCACTATTTTGCGTTTTCAACGACCACGCTAAGAACTGAAATCACCGTAAGTAGGTAGTCTGACAGCAGCAAATATGATAGTTCGTTGATGTGTGCGTGATGCGCTAGTCTGTGTGTGCGTGTGTTTACTTTCCATGCCATGGTGGCGGTGCAATACAGGTCGTACAATCCGGCCTGAGCAAAAACGGTACGGGGTGACAATGCACACTATGCACAGCCAGGAATGTACAGCCCGTATTCCGTGTATATTATGGTTTCGAAATGATGGGCTGTGCTTTGCAATACGGGGCGTACAATACGGCTCGTACATTATTTGGTAGTGCAATACTGGCCGTACAATATAGTGAGTCCCGTGACTCACGGGCCGGGACCACGTTTCAATCCATTCCGAAAGGCTGACAGATCTCACATGTCAAAAACGCGATATTTAATGGGAGTGGAAAATAGTGTAAATATCGCCAAAATCGGTGTTGACTCCACTCGGAAAGTAGGGATGGATGGTCGCAACGTGAGCGTGATCGGTGACGTCATCGATGAATTGTCTAGCTCGCTCACGATAATTGTGTGCTTTACTGTAATGGAACAACCTTGCGAACAGATCTATTGAAAAGGATTCGGCTCAAAAAGGAATACGATCTAAGTTTTCCGGAGAGTCCCTAGATCCACAATAGCATTTTATACATAACACTAGCTGGTGCCCGCGATTACGTCTTCGAGTAGTTTATTATCTCTGCAAGGGCACATCTATCTTTATACCAAAATATGAAATATGTACATGGTCAAATGCAATTGCTATAATAGTAATATTTGAAGACTTTTAAATAGGTACTTAGTATATCAATCAGTATACATTAATAATAAAATACAGGACTTACGTAGGTATAATACATACAAATATAAAATTAATCACCATGGAAAAAACTGTCATTACATTTCATCACCTTTGACGGTCGTCGAACACGTTAAGGCTACGCTCCGGGAAGGACCGAAATCACTCGCGGCGCTCGATACGTCATCAATGACGTCACCGAAAACGCTCACGCCGCTTTCACAACGCTCGCGGATCTTAGGTGGGTCTACGTGATCATTGCGAACTGTCACTGTCAACCAAAGGGAACGGCAAACCGGGGCGCGAGCAGCGAGAGCAGTTGTGAGCGTTGCCTGCGCTTCCCGGAACGCACCCGTGTACGTCACAATTTTCTCTATGCGTCCCTCCCCTATTCTAGTCAGTAGGTAAGGTACTAACAAGGTGCGTTCGTTTAGCTTATGAGGGCATTGGTGGCGTTGTCATTGATGGCTCTTTATTTTTGCCACTTTTGCCACTTTTGCTCACACCCTATTCGAACGCTCAACTGAGCATAAGACCTAGAATCGCATGATTATGCTGTCAAATACATAGCTTACAAAAAACGATCACAAACAACCATGCTCCGTACATGGGTCAAAAATTGCTCTTTTTTATCTTTCCGAACGCTGTACAAAAAGAGACATGTAGGTACGACATTTTCACCCACAGATGCCCAATTCGAACGCCCCTTGTGAGCGTTTTTAGCGTTATTTTCGCTAAAGACGATCACAAATAGCCTATTCGAACGCAGTAACAATGACGAGGTGCCGTTATCGTTCGTCAGGAAACAGATTCGGGAGGAGACTGTCAGAAGGTGGCAGGGGCGCTACGAATCCTCTAGTACAGGTTCGGTCACGAAGGCTTTCCTTCCTACCGTCTTCTTCGCAAGACGAGTACTTAAGGACATGGCGCTAACACCTATCCATGTCCAAATATTGACCGGCCACGGAGGATTCGCAGCGTACCTACATCGGTTCCATGTAAAAGACAGTCCCTCTTGCGTCTGCGATCCAGCTTGTGACGAAACGATATGGCACATACTGTTCGAATGTCCAAGATTTGGCCTGGAAAGGATGGATCTGGAATCTAGAATCCAGATCATGCTAGATCAATCCTCTCTCCCGACCATCATGGAGAGCCAGGCCTCTAGAGCACCCTTCTTGGCATTTGCGAGCAAGGCTGCCAGAATCGCAGCGGCGAGAAATAAGTAAGGCTGATTTGTGCTAAGTAGATTAGAGCTGCTGGACGACTCCTTATTGGATTTGTTTTATTTAATTAGAGATAAGATAAATTGTAAAAAACAGGGAAAAAAAAAAAAAAGTAAAGGTAAAAAACATAAAAAAAGAGCAATAGAAGAAAAGAAAAAAAAAAGACCTTTTACTGTTAATTATAAGATTTAGTATTAGATATGTTTAGATATTAAGTATTTGTAAGAAGTTAATAAGGAGCCGTCCAAATATATAAAAATAAAAAAAATCACTTGATCTTGTCTAGGACTTTGAATACACTTAAAATGTTTAAAATTTAAGTTTAAAAAAAAAATATTTAAAAATTATAATCTTGTATTACCAAGGGCATGGACCTTATGTCTGTGGACCTAGCAGCTACTAATAAAAAAAAAAACGCAGTAACAATAGCGTGGAGACTAAAAGTATCTACATACGATGCGGCCCCGAGCGCAGCATGCTGTGGCAATCTGCTGTGGTCGCGGTTGCACGTACTCTACACACGTTGCAGCGGCGATTACAATTTCATTCCGCGTTGGATCGCCACAGCGCAGCGTGCACACGTGAATAAAAATGACTCAAATGCTGTCCAAATATTAAAAAACGGGTCTTGCAATTGCTTTCGCTGAGTTCGCTGAACTATACCTACTGAGACTGAGATACAATAGACATTAATTTTTACTTTGAACATTAATAGATGCACAGCAATACTACAATATATTTAATGATTAAAATCATTATTTCTAGTCTAGAGAAATTTGGATAGGAAGGAACAATGTCGTGTCAATTATTTTAACAAAGAAAAAAACATCAGCTGCTAAGAAAAGTAAAAATACGCCATAACTATTTTATTATTCCACAAATGTGGCAAGTCATTAGTAGATTTCTGAAATTCTTATCAATATAGTTTTTTCTGTAATGTAAATTTTTGCATCCATTTACATATTTCATTTAATAAAATTCACAGCGACGCGGCGACGCTAGCCACGGGCGGCGCGGCGGCACGATCGCGACCCCTATATATCTCTACTCTTTGGCTCAGTCGCGATCAAAGAGTAGGGTAATGACTGAGCCCAGATTGCATGCAACCGCACTACTCACGTTACAACGCGGCTTACAATTTGGTGTAACAATCTGCTGGATGCTAGGACGTACGATACGACGTCCAACATGTTGGAAGGGAGTCACAACACGCCTACATACGATACAATTTGCTGGATCACAGCAGATTGCTACAGCATGTTGCATTCGAAATTGCATGGTGTGTAGAGAGCTATATTAGCTATATTAGCTTCCGCAGTCTTTAATGTTAAGTACAATATATGTCTTTTTTGTAAAAATTTTGGACAATAAATAACAAATAAAAAATATACATAAGCCTAGTGCGTATAATGACAATAGCTCTTCACCTCCAGTGTCCCAACAGAGGTGACCTTGGCTGTTGCCTGTTCATCTAGGCGGCAGATGATATGATAAGAGAACACCATTAATTGACCTTATAACTGTGTTTGTTACATTGGGCATGTCAAGTTTACACAATAATAGCCTTATTTATTAAGTTCCTAAATGGAAAATCTGAATTACAGAAAATATTAATAATAATTACAAAATGTCACAAAATGAATGAACACTGTATAATAAGTAGTACTTAACCAACAGGGACTGGTTTTAGGCAGACTCGTACAAGAATGAAGATTTGGTCAGACGCAAATTCATAAAAGTCAAGTCAAAATCATTTATTTGTTTTAGGCATTATGAACGTCAATCATTCATTATAATGTACTCCACCGCCGCATTAGAAGAAACGGATTTAAACTAGTAGCCATTCCTTTCATATAGATTTTTACAATGTTTCTACTTAGATACTACTATTATTACATTTTATGGGTGGCCAGAAGTGGAGTATTCCAAGTATCTTTGTCTTCTATATAACGTCAGTCTTTATTAATATGTTTTATATTAAAGGAGTTTTACAGTCAACTTGAATTTGCCCTCCTATATATGTTTTGGGATTTTATTGTAAAACGCACACGATTTCCTATGAACGATATTATTCTTCGCAAGTCTAACACTAGGTACAGCTATCCTATTCTTATTCATAGAATCGAAAGAGTACTGATTTACTATTTAACTTATATTTATGTATTTTATTTACGAACATACATTATAGATTATCTATTTGCAAATACATATAACGAAGGCAAAGTTACTATATAGGTTTCTTTGAATAAATCTGTCAAAGATTCGCGGGGACCCAATTCGTATATTAGCTCGAGAAGCACGTTTTTGTTGAATAACGAGGGTCCCTACATCAACCGCTGAATCCCATATCAATAGCCCGTATGACATTACGCTGTGTAAATGTGCAAAATATACTAACCGCGCCGTAGAAACGTCTGTTGTTCTGTTGGCCATTAGTGGCAAGTCGTTAATGTTTACCACACATTGGCCCTAACACAAAAGGCCCTAAAATGGACACTTGTGGAACTCCCATTCTAGATTCCGAAGATTTTACGCCATTTATGCCAACCTTTTGCATCCTGTCAGATAAATATGACTTAATGACATCAAGCGCAGCTCTACGTATACCATAATGGAAAAGTTTCCAAATCAGTGTACGGTGTTCCATACAATCAAATGCCAAATGAATGATATCAGAAAAAACGTCGATAGCATCATATGAGCTATCCCATGCCTTTGAGACATACGTAATTAACCAGCATCCATAGTTGATCTTGCTTTCGTGAAGCCGACTGATTTTCGTGCAGTATTGAATGCTCGTTTAAGTGCGCCAAAAGTTGTTTGAGCATATGTCTTTCTTTTAACTGAAAGTTGGTTGGATTTTGACGGGTCTGAAACTCATTAATCGAATACATTGGCTTTTAATCAAAAAGCTTTTTTAATATACTTTTAAATGATCAATTTGGTAACATTTTAATTTTGTTGTATATTCCATATACTGAATCTTTTTTAATCTGATCTTAGGTATTTATAGATTAGGTACGTTAATTGTATTAATGCCTGTCCTTATTTTTATTTAATGCAGGCTATTATAAATGTACAATGAGATAGGAGTAACTGTCATTATCGCATTTTTCTAAAAATATTCTTTTACTGATGACGTTTGCTTATGTATGCCAAACATTATTCACATTGCCCTCCTTTGAGATTTGAAAAGTTTATCAACATCTGCAGCGTTTACTCATACCTAATTTTTGCATGTACGCGTAGTATACGGTTAGAAGAGTCTTTTTGGATGATGTAATTTAAATTTTGACTACACCTTCAACGCCGTTGGAGGACGGGCGCGCGTTCCCATCCGCAGTTGGAGCGCGTGAATTTTATCGGTTTAGCCGGTGGATTACATTTCACTAAAGACAGTTGCGATGCGGCAGGCAGCGGGAGTCATTTACTTTCATGTTTTTAAGAGTTTAAGAGAATATCGGGACTTTTTCATGCCCAGAATATTATCAAAACATAATTTTGGCTAACTACGACGTTCCGATCGACTTGCAACGACAGTGGTTATCATCCACTTTCTGTTCTTTTTTGTATTCTTTCTTTAATAGACTGTTATAGAGTATAAATAATAGAACTGTTAATAATACACAAAACTTAAAGGCACGAGCCATCTACTTAAAATTTGGAGAAATTAGGAGCCATTTCCACAACTACGCGAGCGCCATTCACTGTGAAGTGAAGTTCAACCGTGTTTGCGCTTCGTTGTGATCCGTGTAGTCGAAACACTATCAACGGATGGAAACCAGGCTCTTAACAAAATCACCTCTGTTTGGACTTTGGATTAAGTACATATGTCTGGAACATGCTTTATATTTCTCATTATTTATGTTCCCCTAGTTTTGGTGTATAAAAATGGTGGAGTGACTAGGCAAATTTTATGGAAATTATTGTATAATATATATCAAATAATAATTTTACGCATACGATGTTTTGTGTTCTTGCCTTACATTTTAGTAAAGCTTAAATTTCATTACTCAAACGCGACTTACGTACTTAGACAGGCCAGTTACTTAATGATAGATTTAAAGTGACTAGAAAAAACTTACTTCATGCAACCTTATTTTAAATACATTTTTAACTTGAGAAACGGCAAATGTAAAATGGCGCGAGTAGAAGACACACACGGCAATCATGTTATGATAATAATAATATGCCTGAAAGACATATTTTATTACGTCACCTTTGTACCCCTAGACCTACCTACATCGACAATTCCATATCCAATTCTTCGAGCACGTACACACGGCAGCCATAATAATATTGTTGTAATGTATATAATACGACTTTATACATTATTATTTAATAAAAAGCATAAAATTATACTTTTATTTATATACTGTGTCCATAATTTTAGATATAAATATTTTTATATATTTTATTAAACTTTATGAACTTTCACAAAAAAAATTTCGTCTATGTTTACTCTAGCATATAGTCATGTAAGTTATACAGTATTTATTTTATCTTACAGCTGTGTGGAGGACTACATCATGAATTTGGTATTTGAATCTCCAGCTATTCCTGCTGACAAGGAATACATCGAGAGTATTTTCCGATTAGAGGACATTAATACCAAGTTTGGAATTTACACGCTTACCATACCAGCGTACGTTATTACATTTATTTGTATACTCTTTATTATTTGGAACAGTACCAAATATACTCACAACCTTAGATATTATAGCGACGCTGCAAGATGTATATCGCATAAGTAAGCTCTATGATGAGATATTATACATATTATCAATTCCCCATGGTGAGAGTCGTAGACGATGCACGTGCCAGAAATCACGGCAATGAAAGGTTTGAGCGGTAGACAAGGCCGTAGACGTGCGCAGCTGATGTCAGGTGTGTCACAGAGGCTGTCGACTGCACGGGATAAGACTTGACTAGACTAGTGTAGTCGCATGGTACGCGGAGCAGAGAAACAATATTAAGTGGGCAGATTCAATATTTATTTACTTGATATTTGTTGCCTAATTTGTTTATATTGCAAATTTAAATGGCAGCTATTATCTTCACCCTAATGTGTTCGTTGCATGTGCGTCCAATGTGTGACCAATAGTGTTAGTCAAGAGTGCGGATTCAATGGGCCGTTAGTCGATGAGCTTACCGTTTCCACATGACTATAACCCGCGGCACGTAACTCTAGCGCTGACCGTTATTGCGCAGAAGTCAAAAATTGGGTATCACAGGGGGGCTACAGGGACGAAGGACTCTTGTCTCTCTCTGTCACATCGAAGACGAGGGACTCCTTTCTCTCTCTGTCACATGTGCGCGACTGTACCCATGCGCAGATATCCCCTCCACATTTCACTCAGCGCTAGCGTGCCGCGGGTTATACAATTTGATCTGCTTGACCAAGGCTTAATTACCTGCCAACCCTGCCACTGGGCTGTAAAAATATCATAACATTGCAATTTTAGAGAGAAAAATTCCATCCTCGCACGGGATTCGAACCCGCGTCTTCCGACAATCCTTATCAGACACCATGACTACTAGGCCACCGAGGCACGAGGTCCAAGCATCGAATTTTTGGTATCGCTAAACATGCGTTAGTTCTTGTAATTATAAAAAAATGTCATTACGTGATATTAATATATTTATTCATTACAGGAAACGCCATCCATATCGAGGACCCAAGAAAGACTGAAAGCCTAAGTCATAGTCATATTTTATATTGTATTATAATACTCTTTATTATTTTTTCTAAAAGCTTTAAACTTCAGTTAATTTAATAAATGTGTGTTTTCTATATTTGCAGTTTTGTTAGTAGTTATCTTATCTAAATACGCAAATACTTCCAAATTTAATTTTCTAACTAGCTATTTCCAACAAAATAAAAATTATAGATTAGTTGTTTTCATGAACGAAATAATGAAAACATTCATAACATTTCAATTTCAATAAAACATTTCATTGGAAAGTTCAAATCCATGTAACAGATATGACAAATGATAATATTACTTATCGTTAATAACTATCGACAAGAGCGCTATTGACCGACACGGCTATAGATTACTTATACATAGCCTATTGAGAGAACAACTTTTTCAAATTTCTAACAACTACCTATATTGATACAGCAGCCTTTCTAATTTCAATTATAATTATTTTTAAAGCACTAACGCTTGCTACGACTCTAAAAACTTACTCAAAATTGATAAATTATCAGAAATATCAACAGCCCTGTTAAATTTAAACTCGCCCTTGCAAATATCCGTAACAAGTGTAAGTCCATTAAAAGAATACTAAATACGAGCTGACTCGGTGAACTTAGTAGCGCCATACATTTCTTTCCAATCGCGGACTAAGAAAATAATACATCCGGTAAATTCAAAATGTTGTTTAACAATGCATTTAAAACACTTCCCCGAATATGCCATTTTGTAACGCCACTCGCTTATTAATTGTTACATTAAGATTTTTCACGGATTTGTATACATTTTATGCCTCCTTTTTTTTTGATGTCGGTTAAAACATACTCTTTTTTTCGTAGGGATTGAGTTAGGCATGATTCTTAAAGCATATGAAACCATAATAAAATAAAAAATCCACCGTCGTGAATTACTTCCAATCTTTTGCAAAATATCGCCTAATTTGACTTGAACAATTATGAGATGTTAAAACAATCTGTTGATTTTTAATTAAATTATCCTTCATACAAATCTTTTCCTGATATAACACAAAACAAAACGAATTATCCGATTTGGTGCAGTCGTTCGGACGTTATAAGCGTACCTACATACATATCTTTGATTTATTATTTATATAGAAGAAGGAGATAGAAGATAGAGAATAGATAATAAAAAAAAGTATCACAATCCGTACTCGTACCTACATGTCTATTACTTCTTCGGAATATGGCCAACAAGCTAAGGCTGGTGAAATGGCTCTCTGAGTTCAGAATCTAAAATTCATAATTTAAATTCCGGCACCTTGCCTCATACATATCTTAAAAATTCTGATTGATCAGTAGTCTCGTGATTCCCAGCACACGAAACACTTCTTTTTGAAAACTTTGATGAAAACGTCGAGAAATTAATAATAATCGCATTGATTTTCTACATAATAAAAAAAGGAATGCAAACGCAAACACTGGATTATAGAATAATTATTGATATGGTTAAAGTTAGTGTAGTAATAAGTTGAAAATCTGTATGACATTTCACAAACTACCCTTTTCTAAACTTTGTAATATTCTAAAATTTTAAAAAACTTCCTAAGAAGAATGGCCATTATCCGGGGCCCTAGCTGTTTTTGCTGGAAACAATATGTGCCTAAAGAAAAACTTTAGAGTAAAAATATAATTTCATAGAAAATATATAGGTAGTGCAAAGGTAAACTTTTAATTATAATGTATTTTGGTGTACGTGCATAAAATAAAAAATAAAAGTTAATAAACTTCTACCATATCCGATATTTTTGAGTTAGTTCAATTTCATCGAAAGTTTAGTGGTAGTAGTAATATGGGTATTCATAATCTGATTTCAGTATGTGTGTGCCGTTATATTAAAATGTATGGGAATACGGGCGTTATGAAATCATAATCTTAAATATTCCGATCCGGAATTCAGAACGCTCATCAGTAAGTATCATTCCTACAGATCGATTTGAGAAATTTCTTGAACTGAGGAACTTTTGAGAAACTCATAATCTAAATGCGTGTGGAGCATATTACCATGCTGATATTGGATGGTATTCTGGGCTTTCTGAATTAATAATATGAGTTCAGAAAGCTCGGAATACCATACAAAATCAGTATACTCCACACATATTCTGATTTTTTCAGATTATGAATTTCTCGGATCGATCTGTAAGAATGATACTGATGAGCGTTCTGAATTCCGGATTGGAATATAGATTATGATTTCATAACGCGCGTATTCCCATACATTTCAATAGAGCGGCAAACACATACTGAAATCAGATTATGAACAGAGTAAAACCGGGATAGACGCCTCGTTTTAAAAAAACCTCATTTCGAAAACTTGAGACTAAAAATTAATAAATTAAATAAGAAGTGCAGACGCCTCACAAGCAGGCTTTCATGCGTAATAAACTTGTCTCCCTTGTGCGTGTGATTAACTTTCAGAGATAAGTATTTGAAGATATTTTACTCTATAAATACGCATATATTCTGTTATATTTTCATTGTGTCAATACACTGGTTCATTAAGTTTACACCTAGGTGTATATAACCGCTTTTTGTTTTGTAGTTTATTTTAAAAAAAAAGGCAACTATCCATATAAAAAAGGATAGCTGCCCCGATTTTTTAAGGCATACATGCTCTTAGAGGCATCTAGGCCCTCATACAACTATATATGTGTGAGAGTGTTTTTTAAAATTATTTTTATTGTCCTGTTATGTATTTTTTTAAACAACTACTGATCGTATAATGATTTCTTAGGCTTTCGCGACACTGAAATTGTAATTTAATCACATCACATCGGTAATTAAATCACATGTAATTTTAATTATTTTTTTTTATTATATAAAGCCAAAAGCAATGCGATGAGTATTCATTCCTCTTCCTAAACGACGTTTACATGTGCCGGGAATCATGAGACTACTGATTAATTAATCTGAATTTTTAAGATATGTGCCGGAATTAAGATTATTAATTTTAGGTTATGAATCCAGAGAGTCTTCGGGTTGTCTGAGGTCAAATAGCAAATAGTTCTAATAGCATCTTGGTTGTTTATTCTTAAAACACATTGCTGGTAGAAATTAATTAATATGTTCTTGCAACACTGGAAATTAATTTAGGGTGTCCCTTTCAGAATACTCCCAAATGATTAGGGTAATTTAATTTTAAATTGTATTCAAGATCGTATACAAGTATACATAATCTGTTTCCATGTCTTTGGTCATACAAATTTGCATATACTTTTCTATGTTAAACTTATTCACTTAAGGACTATTATATTATATATAGACATAGTTTAGTATAATAAAACGATTAAACGTTAGCTTTCATAATGTCGTCTTCTTCGTTCCGCTGGTGTAGCTGATCATATATTTCTGTTAGGTAAGACGATTACGCACTATTACTTTAACTCCCTAGTTATGTAATTTGTATAATAATTATATTATAAAATTATTGATATCTGAGATTAACGGCACTTTGACGTTTCTCTCACGCAGAAAATTACTTTACCACATAAAATGCCACATACTACGCATCAAAAATAAATATAATATTTTTACAAAAGAAACTGTGCCTAAACTGATGTGGTTTTTATTAAATATTTTATTTTATAAATTATATTTTCTTTATATTGTTACTCAGATTATAGGAAGTCTTGAAAGCCGTACATATTCACAGTAAAAATGCTATAGTGGAAAATAAAATTGAACTCTGGAAACACTGGCTGATGATGTGTTTCCCTTGTTTGTGTGTGTGAGTGAGTGATGTCTCCGCCATTGAAAATTTCATTTTAGCTGAGAATTGTATTAGGTTGCTACCTTTCTTTATATCGGCAAAAATCTTAACAATCTTTCTTTCTACATCTGTTCTATTTAGCCATATTTCGTGCCCAAACATTATATCCAATGGCAGACAGAGACACAGATGAGTTAAACATCGATAACGTAATAAAAAAATTACTAAAAGGTAATTGTTGATACTGAATAATATAAACAAAAGCTCAGTGTTTTTATGTAAATTCAGTGCGTTTAGATGATGAAATTGAAAATTCAGTGTTTTGTGTTTTTGTGTCAATAGTGATCTGTTTACGTTTGTTTTCAGTGAGGGGCGAGAAGCCTGGTATGAATGTTCAGTTAACAGAAATAGAAATCAAAGGGCTATGTCTGAAATCACGAGAAATATTCTTGTCACAGCCGATATTACTGGAACTTGAAGCCCCGTTGAAAATATGCGGTAAGTACATACTTGCCTGCCTACCCATTAGCTGTTCAAAACATTGGCTAGATGTGTTCAAAGTTGACAGTTTCTACTTTCCATGGCGTATCGTACGCTTTCTTTAACTTTCTCATTCATAAGTGTTTCACATAGTAATGCTCCTCAGAAAAATCAGCAACACAAAAACATCGGTTTTTTTTTTCATATATAGGTAAAATTATGGTACCTTCAATTTCTTGTAGTTATCTAAAATAATCTTGCCCTCTCCTTTATATGCTGAACAGTTCTACAGTTTTTTTTATGTACATTGTAATATTAGCTAGCACCCAAGCTTAAACATTTGTGCTAATATGTTTGTTAATTTAGCTATACAGGGTTAAGAATTTACTAGTAATAGGTACTGCACATCCTTTAAATTTTTAAATATCATTTATTTAACTCCTGGGGCCCGAGCCCTGGCACTTACTTGGTCAAGTGTGAAATTGCTTAATGGTAATTGTACACTTCCTTGACAATTTGTTTAAAATTATAATAACAAAACCACTTATGCAAAACCTGCTGGCTAGGTTGATACCTGGTGACTGTATCATTATGATGATTTTTTAATTTATGCATTCGCTTCTGTTGGAAAATAGAAATGGTGTTCCAGAGCAATAATTTTTGTTTTTTTTTGTTATTATCTGTTTAATCACAGTTCAATTCATGCTTTGAAAACAAACATCAAGCGTTTTGTTTATGTTTTGAACTATTAATAATCAAAACAAATGTTTTGATTAAAATTTTTAACCTCAAAAATTTATGCTAATGTGCATTTGGTGCCATACCCTACCCTTTTGGCTAAGAAATAAGTATTTATTTATTTATTATTAATGGACGAGCAGCAATATGTTGATATGTCCATATCATTGCAGTGTTGGATTTATAGTTTCAGAAGAGATTTCTTTTCTGTAGATAGCCATTTGTCCAGTTTATTTTTAAAATTGTTTATTGATGTGGCTGACACAACATGTTCTGGTAGTTTATTCCAGTTATGCACTACTCTGTTACTCAGGAAATGGTGTGCAGGCTTTGTTTTGGCCAAATCCTGAGTAAGCTGGATTTTATGTCCCTGGTTTGGCCTTGAGCTTTCTCTGATTATATAAATGTCTTCTATGTTAGGTAGGTTATAATAATGATTAATTATCTTAAATGTCTCAATAAGATCACCCCTAAGGCGTCTTTCTTCTAGACTAGTGAGGC
Organism: Selenia dentaria; assembly: GCA_917880725.1. Classification (NCBI taxonomy): domain Eukaryota; kingdom Metazoa; phylum Arthropoda; class Insecta; order Lepidoptera; family Geometridae; genus Selenia; species Selenia dentaria. Next base: position 3,262,685 of record OU862896.1, on the reverse strand, counting down.
GTAGTGTTAGGAGTCTCTCTTCATAGGACTTGTGACGCAGGACCTGTGGTAATTTGGTTGCTTTCCTCTGGACACTTTCTAGAAGGTTAATATCTTTTTGGAAGTATGGGCTCCAAACTTGAAAGCCATACTCTAGCAGGGGTCTGATATATGTTTTGTATATTTTTAGAAGGACTTCTACAGTGAAGAGTTGGAATGATCTCCGTATGACATATAAAAATGAGTTGGCCTTTTTCACTATAGATATGATTTGATCTTCCCATTTAAGATTAGATGCTATTAACACTCCTAGGTCTTTTTGCAGATCAACAGATTCTATATCACTGTTGTCTAACCTATACTTTGCTCTAGGGTTTGCTGAGCCCAAGTGTAATACAGTGCATTTTGCTGCATTCAGTTTGATAATCCAATCCCTGGCCCAGGCTTGGATTATGATATATGTAATGATTATGTAATTGAAATCAAGACTGATAAAAGCTAACATTATTATTGGCACGAGAGCCATGATTACCATTCTAATGATCAGAGTATCATTAGTACATTAAAGAATCTCCTCTACATGTTCTCTCCCAGCTTCTCTTTCATTTTGACCCGTCAACAAGCCTCCAGTTCATTCATAAATCTTTGGTTATAGCGTAAACCTGATGCGGAACAGATTAAGCACTTCTCACTATCATAAAGCCTGAATCCAATATAGTTAATTAAACTAATTTACTCTGTTGCAGGTGACATCCACGGACAGTATTATGACTTGCTGAGGCTGTTTGAGTATGGAGGTTTCCCACCAGAGTCAAACTACCTTTTCCTCGGAGACTATGTGGATCGTGGCAAGCAGTCACTAGAGACAATATGTCTGCTACTAGCATACAAGATCAAATACCCAGAGAACTTCTTCCTTTTACGTGGTAACCATGAGTGTGCAAGCATTAATAGGATTTATGGGTAAGTTACTGTTTGAAGATTTTTGTTAATTTTAGAATACACACACATGCCAGTATGTAATGACTTATGGAATTGAGACATTGTCATACAACTAACTTTGGAGATTCTTTGCACAATAAAATATGAAATGAAGAAATATGCCATAGAACTAAAGTCACCAACATAGCTATCAAATTCTGCAAGTTGAAGTGGTATTGCCACATTGCTTTAAAAACTGTTAATCATAGGATTGGATGGTTCAGTGGCAAGTTGGCAACATGGCCGCAGGTAGGCTCTGTAGAAAGTTGCAGGGAGAGAATATATGTGAACGGAAAAGGGCCTTAGTTGTGGCATTCAAGGATGAGGCTTGTGTTCAGCAGTGGATGTCTATCTGCTGATGATCTGTGTGTCAAAAACAATTCGCGTGTCGATTGTATTCACAAAAATATTAGATCTGCAATATTCTTAAAATTCTCATAAGGCATACCTGCCCATCTAGAACTTAAAATTATATTCTAACTAGCTGGTGCCCACGACTATGTCTGCGCAGGATTAGTACTTCGAGTATCTTATTATTTCTCCAAGGGCATATATATCTTTATACCAAAATGTCAAAAAATATGTACATGGTCAAACAAGTTACCCTGTAACACAGTTAATACTAGTACAGGGTACAGGGATTCCAAATCGTGTAAATAAAGTTACCACTTATTTCTATTGTTATCAAAATATTGAGTGTTATTATATACGAAACATTGTACCTAAAGTTGTAAATAAAGAATTATTATTATTATTATATTATTATTATAAACACAATTGCTATAATAGTATTATTTGAGTACATTTTAATACTTAGTATATCAGTAAACAATAACAATGAAATAAAATTAATTACCATGGAAAAAAACTGTCATTACATTTCATCACCCTTGATGGTCGCCGAACACTAGACGTGTTCGGCGACAAAGATCATACGCACAAACTTTCGCGTTTATAATATCAGTAGGATTAAGCTTTCCTGGTATGGTTACAAATGTGTTAGCACCTGTCTGTGTTCAGATGTCGGTAAAAATCACGTAGAAAGTTAAAATTCAATGCTCGTCAAATTGCAAAGTTTGGTCTTGCTAAGCAGACGGTAGTGCTTCAAAAAACATAAGTTTATGGCATTTACCATACTTGCATTTTTATAGCAGTAGAACTCTAAATGAGTTTGTCCAGGAAAGTAGGTACTGCCACACCATACCATATTTCTACTGCAAAGCTGAAATATTCCCAATACTATGTTCTGGTTGAAGGGTATAGGCGAAATTACAGGCAGTTGAGACTTAACAAGGAAACATCTCAGGGTTAGGCCTTGCTATCCGGATATTGTCGCTATTACTATTCTGAGAATACAAATAATATGGATAGTGTAGTGTGGTAGTAGTATGAGTTAGGTACTTGTATTATTTTACATACTACTTTATAAATTCATTTATATTAAATAAGATATAAAAGATCATCAGAATCAGTTCATTTAGTAAAAAGGTTTGAGGACACACTCAAATATATACAGTAACTGATAATTGTAAGGCCTCCTAAAAATAATAAATAATTATTATAGTACTTGGATACAACAAGGACTAACAAGGAGTTGTACCCTCCGTCATAAGCTCACCTGAACACAATTTAAAAGAACATTCATACAATATTTTAATTATTATCCACCAACTCCTAATCTTAACCCCTCATGTGTCGATGTCATAATAACAATGAAAATTCTGTTGTGTCTGGCCGTGTGACCTATGATGGATTAAGGTATTATATGTTCCATCATCAGCTCAGAAACATGAGATGACTACTTAGTACCAGACACAAATACTTGAATAATTTTAGAAAATATGTAAAACACATTATGCATCCTTATAAAATTTAAGGGTCACCCTTGATTTTTCTGGGAACCCATCATTAGATCCCAATGGTGTCAATGGAACAACCTGGGGCTCTTTTAAACAAAAAATAATTTCTTGTTGCGGTTCAGGCGAGTTATCATACATCAAAAAGAGAGATCATACAAATTGAGAACATCCTACTCTTTTTTAAATTGGTTAATAAAGTAAAAAAGTTGCAAGTCAGTTTAGACAGTAAAACTCGTTGGAGTAGCCTCACAAACATCATCTAGATCTTAAGATTTTTGACTCAGCTCTAACATAAATGATTTACAGAAGTCTGAACATTGTTTTGTTACATTAATTAATTGTTGAAAACAGTTTTAATACATGATGTTGATTGGCGATGTTAAATAGTTTGTTTTACCTTTTTAACAGTGATATCCGAAATATTTGTATTATCCGGATTTATTAGTGAATTATCCGAAATATCTGAATAGTAAAATGAGGCGAATAATTGCATGCTTTTAAACTCAACTAAGTAAATCTAATTACTTTTGTACATCCTTATAAGGCGAACATGTTACTCGTACAAAAGGCTTTCAATCTTATAAACAATAGACATTTCAAAAGCCTCAACAAACAGCTGCGAATTACATTCCTTCCACATAAAGAGCCCTTTATATTAAATCCTCCCATTACACCATTCCATATTTCCATACAACACTCTAAAACAAAGGTTTGCTTCGTCACGGGGAACAAACACGAACCCCCGTTTCATGCACCAGGGCGTCACTATTTGACTTGCCTTGACATTATCAATTCCATTTTGACGTTTAACACCTTGGTGTTACAAAAGACTTTTGTTTGTATAGCCTGAGTGAAACTTTCTGATCCACCACACTATAGATTAGTGTGTAGTAAATTCACATAAAATAATATATTTTACATCTCTCATATTCGGTAAGTAGGTCCTTATTTTACCCCCAAATGGGGCTTGTAGGTGACCAATTAGCGCTCTAGGGTAATAATGTAGCTAGAAAAGCCCAAGGGCGGTTTACATCTCTCATATTCGGTAAGTAGGTCCTTATTACCCCCAAATGGGGCTTGTAGGTGACCAATTAGCGCTCTAGGGTAATAATGTAGCTAGAAAAGCCCTAGGGCGGTAAGTAATTTAAAAAAAACCACTTCACTCTTTCAAAAAGTTCGCGTACATCTAACCATCATACTGGCAATAGACATCATGCATTCAGCCCAATCACAAAAGAGGTCTCTTCGCTATTCAAATAGCCTTGTCTTCGTATGAGTATAATAGTCATCAATTTTATTTTTGTAATGCCGGTTTTTATCTACTTACCTCACAATCGAGATGTAAATCAGAGTAGTTAGCTCGGGTGTAAGCATCAATTGCAGCCCGAGATATTTAGGCGCCATTGCTGCGCTCGTGCGCCCTTGGCTACTAATCTACTATTATGTGAATGTATACTTACACGTCACGCCGCAAATGGCTGAATGAATGTGGATGAAATTGTAGTACCCCTGATTAACACACAAGCTACTATTTACCCCGACTATACCGTGCGAGCCATTTCCCACTGACTGAACCGGACTTACGGCTATTTTCACATGCAAGACCCAACAGAGGCCGTAGCTTAAACAATTTGCGAAAATGTATTCGTATCGAAAGCGTCAACACCCTTGGGCGTACAAACTATGAGTTCTCTGTGTCATAGTTGCCCTAGATAAATGGGAGTTTGTACTGTTTCCCGTGAACGACACGTTACGTTACACTTACGCTGTTATTCGTGCTAGGCCCACAGATGAGGCGAGACACATATAAGTGGTTCTGATTTCAAACTCGGCTATTAATTGTTCCTTATAAATCACTGGCAAGTGATGACCTGCATATTTTTATGAGAACACTAAGGGTTAAGTCCACCAATCCGCACTGGGCCCGCGTGGTGGATTATGGCGCAACTCTCTCTGAGAGGAAGGCTCGAGCCCCAGCAGTGGGAACAAAATTGGCTGATTATGATTATGAAGGGTTAAGTTATTGCGACGAAATGAACAGTCCGCCTGAGAGACCGCGATTAGGCAAACGTAGTGTAGGACGCCCTGCGTCCAGGTGGAGAGACGACCTGCCGAAGGCGGCTTGCAGTAACTGGATGCAGAGAGCTGAAGACCGAGCTCTGTAGCGTATTTTAGGAGGCATATGTCCAGCAGTGGACGAATGTGGGCTGATGATGAAAAAAGTTCATATAATTGCTTCCGGAACTTAAGCTGTACCGCTTACTTCCTTGGGCAAAATTTTGAGCAATTGTTATCAGAGGCAGTTGAGCAATCAGTGGAGTAATCTGCAATTATTTCAGCAATGTTGCGAGTAAAGCAAATTTGTTTCATATACTCTGTATTAATGATAAAGTAGCTGATATTAATTGGCGACTATCCATTGGATATTACACAATACATTTTAGTCACCTGAATTTCCAGTATATGAATATTATATTACCTAACTTAAGTTGCTATACCTACATATCGCTCTTATAACCTAGGTACTCAGTACCTACTTGTTATTAGTCTAGCAAAGATCGCATGTTTACTTTGCCGTAAATTGCTTAATGTATGCTCGTGATTCGTGACGTCATAATTGACAAGTATTGCTCAAGATTGATCAATTTAAATTAGGCCGTATAAGCAGCTGTTCATTTGTTTGAGAAAAAAACACGCTATTCTAAAATGGAGCTAATATCAAATAAAATTCAGTAGTGGTTCTTGAAAAGTAATAATAAGAATAAATAAACAGTATCACTCTGTCTTGCCTCGTAAAAGTGAATTATTTCCTTTAGAAGGCCACTGTAATATGTAACTTTGAGATTTGGTATTAAAATATAATTTGCTTTCAACATGTTCGGAAAACAAACAAGTTTTAGAAATTTGAAAAATGAATGGTTTGACTTTTCGTAGGTACCTACTACCTATGTTATTGTTTGCGGGACACTTGACTAGATCATTGGGCCTAGCACGAATAACTGCGTAAGTTTAGCGTGACGTGTCGTTCACGTCAAACAGTACAAACTGTTATTTATCTAGGGCAACTGTGACACAGATAACTCACAGTTTGTACGCCGTAACGTTTGACGCGTTGAAGTGTTGTGCGATACGAATACTTTTTTTTACTTTACTTACGCAAATTGTTTGTGCTATGGCCTCGGATCACAGAAAATCTAGAAGGCCCACGACACTCTGAATAGTCTTGTAGTCAGATCTGGTTATATCTATCTGATTAGCTATCTCTGCTTAAAAATACAATTCGAATTCATTCACACGTTGCAGCGTGAAAAAATAACAGTAACATACTCACTCACTCACTCAATTTACTTCTACTATAGCCTTGTGCATTTCTAATATCAGTGTGATAGCAATACCTATCATAAAAATTAATATAACCACCATATTGGGTATTGAAGAATAGATATCCTCATCTTACAGATACACAAAATTGGAGTGCTAGTCAGTAACGCTAAATAACCAGCCTTCCACGTAAACACGTATATGATGTCGCGCCCTTTTCCCTGAGGAGAAAGAAGTATGCAGAGGTTTCTCAGTGCCACGGGAATTCCTGTTTTACATCACTTAGTGATCTTATTTATTAATGCTTAATACACTCACGGATTAGCGTTATGTACATTTACCTGTCTCCAGAACCTCTACAATATAGTGCACATATTACAGTCATATAATTATACTAGCTGGCCAGCGGCTACGCTCGCGTGGCCTCGCGGGATACGATAATTACAGATTTTTAATTATCCCACGGGAACTTTTTAATTTACCGGGATCAAAAATATCCTATATGTTGATCAGGGATATAAGCTACCACCATACGAAATTTCATTTAAATCGGTCCAATCGTTTCGGAGATTAGCCCGTACAAACAGTTTGAACTTATTTTTCACTCCTTACATCCCCTGACTCGGTTTTTAGTATAGTTTTCATTGTACAGAAATTTGACCTCTACAGTTTATAATATGTAGTAGTTTTTACATCCCTCGTTTTACCCCCTTAAGTTATCCCTGACAAAATATTGAAAGCATCACTATTTAATTTGAATTACCTATTCAGTTACCAATTTTCATCACTGTAGCTCCAAAAACAAAGAACCTTTGAAAAAAAATTATACCCCGTTTCACCCTCTTAGTCATCCCTGTCAATAAATATTGAAATCATCATTTTAAACTGTCCAAATGCTAATTTTCACCACTGTATGTACGAAAACACAAAACTTTCCATACAAACTTCCACCCCTCCATTTCACCATCTTAAACCACCACTATCCAAAAAAAAATTAGGCCAACATTTTTTATTTTGAATGACATATCCAAGTACAAATTTTCACAACTATAAGTTCAAAAACAAAGGAGTTTCATACAAACGTCTTCACCCCTTAGGGGTTGAAATTCATAAAATCTCGTCTTAGTGAGCACCTACGTCTTAAAAAGAACCCGCATGCAAAATTTGAAACTCCTAGCACTTTTAGTTTCTGAGATTTCGTGATGAGTGAGTGAGTGACCTTTCGCTTTTATATATACATAGATACTCGTAAGTAGGCATACATTTTATTATGTTATGACACACACACTCTCTAGTGTCATACAGCAGCAAGCAGAAGGAAAAACGAACCACCCAAGTAACAGAATTTTAATGGGCGAGATTAAAGATTTGGATGAGTCATGGAAAATTTATCCTTATTCAAACACTAGGCTCAACCGTGCGCGGGTTTGTTCGCGTGGCGTCGCGAGACACGGCGCGGCGCCTCTAAAATAAAAATACTCCTTAGTAAGTCACTTTAACGTCTGCTAGCTGTCAGTGAAAGTCCTGCTAAAATCGATCCAGCCATTTTGGAGATTAGCATTAGGAACAATTAGGAAGACAGAAAAAAGTTTTAGTTATAGTTATGTATATTTTTGTAAAAAGTATTATTTATTCTCCGATATATTTTTTTTAATCGGATAATCCAATTAAGAATTTGACGCAATTACGCGATTTCTTCTCTTCCAATTTATCGCAAAGCATGCAGACAAATGGTTTCAATACATGTGTTTTGCATTTTTTTTGATCACTTGATGACTTATAGAACTAAGTGGCTCTACAAGTCATCGAGTGATGACTTACTATATCTGACTTAGTAGAGGTTGTGTTTAAGCCAAATTCCAACTTTAAAGGTTCAATATGAATAAACACTTGTAGGTATCTTAAATTGTAGCTGGTTCTTTGCCTCATTTTGGATTTTATTGCGTATCGAAACTTAACCCCTTAACCACTGACACTCAGTCTTGCTCTTGAATGTTTATTTCTGTATGAAAGGTGACAAGCTCACAATAATATAATATGGAGAATAACCGGACCTTTTTCAATGTTAGTATTCAAATCAATTCAAGGCACCGGCCCCTTTCAAGCCGACCGACCCTTCAAAACTGAATGTTCGATAAACAATGAGTCAGGAATGATTCATGTCGCGCAAGGCCAATAATATCAAGTTCGGTAGTATTAGATCATTTTAAATATGTTGTTGTAAATGTTTGTGCGTTCGATGACATTCATTTAGAAAATGATGCACATCTTGTAATGTAAATGTGTTTGTATTTTTAATGGGTTGTTTCTTAAATAAATACATTGCAGGTACTCACTACTCTGGTAACATTGGATATTGTCGTGAGCGGCTTAGAATATACATAGATTAGATAGATTAACTCTGTATTGTAATACCACAGTACAAATACATTACACATAAAGATATACGAAACTAGTGTATACAACAAGCGCAATTTGAAAAAATTAATATCGACTTCCATTCTATTACTTTGGTAAAAATCAGTTATTGGAGTGTAACTCAAAAACTAGTGGACCGAATTTGATAAAATTACCACACGGGAAGCACCAGCTTTCAAACAAAAAAAAAAGAATTTAGGAAATTGGTTCACCCAGTCTTAAGTTATGAGGTAAAAAACATAAAAAAGAAGTTGAATGGAGTACCCGGGGGACTGATTCCCTTATCCGGAATTAAAGATATCGTCATAATGTTAATACATACCATAGGTATCAGGTCGCCAAGTTTGATCCAAATACGTGCAGCAAACTCACGTTCGCGCTTATACACCAACAAATTTCAGATTTTATTTTTATCAAGTCTTATAACAATGCGTACCTAGATCAAAGAGTTAGATACACAAACTCTGTATCTTCTTATTCTAACCACCAGATAAGTTAATATTATAGTGATGTATATTCAAAAGGTCCAAATAAGCTTTTTTATTATAGACATATTTGATTTATAATAAAAATTATATTGGAGACACGAGTATGTTTGAATTTCTATCAGAATACTTACCAAAATTGAGTAGCTCAAGAAACAAAAGCGAACCAGAACCCTTTTCCGAAAACGGTGGACTAGTAGTAGATATGCACCGAGGGAGTAAAACAGGTCTTACTTCACGGGCAGCATTTTGAACCCTGAGTATAACGCGGACTCCAGAGTTAACCCCTGAGCGCAGCGAGGGAATTTAATTCGGAATGAGTACTAAAATTTAATTGGAAGGAGATTTGTAAGAGTCCTAAGCGAAGCGAGGGGTTCAAGCCGCCCACGACGAAGACAGGCTTTATCCTCGAGGTGCATACTCTACTTTTCATATGTACTGCGAGACGATAAAAACTCATAGCTTTATAAAAAGCATTAGTTGTTAAAAGTAAAATAAATAAATAGTATTCAAATTCGACACATTTGTCTAGTTATGGAGGGACAGAATAATACTTTTGAAAGGAACACATTGTTTTAGACTTTCGCGGTTATTAAAGATAAAGATAGTTTATTTGTCAAAAACATGTGCGGTTACATCGGTACTAAGTACTCAAACAAATATGCACTTATGTAAGTATTTCAAATAAACATTGTATGTTTGTAATGTGTGTACATGTTTTGCCAAAATTGGCGTACAAAATTTAGGATGAGGCATTATAAATTTAATTAAAACAGATTTTTATTCGCATGCAACCACATTTGTTTTTGTATTGCAAAAACAAATATAAAATTAAGTCATATTCACTAACACATTTGAAAATTAGGAAGAGAACACAAAAAAGTCAAATTATAATTAAAATTCTTTGTCATTGAGAAAGTCAGCTATGCAGTAATAGCATTTTTTAACTAAGATTTTCTTTAGCCTCAGTTTAAATAAATTAAGGGTAGGTTTTTAAGGTGTTCGGTAATCCTATTATATATATTAGGACCCATGCAGAAAATGGTATTACGCATTATTTTCTTTTTTTCAGAATGTAGGCGAAGTTTATTTTTATTTATTTCGCAACTATTGCGTTGTACGGCATTGTTAACTAAGTTATAATTAGTACTCATGGGATGTAGACCACGATTTAGTTGCTTTTGGAGCTCCTAATTTATAATTGAACTCAGTACAGTTACTTACATGCACTATGTTCAAAAGTATAACATTTTATGGAAGTTGTTAAAATAACACCAAACAGATACACCGTGTTTTGTTCAAATTTCATTACAATCGCGCCTTTTTTCATTTTTCTGTATGCTGTCTGAGGTGGCAGTTTCGATTTTCGAATAAACTCTCTTCACAATGCCCGTATCTGTCCGTAATATGAATTTTCCTACAACTAAAGTTCCAAATCCAAATCACTTTACGCCCATGGGTGTTTCATACAACATTACAGCCCCAGGGATGGAATGCCTTGCTTTACGTCGAGATTGCGAGATATGTAATTGGACATTTTCGAGCCGGTGGGTATGAAAATGAATATACAATTATGTGAAACCCATACCGAATACGGTGGACTTAATGTGTATATAAGTGTAGGGGGACCGACGTCCTCGTCAGAATCGCGGGGAATCGTTGGATGCACGAAGCTAGTAACCGGTCCAAGTGGCGTTCTATGAGGGAGGCATATGTTCAGCAGTGGACGTCTTCCGGCTGATGATGATGATGATGATGAATGTGTATATACAATTATGTATACCCATACCGAATACGGTGCACTAAATGTTACTCGAATGCATAATTTTTATTTCGTTAAAGAAATCGCGGGTTGATTAGGTCCATGCCCCTTTATGAAGCCTTGTAAGGTTCGCTTGGGTGTTTATACCTACACGTATGTTTACAGAATTTTAAGAATGACATCACCGTCGTAATCTCCAGATAAGATACATTGATTGATAATGATTAATCTTGACATAAAACTCTCCTCTATTGTGATGTCATTACGGTCTATATTTAGATTAGAGTGAGTGGCATTGTGAAATATGCTTCCTGTGTGTTGTTTTACTGCGCAATAGTAGGATGTAAAAAAAAAGTTTTACGGCATTCTGACATTTTCGGGGCTGACCTTTACAACGTATTTGAATTTTTAATACACATGGCTAGAAAGGTAATTTTATCGATTGTCCCACTACTTACATGTGTAAGAACCTACTGTATTAATATACAGATTTGCTATAATCCATAGAGACCTACATTAAAAGAAAGTAAAAGAAACTTTAAGGATAATATGGATATAATACTCAATTTACTCAAAACAAGCGTCTTCGACCAATGTGTGTTACCAGTGATGACTTATGGCACTGAAACGTGGTCTCTTACTATGGGCCTCATATATAAGCTCAAAGTCGCACAACGAGCTATGGAAAGGGCTACGCTCGGTGTTTCTCTACGTGATCGAATCAGAAATGAGGAGATCCGTAGAAGAACGAATGTCACCGACATAGCCCAGAAGATTAGCCAGTTTAAGTGGCAGTGGGCAGGGCACAGCACGCAGAAAAGATGGCCGACGGGGCCGAAAGGTTCTGGAGTGGAGACCACGGACCGGCAAGCACAGCGTAGGACGTCCACCGACACGGTGGACAGACGACCTGATAGAGGTTACAGGACGACGTTGGATGCAGACCGCTTCCAACCGGTCCTTTTGGAAAATCATGGGGGAGGCATATGTTCAGCAGTGGACGTCCTACGGCTGAGATGATGATGATAAGTTGACTTTTAAAAAGGGGGAATCCTTAAACGACGCGTATTTTATTCAAAGTATTTATGCGCGCATACGTAATTTTGTAATGGATCATCCGTTTCTGATGTAAACATTTTTTTCGTATCTAGAGCGCTGTGAACTACTGTAATGCTAGATAATAAAGTAATTGCTAGTGAGAAAATGATTCGTAACGTAAAGTACCGTATGAGTATTAACAGTACAAAGTACAGCTCGAGCTCCCATAACACGATATACACGTTAATAGCGGTAAGCGATCGTTCAATTACAGTTGACAATTTGCTGATTACCTTTATCAATGTTGCATCATTTGCAGCGGTATTACGCACCTATCTTACTTGATAATCGGCCTTCGGGTTCCTGTTGACTGCAAATGTAACTGACTACGAAAAATTTTGCCAATGGGATTGCTTCATTTCGCTATCACGTCATATTATGGTATCCATCGTATTGGTAAAACTTTTCTCAGGTCACCGCTTAGCTCCTACGCTCATCTTTAATGAAATACAACCCATATTTTGTGTTTCATTTAACAAGCCTCATAGGCATGTATAGAAATGCATGATAATCCCTGTTTTTCTCGGCTGGGACACGGCGATCCTCTCATTGAGAATGAGAGGAGATTGGGCCTATATCCAACAGCGGGCCCAGTGCAGCTTGGTGGATAGGCTGCTCAACATCGTCATCATTTCAGCCGCAGGATGTCCACTCCTGAACATTCGCGTCCCACATATAATTCCAAAAGGACGGGTTGGAAGCGGTCTGCATCCATTCGTCGTCCTGCGACCATTATCAGGTCGTTTGTCCACTTTATCGTTGGACCCTACGCTGCGCTTGCCGGTCCGTGGTCTCCACTTCAGAACCATCTGACCCCATTGGCCATCAGTTTTGCGTGCATTTGCCCTGCCCAATTCAACTGGCTTATGTTCTGGGCTATGTCGGTGAGTTCGTCTACGGAACTCCCATTATCGGTCATCCATCCAAGTATTGACCGCTCCGAGGTTTGAGAGCTTCACAGTCATGCTTAGCTAGCAGTATAACAGTACTACTGCATCGAACTGATTATTTAGACAGTATTTTCCTTTGTATGCCTGAAACGTAATTAGTCTTAATCGCGTTTTGCCTAAACTTCATTCTTAAGTAGTGTTTGGCCTAAGTCGTTACTTGTCTAAAACATTAAACTGCTTATTTCTCACTGTACCTAAAACGTATACTACTCGTACCAATTTCGCAATCAACTTTAATCGCCATATGTATATATCTTAAGTGCGTTTTACCTAAAGTACATTCCACCTTGTCAATAAGGAAAACCACTGTAAACTCTTTTGAAGTATTTCTAGAAATACCTATTGAAAAGTATGAATTAATATTATCCGTCAACAATCGGATAATATTAATTTACACTTTTCAATAGATAATATAAAAGCAACACCATCGTGATGATTTGTGGATCTTTAACAAATTTTTAAGTCTACGACATTCTTTGTAATGAACACACACAAAAATATATATTTTGTTAAAAACAAAAAGGGCTTCTAGAATTTATTTAGGGTTGGCTAAGCTTATTAATTAAATAAGACAAATAAAGATGGTGCTTCTTTATGGCGGCGTACTTATAGAAAAATGTAGTGCATCTTTATAACTCATTTCCGCAAATGTGTTTTTGAATAAGCCGTGAATATCCACGCACATCAAATCAGGAAAAAACATTTATATAGTTATTAAGTCTATTACGTTTTAATTTCGTATCCAGTTCATTTTTCATTCATCCCTCATTTAGGGTCCCGTATTCAAAGGGTAAAACGAGACCCAATTACTAAGACTCCGCTGACCGACTGTCCGTTTTTCACCAGGCTGTATTTCATGAAACGTGATAGTTGAACATTTTAAATTTTTTACAGGTGATTTATTTCTGTTGCCGCTATATAACAACAAACACTAAAAACAGAATAAAAATATAATGGGGAATAAAAATATATCCCATACAACAAACGCGATTGTTGCTCGTTTTTGCTCGATATTGATAACGGCAAAAGGTAGACGCTTGAAAATCTAGAAATATTCACAGAATTTAATAAAATATTCTGTGTAAATATTGTATTCACTTTAAAAATAAATAATGCCACGGAACCATTCGTGCGCGTGTCCGACTTTCACTGGATCGGTTTATTTAATTTGTTTTGTTTTATTTTATTTTTTCGTTGGGCTTACAGCTATTATAAGAACACATTTATAATATAGGTACGGAGGAGCCATTTATAAGCCTCCACAATTAGCAACGAAGTATACCAACACAAATTTATATTATGGTTAGTATTTGTTTTCCACTCGCTTTATGTAACAAAAACCTTGCAATAAGGTTTCCATAAATAAAAATACGTATCACATCCATTAGCTGTTATCTCCAAAGGGATTAGGTGGTACCTTAAAAGCTTATTTGGACTCGTGCCAATCAAGTTTGTGTAGTTTTTCCTACAACTCCACTACGGTGACTCATTAACATTAAAATGCGAGGTTAATTTATGTTTAATGTCCCTCGCTACTCGCCAGTTGCCAGCCTGCTTTAGCTAATGTTTGTAAACATTTGTACGGATTAGGTAAACGAGATAAGCTTATCTTTAAGTGATGTCATTGTCAAACACCTTGAGAGTTTGATCCTGTTTTGGGATTTGGGCAAGATCTTTGTCAACTGTGACGCAGTTACTGTTTGGTTCTAAAGGATGGAAAAAGTTTGGTACTAGAACAGAGGCGGTAGCACAGTTTGCGAAAAAGTATTCGTATCGTAAGCGTCATTTGTTTTGCACGGTTTGGCGTATAAACAATGAGATATCTGTGTCTCAGTTGCCCTATATAATTAACAGCTTGTATTGTTTTACGTGAACGTTACGTTACATTTACGCAGTTATAGGCCCACAGGGATTGAACTCGCTATTTCAGACTGCCGTTGCCGTTTTGAAGCAATTATTAGCAGTAATATTAATTAAATATATGCCGTCATCTTACAAATTGACTTTTGGTTATGCGGTACAGTTCGCGGCTTAAGAATTGTAGTAGGCCAACAGGAATTGAACTCGTTATTTCAGACTGCCGCGTTGCCGTTTTCAAACAATTATTAGCAGTAATATTAATTAAATATTATATGCCGTCATCTTACAAATTGACTTTTGGTTATGCGGTACAGTTCGCGGCTTAAGAATTGTAGTAGGCTCACAGGAATTGAACTCGTTATTTCAGACCGCCGCGTTGCCGTTTTCAAACAATTATTAGCAGTAATATTAATTAAATATATGTCGTCATCTTACAAATTGACTTTTGGTTATGCGGTACAGTTCGCGGCTTAAGAATTGTAGTAGGCCAACAGGAATTGAACTCGTTATTTCAGACTGCCGCGTTGCCGTTTTCAAGCAATTATTAGCAGTAATATTAATTAAACATATGCCGTCATCTTACAAATTGACTGTTGGTTATGCTCTGTACAGTTCTCGGCTTAAGAATTGGACTGTTCATTATCCTCCCTCCATTTATGTCATTAAGACATAGGATAGCAAAAAGCTAACTATCGGCTCATTTTTAACATGAGATAGTTTCTATATGTGATAAAACCAAGCGCATAACTGGCGAAATATTGCTGTTTTATACACTTTTGCGGATCCTTTGAGGGCTGTAAAGGTTTGGTGATATGTAATGTAATATTTATTATAACAACTATCTACTGCCCATGACTTGAGAACTTCTTATAATATTTAATAATTGAACGTACAATTACATCTTTAGTTCAGCATACACAGTTACCTCTATGTCAAGGCGAACCTTTCTCGGCTAATTGGCTTAAAATTCTTGACTCTGACCTTGCAACCCTTATCTAACCCCCGAATTTGACCTTTCATATCAAATACTCATGTAATAAAATTGGGTCACGGCATTTGTTTAACAAGGTTCTTGCGTGGGCGTCAAGGCCGAGGTAAAATGCCCGGGATAGAAATGCCCAGTTCTCCTTAAATAGAGATATGAGATAGAGTGGACAGGGGGATATTGACTGAAGATGTAATAGAAAAGTTTTAATGTTCGTTTGGTAACTCATTGGCCCTAATCGGTGATCTTCGGTTTGTTTTGTTTGTTGGGAAAAAGATGAAGTGGTTTCGAAGGTCATGTAAAATTTAGACACATTGGAGATATCTGTAGCTGACAATAGGTATGTTGCTACGAGTAAAATACTTTCAATGTTTCGTACAGGAAAGCGAATTCCTGAACGAAATCCTTCCTTAGTTAAATTTTACAAATTAAAGACATGAATTGCCAAAATTTAAAGTAAAGCTGTTTAGGCTCTGCGTTATTGAAACAGTCAGTAACTAACAAGGACGTAATCATTAATGTTTATATACAAACATTATATTAATATTGAATTTTTATTTGGTATGGACCATGGAGACAAGTATACATATTGTATATAGATATCAGTCTACAACTATTACTTACATTAGTTTTCGTTTGTTATTTCTACTTGAGTAATATGAACCATAAAAAAGGTATTACTTCATATATGTTAAAGAAATAATTACCTTAGTTTTTAATTTTACCCGATTGCTCTTACATTATTAAAGACCAGAAAATATTTGGCTGTAAAAGAATAGTCAAAGAATGGTTATTGAACCTATCTTATGACGAAATTGAAAACCTGATCTAAAAACACGACAGCACATGCGCCTCATAGACGCACCATCCTTGCATACACAGTTCGACACACACACATAAATATGTAAATACACACAAATACACACAAACACGCATAGGTACACACCCTCCCATAAATAAACACACACACGCACACACACTTTTGTCCATTTTCTTAACCTACTTGTAGTTCTAATTGTAAATAACCAATATAATACTCGTAGTTTACTACTGGCACCAGCACCTTGATATTAAAAGTGATGCAGGATTTAATAATGCATTGTGTTAGTGTAGTCCGAAAACGTATGAGAGTATTAGAAATATAACATGTGAATATAAAGTAAAGAGAAGTGGTATCATTGTAGATATTTATATATTGTAAATCGTAGTAGGCAATCGCGTCTCTGAGCCCCAAGATACAGCGCTAGGCTTTTGCTTAGTTTGGGACTCAATGTTAACAGTTTTAGATATATTACAATTACTTTTTGTTAACCTGTGTACCACGTTCGTATGTCATTCTTAATGGAAATAAAAAAATATTTATTTTAAAATATATCGCATATTTTATTACCGATTTTTAGCGGCCTGGTGCTGGTTTGATATTATATCACTTGCTTATTTTTATATTGTTACTAGCGACTGCCTGCGAGCTCGTTCGCGTACTAGGGTCAGCCTTCGGCCTCGCTATGACCTCCCATCTTTTCTTTGATTAGATACTACACAATAATTAACATAACAAAAAAAGAATTAGGGAGATTGCTTTATTCGTTCCCAAGTTATAGCGTGACCAGGAGAAATAGGAGTTAATGTTGATATAAATAGATTTCGCTATAATATTTATGTTATCTATACTAATATTATATATAGGAAAGATTTGCATAAAAATGTATGTTTGCAACGATTAAACTAAAATACTACAGATTTCTAAAATTATTTCACCATTAAATGCAACATTGTCCATGAGTAATATTGGTTTATCACCATCATCATCCATCACTACGCGGGTGAAACCGCGGAGCGCAGCTAATAAGTTTATATTTCGTGTGTTCGAATAAATATATTTAATTTAAACTACTTAAGTAAACTATTTGTATTGAGCAATATAATTTGTTTGTATGCAGATTCTATGACGAGTGCAAGCGGAGGTACAACATCAAACTATGGAAAACGTTCACAGACTGCTTCAACTGCTTGCCGGTAGCTGCGATAGGTGAGCTACATTCATTTTTATATCACGGAATACATCTACAATAATAAATGTTCTTGTGATTGCGGATTGAATCCGGCTATCTAGAAAACTACTGTGTTTAATGGTCCTAATAATCATCTCAGGCGTACGATGTCCACTGCTGAAAATATTATGCCCACCCAATAGATTTCCAAGAGGACCAGTTGGAAAAATAATGTGTTATGGTAATGAAATTAAAGTAGTTGATTATGTAAGGTACAACACTATTGAGTCCTAATATACACTTGACACTGAAAAAAATGCCAAACAGAGCTGAGTAAAGAATGGATTCTATAAAATGGCATCCAACACTTAGGTTGAATATTGATTCCCCGCAAATAATAATAAACTAGTTGCGCCCTGTAGAATCACCCGCGTTATCCGGGATAAAAGCAAAGTCAAAGTAAAATCATTTATTCAATTTAGGCATCAAAGACGCACTTATGAACGTCAATTTTTCATTATAATGTACTTTAAAGACTCTACCGCCGCGTTCCAAAATATATAGAGCCTAATACCGAGAAGAAGCGGCAAGAAACTCGGGGCCATTTTTTTGTTTATAGATGTTTACAATGTTTCTACTTAGGTAGTACAAATATTACATTTTATGGATGGCAGAGTGACAGCTTGCCAGAAGTGGAGTATTCCAAGCATCTTTGTCTTCTATATAATGTCAGACTGTATCGCCAATATCTTAAATGAAATAACAAATGTTGGCTTATTATTAGCTTCAGTGTGTTGCCTTACAAATGAGAACATAATAATGGTATCAGTAGGGGAAGACACGCTATACTTTAAAATCTTAATGTAGTAATTTATGTAGATCCTGGAGTGATCAGTCCCAAGCTGTTTTATCCTCCACGTAATCCGAAATTTTGTAATAACCTTTATGACAGAGTTTAGTTTTAATAGTAATATTATTAGATTCGTATATACATTGTCCCATAAACGAATGACTTATTCTGGGGAGACGCGTTACATGTACGGATAGCTTGTGCTTATTCCGCGGGTTGATGGAATGACATCACTCCTTTTATTAAAACTGTTAATGTTTTTCTTTACATACATTAGATTTTCATAGATAAACTGAGAGACAACAGAATGTTTATGTCTTTAATTAAACTTCTGTCTAAGGGAAACTCTGGGAGCTAAACTGTAGATAGCTCGTATAGCCCTTTTTTGCAGTATTAAAATAGAATTATGATCTGCAGAACATCCCCAGAGCAGTATGCCATAAGTCATAACGCTATGGAAATAACTAAAATAAACTATTCTAGCTGTCTCTACAGCAGTTAATAGTCATATTTTTTAAACAGCATATTGTGTGTAGGTTAATGCTGGATAATATGGCCTATTACTACTCATTATGAATTAGGCTTGATAGCCAGACCGACTACCAGTCCGATTTGAAAAATCCTCATTGTATATATGATTAAACAGTGAGATTTTTTCAAATCGGACTGGTAATTCCAAGGATGGCTAAAAAAATCGCTTTATTATTTATAGTATGTATAGATTTACCTCCTGAGTATCGTAAATAAAAATCTTTGCATATTTCCTTCATATCACATGCGCTGCTGCTACTTAGAAATCAGCGACCCGAAGTACTTTAATACTGGCTTTATGTTTCTTTTTGAAACCCGTTTGTCTCATTTATCGAAAATTCTTTTAACATCCTTTTTAGGTTTCATTATATTCGAGTTTCCATATAAATCACTCAACACGATCTGAGCAGGCCCTCGATATCTGGTATCCTTGTTTCGCATTACCAAACTGCGCATCTGTCGGTCGTTCACCTTCAAAAGCTTTTATCTCTCGCACTTGTTTCATCGAATTATGAAACAGCAGATAGCACGCGTTATCCGTCCTCGACGTAATCCAGTTTTGTGCCAAAATGTGCTTTGTAGGTATTTTTTAAGTCTATGTTTTTGGGGTTATATGATAGATAGTATTGAAAGATTATTGAGAAAGAAGATAATACGGTACACAGTCGTATCACGTTTTATTATCTTGCACATCACTTGAAAGTTTAATATCAATTACTGGTTGCCCCCTGCGGCCATATGCGCTATGCCACAGAAACATTTTTTTTTTCAAGATTGAGGAAGTACCTATCCTATCTTTCATTGCAGGCCCCGCAGGGCTATTGTGTATCTCAGTTGCTAACATATGTTGATTGAAATCTTGAATAATGGCGGCTCTATGCCACTTTTGACAACCCCAGTAAGCAAAAATGTTAGTACAGTCCCACCATCTTATAGATGATAGCGTTGCCAGTGGAGATATTGGGTATTGCAACCTAAGAAATTCACGAGGAAAAAAGAGAATCGAACACTCTTTAATCTGCAAATTTTGCAATTATAATCCTACTAATATTATACACGCGAAAGTTAGTAGGTATGTATGAATGTATACTGTAGTTTCAATTTTGCCCACCTGAACAGATAAGTTGGTGCCACTAAAAGTTGATGAGTGAAGCTGACTAAAGTGACATAGAGCTGCCATTTTGTTTCGATTTCAATCAACATTTGTTGTAACTAAGATAAATAATAGCCCTGATGTATAATAAACATTAGCAAACCGTTTCATACATAATAATATTTCATTATAATCTTTGATTTAGCCCAAAATGCTAATTGAGTTTATGTACGGCCTACGCCTTATTTATGTTTACTTACGCCTACTAACCTACGTAAGACAATCATTTTTTTTATGAAATAATATGATGTAATGTAACATTATTCTGGATAACTATCTAACAGCGTTATTGATATTAATGTGAAATGTCTGAACGTTTGCAGCCATATAAACTACAATTTATCGTCTAGACCAACGAATTGTCCTCTACATTTCTCTATATGGTCGTGTTTAGGGGATTCGAGAAAGCAGACTAAAATCGAGTAATATTGATAAAATCTCTCTTACAATGTTTTTGGTGACCCTGCCTGTTTACCATATGCCATTATTGTTAATTATTATGAAATCTGTCAAATGACTGGAAGGTGCAAACTTTATAAAATTTTAAAATGACGAATATGCGTAATTTGGCTTCGAATTTCCCTGAGTTAGAAGTCACTAGTTATTTTTAAAGTTAATAACACTAGCTCAATACCCAAATCTATGTAGATATCTGGGCTAATGGCTGCTACAGATCCCTTCCCTCTACATGGGTCGTATTCATCCGTGTGGTCGTTCGTTAAGGCCGTGTTTTTACGTTTATTGATTTTTCCTCATCCATTTCTTAGAACAAGTACCATTCACTTTTTGATCTCTCAAACAAACACTAGCTTGATCACACAATGCTGGTTTTCGTAACCAAAGGGTAAAAAGAAGCATTATTGCTGTTACCCTGGTTTCACTGTTTATAGAAATTTTAAAATGAGATGGATATTCATTATGTATCGATGGACATTTGAATTTGAAGATTTCTACGAGCATTTCGCTCTACGATCAAAAGAAAGCCGAAGTCTATTTTTATTGTATGTGCCCCATCTACCTCCATTCCAAATTTCATCAAAATTGCGCCAGCCGTTTGAGCGTAAGAGAATAACAAACATCCATTCATCCATAAATACAAACTATCGCGTTAATAATATTAGTAAGATCAAACTAACTAACAAAAAAGCAACCAACAAAAATTTTCGAAGTATGACGAATTCAAGACTCAAATTTATCGATTGGTAAGTTCGGTACTTGCACTACGGGCTCGAATAAAGCAAACATAGTTCAGAACAAACCTTTAATTGTTAATTAGCTTCTACCAAGGCCAAGGTTTCAAGCAACAGCCATGAACATTTTAATGACGTGCCGGTTGTGCCTCTATGTATATTGTGGTCGCCTGTATCTATGTCTATGTATCTATTCCTTGTGCCCATCCAGCCATATCTAGCAGATTTTTCTCTAAATATTGTCCAGTTTGCGAGTTTGTTCGGCTCTGATTCGATGACACGCTTAGCGAAGCATTCATTGGACGAACTGTGCATCGCTCGTATGAACTTGCGAGTTGGTTTGTTTGTTAGAACACATGGTTATGTTTTACATGAAAGAATATTAGAAAACTATCTGCCGATGTAATCATACGTCGGTAAGTGATATAGTATGACCTATATCCGTAATATTAATTTTGATACCTTTTACGAAACTACCGTAAATCAGGAGCGTTTTGTAATAAGCTTGGAATATTCATACTTACTCTCGTACTCCCACTGACACAGAACGGTCAACCAAATTGAATGGTAAGGCTGCACTTGCAATAATGATTATTTTAAGAGATGTACGGATGTTAAGGGAGTACTGCTGGGCTATTATGTATCTCAGTTGCTAACAGATGTGGATTGAAATTTGAAAAAATGGCCACTCAATGTCACTTTTGTCAGCTTCAGTGATCAAATTACTAACATTTTTGCTTACTGGAGTTGCCAAAACTGACATAGGGCCGCCATTTTTCAAGATTTCAATCAACATTTGTTAGCAACTGAGATACATAATAGCCCTGCGGATCTTCAAAAATTTGACATTGGAAGAATGAAACTTACGGCCCGTCCCAATAATCTATCTATCGCCGGTTTACCTTACTAGAGTTAGATATTTGACACTATTTGTATGGAAGTTATGTCAAATTTCTATCGGTAGTATGGTAAACTGTGGATAGATAGATTATTGGGATCCCCCATTAGTGTAAAAAGTCACGTTAAAGTACGCGAGTTGAGTAAAATATTTAATACCACGTCATCAAAACTTGAACTTGAACAATTATTTTAAGCTTGCAATACTGACGTGGTGGTATCAAATTTATTGGTAAGGTTGAAACTAGACTACTTTAAGAGGTGGGTGTTTAAAGTTTTTTGCGAATGTTTGTGAAACCTTATTGTTAATTAAAGTTTTAATAAAGAATGCTCCCAGTGAGTACTGTCCTTTAAAATGCCTGCGATAATTTCCGGGCCGCGAGCGACGCGCATAAAACTGCGCGGCTGAATTTGATATTCAATTCAATTTCAAAGAACTTTATTAAACATAATAACATACAATACTTTGTGTACTAATAGTGTAAGTTAATGACTTTGCTATTGGCTTAAGGCGAAACGAGTGTAGATTACGACCAAATTTCATGATTCGACTTCGCGGAAACTTAGTTTTTCGACGCTTAAACCTCATAACCGAAGTTCGAAAAAAAACGTAGTGTAAATTGAATATACGTTCTTATGAACTATGGGAGCCAAAACACGACGTGCAAACTTAGCTCTATAGAAAAAAATCGGCAACATTCCCTAAATTTTGCAATTTTTCTTACGTGCTACGTGGGAAAAAGCATTTTTATTCAATTATGGGCAATTATATCTCACTCCTTTATCATTAAAATTTAATCATTTGATTGTACGAACTAAATATAAAAGTTAGCACGTTTTTAGTTTCATCTTCGCATTACATCGTTCAATCTGATAAGCAATTCTCAACCTTATATAAAGCATCGTAAAAGTTTTTAAAATTAGGATTGGACCGCGCCTTAAAAAGACCATCTCCCCAAACCACTTGCAATGTTTGATACTTGAGAACCATCGGTGTCATCACAATGAAAAATTTCAGAGAATCATCACGTTACACAACACATTTCTACAAACCACTCACGATGTTTGCCAACCTCGCTCATCGCGTTTTTATCATTCCAACATGAAAGTATCCGCGGTTTATGCTACGTAATCCCTGGTATAAACAAAACCTGTTTATCTCGTATTTTTGGTGTGAGATACCATTAATACATTTAAAAGTATTATTACACTGTAATAGCGAACAAGGTCAACCATACTTTAGTTTGAATACGCACCATTTACCCTTTTACAACGAAATGTAATGAAACGAAACGAAATGAAAATCTATTAGACTAGCTGACCCGCCAGCGGCTACGTTCGCGTGGCCTCGCGGGCTACGGTAATTACAGATTTTTAATTATCCCACGGAAACTCTTTAATTTACCGGGATCTAAAATAATCTATATGTTGATCAGGGATGTAAGTACCACCATACGAAATTTCATTTGAATCGGTCCAGTCGTTTCGGAGATTAGCCCGTACAAACAGACAGACAAACATACAGAGAAACAATTAATTTGAAATAGTAATTTTTAAACATTCGCGATTTGAACACATATTTTATGTTATATTAACGGGGCTTAATCGCGTTAGTACGAGTAATAGTATTGCATTTTTGCAGAGTCCGCTCGTGACCACGATCAATGCAACTTGAGCGAAACGTCGAGGTAAATAAATCCTATTACTAACGCGATTATGCCCCGTTAATATAATATAAATTAATTTGAACTTATTTTTCACTCCTTACATCCGCTGACTCGGTTTTAGCATAGTTTTCATTGTACAAAAATTTTACCTCTACAGTTTATAATATGTAGTAGTTTTTACATCCCTCGTTTTACCCCCTTAAGTCATCACTGAAGCTCCAAAAACAAAGAACTTTTGAAAAAAAATATCCCCCGTTTTAACCCCGTAAGTCAATAAATATTGAAATCATTTTAAACTGTCCAAATGCTAATTTTCACCACTGTATATTCGAAAACACAAAACTTTCCATATAAACGTTCACCCCTCCATTTCACCCTATTAAACCACCACTATCCAAAAAAAAATTTGCGCCAACATTTTTTATTATGAATGACCTATCTATCCAAATACAAATTTTCACAACTATAAGTTCAAAAACAAAGGAGTCTCATACAAATGTTTTTTACACCTTAGGGGTTGAATTTAATAAAATCCCGTCTTAGTGAGCACCTACGTCCTAAAAAGAACCCGCATGCAAAATTTTAAACACCTAGCACTCGTAGTTTCTGAGATTTCGTGATGAGTGAGCGAGTGACCTTTCGCTTTTATATATAGGATGTTTGGTAGAGGGACCGACAAACCAAATGAGCGTGTTCGGGGGACCACTTGGAGAATACAAGTTGGCCAAAAAAAATCCCCGACCCCCCAATATGTTTAACTTTTTTTTGTGATTTTTCCCTTTTTCTCCGAAATTGTATTTATTTACCACCATAACATTTGTAAAATCTGTTTCAGACCGGATGTTTTTCGTTGAATTTGGTCTCTAATACACCTTCAGGCCACGCAAAGCAAAATTGGTACAATATTGGAGAAAACAAGAAAATTCACAAAAAAAGTTTTAAAAAAATTGGGGTGTCGGGGTTTTTTTTTGCCAACTTGTATTCTCCAAGTGGGCCCCCAAACACGCTCATTTGGTTTGTCGGTCCCTCTACCAAACACCCTGTATATAGATTATACCGTTGATGGACGGACATTGGTGATTGTGGACAGAACACAACAGTATTGGATTGGCGTAACATCTCACCTTCTTATATTATAAAAAGAATTTGCTCTCCGTTAGTCTCGCTAAAACTCAAAAACGGCTGGGTTTTTTATTTAAAGTAATCTGTTTTTTGTTTTAATCGCTCTTATACAGGGCAGATTTAAAAATAAAAATAATCAACATCATCCATAACCAACGCAGGCGAAACCGCGGGGCGCAGCTATTATACACTGTACGGATTTTGCAACATATCTGAAAAGGTATGGCAAAACGTTGATGAATAACTCATCTCATTAATTTGGTACAAATACCAAACGCAAAAAATTTAAGAGGAAAGTAAAACTGGACTTTGTTTTCTCTCGAATTATACATTCACTCATATATACGTCGCATCACAATAATTATGAAATTCAAAACTTTGCGAGTCATTATCTGTTTGCTAGTTCAAGCTGAATTGACTCAACTGATTTGGATGAAATTCGAAATCGAGATAGATTAAGGGATAAAAAGTAGCCTATGGGTGTCCTGAGTGGATTAACCAATAGACTTCTTTTATCCTGGGTTATAATACAGGCTACTTTTTATGCTGGTTCAATAAACACACAGGTTACTTTTTATTTATTATCTGTCTCTATCAAAAACCCAAAACGTGATGTGCTCAAGAGTATATTGGTTACTATTACGAGTACAAAAAAATTGTCAGTTAATCATGCCTAATTTTGTAGTTGAAGATAATATATATATATATACTCTTTATGGAACACATTAAAATTAAACAATCAAAGTTGTACAGCTTAGAAAAGTGTAACAATAGGCGGTCTTATTGCTCAAAGCAATCATTGTACTATTATATCAAAAGAATAATTTTCAACATTACTTGTTATTAAAAGTAATACATGTTCACTCGATCCTCTAATACACGAAGCAACTGTAATATCTAATACAATGATGATAAGTATGAGTATCACCTGGCTGTTGATATACAAGCCACCAGCTTAGTTAGTTCAGGAGGCCAATTCTGTTATTTCACAACGTTCAACAAGCTATACCGCTGCGACTGCAGTTCAACTGCGGTAGTCGTTCGATACTTTGGCAAAAATCCATTCTACTATTTCTGTAGACAAATTGTATTGTAGCGTCACATAAACATAACATAAACGCTACTTTTTAGTAAATATATAATTGACACTACTATTTACTAATATGAGTTTACAACGCGTTCATGATCTATCGACATGGATCTATGGACATTAGGACAACATAAAGTTTTGATAGATCGTTGGCATCAATAGAAACGTAACTGCAGCTGAACTGGTTTTCGATAGCAGAATAAGAAAACTCATAAAAGTCGCTGTTCAGCTACGGTTCGATTGCAATTTTATTAGTGGAATCGACCCCCAGATACTCTTAAATTGCCATCATCATCATCTCAGCCGTAGGACGTCTACTGCTGAACATACGCCTCCCCCATAATTTTCTAACCGGACCGGCTACTTTTATTAGGTCGTTTGTCCACCTTGTCGGACGACTTACGCTGCTTGCGCGTCCGTGGTCTCCACTCCAGAACCTTCCCAATCCATCGGCCGTTCTGCGTGCTATATGGCCTGCCAACTGCCACTTCAACTGGCTTATCTACTGGTATATGTCGGTGACTTTCTTTTGTCTACTGTTATGAATATAAAATATATCTAGAACAAACAAACATATTTGTATTTTTTTAATAGGTTTGAATCGATAATGTAGTGCAAGCTAGTTGCAGTATGTAGTTAGTATGGGCATAGTTCATTGGCGTAAATAAAAAGGCTTAACATATCTGACCGCATAGCTCTCGCGTGGACTCAGACCACAGGTTATAAAGCCTGTTGATGGCTCATGCAATTTCTCCTAATATCATGATTCACCGGGGCGGGCAGGGGGTGAAGGGGGCGAGATAACAGATAAGTACTATTACCTATCCTGTAACAGGCAATTCTTGCGATTGGTCGATCATTAGGATGAAGCATCATACTGAGTTATAAGTTTAGTGATGTGGTACAACGACTAATGAAAATAATAACAAGTCGATAAAATTCAATAAGTGCCTTTCAATTTAAAATGCGATGATAGGTACGTATCATCGAATTCTTAATCCACCTAACAATTCAAAAAAAATAATATCTATAACCAAACTGACTAACTCGCAGTCAGTCGCAGTGGGCTAGTTGGCGGTTTTCGGCCTGTAATTTTCGTGTTGATGGGTAGTCTTTGGCTCAGACATAAGAATTCTTGGAAATGCAAAGTTATTAAAAGCCACGGACTTTTTAACCGACTTAAAAAAAAGTAGTTCTATGTTCGACTTATTTCTCGCCAGTTTGTGGACCGATTCTCTAAATTAATTTTTATTTGAAAGAGTAGGCTCTTTGAAACCGTCCCCGTTCTTTGGTGTCGAGTGAGAAAGTACTAGAAGTCGTCAAATCCAATTACTGCTCATTGCATTGTCGACTGTATTACTAGACCGTACATGAAAGCTTCCGAAGTGGTCCCATTTAAATTTCATCAAATTTTACGGTCTGTTTTTGAGGTACACTCCAATATCTGAAAAGAGTTTCGCCTAACTTGATGCTTTTCTTATTGACTGTGGATGACAATCGATCCCGTAAGTAGCTAGATTCGCTAAATGGAGTGAAAAATGATTTTGCCAAAAAAAAAACAATTAAAAGTCGGGACCATTTAAAAAAAATGCTAATTAACTACTATAGACCGTTTAGGAATTAATAGCAGCTTCTGGTTTTTTGTAACATCGTTGGTGTGCACTCTGCTCAACCTATTGCATTGACTACGAGTATATAACTGCAACAAAAGTTGCTGAAAACACTAGTCCCTTTACTAGCCTCTCAAGTAGCATGATTGATGAACAGCATCTAGCTATAGAATAGGTAACTGTATTTTTCAAGCAATGTAGAGCATGGCTCGTCATCAAACTGAGTCCTACTTATTTTATCTGTGTCATAGAAGACGGGGACTATCGCGGTTTCTCAACAATGCGTCACACAAACAATAGTGACAAACTAACAAGCGTGCCGCAGAATATGGTGCCATTTGAACCGTATCCATGGCAACCGCCACGACGGTATTATGCAGCAATGCATTGCAAATTATTCTCTGTGACTGGCACTAAAGGATCGATGACCCCAGACAAGTTTAACGCCAGTTATACACACAATAAATTTCGGCGTTACTATGCGCAAATTTTTCGAGTACGATATTGAAATAATAATATTTGGTGATAATTGCATTGAAAAATACTTCTTGCACAAAATTCTATGTAAGCCCATCCATCCATCCCCATTCCATGTAAGTCCGTAATAAATTCATGTTTGATGTGTAAAGAACTAAACTAACCAATCTACAAGCATTACACTCGTAACCCTTCGCGTCCCAGAGACGTATATATACGTCTATATACTGTATATACTCGTACGTCAGTTTCATTCATAAATCTTTTGTTTTAATTATCACGGTATATGAAGGATTAAAATATTAGTACACAGTCTACACTGAGTACCTACATAATCAGCTTATTACGTTCCCACCGCTGGGAGTGATGGGACTCCTGCTTTTTTAAAGCTCTGAGTTTTTATTGTCTCGCAGTAGT
Source organism: Selenia dentaria (assembly GCA_917880725.1). Classification (NCBI taxonomy): domain Eukaryota; kingdom Metazoa; phylum Arthropoda; class Insecta; order Lepidoptera; family Geometridae; genus Selenia; species Selenia dentaria. The sequence goes on along the minus strand of OU862896.1, from coordinate 3,233,992 downwards.
TATGAAAAGTAGAGTATGCACCTCGAGGATAAAGCCTGTCTTCGTCTTGAGCGGCTTTAACCCCTCGCTTCGCTCAGGACTCTACATAACTTGAGCCTTCCTCTCAGAGAGACGAGTTGGACCATAATCCACCATGCGGCCCAGTATGCCTTGCCAACCCATGTCGAAGTTTTCGGTCCACCCGAAGGCTTTCGACAAACCTAACGACTGTAATTGTACTAAAACAAACAACCAGGACCAACAGCTTAACGTGCTCTCCGAAGCACGGAAGCGCTCAGTTGAATAATGACACTTGCACACAACCATCCAAGTCCTGACCGCAGCAAGCGTTGTTTAACTTGTTGATCGGTTGAGATCGCCAAGTCAAGCTCCGATGGTGATTTCTCTTCTTCTTTTTAAGTAATGTTTACATATTTTATAAAAAAATAATTTATTTTAATTATAAAATCTGTTAACTTTAACAATGTTAACTAACATAATTAATGTAGTTTTAATAATAATAAGTTAATGTAGTAACTAAAGTTATTGGTGTTGTACCTACTTGTTTCTGCTGTATGTATCATTGTACATTATTTGCTGTGGTGTGGTTGATGTCCAATATAAATATACTCTTTCTTTCTTTCTTTCGATGGGAACGCTTCATAACTGAGTGTTCTCTAGGAAACATTGTAGTATAGTAATGGATAAAGATTAAAGATACATTGGTTGTTTGTTCCGTGACTTGTTTATTGATTTATCATTCCCTATATCCCTATTTTATTATGTAAAAGCTGTGAAAGCGCGGTTTCATCCGTGTGGTAATGGATGATGATGATGAAAAGTATCCTATGTCCTTCCCGGGATAAAATCTACCTCCTTGCCAAATATCAGTTCAGACGTTTAGGCATGAAAGTGTGACAAACACAAACTCACTTTCTCATTAATATTAATATTGCGGCATTTCTGTATCATCTCATATGAATGCCGTGCAAGATCATGACATGTTATTTTAGTTCAAAAATTCTTGTGAGTATGACACATATTTATTTAATATCAAAACCGACTCAGGTCAGCCTGCGTTATCGACCTAGGTTTCGGGCATGATCGCCACTGATCGCCGTCTTGCAGCGATAACCCCCTGTGGATGGGTATCTTACATGCCCGAAACCTAGGTCGGTAACGTCGGCTAATAACGTGAGTAGAGTTGGTTGATATTTAATGAACAAGAACACTTTACCGAACTCTTCGGGGAAGCACTGGCGTGGTATGAATAAAACGAAAAGAAATGTATTTCTAGCTAAGTTTTACAAAGGAAAGACCAATAACCTTTTGTTCCCCACTTTCGTTGATCCCAGTAGCACTTTCATTTTTTATCCAAAGTACCGGCAAAATGTAATCCACTTGGCACGCTGGGATATTGGCCCTAAATTTCTTATCAACGACGCTTGATGGCTAATTTATCTCGGGAGATTACTGAAAATGTGTTCTTTGAGTTTATAATAAAGCCTCTTTAGGTATTATGACGACCTTCGAAAATAATAATTTGGATATACGATTTTAGCTATTTATTTTAGGGTTCCGTACCTCAAATGAAAAAAGAACACTTATAGGATCACTTTGTTGTCCGTCTGTCTGTCAAGACCCTTTTTCTAGCACGTCCGCGGAACACGTTGAGGAATCAAGTTGAAATACACTATCAAATACTGCGGACTACAACAATTAAACAAAGGAAATAATCTGAAAACCGTAAATATGTAGTCTATTAAAAAAAGTGAATTTATTACAAACTTATTATTTACGGTTGGTGATGTAATCGTATCTAGGGTCCGAATTGCAAAGTTAAGTTTGTGTTTCAACCGAGTTTGTCTGTAGTTACAGCAAAAACAATAATTATGCTTTCTTAATAAATAATATATATAATAATATAATAAATAATATAAATAATAATAATATACATAACGATTTCTTTCCAAGGTCAAAATTACCTCTAATACGCTATATAATAACGATTTTATTAATGATTTCAAGTGAATCGGTCTCAAAACTATTCTTGATCAAATTCGTGCACTTAGTTTATAAATGACAAAAAAAACTGTAAATGATGAGCGGAAGGACTGAACGATCTTATAAAGGTTATTTTGCATACACTACGGATCCCTAAAATTGTCATGTTGTGTAATCTTTTTATCTTCTACAGCGTGAAGTTTAAAGGCAAGCAGGTACTTCTTATTTCTGATAAGAACCAAAAATTTTTTGTAATGTTAGCTTTAGTTTCCGCTTTCCGCTTTAGATTAGACGTGTAAACTGAATATGCCACAGGAAACGCATATATTTTACCATTCAGTTTATTTTTTTAGATTCATATATGTATTTTTTTAAATATGTACTAGTATACCGCTAGTGATATAGTTATTAGGTTATTCCGGCCTCTGGGGTAGCTGCTCGTGTAAACTACTAACGGCCGATGCCCATAACCTATCTATCGTCGGATTACCGTGCTAGATATACTCGTAGATATTTGTCATTATTTGTATGGACGTCATGTCAAATTTCTATCAGTAGTAGCGAAACTGGATAAATAGATTATTGGCACCTGCCGTACTTTGGACTGATTACTCCAGGATCTATCTACTCGTGTATTACCATGTCAAAGTGTAGCGTGTCTTGCCCTACTGTTACCATTATTATGGTCTCTTTTGTAAGGCAACACACTGGAGCTAAAAATAAACGAACATTTGTTATACCTATACATTAAGAAATTGGGGATACAAAAAATCTAAAAAGACAAGCCCGCTGAGTTTCTTGCGGGATCTTCTCAGTCGTCTCAGTCGTGGTCGCGTTCCGATCCGGTTGTCGATTTAAGAAATAATAATGTAATATGACAATTTGTAAGTAGGCCTGTGATTTCATTTCATTTCGTAAGTAAATAAGGATAACAAGTATCTAATGTCTCAATTCATGAAGTATTTATTGGACCTGCGTAGAATAAAAATCCGTTAAACCCTTTCAAAGTTAAATGGAAACAAACACACACACCCCCAAAGCACACACACGTACATTTTTATATTTGTGAGACGAATTTTGTAGTCGATTATACTTTCAAAACTGGATTTGTTAAATTAACTACACATGGCGCAATTCCTGAAAAATAGTATGATATCTGAGAAATCTATTGTATTATTGGCCAATTATGGCGAATGGCGAGTCTACGGGTTAAATTTTAAGCAGTCATCTTGTCCAACTGTTTATTAGAGGAAAAGCGAAATATAAAATGTATGTCGCAAAGACGGCGACGAAATTCGAAAGACTGTCGATTTTAATGTTAAAACACAATAGACGGTGAAAGCATAAATGACGCAACACTATCACAAATGCAGACTCATTATACACAATAACACACTTAACGAGTGTTTAACGGACTTCTCAGGCGCATCTATAATAAAGCGATATTAAAAGAGGACCGAATAACCTATGTATACACACATTTAACATCTTATAGTTTTAATTCCGGTACTGATATATATAGGGACTAGACTTCGTATTTGAGGTATCCGTATAAGAATCCGGCGCGGTCAGGTCTAGAATGCGTGTAGGAAATCAGTTTTTTTATAGATAGATAGATACTTAACACTTTATTGAGACACCACATTTATGACTTAATATTAGACAATAAAATAAAAACAATGCCTAAAACTAGGTGCAACAATGGACGGTCTTATCGCTCAGAGTGATCTCTTCCAGACAACCCAACTTTTATACTGGTTCTTTAAAGTGACTTCCTCGTCTGATGCTGCACTATTACTGCGCCACCCTTACGATGACCTGAGAGATGATTATTGATGTCGCTATCTTTACATATTTAAAGAATGTTCCCTTTGCCGTCGATGCGAATTGTAAGAGGCAATGAAACCCAACTTTCTAGGTGGTAGGTCCCTTGTGCAAGAAGAGGTCATCTTGCTAGGTATCACAGTCCAGGTATTCAGCCTCGAACCAATTGTGCGTAAGTACTAAATATCATCGTGTTAGGATATGAAGGACACTGCAGGATGTCAAATGACTAGGTGAATGAGATTCCAAAACCAATATCTTAGGGTGATGAGCGCTGTTCTAAGCTAGATGTGACACTGCAACTGCACTTAAGGCGCGCTCGTACCCTGATTAAAGAAAAAGTTGAATTTTTAAACACGTAGTGTAACGAAACAGATTGATAGTATATTATGAAAAAAATTCAAAGGTTAGAAAAGGAATAGGAAAAGAGTAATAACCGAATAGAATTTATAAATATAACTCTCTTTCAGCAGAAAAAAATCCTGAATAGTTCCACAAAAATAAACTTTCACGTCCAAACTCTCAGAATTTTCAGCAATAGCACTATGTTTTTTTAGGTAATACTTAGCCAACGTATAGTACTAAAGTAATAACCAGCAGTTTTTTCAATTGTATTAGTATATATCGAAAAATATAAAGAAAACGTACAAAATAAACGCATTTTCGCATTACATCGTCCAATCTAACAAGCGATTTTCAACCTTACGTAAAGCATCGTAAATTATTTTAAAATTGGGGTTGGACCGCGTCTTAATGGTATAAAAATCTTGTTCAAACCTAAATCTTAAAAATAAAAATTACTATTTTCAAACTCTGAAGTTATAAAGTGCAAAATCTTTTAAAATCGCGTCATAGCGCTCGCTGTTAACAGTGACGCCTCTGATTAGCAAATGTTCTAAAATATCGGAAATTATACAAACAATAGGCGTATGGTATAGTATACATATACAATGGTACCGCTTTTATACCTTTATTTACAAATAGTTACCGTTTATTTGTATATTTGGTCCTTGACTATAAGGAAGCATAGTAAGGAAGAACATCAACCTCGAAATGTTTATATTGCCGAGCCCCTTCCTTCCGACGGCTTAGCAGATCGTGAGAAGAAATTTAATTTCAATGCGAAAACAAAGCAGCCTTGCGTCTTGGAGATAGTGCGTTGAAAGATGTTTGCTTTGACAAATATTTGAGCGTTTATGAAGGTATCGAGTATTCGTTATTTTAAGAAAAACCCAGGAAGAGGCGCTGTAATATGTACATTTCATAGTCTTCTTATTTTCACATCGTTCTGTTCACAATATTATCTCTGTCTTGCTAAAAATGCTCTTGTCATGTAAAAAAATCGAGGTGTGCTGCTCAGTTCCTTCTCTAGGATAAATCAATATTTTCAGTTCATCATTTCAATTCAATCTTTTCCACTTTGTTTACATTGGACACTGAGCGTACTCAGTGGAACCACCATAAGTGTAACGTTACGTGTCGTTCACGTAAAACAGTACAAACTGTCATGTATCTAGGGCAACTGTGACACAGATAACTCATAGTTTGTGCACCGAAGCGTGACATGTTGACGCTTTCGATACTAATACTTTTACGCAAATTGTTTGTGTTACGGCCTCTGTACATCTATGGTCTCTTGTTTGACGGATGGTGATGAGACTCGGCTAAGATCATCGCTTCATCTAGTCCGGGTACTTGGTGCCGTATTACAGAACGCTCAGCAGTGAATCCAGGCTTAAATACAGATTTGAATAAATTTTGTATGGCATTTACTGTCAAATCTTCTCATAAGTTGAGATTCATACTCAACGGAATATGCCACAGCGGAGCTTGCATTGTCATTTTGAACTTGTCAACGATGTTAAGAAACGACCAAGTCGTTGCTCGGTTCCGATTTGGATGGGTGACCGTGGCAGTTTTCAACTGAACGTTTCTGTGCTCCGTGTGTAATCTTCGCAGGGCCCGTTCAGCCGTCGGTACCGCAAAGCAGTCATTAGGCTATCGTAGGTTGATAGGTTGGAAAAGGCCTTCTGACGGCCTGAAGTCTTAAGAGCCGCATTGGGACCACGTGGTGGTGGGGTACGGCTCATACCTGTACTATGTGCATTGTACATAGAGGAAGACAAGATTCCCAGCAATGGAAACGAAATCACTATACTCATCAAATCAGAGACATCGGCTCAGTTGCTGCAGAGCCCTTCAAAAGCGTCAGCATTAGTCTAAAAATCAATCGCACTAAATAAAAGTATAATATTGACCTAAAGTATCGTGTGAAAAATTATTCCCAAAATAGAACCCATTAGGGAGATAACCATCAACTTATTAGACTAAACAAAGCGATGTTATGTTGCCATAGAGTATGCATGATAACACGAAGTCCACTTCAGCCATAAACCTAATTTGCTAATTTCGCTAACTCACCTCGTGGCTTGTTAAATCAATACCATCATAAATACAACACCGCGGTGACGCAAGTGCTCGTAACTGTCTAATCAAGATAATGGCGAACACATGGTACTGCTAGAGATTGACACAGGGTGTGTTGGACAATCAACTGACGGTCAAGGGCACGGTATATGCGGTATTTATGCTTTGTACTTACTAGTTTTTTCTTTTTACTTTTTAAGTGGACGCGTGCAGTTGTACATTCTTCAAATCTGTCAAATTTAGAAAGAAAATTAAATATACTCTGATGGTTGCATCCCATCCTGGGTCACCGACCGAGGCATTTATCCGAGCATCGAAGTTATCTATCTCTACATGAATTTAACCGTTGTGTGAGGACGTCATGCTAACGTCAAGCATGAGGTTGATCTCGCAATGTGACTTGCATGCATTTTGCATTGAATGCGCTCCAAAATGGAGCTGCGTTGCGTTGCCGAACACTTAACCTGGAGATGGAGGGCCACAGAAGAGTAGGTGTGGGCAGTAATTCATCACACAAAACAGTGTGGGTTGATAGACAGGCTAGGCTAGCCCAGCTAGTGTAGAAAAAATATCAACGGTAGATTGTCCGTTGATATTTCTATGCAAGATAATTATTATAGTGTATTTCAGTCATTATACGAGGCTGAATCAAAAAGTTCTTAGAAGTGCATATATATGAAACCTTTTTGGATCAAGTTCGATATTCAAATTAAAGAGTGTCTATCACGCTATATTTATGCAGACTGTCACTTGTTTTTGTCAGTTCGTTCGCATGTAATAAATTTTTTTGTGCAACGAGTTGCTAAAAAGTCAAAATTATGGATAAAAGTGAGTTACGTGCGGTGATAAAATATCTCAGTTTGAAAAAAATGTCTACGAAGGAAATTTTTTTGGACATTCAGCAGACATTAGGGGGTGATGCTGTACCCTATTCTACGGTTGCGTACTGGGTGGCTGAATTTAAAAGAGGTAGATCAAGCTATAAAGATGACCCGCGTTCTGGGCGGCCTTCAACCTCCGTTACAGAAGAAAATGTCAAAAAGGTTGAGAATCTGGTTTTGGAAGACAGAAGAATGACTATAAAACATATAGCTGAGATCCTAAAGATATCTTTTGGTAGCGTTCAATCCATTTTAATTGATTCACTGGGGTTCAAAAAAGTGTCTGCAAGATGGGTGCCACGAATGTTAACCGACGAAAACAAAAAGCGACGTTTGGATATTTCCAAGCGTAATCTCGAAATGTTCCAGCGTGATTCGGATAATTTTTGCCGTCGTCTTGTCACCATGGATGAAACGTGGGTCCACCATTTTGATCCTGAAACTAAAAGACAAAGCATGTCTTGGAAACGACCATCCTCTCCATCCATTAAGAAATTTCGAGTTGCTCCTACCGCTGGCAAAGTTATGGCCTCTGTGTTCTGGGATAGTGAAGGAATCCTTTTTATTGATTACATGCCAAAAGGCCAGACGATTACTGGACCCTATTATGCAAATTTAATCCCGAAAGTGCGTGAAGCGATTAAAGAAAAACCTCGTGGAAACTGTCGTTGGGCGTGTTGTTCCTTCAAGATAACGCTCCTGCTCATCGATCGGAAGTTGCGCTCAACGCAATCCGCTGTTGTGGCTTCAATCTCCTTGACCACCCACCATATTCTCCGGACTTAGCCCCAAGTGATTTTCACTTATTTCCAAAATTAAGAGAGGAAATTCGTGGAACAAAATTTCACGATAATGACGCGGTTATAGCTGCCGTAGAGGACTTTTTCGAGAGTCAAGAAAATATTTTTTTTTCACAAGGAATAAGGAAGTTAGAAACGCGTTATTCTAAATGCATTGCATTGGAGGGAGATTATGTAGAAAAATAAAATATTATTATTTAAATCTTTGCATTTTTTAATATTGATTCCAAGAATTTTTTGATTCACCCTCGTATACCTACCAACTGTTCGAAGCACGGAAGCGCTTATTAAAAATTTCACTAGAGACCGTGCAGAAACAGAATCAAAGAATTTACTGTTTAATATTAGTAACTAAAAAGGCGTTGTGAATAAAATTGATGCTAATTTACTGTTTTATAGTTTTATCGAGTCGAAGTTCACACTGGAGTGTGAACTTCGACTTGATAAACAGTTTCGACAGTTGCGTGATGGAAGGCTGATAGCTGAAATTGGGATGCCTAATGAAAATCTCAGTTCTCTTTTTGCACAGACACTAGCAGTTCTTTATCCAAATCAATGACCGCATACAACTTATTTTACTATGTTTCTTAAAATCCTAATAACACTTAAGTCTCGTAGACTTGTTATAAAGTTGAACAACAACAAAACAAGTGTCTGGTTTCGTACCATCTCCTCTCGAACCGCAGCTACTGCGCTACTGCGCAAATGTAACTTGACCACTAATAATTGTCACAATAGTGTTAAATTACATTGACGCCGATTGTCTCCCGGTCTGCGTCAGTTCAAGGCTTGCAGAGGTCTGCACTCTTAATTTCAAAACACGCGCTCTTATTGCACAACACGTGCTAAGAGCACGTGTTGGCGTTGAAATGAATTCAAGTATGTAATGTAAATTCTGTAATATTGGTAACTGAAATAGATATGGAAGAGCGGGGCTCTCTGGCACAAGAATTTTTATACATAAAAGAAGGTCCCCACCACACCCACAGGTTGTGTATGTGAACATTTTTTGATTACTGAAATAAAAACATTTTTGATTTTGATTTGATTTGAATGTAATAAGTCAGTACTTACTTAAGTTACTTACATAGTTACTTACATTTGTAAGCGTGTACAAAGTGTTGTCTTTTGAAATTAAACAACTGTTTTTTTTAAACGTAAACGTAGTATTTATTCAATTTTACTGAGAAGTTCGGGCTGGTCGGATACTTATCGGATAGATCCGATCACTACTGGAGTGCTAAGCGAGACGTCATCAACGCAATCCCGAACACTCCTTGAAAAAGGCCACCGAATGTGGTCGAAACTATAGTCGGACCTAAATATTACGTGAGTAATCGCGTATTTCTAATAAAAAAACTTTTATTCCCGACAACACTTTTCAGTGATCATGAACTAGTGTAGGTTTAATAGTAGTTGTCTACTATAGAGTAACAAAGTAATTGCTTATATCTACCGCCCAAGATATTTTAATTAAAATGTTCCTGACACACAGACGCTCACGTCACGGTGACTATGTCTCTAGTGACGCACCAAGTCCATGAAGTCAGGATACCGTGAGTCGCATCGGGAACGTTAAGTGGGAAATTAGGTAAAACTAATACTTTACAATATTTTTTATTATAAAATATTTAAGTATAATAAAAAATACTTATTATAAATATTGTTATTTTATAACTCCATACTAGACAACTACCATCCAATCTACCCAAGCTCATGATCACTGAACAGTGTTTGAAACATTGAGGTTGATGAAATAATTATAAATATACAGCATTAAATCCGTTCGCGAAATCCTTAAAATCGAGGCTGTGTTGTTTTCATCCAATTGCCTTCTAATCTTTTAGTCGGGGCTAATGGCATACATGTTGGAGAATATGGAAAGTTCCAATTCTTCCCGGAACAGCGTTCGATCGTTTACGTCGATCGAAAACGATCCTGAGTTACGACTCAAAAGGAAAAAATCCCTTATTCTTAATAGCATAGATTCTTATTTCTCCCAAAAATTATATAATGTTAGTATAGATTACTGTAAATGTGACTTGCCTAGTGTAATTACTAGTGTTATAAGGCCAATAAATTATTCTATTATATTCTATATAATCGCTTTGTTGTCCATCTGTCTGTCTGTCAAGACCTTTTTCTCAGAACGTAGAGATACCAAGTTGAAAATTATATATTTGATATAATTTTTACTCAACTCTGAGACCGTAAGTCTCTTTCAGTTGTAAAAAAAAACAAAATTGTATGTCGCATATTTTGGAGTTTAAAAAGGTGATCATGAAGATTATTATTAGACGAAATTTTTGTCTTACAACATGTAAATGATATAAATTAAAACCGTAAATATTTAGTTAAATAAAAAGAGAATTTGAAACTTATTATTTACGGTCGGTGCAATAACAGTATCTAGGGATAATAATAAATAGATGATCCGTACCTACAAGTTTGCACAATCGGTCGGTGTGCGAATCCAACTCGCACTTGGCCGTTTTTCATCTCTAGTAGATGACACTACGATTGTATTTAGTATACTGATTATGTTTTTTCTCCTAGTTTCGATTTAGGAAATATCTGGTTTATCTCTTGAGGGTAGTAATAAATTGGTATTTGAAAGCAAATGCTCTGTTCAATGTTGTTTATCGACGAACAGGAAATCAATTATCGAAAGGTAAAATCAAATAGCTGGATATACACACGTCTAATTTGAAAATTAATTTTTGTTAATCATATTAATTCACCACATTTTCATCGTGTTCATTTGCAGAACCCGAAGGTTTATGGAAGAAATCGGTACTTAGTGTGATCCTCTTCTATACGTCATCCCCTGAGGCCGTAGCACAAACAATTTGCGAAAAAGTATTCGTATCGTAAGCGTCAATTCGTCACGGTTCGGAGCACTCACTATGAGTTATCTGTGTCACAGTTGACTAATGGAGGATCCCAATAATCTATCTATCCACGGTTTTCCTTACTACCGATAGCAATTTGACATAACGTTCATACAAAAAGTGTCAAATATCTATCTCTAATAAGGTAAACCGACGATAGATAGATTATTGGGACCGGCTGTTAGATACATGACAGTTTGTACTGATTCACGTGAACGACACGTTACGTTACGAGTATACTTACCGCAGTTATTCGTGCCAGGCCCACTGTACTATTTATCCGGTTACAATGCAACTATGGCGAGTTGTATGTAAGGGGCCGTCCATTAATCACGTGAGGTTCGAAAGGGGGGGGAGGATTCGGCAAAAATCATGAAATATCACAAGGGGGGAGGGGGTGTAGTAAGATATCACGTGTATTAATTTTTCGTCAAGCGATCCAATAAATATATTCATATACTATAGTACAATGTATGTTGTTCGCATAATTACATGCACTATTCCATTAATATTATTTTTTTACCAGTCAAAAAACAACCTGCAAACCGTCTAGACTTTTTGTCATGCTTCCTAGTTTTCTAGAATAACATAAGATTATACTTAATACCTGTATTTAATGATAATATTCTAAAAAAAATAAGATTCTTTGTAGGTACTAAAAATACACGTGATTTTCGGTGGGGGTGGGGGGTTAGTCTTAAACCTCACCACGTATCACCAAGGGGGAGGGGGGAGGTTAAATGTTAATTTTTATGGCATTTTTATTTTACGTTGGCCTACTTCGTGACCTTACCTACAAAGCGCGCTGGTCCATGTTCGATCCCTTGCCGGGTATTTGTTCTTAAGTCTTGGATATGTGTGTGTGTCTCCCGCGATACAGGAAATCCTAGTACAGGAGTATGAGGGTATAAAAGTAGTTTAACCCCCAAAAAGTGTGTTTTGGGGCCAGTTTTTCTTCCAAGCGGGTGATGCCACAAGGCGTATCTAGTAACCAAACGAAACTTCCAACATTGTTGTTTATGATTTCTTGCATGACGTAACTAAACAACAATATTAACCTTTTCAAAGAGAAACAAAACTCCGCTGGAAGGTTCCGCTTCAGGTTATTGTTTCCAGGCAAACTTAAGCATAACCAAACTGTATATTTAATTATCCTAATTTTCCGTACATAACGCGAATGCTAAATAAAATAAAAGGTCAAATTCTGACAGATGACAAATTAAAAACATATTTTCTCGCGAGGATGGATAACAAAATTCCCTAATGTTTCTCTTTCGCCTCTGGAATTGTTTTCGATGTAATCCTACTAATATTTGAACAAGTGTAATTGGAATACATTTGCTTATTTTACTTGATACATTATAGACTTTTTGTTATCTAATCGGGAGTGTAGAACATGCAACGTTCCAGTACAGCCACGTCACGTTTGATCTTAGTATCATAATTTATTTAATTTGTTTTGAGTTTTGGCAGTGAAACGAACAATTTAGAAGGCACTTGTTTCAGCTCGCCCCGCGTGCTTGGTGTTATATGAAATATTGCTTCTTTTCCTTTTCACATCGACGTTGATTTTCTCGGGAGATACCCGAGGATGATTCGTTGCTTGCGAAGACCGCGGCTGATGTTGCCTTTTCGTCGTCCGTTTGGCAATATCGTTGAGGAGAGTTACGGAGCTTTTGACTCGTTCTCGTGCAGATCAGACATCAATAACTGAATAGCCCTGCAGGGCTATTATGTATCTCACCTGCAATCAAATGTTGATGGATATAAAAAAAAATGGCGGCTTTATGTTAGTTCTGTCAGCCCCCATCATCAACTTACTAACATGTTTGCTTACTAGACTTGTCAAAACTGACATAGAACCCGCCATTTTGCAAGATTTCAATCAACACTTGATTGTAACTGAGATACGTATTTTGCCTGCGGGAAATATGGCCATGTCTCCCGGGTCACAGTGCATCCTACCGCAGGTTATGAGTGAGAACGTTATTTTTTTTAATTATTTACCTATATTACTACTTTAGATTTTATTTTGTTGATATTTTCGGAGAGAATAACAAGAATCAAAAAAGTTTTGGAGCTAACAATCGAGCATGTAAAAACACTGATAATTTGAATACCACGTCGTCTAAACTAAAAGGTTAGTTTAGAGAAAAGTGTTAAGCACAAAAAAAAGATATTTAGAAATGTGGCTATCAAAGAATATGTCTCACAAATTTTGCGAATATCGCAAACAAGCATTTTGAAGTAGACATGCCCTTGAAACTTAATTGGAGTTCTACTTTCTCGAGTTAATTTGATATCCGATATTCGCTACAAGACTTCTTCGATACAAGAGTTGGAATTTTATTAGAATTTTATGCAGACATTACGAGACTGTACCCAAAAGATTGAAATTTCACACGGCTTATTCTTTTACTCGTGCCAGTTAATACAGTTTTGCTATGACACACATTTTTGCCCTTATGAACGTTTAAGATCACGTGTGAGGCTTTCGGGGCATCAGCGCCGATGGATCCACGAAAGTGGATGGACCGATACGGCGCGACGCGATTTGACCGATTTGGAATCAATACCGTGTTAATGCTTTGTGGTCTACCGGTCTATTCCTTTATTGTGTGCTATAGCACAGAATAAAGGAATAGCGGCCCTGGTTTATAATAAACCTTTTGTTGTATAGGCAGGCTCCGCAGCTTAGGTACGTTGGGCCGGCCTATCGCCCGGGCGGTTATATGGTTGAAGATTGCCGTTCGGCCCTCGGCGTGCACAGTTACGAGTCAGCGGTGCCCAATGGCATATGAACGTATTTGACTGTAACTTTCAATTAAGCGTACATCCAGGAACGGTTAAAGGAGTAGGCTAATATTTATACGTAAACCTGACTTGTTCGAGAGTGACACTTCTGTACTTAGTACTATTATGTATTCTGTGGATTATGTAAACATGGCTTATACGGATGACATCACAATCTTAGCCACTTTCACTATGTATTCGCTTGTACTTTAATAAGGCGATTCATAAATTACATGCATATACATACTTACCTATAGTTTAAATTAATTATTATTATTATAGTGAGTAAGATTTAGTCAGAAAAACGACTCGGTATAATTGAATCACTATATTCTGGGCAACAATGCTTTCTGGAAGATTGTTTTTATTATATACTAGCGACTGCCCGCGACTTCGTTCGCGTAGTAGGCTCGGCCTTCGGCCTCTCTGTAACCTCTCATCTCTTCGTTCGCGTAGTAGGCTCGGCCTTCGGCCTCTCCGTAACCTCTCATCTTTTCTTGGTTTATATTTTTTATTTAACACAACAAAATAAGAATTGGCAAGATTGCTCAATTCGTTCTCAAGTTATAATGTATAAGTGATCAGGAGAAATAGGGGTTCATTTTTATGTAAATAAATAGATTCATTAGAATAAGGCCTCAGCGGGAGATAAGGACGAACCAAACCTATAATATTGTTAAACTTCTTCTATCTACCACAGTCGTAGATTCTTTAACATTTCGGTCATATTCGGTCGGGCTGGCTACATCTGGCCTGAGGCCAGCTGCTACCGACAAGATGTCACCTGTCTATTTACGTTAACGCAGGTGGTACACGACGATACCGTTAAGTGCATAAAAGGATCTAAGTAATGTGCTCGACAAACTTGTGTATTGTGAGTGATAGTAAAATAGCATTACTTGCGGGAGTAAAGGCGGTTTTGATTTAAATGAATATGCGTCATAGTTTCGAGACTTTCAACAAAATTAGCAAATTATACTTAATTTTTTTGATTGTTACGAGGTCTTGCATCAACCTAAAAACAATACGAGTCTCAATGTTGAACAATATATTAACGCCAAGAACACCTAGTTACAATACTCATAACTAACTACCGAAGAGTATAACTTGCCTCTTTGTTTAGCGTTTGTGGACTATAAGAAGGCCTTTGATTAGATCGCGACGTGGGCAGTGCTTGAGTCTCTCCAGCGGTGCCGTATTGACTATCGGTATATCTAATAACATATATAGACGGCCCATTACCACAGCAGTTGGTAGTGATCCTGCATTAGAAGCGATGTCCTAGGTTTGATCCCTGGCCGAGGCATATCCCTATATGTATGTATAATTATGTAGGTATATATATATTTTGTACTTAATTAAATACCATCTTCACTATCTTCATCTATGCTTAAGTTTTTATTGTATGTGTTGATTTTGTTGAACGTGTACGATAAAGTGTTATCTATCTATTTATCTATATTTGTGCGATGACCAGAAATATTAGTACTCTAGTCTTGGATGTCTGTGATTTCATACTGGCTATTATTTATCTTTGTTACTAACAAAAATTTGATCGAAATTAAAAATAATGGTGGCTCTATGACACTTTTGTCAGCTCCAGTCATAATTTTTTTCAAAAGTGACAAAGAGCGGCCGTTTTTCAAGATTCAGTCAACATTTGTTAGCAACTGAGGTACACCTCAGTTGCTAACAAATGTTGACTGAATCTTGAATATAATATTATTGTAAAATAGCTCTGCTGGTAATATGCCCATGTCTCCCGTGAATCAGAGCATCCTACCGCAGGTTATGAGTGAGAACGTTATTTTTTTAATTATTTACCAATACTACTAATTTGCATTTCATTTCGTTGATATTTTCGGAGAGAACAATAATCAGAAAGTTTTGGAGCAAAAAATCAAGCATGTAAAAAACACTGATAATTTGAATATCAAACATATCAAGCTGACGTCGTATAATAAAACCAACAAAATAAGTAAGTAAGTACGCGTATCGACATCTTGCACTTTCTTTTATCTCTCAGAGGACTTCTTAAGGTGCCTTTGATTTGCTCTCCTCACAAACTGAGGACAAGTTTTGGAATTACTTAGGGCTCTTACCAAATGCCGCGTAGGGTATGTAGCGCTTTAAACTCGCTCTACTGTTATAGAGTAACTGGTTTTTATATAGTTAATAAAGTTTGTGTTTTCAATATTAGTCTAGTCTTAATTATTTTTTGACCAGCTATAAACACTAAAAAAAAAAAAAATCAAGTTATTATACAAAACTGGCGATCACTTGTTAATAAAATCAGTTACGTAACCTTGCGGGTTTCAAATTGTCAGCCCCAAGGACGCAGGTGGTTTATTGCCTCTGCATCGAATGGGGGTAGCTTAGATTAAACCTCTCGGTACCCTTTACACATAAAAAAATGGTTGTCTGTAAAGTCGGTTTACGGACGATAATTTAACGTGATAATGTCACAAGAAAAACCGAACGCTTAGGCAGATCGTGCCTCTCTATCGCTTGTTCCGCTCTCTCGCTTGCACGCGCGGCTCAAGCGAAACGTGACAATGAGTGTTTTATTCTTCGTGTCTAGTAGTTTTCGTGCGTGCAGCCGGCGTTCATCGATTTATAAGACGTTATCACGTCAAATGGTAAAAACAATATGACTTAATTGTTGATACACCTTTCCTGTGTTATTATCACTTGCTTGCTGAGACACCCTTGATAAAATAATCAATTTTGATGAATCTATTCCAAAAGTCTGAGCCTGCAGCTGTAACTGAGCAAAATTGTATTAGAAACATAAAATTACTTTTTGTCAACCACACATGGCAAAGTCGCATCGCCTATTGCGTTGAAATTGTGTCACTATTGTCACGTAGTGAGGGGGAAGTTCGTATGATCGTGATACCTATAACGCACAGTTTAGTAAAGTACACCAAAATTAAATTAATCCCTTCGATTTAATTACTTTAAAAGCCAGATACCAATAAAAGCATTATACCAAACAAGAAGTTTGTCTTTAACGTGAGCCGCCGAAGATCCATTATGTCTTAAATGCTAAATTGGATAAGAAAAGTTTCCTAGTAAACTTCTTGTTAAGTTATAAGGCGTTCAGTGGCATCTTACTTTTGAGGTAATTAGATCAAAAGGTAAATTTATATTATTATGTCACCAATAAAGATAAGTTACTTTTAAAGCAATCGGCTTCAGAAGCTATACTCACAAGCAGCTTCTGAATTACGAGAAGTGTTATTCGCTTGTCTGTGCCATTTACAGCATTATTTCAACTGTCTTTATGGCTAAGTTCCCTTGTTCAACAATCGACACCGTGTTGTGGGCTATGTAATATTCTCTTACACTTAATACGTCACATCGTGGTAATTTCGTGACGGGTGACTCTTCGTACTAACACGCTGTGTATGTACCATTATAAACTATATGATTATCAAGATGAAGTTGTCACGAAGTGTTTATGTACCGTTATGTACAAAAGATATAAATCCCTCCATTCTTCATGAAACGTGACTTAGAACCCACTATAATTACGTGATTACATGAAATATTATCTGGTATAGAAAAGCATTAAGGTTTTAAGATTAATTGAAGGGCTCTGTAACTTTAAAAGTATTGTCACTGTGAGTGCAGTACAGTGTCGCACAAAATAATTAAGGTGTAATTGGTGTAATTTTAAAAAGCCTTCAATTTATAAAATATATTTTAATACAATTTACTACGAGTAATATACAATTTATTTGCTTACAACTTCATACATATAAATATCTTGTTTCTTACTTATACCTTACCTACATTAGATCTTTGGATATAAGAATGTACAGGTAGATGTAGCTATGGTAGGAGCTACTAAATAAATTGTAAAGAAAATGTGTTGTTTAAGAATATGTTCTTTGTTAATTAAATATTATTATATAAGAACAAAACATTTACCAGCGAAGTAAAAAGTAACCTTCCACAAACTCAGTTAGGTTTATTTCTAGGCAAACTATTCATTAAAACTTGCCACCTAAAAATGCCTAAATACACCTAAGAATTCAAACATGAAAGTCTAGCAAAAGCAAGTCATTAAAACTTCCAAGAGCACGTGACCTTTCGTTGAAGAAGGTTGTCTACACATTTCAGTTCGAAGCTTTATTATAGAAAAGAGTCGCGTCTAGACAGACTCGATAGCGTATCTTGACATCAAGTGAGTCTAGTGGCACATATGAAAGCTGTTGAAGACATAATCCTCTCACTAAACGATGGAGTACGTAATTAACCTCCAAATGATGACCCTTCACTGTAGAAAAACGTGTTCGATGTACCTACTATAAGGGTTCTTGCAGAGTAACGAATTATTGTTTTTAATTAAGCACATGGTTTTAGAATAGATGATGGCACACCAGATCAAATGTTTTATTTGATTTAAATATTATAACTTAATTAATTAGTCTTTGAAGTAAATCTAGGTAATATATATAACTATTAATTAGAAATACGGGATTACTCACGTAATATTTATCGTGCTAGGCGAGACGTCATCGACGCGGGCGTCCCGAACAGTCCTTGAAAAAGGCAACCGAATGTGGTCGAAACTATAGTCGGACCTATCCGATAAATATTACGTGAGTAATTCCATATTCCTAATTAATAATGAGTGAAAACCACGTTAGTTTATATATAACTATACCATAACATACTACAAGTAAATCTTTTGTACAAATCTACCATACTGTACCCAGTTTCAGTAAGTCTTGCAAAATAATTGCGCAGCTTGTTTTCCAAATGCAAAGAATTTAAGCCAAGGTATTCTCTTCAAATGCAAAGAATTCAGCCCTACATTCGCCGGTATTCTGTTGAGGTAGAGGCGCTGTTATCTAAACAGAAACAGAAACTACACATGTGATGTAGGTGTCACAAACTGGGTTGTGCACCCCCCACATTCGTAGCAAGTGGGGTGGTGTACTGGCGAAGCCTCCCCACTAACAGTCTTGACACCACACTCGTGGAGACTTATATAATTGTAGTGACTACACTACGTGACTGATGTAACGCGTTATGCAATACAGACTATTTGCTTTGTGTTTGTAAAGCTGAGGCGTTTTATGCATGGCATGCAGAAAGTATTCTGCATGCCATGCATAAAAATGTAGAAGAAAATATAAAAGTATAGATTAGATTTGTGTGGAAACAGTTAACGTGTGTCAATTCTATTTTCCGTTCACCTTCGGTAATATAAACTTCAACTCCAGAAGAACAACAAATAACTTCAGAAAATACACGTTCAATTTTGTTTTCAAACATGAACTTGCCTTTGAAATTTCGATTACATGTTTCCGTGACTGGCTATAAAATATTTATTGGGAACCATGCACGCCGGCAAAAACAAGTCCTCCCGGAGATGTGACGTCAAAGGATGTTTGTTAACCAAGAGTTATTTTTACTTTCTCCGTCTTGCTCACTAAATGGTACCAGTATATTGATGTGCAATAAATTTGCGGTTCTTCGAGGCTTTCCCGAGAAGCTTGAAAATGTTGTGGTCTTAACAGTCTTGAGCTCGGGGCTCTCTCGTGTTCAGACACGGGACACGATACCAAGAGCCAACGGAACTAGAAATTTCGTTTTGTGTTCTGAAACTTCGGTATTTAACTTGTAGGAATAATTATTTTGCTAAGAAGGTTCCATGTTTTTAAATTGTTTTATGTCCCGGCGTCCTTAGGCTCTTGCGTAAACTAAGTAAGGAGCGTGTGGTTTAATATTAAGCTTTAACTGTTACATACAAGACGTGCGTGCGATACACCGTTTCATACCGCGCTCATTTGTGCTTATTTACAATAGTAAATACACCTCACGTCCATTGATACATGACACTGTTCTACTTGCGTAAGAAAATGCATAAATCTACGTGGTACGTGATATTGAGATTGTTCCAAGTCCC
This sequence comes from Selenia dentaria, assembly GCA_917880725.1. Lineage (NCBI taxonomy): Eukaryota > Metazoa > Arthropoda > Insecta > Lepidoptera > Geometridae > Selenia > Selenia dentaria. The sequence continues at coordinate 3,214,470 of OU862896.1, read as the reverse complement.
TCGTCTCCATCACTCCAATAAAATGTAAACACGATACTGATTAATTTATGCTTAAATAATCTACAGTGCGGAATGGTACATATTTCGCCACAAAGCTGTCTGGCAAATAATTCATTGTAAGCTCTTCAGATCAAACCCAGTAACCACTTCGTTTAAGCATCTACTAATCGCCGCTTTAGATACCTCACACCACTCGGCCCCTGTAAGCCTGTAGAATACTCTTAATATTTACTGAGGATCTTTTACTATTTTACATAATATTTTTTACGCGAAAATGTTTGATTGTTAAATTTCTTATTTTTCCTTGAAAAGTTTGCGTATTCTTTATCGACTTATTATACTTCTGATATTATCTTAGTATGGTTGTTGTTTACTTAAATACAGTTGATATTATATCAGCTTATTTCTAAAACATCACATCGACTCTATTATTCTGATGTCCATTATTCTCCAAGTAATATCTGGGGCGATGAAAATGACAAAAATACCGATACTGTCGTCGGAAACGGAAACGTTTCTCCTCGGAATTGAGGCTACTATTTTGTTACATAATAGAGACTACTTACTTTTTATCCTCTGCTACAAGTCTTGAAGTTATACAGTTCATTTCCTATGCAAAAGAAAGTATTAGCAAAGATTAATTGAGAGGGAGATCAGGGATGAGTGATGACAAATTAATATCTAGTTAAAGTTACCATACCACGTCTTCTCCATACAAACGTATTCACCAATTTCTACTTTAGACCTGGGCGCTAACACCAGTATGTACATACCTACTTTAGATTTTGGTGCTAACGCCAGTATGTACCTACTTTAGATCTTGGCGCTAACGCCAATATGTACTTTAGATCTAAGTGTCAATATCTATATTGACACTAACGCCAATATGATTTTAAGGTGACATAAATATTGATCACTGGCTTGTATTGTACCCATGATTAGATTTTTTGATAAATTATTTCTTATAGGTATTGAGTCAAACATGTAGTTTTAAAAAAAATCTGAGGTTCACCTTCTATTAGAGTAAACTAAATTCAGGGGCATGCTAGTGAGTGATCTATGACACATATATTATGTGGTCCCGGGTAATTCCTCAAGGAATTTGTAAGCCCAAGAATACATGTTATTGTATTATTTACCTAACGAGTGCTGCGTCTTTCTCATCAAGGACGAAAGTCTCAATACAGACAGCGCTAGCTTTACAACTGACATTTGTCGCAACAGACTAAAAATCTATCCATGTCGGCAGTCATCCTCGTACCGGGCCGCGCTAACGTAAAGTCCCAGACTGTGGCGATAATGACAGTCGTTACGGTTGCTAACTCGTGTTAACATGTAGAGCCTTCCGCCCAGTTCATGTCATTATCTCTGTTTTCCGAGTGGAGTCAAAACCGATTTTGGCGATTGACTGTTCTTCGTTCCGATTCAATATCGCGCTTATAACAGGTGAGGTCTGTCCGCCATTCGTAATGGGTTGAAATCACGCTCACGTTGCTCACAGCATGGCGGACAGTTTAGCGATTCTTGATTCGCTTCTTACAAGACATTTAACGAGACTTTATGGAAACAATATAAATAAAACACGAAAATATTTTTAAAATAGGCCACATAAACTTTTGTTTTGCCGGAACTGATAAAAGTAAACACATCAACGGACTGTCATTTTTGACGGAACAGCTCACGATGATTTCAGTTCATAGCGTGGTCGTTGAAATCGCAAAATGGTCCTTCGTGACGTAATCCATGACGTCACATACGTTGTCGCGCTTTCGTTCATTTGGAATAACGATCACAATCACAGCGTCAAAATTGTTTTTGACTCTACTCGGAAAGCAGGATATGTCTAGACTCTAGAGCTAATTACACATTAACAAAATATTTTTTTTCCTATTCCTAGAAACTATTTGTATAACTACCCTTTACAACCCCCCTCAGAGGTTAATGATTGTACCGAAATTTCGCCATATAGTCCCGCGTAATGAGGCGAGCCTACTAAGTGCCTATATATTATTGTATTCGAGTAAAGCGTATGAGATATTAATACTCCGTCCATGTATTTTTATCTGATCATATAAATAAATAACGTGAAATGTGAACGATTCAGAAAATACTTTACCCCTTAAACCTCTCCATAAGCTCACACGGGAATTCCCTGATGTCATGTAAAATGTTCGCATGCAATGCTATTACGAAGGCATTATCAGGGATAAAGGGTATTTTGTGTATTGTAATAAACAATTTTGCGTACGGTCGTAAAAGAAAGTGCTATCCCATTAAAATGTAGGCACCTGTTGGTACGACGATCTGAACAAATTTTGATGAATGGTCAGATGACACGCTAGTTTAAAACATGGATACATTTCATCAGCATACATCACCACGCGGGTGTAACCGTGTGGCGAAGCTAGTTAAATAATAAAATGTGAAGACCCTTGACTAAAATGCAACAATGAAAACTTAACTAAAAAACTGAAAACTATAACTACTAAATCTATTTTGTTTTCAGTTTTTCAAGTTTTATTAGAAATAAATTGTAATAAATAGGCAAACTGTTCATTCTCGGTACATTTAAGTTATCTCTATTCCGAATTCGTTCGGCGGTTTCAGTGTGAAGAAGTTAACATTTTATACACACTCGCTAACGCATGTCACCGAAGTTCACATTTTATATTTTTAGGGTCATTATGTCTAATATTGTGGTGCAGTCACTTATTAACGCGTGCGAGTGTACTTTAATTTCAATGAAACTATCTCGGTTTGCGTGAATGATTTTGTCTTAATTTAATCGGATTTTTTTTTACATTCTATAAACAAGCATCACCTGATAGAAAGTGAAGACGCGGACAACGGTGGTACATGCTTGTTTCGATACCTGTCCTATTCACTCTGTATTTTATTACTCGCAGATCGTATATTTCAGGAAATATAGTAGCTGATAGGTCAAAGTCAAAGTCAAAATCATTTATTCAATTTAGGCATCAAAGACGCACTTATGAACGTCAAGTTTTCATTATTATGTACTTTAAAGCCTACCGCCGCGTTCCAAAATACATAGAGCCAACCGAGAAGAAGCGGCAAGAAACTCTGGGCCATTCTTTTTATATAGATGTTTTTACAATGTTCTTACTTAGGTAGTACAAATATTAGCTCCAGTGTGTTGCCTTACAAAAGAGAACATAATAATGGTATCAGTAGGGCAAGACACTCTACACTTTGACATCTTAGTACACGAGTAGATAGATCCTGGAGTGATCAGTCCCAAGCTGTTTTATCCTCCAAGTAATCCGAAATTTTGTAATAACCTTTTTGACAGAGTTTAGTTTTAATAGTAATTTTAAACTTATTAATAGGCAAATCTCGGATAACATTGGGAACTTTATTATAGAATCGTATACATTGTCCCATAAAAGAATGACTTATTCTGTGGAGACGCGTTACATGTACGGATAGCTTGTGCTTATTTCGCGTGTTGATGGAATGAGCATCACTCCTTTTATCAAAACTGCTAATGTTTTTCTTTACATACATTAGATTTTCATAGATAAACTGAGAGACAACAGTTAGAATGTTTATGTTCCATGCTTCAGTCGTACGCATTATGGAGCTAGATTTAAAACGCTTCGTGCGTATTTTTGGAATATCGACCATGTACCGATGCCGTATTCCTGTGCGAAACTACGCTAACATACGTGTTTATGATGTTTTTCAATTTCTTTAGAGCTTAAATTATAGTTAGAACACATTCTTATTGTATGGTACCAATCGATTAACGCATGATACCAGAAGATGTACATTAAAATTAATTTATTCGTCCGACCGTACTTACATCGCTAACAAATGTTTAGCTTCCGTCAGCGCAAGGTTGTTGAACTAATGTATTTTTTTTATTTGTTCCTCTTCGTTATCTCAGCACGTGCTACCTTGTGATATACTTGTGTATACATAATGCTTTGTTCCTAAAACCACAGACTTAATTCGAGTTGCTCATTAAAGTATGTATTGCTTATCAATTAAATTGTTTTCTACGTGCGCCTTATCTGTTGTTATCAGTATCACATGCAAGTTATTTGTTTTACTCGATTGTAATTTTAATTAAGTTCTCATTATGAAATAAAACTTAATTGTAATAAATAATACACACACATGAGTTATTGTTATAGTGTATCCCATCACAATTAAATCAGAATCTTCTCTCATTTGGTGAGTTCGTGAGATAGTTGTTAAAATTCGATGCAGTTATAGATCATTCATAATTCAATCCATTCTACCGACATCCAAAAAAGGAGGAGGTACTCAATTTGACTGTGTGAACCGATTCTCAAAATTTTTTTGTTTGAAAGCTGGTGCTTCCCATTTCAATTTGGTAAAGTTCGGTCCAGCCGTTTTAGAGATACACTCCAATAACTGAATAGAATGGAAGTCGGTATTAAATTTTTATATTGTACTTGTAATATAACTATTGTTTTTTAATCGGTTCGAATCAGCAACCCTCCGCTTCATTCATAAATCTTTTGTTATAGCGTAAACATGATGCGATATATAAAATACATACAATAGCGTGCGCTTTGATATCCTTAGATTCACAATTTGTATAAGCCAAGTGAGTCGATGATTGCAATTTTAGAGAGACAAATAGACATCCTCAGACGGGAATCAAACCCGCGTCAAACGCCATGGCCACTAGGCTATCAAGGCTCGCCGTCCGAGCACCGAATCTTAACTCTCTATAATATGATTATAACCGTCGTGTAAACGCGATCAGGCGTATAGTGCTTTAAAAATCATACAACAAAAAATTAAGTCCATGATGTTTATAAGTACACTTACAGCAAATCAAAACTGTAAGTCGAGAAACCACTAAAGCTCTAACGCACTTATGATGCCAATACTTCCCGAAAAATATTTCGATAATTGGTAAACTAGCATGCGACCTGCCTTGTCGACGGAAAATTAAACACATGGAGTAAGCATCGCATCGCGATTATTTCAATAATAATCGTAATAATATAAATCCAGCCGTTGCGTGTGTATATTATTAGAAATGGCGAATGTCGCATTGCGGTGAAGCGATCACCCCTGTGCGCTTCACCTTCAAATCTCACTGTAGGTATACTCCGCCCGCCGGTAAACATGTACCGTTTGACGGCTGCACTCATCAAGGGTTTCCTCTCCACCTCATACTGATAGGTACGCTCCAGCGGATGATCTAATGACACTGATTTGTTTTAACCGACTTCAAAAAAGGAGGTTCCTGAATTTGACCGTAAATATTTTTTATGTGTGTTCATGAATAACTGCGTCGTTTATGAACCGATTTTGATGATTATTGTTTTGTTTGATTGAGTATACTTCCATGATGGTCCAATATAAATTTCATCAAATTCTGTCTTAGCAGTTTTTTAGTTACACTCCAAAAACTGAAAATTGTTGATTTATCTTGATATGGACGATGTATCCCGTAAGTAAAAAAATTAAAGAAAGTAAAAAATTAAATTTTCTAAAATATAAACCGATTTCAAATATTTTTTTTCTTGGATACTGTGTACTTACTTGGTTCGGTGAAAACTGAAATGTTAGCTCGTGTAACATATTCATCATAAAATAAAACTATGTTGTGTTTGATTTCGTTCAAGTAAGTATTGTTATACAATAGTCGGATAGATAATTTAAATAATAAAAAAGCACCCAAGTGCAATATACAAAAAAAGAGCCAATAAATCGCGTTTGTTCTATAGCAGCCGTGCGATTCTGTAATGATTCGTCGACGAGCTCACCGATGTCAAATACTTTGAGATATCGCCCTTGTGCATAAGGTTGTTTTTCCAAAGTTTCTTGTCATCGTCATTTGTTTCACGGATGTTGTCAAAGATGCAACGATGTTTTGCTCTTACAGCCTTATTAATAAACTTGGCTTACACCCGGAGTAGTTAGAACATCTGTCAATTTTTCGCTTGCAGTAAATGTCACGTGTGAAATCAAGACAAAGCATGTTACGCCTAATATAGGTTTAAGCAACGTTTATTAATAAAGGCCTTAGAGAATTGCACGGCGGCCCTTAAATATTTTTTTATTCTGTTTTTTTAGTATTTGTATTTAGTATAGCGGCAACATAAATACATCTGTGAAAATTTTAACTGTATATCCGCCGTTCATGAGATATAGCATGGGGACAGACGGACAGCGGAGTCTTAGTAATAAGGTCCCGGTTTACCCTTTGGGTAGGGAACCCTAAAATACTTTGTGAATGTGATGTGAGCGCAAAAGTAACATGTTTCTATATGCAGTAGTAAAAATACCACTTGAAAAACTGGATATATTTCCATAATACCTTTGTCTTTCTCAAGTTATTTACGAGCAGTATCTACATATTTATTCTCACCCATAAATATAACTAAAGATATTCCGGGGTAATTTTTTTCGTTTCAAACTCGTTGGAGCTATTTTCGTGAGTTCGGACACCTGCCTCCCTGCAGCACACTTGTACGTCTGTCTACATGTAAATCCTTTTGTTTAATAAAGGTGTGGTTTCACGGGCATATTGTGGCTTCATAACTGACCAGGATTTTGGACCCCACCAAGTTTGTTTCATAATTAACTTTGACAAATAAAACTTAGCACAGTAAACTAAAAGAGCCGATGTAAGTACTGCTAGTTTGTGCAGATAAACGTTGGCGGATTTCTTGTGTGACTCATTTATTTCTGGCATTTATTATTTAAAGTTCTATGAAAGTCATTATTATTTTGCTTTTGATGACAAAGCCTGAAACTTGCTTCATAAATAGATTTAAAACTTATTGAATGCTTATCTTTTGAATTTTTCTAGCTTATAGTGAAGGTATTCGTTTAGCAGACGTTACTGCTTTTAAAAGTATTCGAATTAAAACAATAATTATTTCTATTGACTCTGCTAGCTATATGCTACCGACAGAGCGTGTGAAAACTGGAATGTTCAATATCAAAACATTGATGACGTCACATCACAGTGTGTGGAAATCGGAATGCCCTACAAATCCCAAAGTCGATACCAAAAATAAACTGTTACGAACTCAATGGCCCGAAAAGTGAGAAATGTTATACAAAGCGCGGCCATGGAAATGAATGAACATACACTGGCGATGACACGTAACGACCGGGCTTCATTATGTATTCATGCTAACTTAGTATTAAACAGTGCACTATTTTACTTAATAAGATATAATAACCCATTAAAATACGGGTTCGTTTTGTTCTAAATTTGTAAATGTTTTTTTTTTTAAACCTTGATGAATTCCATTGTCTTTATACTTACACAAATTAGTTCAGAGAAAAATCTTTGGAATTGTATCACTGATGAAGAACCACATGCTTAGAGAACTTGGCATAAAATGTATTTAGCACCTAAGCACCACGTCTGATTATGACAGCTACAATGCCTCTAGAGTTTCAAAGCTGAAGTGTTGAATAGCTCTCATTTTCTCCAGTCATTTTAGTTGCAGTGCACCCCAAACCCAATCCACAGTGCTTGCAAACTACTGCTTCGAGGCTAAACACGTAGCACTGGTGGTGCCAACCGAGACAGCATCTTGAATAACAGTTCTTCACGTAGGTGAACTTAACCTAAGTAGTATCTTTAGTTATGCAGTTCAATCAACATCACGTTCATAGTTTATTTTTTAATGTTCTATCTCGCATCGATTCGCTTACTATTTTTTATTCCGATTTAATTTCAGGATTGTTAATCATCATGTTTATGACAGGCCAATCACAACCATATATACCTATGTATACAAATAACTGAGTAAATAACAAATTAAATAAAATATCTAATTAAGTCCGATCATGGCTAAAATAATTCATGAACCAGGAATTACTATTTTAGTTCATAAATCATTCCCGCCTCATTCACGTAGGACATGACAAAAACTCACCCTAATGCGTTGTACATACATAGAGGTCGTGAAAAATTTACTGACGCATATTTCATTAATATACAGGATTTGGCAGAACGTTGAACATACGAAAATGGTGGGGAAGTGGGGTCTTGTGCTACCTCCTCAGCCCCAAAGATTGAAGATGACCAAGGTCTCAAGAACTATTTGGAATTTCGCCCCTTTCATACCTTTACACCCCTTTCACTTTATTTTTGTTCAAATCGGTTTTTTATTACATTCGTAAGTTGGGGTAGGTCCTTTTGAAATTGATACTTCTTGCAGGTTATAGCTAGAAACGAAGTTTTGGACCCTCAAAAACAAACAACAGAGTTTAAACAAATTTTAAAAACTTAACTTCGCGTTGCTTTAAAGAAAACTGAAAGTGATGGAAGACTTCTGATATTTTAAAAATATCTCTAGAGTATGAGCTTTCTGACGGTATGTAGTTTGCTTTAGTCTTTTCTATCTTTCTAATCTTTTTCGTGAGTTAAGTGTTATTCAATATTTTATACCTAGCCGGACCATTTCCACGAAATCTTGCCTATGGGAAAAGTTATAGTTAGTTTTGCGAAATATATTAATGCAAAAGTGAAACTTAACTTAAATAAAAACGTCTTCGGGCCTAGGTCATCTTAAATTTTTGGGGCTGAATAGGTAGCAGACTAGCTGATGACCCTACTTACCTTTCATTTTCGTATTTTCAACGATCTTCCGAACAACTTGTATGATATCACGATTATCACGGACCTCACAATTAGGCGATGATACTTTACCAATCATATAATGTGAATATCCCAAGTGGAATGCAACCGGGATGCAACGATAAATTTAAGACGGTACAGCTCGAATAGCACGCTTAAGCACCATAAGATGGTGTCGTATAAGCAGCGATAATCCGTATAATATTACGCCGTACAGCTAAGTTCATATGAGTGTCCTTGGCGCCTAATTACCTATTGCCACGAGCATATAATTTGAAATTGAATGTATCGATAAAACTAGAGACTGAGGAAAATATTTGGTTACTTAGCAGCAAAAAACCTAAATCTTTAAAACGTGAGATGAAATGTTTTGAATAACAGAACTCACGTGTCTTGTGTCTATCTTGACTGTAGGCGAGTGCTATACCTACCTGCATTGATCGTGCTCGCAGATGGATTCCGTTCACGTGTATGCAAGCACGTGGACTGCCGACAGCGGCGCCGGCGCGGCAGTGCGCACGGTTTCGATCACATGTTTGGAATAATCGAACGGTCTCAGCCGCCTGCCAGATTCTATGAATTTAACATGAGAAACAAACAAACGAGTCTCCTACGTACCTACGAGAAGTAAAGTTTTTGCTTTATAATCTAGCTAGCTTGAAGCGCTCGCTCGTAGCGGCGCTTATCTTGGCGATCTTAACCGATAAGTTAAGCAACGCTTGCTGCGGTCAGGAGTTGGATGGGTGTGTTCTAGTGGCTTTATTCAACTGAACGCTTCCGTGCTTCGGACGGCACGTTAATTAAGCTATGTCGAATGCCTTCGGGGGGCCTGAAATCTTCGACATGGGTTGGCCACTAGCCTATCCAAGCCCCACTGGTCCCATGTGGTGCCGTATGGCCCAACTTCACTGTCTTAAAGGAAGGCTCGAGTCTCAGCAGTGGCAACATAATGGACTGATGAAACTTGTCATGTTGGTACCCGTGGGGTCCTAAGCTCGAACCCTGGCCGAGGTTATTAGGTGTTTGTTCTGATGAGCAGAAATATTAGTTCACAGAACATGGTGGTTTTGGAAAGTTTTAATCTGTGTGTCAATGTCTTCTGCGACCACAGAGACTACTATATAGATTACTAGTTGCGCCCCGCGGTTATACCCACGTGGTGATGGATGATGATGAAAATTTATAATATACGTTATTCCCGCACCTCGGCATTCCTCTACATACCAAATTTCATTAAAATCTATTCCGTAGTTGTTGCGTGAAAGAGTAACACACTTTCCATACATACAAACTTTCGCGTTTATAATATTAGTAGGATAATCATACTTCTATTACTAATTTTATTGAGTTTACCTACTAACTATTATATCTCTTGACTAAGATTGCTCAGTACAAATTTAGTTTTAAATAGTAGAGAAATCTATTTTGAATATTTTTAATTTTGTATACAATATTGTTTTACCATTATTTGATTGGCGTCCATATAAATAAACATATTTGAATGCTACGACGTCATAACAATTTACCAAAGGTATATCTTAAATATGAATAAGAACACGATAGAAATAAATCAAACCCAACTCACCCCGTTTAATATTTCTCTTTGAATGTCAAGAACAAATAACGTCTACAATGGAACGGCGAAATGGCGAATATTTCGATAGTTTCATTTGTACAGAGGCCTTGGAAAGGTCGGAGTTCATATTCCTTTCAGATATACCTATTGGTCTCAAGGTATTGTGGTCCGAAAGGTTGTGAAGCTAGCTTAAATAGAGTAGATTAAGTTACGTTAATCGATATCTTACTGTAGGTTGTATTGCAAGCCTGAAACAAGACATTAAATAGAAAATTCACAGAAGGAATAACTTGACGCAATTCGGAACGGTATTTGGAATCACTCTTCACATCACACTGTAGTATGTGAAGTTTGATGTTTCTTATTTTTTCACTCCAAAGAACTGAAACGATGTAGCTGAAAATGTTGACAAGGTTTTAGTGCAAGAGGCACCTGCAGAGGGCTGTTATGTATCTCAAGTGCTAAAAATGTAGATAGAAATCTTGAAAAATGGCGGCGCTGTCAATTTTAACAACTCCAATAAGCAAAAATATTAGTAAGTTGATGGCTGGAGCTGATAAAAGTGGCAGAGCCGCCATTTTTTTTTCGATTTCAATGAAAATTTGTTAGCAACTGAGATACATAACAGCTCTCCTGATCTGTAGATACTGAACCAAAACCCGCTGCTCACACTAATGCCCATAAACACCAAAGTCTTCGCTCCGATCACCGAAACTTGATCGAGGGATAACATAAAAACCAAAGCTTCTATCCTCCCTGTCTTCAAAAACCATAGCGCCCCGGGGAGCGTACAAACTAACTTGTCTAGTCCCGCCGGAAGTAGAAACTGGAGCGAACTAGTCGTATCCGCTCCGTCGAATACTTCGTTAGGTACCGGATGGTTACACTATTGTTTCTTAGCTAGATATTGATTCTACTAGGCTGATCTTTAGCTAACAATTAAACTGATATTACTTGACGATTGTAGCCAATTTCAGACTTTTATATTCAACTATATGGTTTGGACGATGATCAAGTAATACACAGTGACCGATTATGCATGATGCTTAGCGAAAATTATTTCACCAGTTCTTATTTGAAGTTTTCGAGTGGGAGTCGTGATTATATGTTAGGAGAACAGCAGCGAGCGAGGGCTGCAGCCATGACTGACTGGTCACGTGCTGAGACTCGCGATTGCCGTTGTTAGCTATATATATCATAGCTCCAGGCGAAGACAATCAAATAAATTATTATGACTGTATCTCTACTATTGCAAAGTACGATTTCGCTAAGCAAAATTTAGTCCTTTCAAAATCAAATAATACAACATCAATTATGAAAAGACAGCAAGAAAGTAGTCTGAATAATTTGATTCCACTTCTCCTCAGTGAAAAATTGAATCTATTATAATTTAAATCTGAAAGGGGGTACGTACGAGCATATAGTTTCCTGACTTTTTAAATAGTATTTATTTTCTACCGACTTCCAAAAAGAGGTACCTCCTATATTCAATTCGACTGTATTTTTTTTATATATGTTACCTCATAACTTTCGACTGGGTGAACCGATTCTCAAAATTCTTTTTTGCTTGAAAGCTGGTGCTTTCCATGTGGTTCCATTTAAATTTTATCAAATTCGGTCGAGTAGTTTTTGAGATACACTCCAATAGCTGAATAGAATGGAAGTCGTTATTAAATTTTTCAAATTGTATAATATATTATTATAACGTTATACCAACTTTAATTTAAGCAATGAATTTAACTCCAGGCAGATAGAACAGGGCAACAACATGCCTTTTAGTTTCCAGGTGAAATTTGGCAAAGTTGTTCATTTGTAAGCTTCGAACGGGAGTGTAGCCAGAGCCCACTGGCGCACTGCCAAGTCCGGCTACTGGCTCCCCGTTCACTTAATTCCAAAACGTGATTCTTAAGGCGCGCTCGTACCCTGATTAAAGAAAAAGGAGTATTTTTAAACAACCTAGTGTAACGAAACAGATCCATAGTATATTATGAAAAAAATACAAAGGTTAGAAAAGGAATAGGAAAAGAGTAATAACCGAATAGAATTCATAAATATAACTCTCTTTCAGCAGAAAAAAATCCTGAATAGGTCCCCAAAAATAAACTTTCACGTCCAAACTCTCAGAATTTTCAGCGATAACACTATATTTTTTTAGGTAATACATAGCCAACGTATAGTACTAAAGTTATAACCAGCAGTTTTTTCAATTGTGTTAGTATATATCGAAAAATATAAAGAAAACGTACAAAATCAACGCATTTTCACATTACATATTCCAATCTAACGTTTTCAACCTTACGTAAAGCATCGTAAATTATTTTAAAATTGGGGTTGGACCGCGTCTTAACGCCTTTTGAACATTCATATTGATCGGTAAATTTCAACTGGATAATGAATATCTTCTTTTTTGGAATAGTTTATATTATTAGATCTACAATTAACCTAATGTATCCCTTGATCTAATGATTTCTGAACATTTATATCGTTTTACTTAAAATACATATCTCCTTGATGATATAATCTTTTATACGAAGCAGTTAAATTAATTTCATGTACTTTTTTCACCGTGTGATATTATGTTACAAGTGTTATGTTAAAAACTAATTTCTCTAGTAGTAGTAGTGCTAACAATTCAACAATTAAATTGCACATATTGGAAATAGTATTTCTATTAAAATAATCTTATTTGAAAGAAGTAGGTACATAGGTATTAGAAAAGATATTCAGTAACCCTGAATTTAAACTAAAGTTACGCATTATTCCAATTGGGTACGAGGGTACGACTTTACCTATGTAGATATTGATTCTCGATGTTTGCGTAGACCTTTTCGACCAAAGGTCAAGGGGAGAAACTTTATCAATTTTAAATTTGATGAAGTCTACTTTCTGAAAGAATAATGTTTTATTTTCGGATACGTTTCTTGCCTTAAAATTTAAGGGTATTTTTCATATTAATACAACCAGCTCAAAGCTTCAAACGCATGTGAGCGAAGCCAGCTGTCTAATTCTCGATATCTATAGTATAATTACAATTATATGGTTAGAACTAAAATGATATAAGGTTTAAATTAATTATAGCTAATTTGGTATCGTGACGTAGAAAAATATCCTTATCTACCACATAGTTAGAGATATAAGGAGGTTATCGCAAATCCTTCATTATATTGATTGATACTAGCAATGGGTTTGTTATGAATGTTGCCGATCAGCCAACTAGCCGGCTAATTTGTTAGAAAATGCCGAAGGAAATTGCCGACTAGCTGGTCAAACCGGCCAAGAGTGAGTCGGACGCATACAAAAGACATAAATTTCCCATATCAACAGACATGATTTTTTGCCGTTTTTATAGATAATAGTAAGGAACCCTACGTGCGCGACTTGCGCGAGTCCGCCTCGCTCTTATTTTTTAGTATTTAAGCGGCAACAGTAAATATATCATTTTGGAAAAATTCAACTGTCTAACTATCACGGTTCATAAAATACAGTCTGGTGACAGACGGACGGACGGAGTCTTAGTAAAAGGTCCCGTTTTACCCTTTGGGTACACAACCCTAAAAATAACTGCTTAGCTCATCACTCATGCGGACATCCTACGATTATATTTATTGCAGGAGAACCTAGTAGAAATACGCGCATTCTTATGTGAACCATCTCTGAGATATTTAACTATTATAATTCACCGGCAAAACAATCACGTTAAGGATCGAATACGTCTCGCCGGGCTTCGAGCATGTCCGATGCTCATCTTCAGGGTGAGTGCTCAGTGCCGTCTGCGAGCTCCCGGCTGGCACTGACAAGTGCCGTGAGTGTTTTGCCGGTTAACAATAATAGTTAAATACATCTCTGAGTTCCTCAATTCAGCTTCCATCCAGTACCCTTTCTGTAAACACCTGGGCTATGAAACCAAAGCCCAGTAAGTGAAACACAATACAACAATTTATATTTTTTTTGTGAGCAGTTCAGCAGTAAATAGAAACAACAGCAAAATATTTCCATGATAGGAATAGTGGGAAAAGACAAATAACTCATATAAAATAGTTGAAATACTGTTTAAAATATACGAAGCAATAAAATCAAAATATTTAATGACGTTAAGGCTACATTTTAATGAGACTTAGATACCATACATAAAATATATTATTAGGATTTTAATACCAAGTAGAAATCAATCAATTCAATCACTACTAACTACAGTTTCCTCACTTATAGTGACAAATTAGCGGCAAATATTCCGCGTTATTTGCCGATAATAGCCGACTGAATTATATTCTGAATAGCGTATATTTGCCTGACTAAGGCGGTTAGTTGGCTCATCTCTAATTGATACGCAATTTATTACGGGTCCAATGGAAAGTTCCAAAACATAATATTAGTCACCTGATATCTATGTCCCTTGCACACGCACAAAGGAAATGAGTGAACGCGAAATATGTTTCAATTATTAGCAGATTAATTGATTTCCCTATAATATGGCAGAAACGGTCATAAAGCATTTACTACCTACCAAACAAATCGAGATATAAATATATATATAATGTTGTAATTTGTTTGTGTAAATATAAATATTAGTAATTGTATCCTTCGCTTCGCTCCGAGTGCAAACAATCGCTCTCGCCCTCAATACATAATACATTGTAGTGGTCCCTTTGACCCAATCTACTTTATCAGATAATGAAAATAATTAAAAATAGATGTCACTTATGAGTTTTTTTTGCGTTCGGATTGATAAATATTTAAGAGCGAAATATGTTATTAGTATATCTCCTCTCTTCCTCTCTCCTATCTCTTCTCTCTCTCTAGTTTATTGCAAATAATGAACATCGCGAAAATAGATGTCACTTATGAGTTTTTTTTGCGTTCGGATTGAGAAAGATTTAAGAGCGAAATATGTTATTACTGTATTATTTCTCCTCCCTCCCTCTCTCTCTCCTATGTCTTATCTCTCGTATTGCTAATGAAATTAAATGAAAATTATTTATTCATTTATTCGAGACATTTCGTTTTAATTGCTCTCTCTCTATCTCTGTGTTCTATCTATTTACTTATCTCTCTTTCCCTCTCACTATTGTCCTCCCAGTTTAAAAGAAAACCATTGGGAGCTTCCTGCGTCCAACGAAGACATTCTACAAAGAAACATAAATTAAATAGACATTATGCTGTTGTTACAGTGGACGAGAAGATATTCTGCTGCCACGGCGGTCTGTCACCTGACCTGCAGGCGATGGAGCAGATCCGGCGGATCATGCGGCCCACAGACGTGCCCGACCAGGGGCTGCTGTGCGACCTGCTGTGGTCCGACCCGGATAAGGACACGGCCGGATGGGGGGAAAACGATCGCGGTGTCAGCTTCACGTTCGGCACAGAGGTAAATTGTTCTAGATATTTACACTAATATTATAAAGAGGAAAGATTTGCTTCTCTGTTTGTTTGTTTGTTTGTTTGTTTGAATTGAATAGGCTCTAAAAGTACTTACCGAATTGATCAATTCTTTTACCATTAGAATTCTACATTATCTCTTGATGAACATAGGCTATATAAAATATTTGAATAAAAATTAGGAGTCCGTATGAAAACTTCAAGACTCAGGTAATAGGTAATATACCCAATGCCTCTCAAAACAGACATTTCATAATAATTCCGTGAGTGGCGGAAAACAAATTCAATAAAAGAAATCTAATAATTAATTTTAATTAAATTTCGTTTATTGAATTTGTTAGTCACTTAGGAAATAGATTCGAGTGACTATTTTTGAACATTTTCCTGAAAATAAAAATGAAAATCTCCTTATGTTGGCCCACCACTGTATAGATGCAGACAGCAAAGGTCGTGCCTCGAGATAACGACTGCAAAGGTTAAACATGTGAACGTATAATGTATGTCTATATACTTCGATCCGTCTCGACTGGCATGAGACAAGAGGGTGCACTTTGTCCTACCTAGTCCTAGATTACTGGAATTGATAATTAATTTCTACTCTAGACTAGCTGCGCCCCGCGGTTTCGCCCGTGTGGTGATGAATGATGATGATGATTAAAAATATCCTATGTCCTTCCCCGGAATATAATCTATCATCATCATCATCATCTCAGCCGTAGGACGTCCACTGCTGCACATAGGCCTCCCCCATGATTTTCCAAAAGGAGCGGTTGGAAGCGGCCTGCATCCAACGTCGTCCTGCGACCTTCCTCAGGTCGTCTGTCCACCGTGTCGGTGGACGACCTACGCTGCGCTTGCCGGTACGTGGTCTCCACTCTAGAACCTTTCGGCCCCATCGGCCATCTGTTCTGCGTGCTATGTGCCCTGCCCACTGCCACTTCAACTGGCTAATCTTCTGAGCTATGTCGGTGACTAATATAATATAATCTATAACCTTGGCAAATTTTATTACGATCCGTTCAGCCGTTTAGGCGTGATAATGTAACAAACAGAGCGAGACACAGAATTTTATATTGATTTTTCCAAAATAAAAGTAGCCTAAGTTACTCGCTATAACATCAGCTATCTGCCATTAAAGTCTCGTTAAAATCAATTCAGCCGCTTCAAATATTAGCCGGAACAAACGGTTTTAAAGGTTTTTTATGCAAGTACCATAGGTATATACTTTCATTTGCATATAGTGAAAAGCTGTTAATTTGCAATTACAAACAGACACTTAAAATTAATTTACCTGTATAGATGTATGATGATTTCGGGCATATCTTTTAGTGCATTTTTGTTGTTTATTTCGTTTTTACTTCCTGCATTCGCTCAGGTGCAAATAGACAAAAAAGGGTCAAAAAGACCCTACAACAAGACTGTTGTCCTTTTAACTGGTATGTTCACCAACATCGAGATATTTACATGTATATGTGGGTGGCGCCATGGTGGTTGCAGGATGGATGTTGCAATAGGAACAATGAAGTTTCTATTGTGTCTGGCCGTGTGATCTTTGATGCATTAGTTATCCCAGTTGCAATCAAATGTTGATTTAAATCTTGAAAGGCGGTTCTATGTCAGTTTTGACAACCCCAGTAAGTAGAAAATGTTAGTAAGTTGATGACTGAAGCTGTAAGGGGGTAAGGTGACATAAAGCATTGAGATACATAATAGCCCTGCTGTTCAGTCCGTTCGTCCGACTGTGACCGTGGATGAACCGTGGAGCACAGCTATTTAATTGTATAACTGGCAGTTGGCACTGGAAAACAGCTAGGCGCCATCATAACTCGTCAGGGCACTATCTTAACGCCTCGACACTTTCCTTAGCAGAGGTCAAGCACACAGACGTGCTTGTTTACCGATTACTCGGGCTTTATTCGCTATGACGATGCACACACGTAACGCGCTTCGTTACGATATCTCCAAGGAATGAACGTGAAATCAACACAATTTAAAATGTAAAAATATTAATTTTACATTTTTATATTATACATTAGAATAAGTTCTCCAGAATGTTCGACATAATTACAACAGCGTCTACCGGATGGCAACTCACTGGTTGCTGAAACACAGTTTTTACTAGTTCGGTAGCCTATGGATTCACTAAATAATTGTACAAGTTATGTCAATAAGTTGTTTATTACTTTTGCTATCTTTCTTTGTAGATATCGTAGCGCGCTGCGTTAAGAGCATGAAAGACTATAGCGAATAGAACCTCTGCATATGCTCTGATAGGTACACTTCGTCTCGTCGTAAGACCCGCGTGCACTTTGTTTACAGTCTCATGTGCAGATTGTGGAGAATACGGTGTTGTTCGCATAATCAGCTCATTACGATGTCTACGTTGATGATATACAGTTAAACTACCTCTTACCTAAGTACATTTTAATTAGATAAAGTATAATAAAAAGGTCACCGGGTCTCCTCTTTTTATTTATTAAACCCTACTTCAGGTACCAGCCCACTCACATAGTTAGGTTTATTTTATCATTCTTTTCCAACACTATCTATAGTTATGTTAAAATTCAATACTCATACTCATACTCATTTATTGATACTGATAGTATACGTCACAGAATTACAATTAGTCACAATAGAATCATAAATAAAATGCAATTCACAATAAAAATCAAAATGAAATAACAAAAGTTATACATTGTGTACATTGTGTACCTACATAACAAATTATTAGTAATCTACGGTCTCGGTGGAAGAGTCATGTACTCTTTTTATATATCGTAGAACGCTTGGTTGATAAGCCAGCGTTTTAGCTTAGCTTTAAACAAGAATATGCTTGATGCCTCAACCACAACTTCGGGAAGTCTGTTATAAATCATCGGGCCCATGACATGAGTCAACTTTGCAGACTAGGCAAGTGAGTGTGTCACGGCTTGAATTCTGTTTTTGTGTCTGACAGGCCGCTGTTGCGACTCGTTTAGCTTACCACATTACCGCCTAACGTTTTATACATAGTTATATTCGTAAACACATATATAGCTACTTGTAGTATAATTATTGATGGTAGTGTTAGTATTCCTAGCGATACGAAGTACGGTTTAGCTGACGTATCTTCTGATATACGTGCTATCGCTCGAACGGCTCTTTTTTGACTTTCAAATACGCGTTTCCACTCCTAGGACAATTCCAATACTTGGACCATTCTTGTTTTTAATCTATATTATTGACTTAGCTTATTATGTAGGGAATGATCACGAGATTGTATTGTTTGCAGATGACTCTTCACTGTTATTTAAAATTAAAAGGCAGTTATTGAAATATGACGATGCAATGCACTAGCTAAAGTTGTGAATTGGTTCAATACAAATAATCTTCTCCTCAATGAGAACTAATTGTATAAAATTGTTGACACCAAATGTGAACCCAATATACAATTGAATGGAACAGGATTGGACCTTGTGGAGTCAACGGTCTTTTTAGGGATTACTATAGACTCAAAATTGCAATGGGGTCCCCACATTACTAACTTGTCTAGTAGACTCAGTTCAGCGGCTTATGCTGTTACAAAAATTTGACTTTTAACCGATGTAGACACAGCTAGAATAGATTTTATAAGTTATTGCCATAGCGTTATGACTTAAGGCATACTGCTCTGGTGATGTTCTGCAGATCTTAATTCTATTTTCATACTGCAAAAAGGGCTATACGAGCGATATATACAGTTTAGCTCCCAGAGTTTCCCTTAGACAGAAGTTTAAAGATATAAACATTCACACTGTTGTCTCTCAGTTTATCTATGAGAATCTAATGTACGCCAAGAAAAACATTACCAGTTTTGATAAAAGGAGTGATGCTCATTCCATCAACCCGCGGAATAAGCACAAGCTATCCGTACATGTCACGCGTCTCCACAGAATAAGTCATTATTTTATGGGCCAATGTATACGATTCTATAATAAAGTTCCCAATGTTATCCGAGATTTGCCTATTAATAAGTTTAAAATTACTATTAAAACTTAACTCTGTCAAAACGTTATTACAAAATTCGGATTACTTGGAGGATAAACAGCTTGGGACTGATCACTCCAGGATCTACCTAGTCGCGTGTATTACGATGTCAAAGTGTAACGTGTCTTGCCCTACTGATACCATTATTATGGTCTCTTCTGTAAGGCAACACACTGGAGCTAATAATAAACGACATTTTGTTGCCAATTAAGAAATTGGTGAAAACAAAAAATAAAAGATAAGTCCTCTGAGTTTCTTGCCGGATCTTCTCAGTCGTGGTCGCGTTCCGATCCGGTTGTAGATTTAACAAAAATAAATGTAAAGTTACAATTTGTAATTATTACTTTATGACCACTGCACCTTTCATAACTATGATCTGTAATGTCTGAAATAAAACATAATATAGAAAATACTAAAAACTGTAAACATGGCATCATATAGTACTTATCATGAAGGAAATTATAATGTAATGTGTCAAGATAATCAATATGTCAGGGCAGTTGTCATGATAGGATTCGAACGGAAAAATAACTGATCAATCAAATCAAGTCAAGATTCGTTATATTCCAAGCCCGTTGATCAAGGCCAATAAAAATATGTAATCAGCCCATTATGCTCCCACTGCTGGGACTCGAGCCTTCCTCTCAGAGAGAGGAGTTGAGCCATAATCTACCACGCGGGACCAGTGCGGCTTGGTAGATACGCTAGTGGCAAACCCATGTCGAAGTTTTCAGGCCGCCCGAAGGCCTCGACATAGCATAACGATTGTTGTCCTATGACAAACAACCGAGACCGACGGCTTAACGTGCCCCCCGAAGCACGTATAAGCGCTCAGTTGAATAATGCCGCTAGCGCACACCCATCCAACTCCTAACCGCAGCAAGCATTGCTTAACTTGTTGATCGGTTAAAATCGCCAAGTCAAGCTTCCATCCATTCTATCCTTACTAATATTTTAAAATAGTTTGTAAATCTGTCACTCTCTTTCTGTCTGTTCCTTATCACGCCTAAACGGTTGAACAGATCAGAATAATACATGAATTTACGAATTAAACAGTTCCGTGTTATCAGAACGTAGAGCTCCATCAACACTTGTGGAATTAAAATACCGCGCCGTAATATAATGCATATTTTTTTAAAAAGATTCCTTATTACTTGGCTCTCTCGTATCACATCTTAATGAAAAAAATCTTATATTTAGGACAAAAAGTCGGCAAAGTGACTTAAAAAGACTTATATCAAATTGTATTCAGCAGTTCGAAAGTTTGAAAATATTTTACCACATTTTACTTTTGCAACTCAATTAAAATCGATACCAATAAATCGCCTCTATATTCTAACTTCCTTATTTTCACATATTATGTAACCCACCAAACTTCGTCTTGAATTATTTTGGAAGCTTCAATATAAGTTGTAAAGGATATTGTACAGTTTTTAGGGCCTAATAATCATGAAAACGACCGGTTTATTACACAAAACATATATGTTAATCATAATTTTCTCAAATATGCTTGGAAATTTAAGCATTATTTTGACAACCTTCTTCGAGATAAATCGACATTGCTGTACTAGTTAAATACATGCGAGCAGCGGCCGGCAACAGTTGTATGAAAATGCATGTGTCGTGGTTTAGCGGCCATATAAATTATATAGTCAACTCTTATCTGTCGTGTAATTTAAAAATTAAACTATATACTCCAAAACATGACAACCAAGGTTATCAAAGGTTCTTTTTAAATTTCGAACTGGCACGCAAATAGAAAGCTGGTGGTAATGTCCTGAATCTCGGAAACGGCTCCAACGATTTCATGACATTTGGTATGCATGGGGTTTCGGAGGCGATAAATCGATCTAGCTAGGTTTAATTTTTAAAAAACGTCGTTTTATCCGTGTTTTCAGGCAATGAAAAACTGCTCCAATATTAACCAGGGCCATCAGCTTAAACAACAACTAAACTGTTTTACCGACACAGCAACACTAAAGCTAGTTGACAATAGATGGCGTTCTTGAGCAACTAATGAGAGTTTGGTTTGCGGTTAGAACAAGAAAATCAATTGTTTACTTACGGGCAAAGCTCGATAGAGGTACTAACCTCCAGTTTCTAGAATGTTTGTCAAGGTTTGATCAGTTAACAGACAGAATACTGACTGATTGGTCACATATCGCGTCATAGAATACCATTGACCAATGAGCGTTTAGTATTTAATTAATCAACTAATCAAGGCGTCGTCAAACGTTACATGAATTGTTATTGTTGTGCAGGTGGTGGGCAAGTTCCTGTCTAAGCACGAGTTCGATCTGATCTGCCGCGCGCACCAGGTGGTGGAGGACGGATACGAGTTCTTCGCCAAGCGGCAGCTCGTCACGCTCTTCTCCGCGCCCAACTACTGCGGCGAGTTCGACAACGCAGGTCAACATATATACCTATACCATTACTTTTACAACATCCACATAAAGTGTTCAGGAGGCCAGTTCTCCTAGTTCCCAACGTTCAACAATAGGACGGCTATAAGTTCTTCGCCAAGCGGCAGCTCGTCACGCTCTTCTCCGCGCGCATCTACTGCGGAGAGTTCGACAACGTAGGTCACCATATATACATACCATTACTTTTATACAACATCCACACAAGGTTCGTCTTCCTTGATGAGCCGATATCACTCGCGTCCTTCGCACACCCGTTCCCTTACAAGCTCACGGTCATCGTGAGCGAGCTGGACACGTCATCTATGACGTCACTGATAGCGCTCACGTAGGGGATGGTGGGTTTTTGCGGTCGTTGCGAGCTGTCACTGTCAAAAAGGCGTCTTTTATTGCTACCCGCAAGGTGTTTTCTATAGCACAGAATAAGGAATTATAATATGGAAAATCGCCAGTAAAGTTAACACCAGAATATTTATGGGATAAGTAAATAGTATTTGTGTAAATAGAATTGTAGCCTCAATAGCTTAGTGGTTGTATTAAATTGAAAAACTTAAGAAAATTCATCCAAAAAGATAACTGTTGCCCGCACTCACCTCTTGTAGTAATATTACAGTTCCTGATCCCGGGGTTCCAAGAGGAATGTACACAGATGCGCACACAGTATTTTTTATAGTTTTTTAGGTTGTACGTAGATTAGCCAATTAACTGCCGCCGGCGTTTTCAACTTTTCTATTTGGCAGACCGCAGAAGGCGCTTGCGAGCGCACAAGAAGGCGTGTTTGGCGGGCAATTAGAACGTTCGTGTCGTGTCCCTACAAGAATGAGTTGATGGTTTATACTCGTATAGGGAATCCCTTAAGGGTGTGTGCAGAGTTGTGTATAGCCTGTGAATGTGTAGCGTTGAGTACGTACTAATAAAGTTATGAGTGCATTGTCAAAAGTTTAATAATATCTCCTGCATACAAATCAGCTTATCTGTCTAAAATTTCGAAACAGAATTGATTGATCTGTTAACACCAAATGTGACGCCGCGACCAACGAATGGACGTTGTACCTCAAATGTATCTCAGAGTTACATTTTGATCGAAATCTATAAAATAGTAGCTTGATGTCACTTTTTTCAGCTCCAGTCATCAACTTGACATAGAGTTGGCTTACTGGAGTTGTCAAAAAGTGACAGAAAGATGACATAGAGCCGCCATTTTACAAGTTTTCATTCCATCAACATATTATAACTGAGATATTGCGACCTAGTTTTCATACTTCGTATCTCCATTTGGTCAAATTTAATTAAACGGTTTTTACTTCTGAAAAATTGACCAAATGGAGATACGAAGTTTGAGCTAGCGATATGTAATTGTCCTGCTGATGTCTGATAAAATGGTTGTTGTTTCCAGGCGCCTTGATGTCAGTGGACGAGACGCTGATGTGCTCGTTCCAAATCCTGAAGCCGGCCGACAAGCGCAAGCTCTACTCCGGCCTCAACATGGGCCGCCCCAACACGCCGCCGAGGGCGCAGCCTAAGAACAAAAAGAAGTGAGTCACCAATCTACTACATAGGGCACTCAATTACATACCATCTACGGGTGCCTAAAAAGCAACAAGGTTTTAGGCAATGTTAAAGGTCATTAACAATCAAAGGTCAAAATTACAAATAATTATACCACATTTACGAATTTATTTCTTATTACGTTACGTTTCACATAAATAATGTATTTAAATAATTGTCTATAAACGAAACCGTTATATTATTACGTGCATAACACTGACAGTAGTGAGTAGAACATATTCCACGGTTTTCCAAGCGCTGTTCCATAGAAAACTTAGAAGTTCATCCTAAAAATGTTTGCTGCCCCAGTGTCATTCACGTGAACAATCATGTGAAGAGTTCCTGGGGTTGCAAGGTTATCATACAAATGTTTTTTTAAACATACATAAATAGAGGATTTCTCATATTATGTTTAATGCATGTTATGTCAGGAATTTTTCTCTTGTTCTGGATGATGTAATGTTATATTGTCATGTGTGCGGAAACCCATCACTTTTCCTACACTGCCCAGATTTATCCAATTGCTGTACATTTTAAAATCATCTTTGATTTGATAGTAACAAATCACTAAATATTTCTACTATATCCATTCTTTCAATCATAATACTCGATAGATATATATCATTGAAGTCGGCTAACAAAACTACTGATCCTAGTTTTTCTATAGATAAATTCAGATTATTATAAAATTGTATGATCAATTGATCAGTCATAGGAAAATAATTCGGTCTAATTTTAGATAAAAGTGTCGTTTTCTAAACAAGTTTATAAAAAATAGTATATATCCATAGTCACGTTTAATGAGTAATATTAACGCCTGTTTTGCACTCCAGAGACATATGATCCCAGCGAGAGAGAAAGGTATCAGCTTGCCGTGTGCTGTTGTCTGAATACTTGTGATTGAAATACACTTCTGTAACAAAAACATTTCATCTCGTGTATGATCAGTAAAGTCTTGAATCCAATTCTTTCTCATCTCCGCTGAGACGTGGCATATCATTCGTCTTTTAGTCTAACACAGGTTTGCCCATAATACTTGCAGTGCCATATATTAATAATTAAAAACTGAATGTGATACTGTAATACTGCTGATGATATTTTATGCAATGCCTTTGATTAGTAATGCTTGAAATTAAAGTTTCTTGGCACTAGCGTGCTATGGGTGGTAAGAACTGTCCAATGGGCCAAGAAAGACAGTCTACGTGGTTGAAATGTTAAGGCGATTTTTTACATTTAATTTGTAACCAAGCAGTGCTCAAACTGATATTTATAGCGTTACTCAATATGATTATGTAATAAACGTTTCTAATGCCTTTACTACATAAGCGTAGAAAGTACAGCAGCAGTGTTTGTGGAAGACATAAGCGTAGAAAAGGGTAGCAGTAGTAATTTTGCAAGCTATCTGATTGGCTTGCTTTTGAGATTTGCGTTCAAGACTTCATTGTAACTACGTAATATCATAATTTACATTTTGAATTTGGTTTTTTGTTTTGTTTAATTTTTGGATTTGTGTAACTGGTAGGGAAATGATGTGCATGTTATATACCCAAAATTGACCTACTCATGACAACAGTCTAATTTATTTTTGTGTTTCTGCTAATTTTGAGCGATTACAAATTGACTACCAAAGTTCTTAAGTGTTCAACAAATATTTGAGTTTAGGTTGTGTAATGAGAATTTAACTTTTGAATTTTATAATTAAAGTTCTTGTTCCTATGCGTTTTTGTTTTACAACAGGATGAAATAGACAGAAATTAAATAAATTGGAATGTGTCCAATACTTTCTATTTTCAGTTGATATAAACGATGAAGAATATTCATAGTGATAGAAGCTCGAGTCAAAGCATATTTCACGTATACTGGACCTGTAATGGTAGTCCTGTTTTGTGACTGTGAATTTACATTACATATCACTCAAAATTCGCATACGTTTTTTACCAGTAACTGACCATTTGTTCCCTGTCCTACAGTTAACCGCCACTGTCGCAGTGTCGACGTGCCGACGGATACCCCACACCTACCTACGTACCTATATGTGTTGAATGTTAGGCTGATGGAATCCACATAACATCTTAGTAAATACCGTATTTGAAACACCGAAACGGATGCTGACAAATTTGGACTTACCATCAAAGGGTACTGTTAATGCTGGCACCCAACCTCAAGCTAATGTTGGTTGATATTGTACACTTGAGAGTAAGGGTTTTGATATTTAAAAGACCAGTATCATGAACATCAAGTCGTTGCGTCACTTTCAACTCAGTTTGCTTTTCATATGTGGATTCGATTAGCCTTCCTGGAAACGAAGTGTACTTTTTGACAGTTCTTGTAATAGTAATTAATAAATTAGAGTTTTGTAACGATTAGTCGGATAAAATACCAATCTGCATTGTAATCGTAGTTAATTAATAGGCTGTATAAAAAAATGCCACTGACGCTTCCGAATTTGAAAAAAGTTGACAGTGTTGCCAGCTATCTGTGGAACGCATCGTTCAAAAATCTATGTTTTGATGGACTACATCCATTATTTTGTATAATTTTATCATGAAATTGTAATAATAAATTATTATTTTTAATCTGCGTTTCGCTCTCTGTATATTTTCCAATTGGCCACAGAACATTATGTTTTCTCTTTAGATGCACGGATGAAACGAGATTGTATGTAGTTTTATTTTTTTATTTCTTACAGTGTAATACAAAATGTATAATGTTTATCAACTTAAGTGCATTCACACTAAGGAATGTTGACCTGTAGTCGCTGACTGCTTTAGCGTAAAGTTTGCTCCAAGAAGCAACTTCGTGCCCATTGATCTTTATATAAAAATTGTCATACAAAAAAAACTTGTCCATTTCCATTCAATCTAAGAAACCCTACTCATAGCGAAACCTCTATCATATCAAGTGATCATATAATTTCCGAAAAATAGATAAAAACTGCCAGTGGTGCAAATCATGATTTTTTTTTAAATTTTTTTAGCAGTTTGCAATCGGCTATCGGCAACCTGTGCGTTTGGTGACTGGCAACCTTGCGAGATGAGACAATTTCCGACTAATAGATATTGTGCACTAAGGCCCTTTTTGTGGCTTTCCACCAGGGATTAATACGCGAGCTGAGAATTGTTGCATCATTTCGATATCGCGTCATAATGAATTAAGGCTATTGGTTTTCATAGTTCTCCGCACAGTTCTCCACAGCTTGCTAGCTTAGCTCTGGTGGAAAGCTGTTAAAGTCCCACTGAAATTTCATATTCTGATCCCATAAAGGAGAAATCAGCGTTATGCTATATATATTCTTGTCTTTTCAGGCAATAACTGGTTTGAGTTATAAAATTGAGTTAGTGTTGCATTGTCTCGCCTCGCAGTACCTAGTTACACTGTGTAACATGCGGATGGATGTATTAATTTAAGTTGGATGTGCGTATAATTATTACTCAGTATGCTTGTTGTAATCGATATTCGACCGTTTGGAACTGGATAGGTTATATAATGCTAGGCAAAGGGTTCGCCAAATACTTACAGATATACCCGCTTATATGTGAGACCGCTACTTTTTTGTTACGGGTTAACTCTCAAATAGAAAGCGTCATATTCATCTAATCATGACGTCATTAGTCAGCACAATGTAACATGCTTGGAAAACTTCCGGCAGTCTTCAGTCCAGAGCGCTTTGCCTAGTGTGGTCGAGATTTTATTTTGTTGAGTTAGCGCGCGGTTTCAATGTACGCTTTATACGTCTATGACCTACAGCGCTAAAGTGCGAATGGATGAATATGTAACTTTTACAAAAAATATATATTTAAATCACACGGCACATAGACCTACGTACACGTACGACTCACTGAATATGTAATAAAAATGTACCCTTAAAAAACATCATTAAATAATTAACAACCTCACTGATGAACGTTGCTTTATTTTAAAAAACGTCAAATAGTACTCCACTGTACTACAAAGCTGTTTTACGCCGTACTAAATTAAGTTATTTAAATTTAAGCAGCGTTTATAAGTAAGGTCATAAATTGTTTTTTTATCCGCTTAATTTTGTTGACAAAAACGTTATCCCAGAGTTCCTATAGTTAAAACCTAGGTATATTGTAACATTAAACCTCAAGAGATTAATCTGTCCACATCAGACTTACGCTATAACAAAAGATTTATGAATGAACAGGAGGCTTGCTGATTAGAACCGATTAAATGTGTTTTCCGTTATTTTTACTTATTCGGTCTTATTAATAAACTTGGCTTACACCAGGAGTAGTTAAAACATCTATCTGTAAATTTTTCGCTTGCAGTAAATGTTACGCGTGAAAGCAAGACAAAGCATGTTACGCCTAATATAGGTTTACGCAACGTTTATTAATAAAGGCCATTGAGTGTTGTGCAAAGAGCCCACCGTTTCTAGTTGAGTTGTCATAAATCGTCATTATTATTATTATACAGTGGACCTAGCACGAAAATTTGTGAAAATTCGTATCGTTGCACAGTACCAACTAACATTTATGTATTACAACTGTAGCACCGATAACTCGGTTTGTTTTTAACTCTGTTTGTTTTTAACAGTTTCTACTGTATTCATACGTCAACGATACCACGTTACACTCTAACAAATGCTCGTGACACCCCCCCCAAACTGTATGTATCTTATTAGCGTCTACCGTAAATACCGTAAGTAGTAATAACGGTGTAGTTTAGAAATAAAAACGTAAGATGGCGTATGTTGCAACCGCACACTTGGGCTCGCAGTTATGATAAAAACGATGTGACAGATGTGATTCGGTTAACTTGTAGAAACACATCTATAATTATAAGTAGTAAACATAATGTAACGTAGTTGATGAATGAACAAAATGAAACATTAGGAATAACTATGTACCGTCCCCCTTATTACGTGGTCGGATAAACAAATAGTGAAACTTGCTTTTATTTTGCGTGTTTGTGTCTTACGCAGTCTTTACATATGGATATATTATATAAGCCAAGAATTTTGAGAGTTATCGCATGTCAAAATATAATATAAATTAATAATGACGAATTTCTGAGCAGTGTTCTCTGAATCAGTTTATAATTGATTCAGCGCCATCTCTGTTCTAAATATAGAACTTAGTTATGTTCAAAGTACGCGACATGTCATATTTCTCTTCAGTTTCGTACAGTAGGTCTACCACTAATTATTTCCGCAAAAGTAATCGTATCGTTAACGTAAAATAATTCAATATAAGCTATCATTTGTGTAGTGCAACTGTGGCACATATAACTCGGTAGGTTTTAATTGAAATGCGACGAGTTATTCAGTTGCTTACGTTGACGTACGAATAGCTTTTAGCGAATTATTTGTGTTTGGCCCACAGGCACAGGTAGCGATGGTGATTTTAATATTCGTAAAGTTTGAAATTTGTCGACGCGCCGGCGCACAGTTGACTATCGCAAAGTTTTTGCCGTATTATTCTAACGTTTGAGTATGTTTTGATCTCAAAAATCGTACGCATGTGTAGCGGACATCGAATATAATTGCGATCCTTTCGAACAGTCATTGATGAATATTAAAATCATCTTCGAACTTCTAACAATAAAAAAATTCTTGGGAAGAACCTATTACCACATTAAGCCAGTGTTCATTAGAGGAAGAGTTATCATAAAGGTTGCGTAAGACAAACGCAGTAAGCCTGTTTTTTTATTATTATTATTATTGCTCTTGAATGTGTTAGACTGATCGCGGCCGAGCAGCCGAACAATAATGAATCAATGATCTACTGATGTATGAGAAGAATTGTATATTAATTTCTTAAATAAAAATACTTCTTACATTTGGGACTTTTATTTTATTTTGTAAGTCAGTGTAAGTGGTTACACAATGCCAATTTATATTATTTTAAATCGCTATTATTATTCTATTCTTAATCGTGTATTATTATTATTAAACACTGCCGGCCTTATTAATAAACTTGTAATAAAACCGGAGTAGTTAAAACATTTATCTGTCAATTTTTCGCTTGCAGTAAATGTCACGCGTGAAAGCAAGACAAAGCATGTTACGCCTAATCTATGTTTACGCAACGTTTATTAATAAAGGGTTATATAACTGGGTTATATTTATATCTAAGTCTATTGAAATCTATTTTTCGTTGACATTCACCAGGAGAGTGTAGTAGGAAAACGATGTTTTGATTATCTGAAAAGAAAAGGGTAGTATTAAAATTAAAGTTCAGCTAGTATGCAATTGAGACAATCGAATTGGTTTTATGTTCCAAGATTGATCCAAGGTAACCAAGGATTAGGCTTTTTCAGTGTCACGCCGGGAATTTAGTCCTTGTTGTAGAGCACTAACGAGCAGGGCAATTACGTGTATCAGTTGCAATCAAATTTTATTGAATTCTAAAAAATTGGTGGTTTTATTTCACTTTTGACAACTACAGTAAGCAAAAATTTTAAGTTGAGGACTGGAGCTGCTAAAAGTGGCATAAACCCGCCATTTTTTTAGATCCAATTAACTTAATTGCAACTGAGATACATAATAACCCTACATAATTATCAGAGTTATGAAGGGTACAGTGTTTAAAAACTTGTAACACCATATCATAATTTGTTTATAATAATACATTAAGCAACACACAGTGTAAAAAATAGGTATGCTTAGTTCAATCAATCGGACAACTGAACTACTGCAAATAGCACCTATATACCTATAAGATTTCCATTTGATAAGATGCAAGGTATGTTTGTTACGTTAAAGGGTTTGTACCTCTTTCACCTAAAAAATTCACTTGTTACATTGTTCTCCCCTAACACAATTAGGCTTGCGCACTGTTGTTTTGCAGTAGATTATGTGGCACTGCAGTGGCAATAACCAAGGCGGTATCTTGCTCAAGACATGTACCACCTAGTAAGTTGAATACAACACTCGCCCCTCAAGATGCAGACACCCGATTCTCCAGTCTACTCGTGACCACGGTCGATGCAACACGATCGGATCGTCGAGGTTAGTTAAATTTATGTTTTGATATTACTCTGTGCACGAAAAAGGCCCCATATTCTTTTAAATCGTGAATTCGATTTGTCAAAGTTTAAAAAGTTGTGCCATTATGAAGACCACTGAAAGTCGTGGAGTTACCACAACAAAGGTGTGCAGATCCATGGGCAGGAACCGCCCGGCGCGCACTACTACGGGCCGTAGGTTGGCCAGCAGTAGGTTGAGCAACACGCGACGCGGCCTCACGCCCATCGACGGCCAGCCGCTTTGGTACGCTGCTGTAGACACTCGGTCTGCCTGGATGTGCAATCGTTATTAACCGACAACGGCGATACTAAAAAGAGGTTATCCTCTGAACATCACTAATACTGATGTATTAAATACACTAATGTGTTATGTACGTGTGAGTTTTTTATTTAATAGACGGTAAAATATCGAATACTTAGTTTGTATAAATAATAATAATAATAATAAAGTTTATTTCGGGTCGGGTCTTGAATCGAGTCGCCTGAATTTGAGGATTCTGCTACTGTGGAATGGTCAAGGGGCTTTGTCTTGACCCTCCCAATTCGATTTTGGCTGCCGGAGTTACGCGAAAGTATTTTAAATTAATATTTAAAGTTTCTGTAATTTCACACGAAAAACATGCGGATGCGTGAAACGGAACGCAATATCAGGAAATATTGCATAAATTTGAACGTCTGCTATGTTTATGTTCGTGAAACGAAACGTTTTGATCGCTATTTTTGAGGTTTGTGGTGTTTGACGTATGTGACGTTGAGTGAAAAGGTTTTTTAAAAAAGACAATTATAATAATCCGTGTGATTTTAGTGATGGTATAGTTGAATATTTGTGGAGGCGAGATCTATTCAAGCAGAAAAAAGATCCCTTTGTCGAGTTGATCAATGTAATTAACTATGTTTACAAAATAAAATAAATACTCCTACATAGTTTTGTGAAAATTATTTTCCTCCCTTACCCACCCAGAGACCAACTCAGACCGGTTAGGTTGAAAGTAGTCAGAAAACCGACACAGAGCACCCCGACTCCACCTATTATTGTGGCTACTACCCCTAGAGTGTTTATAAATAATGCGGGAGCCAGAAGCTCAAGGGAGGTCCTGAACGTTGCTTCGCCGCATGAAGTCGAGTTGAGCGAAGGGGGGAGCTGGCGAGCGAAGCGAGCCGGCGACCTCCGTAGCGAAAGGAATGCTGAGTGTGGCGAAGCAACGTTCAGGGGCGACCGCTAGAGCTTCTGGCGGGAGCCCACCCGGAGTCCAAGTCAGACCGGTTAGGTCGAAATTAGTGACAAATCCAACTCTGACCCCCCCCCCCCACTCTCTCCCCCCCCCAAATTTAGGTGTAAAAGTGTTAGTAGAGTAGACAAAATTATCTTTCATATTAAATTTTAAAAAAAACTACGCGGTTCCGGCAGGGGGAAATGGTAGGGGGGGGTTCCCTGCCCCCAACCCCCCCTCCTACCCACTCCCCCTCCCCCAAAGTTAAGTGTAAAAGTGTTTAAATAGAGTAGAAAAATTGATCTTTGATATTAAATTAAAAAAAAACTACGCGATTCCGGCAGGGAAAAATGGTGGGGGGGGGGTTCATCAGCTATAGCACTGAGCCTTTTAAAAATGAAAATAAGTTTCCTCACTCTACCTATTAGCGTATCAATGTGAATTTTCCACGATAAGTGCTCATCGATGACGACCCCTAGATATTTAAGCGAGGGGACTTTGTTTAAAATTACGCAATTGCATGGTAGTCTGTTGTTAGTGCATTCGTGTATTTTAAGTTTTATTGGATATGTAGGCGCCGTTTTGGTCGTGATACGAAAAGGTATTACATTGGTCTTTGTTACATTTAACGTCAGGAGGTTTCTTTGGAGCCATGATCCTAGCTGTTCGAGTCCTTGTTGACAGATTTTGTTTACATCGTCCCAATTATTACCATAGAAGATTATTGCAGTATCATCGGCAAAAGTAAAGATCTGGCCTTGTTGGATTTTAAGCGAACAAAGGTCATTTATGTACACTAGGAATAATGAAGGTCCTAAGACGCTTCCCTGAGGCACTCCATATCTTACTTCCTCCAGTTCACTACAAACGCCATCCACACAAACTCTTTGGGTTCTATTTGTGAGGTATGAGGCAAACCACTGCAAAGTGATTCCTCGCACTCCCATAAGCTCCAGCTTTTTAAGTAATATAGGCCTTGAGACCGTGTCAAAAGCCTTGGCAAGGTTGAGAAAGACTCCAGCACATCTTAGGCCATCATCAAGCTTACCAGCTACAAGATCAGTAAGCTTGATAACTGCGTCTTCTGTGGACTTGTTGGATCTGAACCCAAATTGTTGGTCTGATAAAATTTTTGATGCTTCTAGGTATTTGAGTAGACGCGCATTGACAATTTTTTCGAGGATTTTTGACAAACTACTAAGCAGAGAAATGGGACGATAATTTGAAGCTACAGAACGACAGACGGGTCCCCGTCTTTAAATATCGGTGTGTCATTCGCGATTTTAAAGCTTTTCGGTAAAGTCCCATTAACCAAACTCATATTACACAAAAATGCAATAGGAGCAACCAACAAGTGTTTTGCTTCAATAAGTATTTCATTGCTTATCCTGTCATGCCCAGGAGCCGACCTAGGCTTAAGACGTCCGATTATCTTAAGTATTTCTCTTTCATCTGTAGGTGTAAAGAAAAACGATTTTGGCGAACTATGTCTACTAGAAAGCGATTTAAGTTCAGATGCAAGTTTATTTTCAGTGCTATTTATTTTATTCAGGATGCTGTTAGCCAGGTTTGATCCCACAGAAGAAAAATAAATATTTACTGAATTTAGACAATCGTTCTGACTTGAACGTCTTTTCAAAAGATCCATACAATGTGTTTTGGTTTTATTAATGTTGCATAGCCTTTTAAGAGTTTGCCATGTTTTTCTACTATCACCTCTATGTTTAATGAGTTCATGCCTTTCGTAAGCGTTTTTGACATTTTGTATAGTATTATTACATATATTACGGTACACTTTGTAGTTATTCATCTTTGCTTCATCATTCGGAGTTTTCTTAGCCGAAGCATGCATTGCATCACGTCGTTGTGTACACTTAAGTAAAGACGGTGTTACCCACGGCAGAATACATTTATAGCGATGGGGACGTTTAGTACGAGTAGTTATTTCTAAATACTTGCTAATAAGTTTTTGCATCATACTAGTGAAGTCATTTGTAGCCTTATCAACATCGGTATGGCAATAAAATGTAATATACACCTTTACAGTTTATTAACCAAAGCGGTGCTACACTAAATATTACGAGTATAATTTACATTAGAAATAAAGATTTGTTTAGAAATAAAGAAATAAAAAATTGTTGGGTGTTAATGTTTCCCAAGTGCTGTATGCACATTTCAGGGTAATCTACTTGGATACTTGGAACAATACACATGTCGTCCAATTCATCATTTAGGTCTTTTTTATTCATACTGGTTTGTTAATGTGAAAATAGGTCTTTATCGTACGAAAGCAGTAACATAGCGATTTAATATTTAAAAACATTAGGCATATTATAATACTCGTATATGGCACAATGGCTAATTTTATTGATATACATAAGTAAACAAAAATAAAACACCACAGAGTCTGTATCTCTGTTGACTCTCTTGTCAGTATACAGGGCTTGTCATGTGCGACATAATACTCTGTCATTAATTCGCGCGATGTTAACTTTAAACCTACAGTGACAAATACTCGTATACGCTGCAAATAAAGTCGAACTTTAGTCATTATTAGATTAACGCTGCTAATAATACTATAAAAACACGCAAACGGTCCTAAAAGTATACCCACAATGTCAAAAAAAAAAGTACACGTCTTAGAAATAAAATGAATTAAAAAATTTGTTAGTTAATATATTGAGGGTACATACACGGTTCCCTGAATGTTGTTACTAAACAGTACCTGTCTTATGAGTTCTGCTCGTGATATTTTCGTTTCTATCGTTATGAGTTCAGTATGCAAGTGTAGGCGTAACTTGTTTGTTAAACGATTATCAGTGATAGTAGAACACAGTGTCGATCGTATGAAATACGTACCTATATTTCGAAGAAGCAAAAAAACCGTCCCCATAGACATACATAAAATTACTGTATTATTTATTCGTTTTGATAGGGGTGGTAGTGGCCTTTGTTTTTTTATGATCTTGATAGATACTGAAGTAGCATCAGTACCTACAATTGGGACACGACATGGTGACATTTGTGATGAGGTATTATTGTCTATATAATGTTGACAGTGAAAATGTGTATGGACAAAAAATTATTGTGAAATTAGCGATAATATTAGTTCCTTGACGTAAAGCTTTAACAGTAGTAAGAACTACGTCCTTCGTATTTGATAACATTTACAAGTTAGGCCAAAATATGTGTGATGTGTTTGTAGCCATGGTAAAACTATAAGCATTATATGCAATAGCATGGAATGTATACAGTAAGTACGGTACGAGTAAGTATCTGTTTGGTAGGTGTGATTATTTGTGACAATTTGAACTTGACGTGTCGGTAGTGTGTAAACAAAATATAACTTGAAGTATAGGTTGGTATGTGCAGTAATTATGTTGGCGTACCTATGTTCCCCGATTATAGGTGGGTTGTGTATAACACAGATAAATTTAAACAGAAAGGTACGAGCGTAGTTTTTAGCGTACTCGTGAGATTGGCTGGAATTTTGTCTTGCATTATATATCAAATAGTATAGGGATAGTAATTGTGGTGAAATCGACGTTAATTCGCTTTTTTCAATCACATTGGTGTGCCTGAAGTAATTGCTTGTGTAGTTATTTGTAAAGTGTCCAGCAAAACCCGTATGATAAATATATGCCTGCTTGTTTTGTAAATAATGCTTGGAATGACAGCACAATATTAGTACCATAGTATTGTTGGTCAGTAACCTAACAGCCGTGATAGTCATGACCGTTATTTCAATGCCATAACCATTTTTATCCAGATTATGGTGGATAACAACACAAAAAGGCGTTAAAGTATCTAGCTGATTACAGAATCGGTGTCCATGAGTATTACAACATTTTAGCTCATTTTTCTGTGGATACAATAAGATCGACAACGTTAAAGTAACCCTACTGTTGTTGTTATGTGTAATGTTTGTCTTTAGTAAATGTGCTAATACGCTGTGCTTTGATGTATTACTAGTAATGAAGAGGTTATTTGTTGCAGGTATGTAATCCATTTTTGGTGTATGTTGAGTAAGTATATGTATTTTTGAGAAATAATAGTGGATACTACATATATATAAACATAATAATAATAACGTAAGGTTGGACCAATAGATGACTGATTAAGCGGAATTCAAGTTATTTTATTTTTTATCTCAACTCCTATTCAAGGAATATTTTATGTTTTTGGTTGTATACGTGGGAAGATATTTGGTGCATCAACTAGATAAACTGTTTTTACTCTGAACTATTTGTAAATAAGTTAAAATTGCAAAAATATCAAATAAATGACTTTGGCCCTAATTGTGACCGGTTTGGAACTAATTCTGACCGAAATCGGCCCTATTTATGACCGACAAAATAAAAGGCGAAATTCTTCATAACAAGAGACTTTATTTGAAAGAAGTGGGGTTCTGTATACCTACATAATTTTGTCTGCATTATAATACTAAGGTACTTATCATACAAATGAAATTTATTTTATTTACGTATTAAAGAAAAACTATGATAGCAAGTAATGTAATGATGACAACAGTTTGTAAGGCCAACGAAATTGGTTTACGTTTGATTACGAAGAACCCTAGTAAAATTCCACAACAGTTTTATTGCAACAATCAAAATCAGTCTGTCACAATTAGGTTTTGAGGTCCAAATTATGAACGAACAAATTTCTTCGGTCACAAATAGAGCGTTTGGAACAATAAATGACCAGCTAAAAAATAACAGCCTAAAACAACGATTTTTCTGTAATTAACCTCCGGTCATGTTTTGGTTTATAGAATTATGTATCCAAAACCATTAAGATAAACGTAAAAAATCAATAAAAAATCAAAGATACAATCTACAATATCAAAACAAAATTTGCAGGTCGGAGCTAATTCTGACCGCTCGGTCACATATAGGATTTATGTATCTTTTTTAGACCAGTAATTGAACAGCAAATTTCTCGAAAACCTTATTAAAAAATACTTATTTTCTTTGATTTTCTACTTGAGATAATAGTCATAAATGCAGGGGAACTCATAAATGGGGCCTAATTATATCAAAAAATCGGCAATCCACTCATAAGCTTAAGAAACTGGTTTACTCACCTTAGCTCGTTGTCCATACAAAATGGCGATGGCCGAAACACGTCCGCACTAAATGAGGTCCTGGAGCATGACTGAGGGTCCAATGACGATGTATTAATTTTTAAAAGAGGGAACAGTGTTGCCGCTTCTAAAGAAAAAATACGCCACTACAGGGAGTACCACTCAATTCTTATAATTCGAGAAAATGTGCGTTTCGGTCATCTACTGGGGGGTGGTCATCTTTTGGTCCGTCTACCCTACGTGAATGACAAGATCATAATAATATACTAGTAAAAACTCTTTAAAACTAATGTTTTTAAGATCTTTAGCCACTTAGCACTTTTAAGTGCACTCAGCTGATCCTCGGATTTCACACTTATATACGGGTGACCTTCTTGCTTGCGAATAAAAACTCGTCCATTTGAAGTCCAGCAGAAAGAATAGCCCTCTGTTTTTACGAAATCCCTGGCCAGGAAGTGTAGTCGCCTCATTTTTGGACTCAGGTGATCAGATATGTAGATAGCATTCTTATAACCAGTCAGCCCGAGGATGCTTGATTGCATTGGTTCGCGTAGATGCGCCTTATTATACTTTTTAATATTATTCATAAAGTCTGCTTTTATGAGCGTATTTGCGAGCTCTGCGACCACCGTAGAAACAGTCTGGTCTTGTTTGCTAGGGAGACGGTATACATCTCTAACAAATATAGGCGAGAATTCCTGCTTGGTGAAAATGAAGGCATTTTTTAGTAGCTCGTATAACTCTTGCTTAGTTTCACGCTGTTTTTTGGGAACGCCTCTGATTTCGATGCAAGTCTTTGTAAGGTCCCTTTGCACAGATTCAATCCTATCATCAAGGCGCGAGATAGTAGCTGCCATTTCAGTCTTTCCCTGATCCAGAAGCATGATTTTGGAATCTAGGTCGGCTAGTTGACCTGACAAATGGTTTATGGATTTTTCTATACCATTGTATGTACCTCGCAGGTCATCCGTTTGGTTTTTAATTTGTGATGATATGCGTTTCTCTATGTTGTCGAGTCTTGTGTTGTAGCTCTCCGTAAATGCGGCTAGCATGTCTTTGATTTCCGCCTGGTAACCCGTAAAGGCATCGCCCGGGTACTCGCTTACAACACGTTTAGTACGTTTGCTGCGGGTAGTCTTGCACGCATCTTCTGACGAGGCTTTGGACCCGAAGTCTGTGTCCGACGCTGAGTTTTTATCCTGCGGCGGCGTTCGGCTTATTTTACCCAGCATATTAAATATTATATAGCATGCAAATTACACTAGAACTCTCACAGCGCTGTCACTTAACACAACTTGAACACAAAACGAACGCACAGACGAAATAACAAGGTACGATTAATTCTGAGGAAGTTATACAGGGTTATTGGTAATTAGACCGGATCCTTTTAAGGGGTGGTAGGGAATGCCATTTGCAACAATATGACTGTACATTGTGATATCCGGAAATGAATCATTTCTGTGATATTCTTTTTTTTATTTTTTTTTGGAAAATCCAGTTTTACTACTTTAAAATTCAATAAAAAAAAAAGTAATCAACCGATTTCAATTCTGTTCGCAGTTTTAAAGAAACCTTGTTACAGCTCTTAATAATAAACAATAATATCGTACTAATGTAGATCCATACAAAAACTAGAGGCTTTTTCATAATTTTTATTTGATAATTTTTGTAAGATGCTTTACAAAAACCTTTATTTTCTCTACAAAAACGATAGTAAATTAAGTCTGCATTTTATTTAAAAAACATCTACAAGTCTTTAGCTATCCAACGAGGTAAAAAAATTAGCACTTTATTGCACAATTGCAGAAATAATGCGATAACAAAGACTCAGGTAGAGACATTCCGAGAAAGGGTTTTAGACAACGGTATCCATGTTGAATGCGCCGTCTCCCTCTCGCTTATGTTTGTTGAACGAGCAATGAGAACCCAGTTTGCTCAAGCGCATCGTACTGTTCAGACGCTCTTTGGCAACCCTTTATTACGATTAAATTTCGACCTTGATAACGTTATTGGACTTGTGTAACTTCTTTTTCTGTGATTCGGCTAGTGAACTGGACTTTTTGATTGATTGCTTACCCGACGACTTGGCTTGTACTAAAGGATCTGATCATGACTGCGGAATCCCACGACCATCTACCTCGGCTTCGAGAGTTCACAAACGAAGAGTATGCGGACATACTGTTTTGCTATGGTTTTGCCAACGGCGTCGCTACACATGCTCAAACGGAGTATCAGTCTCGATTTCCACAGCGCCGTTTACCCCATGTGAGTGTATTTGACGGAGTGTACCGGCGACTACGAGAAACTGGTCAAGTTCAAAGACGACAAAGTGATGCTGGACGATCTCGTATTTATCATTCGGATGAAGAGGAACAGATAATTCGCATGTTTGAGCAAGATCCTACGACTTCAACAAACATCATTGCACGACGTCTTGGCATGTCGCAATGGAAAGTATGGAACACAGTGCACCGCTCAAGACTCTACCCGTATCATTTGACTCTGGTACAAGTTATCCAAGACGGAGATCCTGCACGTAGAGTCGAATTTTGCAGATTCATGTTGAACACCGATATGGAAGATGCCAATTTTTTATTAAAAATCTTATGGACCGACGAATCCAAATTTGATCAGGATGGAATATCAAATTATCATAATATTCATTATTGGGCCCCGAAAGATGACGGTAACCCAAACAAGAAAAGATTACACGGATCACAAAGAAGGTTTTCCGTTAATGTGTGGATGGGCATTATTAAGAATGAATTGATCGGCCCTTTCTTTCTGCCCAACAACCTCAATGGTGAAGCGTATGAATTTTTTTTGAGAAACGAACTTTATGAGCAGTGAAGTACCCCTTGAAACCCGCAGAAATATGATTTACCAACATGATGGTTGCCCCGCACATTTTAGTTTGAGCGTCCGTGAGTGGCTCAATCGTCAGTATCCCAATAAGTGGATTGGCAGAGGAGGACCCATTCCGTGGCCGGCCAGAAGTCCCGACTTGACTCCCGTCGACTATTACGTATGGGGTCACATGAAAAGCTTGGTATACGACGATACTCTTGGACCTGTGGCAACCATCGAAGACCTGAAACAGCGCATAATAAATGCAGCAGAAAAAATGAAAATTAATTTAAATACAAGTGTTGTTAAAAGCAATTTACGCAGACGTATGCGTCTCTGCATTCAAAATTCTGGCTCACATTTTGAGAACGAACTGTAAAAATAATAAATACAGACTAATTACATCTACTCTTTTATTTCTTTAAAAGAAATTAAGTTACCTTAAGAAAGTATTTCTTCCATAGCTACTTCTCATGGACTATTCTCATTCCTTTCTCGGCCTTTTGTAATCGCATTATTTCTGCAACTGTGTAATAAAGTGCTAATTTTTTTACCTCGTTGGATAGCTAAAGACTTGTAGATGTTTTTTAAATAAAATGCAGACTTAATTTACTATCGTTTTTGTAGAGAAAATAAAGGTTTTTGTAAAGCATCTTACAAAAATTATCAAATAAAAATTATGAAAAAGCCTCTAGTTTTTGGATGGATCTACATTAGTACGATATTATTGTTTATTATTAAGAGCTGTAACAAGGTTTCTCTAAAACTGCGAACAGAATTGAAATCAGTTGATTACTTTTTTTTTATTGAATTTTAAAGTAGTAAAACTGGATTTTCCAAAAAAAAATAAAAAAAAAGAATATCACAGAAATGATTCATTTCCGGATATCACAATGTACAGTCATATTGTTGCAAATGGCATTCCCTACCACCCCTTAAAAGGATCCGGTCTAATTACCAATAACCCTGTATATCCTTATTGAGGTGTTAGTTAGTCTAATTATAACGAAACGTTCAATGGCGAGAATTATACAGGGTTATTGGTAATTAGACCGGATCCTTTTAAGGGGTGGTAGGGAATGCCATTTGCAACAATATGACTGTACATTGTGATATCCGGAAATGAATCATTTCTGTGATATTCTTTTTTTTTTATTTTTTTTTTGGAAAATCCAGTTTTACTACTTTAAAATTCAATAAAAAAAAAAGTAATCAACCGATTTCAATTCTGTTCGCAGTTTTAGAGAAACCTTGTTACAGCTCTTAATAATAAACAATAATATCGTACTAATGTAGATCCATCCAAAAACTAGAGGGTTTTTCATAATTTTTATTTGATAATTTTTGTAAGATGCTTTACAAAAACCTTTATTTTCTCTACAAAAACGATAGGAAATTAAGTCTGCATTTTATTTAAAAAACATCTACAAGTCTTTAGCTATCCAACGAGGTAAAAAAATTAGCACTTTATTACACAGTTGCAGAAATGGTTTGTTGTAGGTATTGACGTAAAAATTGCAAAAATAATTGATTTTCAATAATGTTTTTCTTAAAAACTTCGTGTCTCTGCATGTTGAAATTTGGCGTGTGTGCTTATAATAATGTAACCTACCTGTAAAAAAATATCAACCCCCAACTCTACGGACGTGGTAGGTATTGACGTAAACGTTTCAAAAATAATTGATTATCAGTATTTTTTTTTCTCAAAATCTACTCGTCTCCGCAGGTTGAAACTTGGCGTGTGTGTGGGTATTAATATTTTTTTTATAGAAAGGTTACATTTTATAATAATGTAACCATTCTGAAAAAAATATCAACCTCCAACTCGACGGACGTTAAAGGAAAGTTAATCCAATAACAATTTCAGATGAGTACTTAGTTATATTAACTTGTTTATTTTTTCTTTTAATTTTATTTTTTCTTGTCGGGGTAGTTTTTGAACTTACTTATTATTATTTAAAAAAAATAGTTACAGTTGCATCCACAATTATAATGCACTGCACTTGCCAAATAATATAACAATATGTCACACCGGTTAGATCTTAGGGCACAATGACAACACAAGGTAGTTAGTTACCTGTAAGATGATCTGATTCCCATAATAGCAATACACGAAAATATCTAAAGCCACCGCAGCTAAATATTCCACTGTGATCATGTTGAACTTCTGGAATACAAAAAGGACAATTTTAATTCTTAATTTTATTGTAAAATTTTCAGGTTATTTGGCGGTTACTGGCTGGTCTACATGACACCACCCAACCTATGCCTATAGCACAGGTTAGCCTGTGCCTATGGCTAGCCTATGGTTAGACTTCCAGAAGAAATGGAATAAAATGAAACGAATTTATTCAAGACACACGCAACATTACATTACATTACATTATTGCAGATATACGAAATAAAAATAATGTATATTCTATATGTATCTACTTAACTACTCGTATTATACAAAAATTAACCCCAATTTTTCCAGGTCACACTATAACTTGAGAACGGCTTTACCTATTTAATTAATCTTTTTTTTAAATGTTTTCCAATACTTCGTAGAAGGTTCTTATATTAAAAATAAAGGGTTATATTTAAATGGTCAGCATAGTATTAGTATTTTTGAAAGAAGAAAAATATTATCTGTCAGCAGAAATAGCTAATTGGTCAGCAACTCATGGCCAGCAAACATTTCAAAATCAATCAGCAATTTATGTCATTCTGGATGGCTGTAATTATTTTTGTACTGCATATTAATTATATAAGCAGCCATAAGCTGTTCCTGTTTTATAATATTTGGGTAAGCACTCAGTCGCCGGCCGCTGCCGCGGCACGCTCGCTTCGCTCGCTCGGCTCGCGCGTTGTAGTCACAAGTAACCTAACACTCGCGTACCTATATATGACTTTGCCCTAGACTAGTATAATTACATATGGAACATATAGACATGTTTTCTCTGCTGATCAATCATAAAATCTTGCTGACCAAGTAGTTATTTTGCGGACCGAATGTTTATTATGCAAACTCATGGTACCTATTGTTATGCTGCCTATTAATGATTAAATTTTTGACCATTATCAAAATTATCTGCGGAACAAAGATTGCTGCCTGATTTTTATTATTGCAGACAACATCTTTGTATGCTGACTAAATCATTTCAATGCTGGTTTGGGTGGGCTCACCAAATTTTATAATTGCGTATCATTTAATTACTTCTCAAAAATAAATTAGTCAGATGGTAGATTATGGCGAGACGGATGGCCGAGCGTACTACGCGAACGAAGTCGATGGCAGCCGCTAGTAAATATATAAAACAATACTTACACATACATTATAGACAACAATACATGTATAGGGAAATAGCGTGATGCTGTGTGTGTCATGAACATGGAACTTGGCTCCGGACAGAATCCTTAATCTTGGATTTTCAGTCGCACCAATAGTCGTGAAGAGGCAATGACAAGACGTCCTTACTATGACAGGTTGGCGGCAATCAATGATTTTTGAATGCGTAAATTGATAATCAAAATTTCCAAATTATCTCTAGTTGCGCCCGCGGCTTCACACACGCTGAGAACATACCTATTTTTACCTATTATTACACACATTTTTTGTGAATGCCTGATTATGTAGTTTTCTAAACTAAAACTATAAATTACTACATTAAATCATCAGCTATCTACCAGTAAAAGTTTCGTCAAAATCGTTCTAGTCGTTTCGAAGATTATCAGGAACAGACAGACGAAAAAAGGTTTTTTTATTTGAAATACTGTATAAACTTTACGTATTTAGTAAACAGCTGTAATTTTCACATTACACACACTTTAATCTCACAATACACATATCAGCTAAAACTAAAATCAACTAGACGGTTAAATTCTGCTTGGACTGATCACCTCTGCGACCTAGCGGTTATGGCGGCTGATTCGCATTGTCGGAAGACGCGGGTTCGAATCCCGTCCGAGTAGGTACGTGTAATCATTGCAAAATACTTCAATTTCATTTAGATTTTAATAATTGCAAAATACTTCAATTTCATTTATGTTAATAGATTTGTCACTAGAACGACAGTGACCTCTAAATAAAAAGTAAGGCTTTCCTGAGTGCGATTCACGAAGGTAATAAATATATCATATACCAAATATCACAGAAGAGCCTTTCAGCA
Source organism: Selenia dentaria (assembly GCA_917880725.1). Taxonomy (NCBI): domain Eukaryota; kingdom Metazoa; phylum Arthropoda; class Insecta; order Lepidoptera; family Geometridae; genus Selenia; species Selenia dentaria. The sequence continues at coordinate 3,170,646 of OU862896.1, read as the reverse complement.
GACACCTTGCGACCAAGCTGTGTACTTGTTGGATATAATCACTCGATATTATAAACGCGAAAGTTTTTGATTGTGTTTGTATGTTATCTCTTCACTCTCAAACGGCTGGGCCAATTTTGATGAAATTTGGTATGGACGTAGATTACGCGCTGGATTAACCGTTAACACATACCTACCTAGAATACTTTTTATCATCAGCATTCATCACCACGCGTGTGTAACAGGGGGACGCAGCTAAATACAAATTTATTTATTTGCTAGAATACAATATTATATAAGGTCTTTAACTAATAATTATGTCAATGTATTCAGCCTGCAGGCAGGCGTGCAAATATTATAATAATTAAAATATAAATCAAACCATTCAAATATAAAGATATTATATTAACATTCAACGAATTTCTAATCATACATTATTAAATTCTATACTTAATTATATTATTTAAAATTAAGATATTCGTTTACACTATAAAAACAATTGTCCAATAGCCACTTATGTAGGTTTAATTTAAATTTATTACCATGCAGCAATTTTATATGGTCTGGTAATAATTTATTATAAATAGTTATGCACATGTTGCATACATTTTGCTTATAAATTTCTCTATGGCAAGTGGGTTGGTAAAGTAGATTTTAGAATTTAGCTCTTTATTGTCTAGTGTTAATCTCGTTACGTTTTGTGAAATAATTAGGATGAGCTCTAACGAAAATGCGTGCGTCTTTACTGTACATACAAGGAAGTGGTAGGACATTACATTTCTTAAATAACGGCTTGCAACTATCCAAAAACCAAGCTTTATTTATAACTCGAATACACCTTTTTTGTACTTTGAGTATATTTGAGTTATAGTTATAAAGGCCCATTTTTATATATTGGTTCATCGAAGTGACTCCCTCTCGGATGCGACTAAAGGAAAGCGGAGATGGAATCAAGAAGCACTGACCATTCATGCAGCCGTAAGGTGCATTAATCGCTACCCCTATGTTGATCTGAGATGCTTTTTCACGCCCGCTTGAAAGACCCCAGGGTCATAGCTGCTAAGAAAATCGTACACTGGTAGAGCATTCAACAATTTACTGACACGACAGAGGAACTGCCAAACTTATTGGTTCGTGGTAAGAAGTTTTCAACCGTATATGGATGCAATGCTAGGCCGGAACGAGTATAGTTCGGAGGGATCGGAATGGTGAAGAAGGAAGAAGATTTAAGAGCTCTTCAGAACATTCGCCATGAAACTTAGAGAAGTCGTACTTACCAAAGTAGCAGCATACAACAACATGCAAAGGTAGAGAGTGACCTGCACTACTCTCAGCACCAGTAACGGCGACATGAACTCCTCAAACATGTCTGTGTACTGCTTGATGATCTGACAGAGTCGGGCGCAGTCTTGCAAAGCGGATACCGTCGCGTCGTCATACTCGGTGGCGTATACATCTGAATAGAAACGGTTCCGCATTAAGTTCTATTTAGATTTTACTGCAAGCTGACAAGACAAGACCAGCGATCGCTGTAAGCATTATACTGATCCTGGCCCTACCTCTGCCTCTTTAAGGTTCGATCGCTGGCAAGTAAATATTTGTGTTATGAGCAGGAGGCCACCTCCCAAAAACGAACAACGAAGTTTCGTTTCACAGATTTGTGAAAAAGCACAAACACAGTCAAGGGTGATGAAAGCTCTGCCCCCTGGCGGGTAAAGCTTGAGAGATAATTCGTTGCATCGGGCAGGTACCTTCGTCAAAAATACTCAAGGTGTCTCACTGTAAGTTATATATATTATTTATTCAATGGGCTGAACTTACCAAAGATTAGATTTGCGTCTCTAAAATCGTTAGCCTGGAATCAGAAAAGCAATCATACATGAATTCGTTGAAAATTCGTAGGTATATTTTTAGTATCTACACTTCATACTTCTCTTTTATCATAATGAAAGTTCGAATCCAGCATTTTTGCATCACTATAAACATAGCTGTGAAGTTCATCCAACTGGATGTCATGGTGGGAATCCTTCAAGGCAGAATGCTGGATGCCGTGCTTTAGAAGGGCTGTGAAACGCACGTTGCGAAGACTGCAGCAAAGGAGGTCCAGCTGCCCGCAGATCAATATGGAGTTCACAGCAAAAAATACTCCTACAACAATAAATACTATTTAAAAAAAGAATACGACTGTGATCTACACAAAAAATTGAATCTCGTGAAGATAACTAATATCAATGATTCGTAACGATTAACATATAATGGATAAGTCAAACGAACGGTTTTAAGAATTATTATAGAAGATACCCTACTGACTGCACCACTTTTTTTAACAACATAAAATTAGCTATATACCTGCCTAATTGTCCTATGGCAAGAGCGATCCATGAATAAGTCATAACGTTCTTAAGAATTCATAGAGAAGACATCCTACTGACTGCGCCACAACAAATTTAACAACATAACATTAAATAGTTAAAATATATATTTATCTACCTAGTTGTCCTATGGCAAGACCGACCCACCACTGCACGACAAGCGAAACCAGAAATACGAGTTGGTAAAAAGGTGATCGCGTCACATCCATGTACATCCAGCTTTGAAGGGGCTTCTTAGTCCAAACTGAAATCATAATAAGGCGTGCAGCTATAGGTACCTATATTTATTTAAATGTAATTTTACTATTTTACAACGAGCTATGGAGAGGGCTATGTGCCAAGGAGCCACGAGCTATGAAGCCACTATGCTCGGGGTTTCTCTACGTGATCGAATCAGAAATGAGGAGATCCGTAGAAGAACGAAAGTCACCGACATAGCCCAGAAGATTAGCAGTGGGCAGGGCACATAGCACGCAGAACAGATGGCCGATGGGGCCGGAAGGTTCTGGAATGGAGACCACGGACCGGCAAGCGCAGCGTAGGTCGTCCACCGACACGGTGGACAGACGACCTGATAAAGGTCGCAGGACGACGTTGGATGCAGGCCGCTTCCAACTGATCCTTTTGGATAATTATGGGAGAGGACTTTGTTCAGCAGTGGACGTCCTACGGCTGAGATGATGATGATGATGAATTTTACTTAAAAATACGAACTCTGCTCTCACTACTAAAATATAATAAAAAATCCCGCATTAAGCTACGAAATCATCTAGGTAAGCAAAACCTTTTTTCTGATATTAGGTACCTACCTACCTACGCATATTAAATAAAAAAACGCCACGCTTCGTCGTAAAAACTACTCATTATCTGTGCCACAGTTGTACTAGATACAATATTGTCTACTGCATTTAATTGTTTTACGACAAATGTACATTTAAGTTACACTTACTAAAATGTTCATGTGAGACTCACAGCAGATTGCAAATATGCAATTCCGGAATCGCTTCGCTTAATGTTCCGCAACAGAAAGGTACGTTTAGACGCAAAACACTTCAACGAGTTAAACATGTTTTAAATAAACATACTTGTTTACAACTTGCACCAAGCTATGGAGAGGGCTATGCTCGGGGTTTCTCTACGTGATCGAATCAGAAATGAGGAGGTCCGTAGAAGAACGAAAATCACCGACATAGCCCAGAAGATTAGCTAGTTGAAGTGGCAGTGGGCAGGGCAAGTAGCACGCAGAACAGTAGCCGTTATGACAAGTTTTGGAGTTTAGACCACGGCCGGCAATCGCAGCGTAGGTCGTCCAGCGTCAAGGCCACCTGCAGACGACCTGCTACGGCGACGCAGGATGACGTTGTATGAAGGCAGCTTCCAACCAGCATAATAATGTTCAGCAGTGGAAGTCCTACGGCTAAGATGATGATGATGATGATAAAACAAACTTACAATGAACCACAACAGGTACCGTCGCATACATAGTAACACTAAACATGGTACAGGCCGTGTAGATCGCCGCAAACTTCTTAGCACTGTTATAACTCTGCAGCATCGTGATGTTGGTCAGACCCCTTCCTGAATGGTACTTGAAGTTCCCGTTCATATAGTCCACCAGCTTATACAGATCTTTCCTATAAACTGCGTAGTAAGCAACGATAGCCAAGGATATAAGCAAAGGAAAGAAGTCAGCTATTTTGTCCAAACTTGACATGACGTCTTCCCATTCGGTGTATAGATGAACTGCTAGGTCCACAGCAGTTTTTGACATCAAAAAGAGAACGAAGCATAGATAAAAGTAGTTGATGATGAATTGGTGCTGCTTTGTTGGGTTTTCGAACCAGTCCCAGCAAGCTACCATTTTTAGAGGCAGCTGTAGGTAGTGGCTGTAACTTGGTATTTTATCAGTGTTGATCGTCATCTGACCTTTTGGTTTCATTTCGAGTTCGTTACTGACTGGTAAATATAGCTGGGTGACACTTGTTAAACATACCTACTTATGTATAGGTACTTTAGGGTAAAAGGCCCTATACATATGTACACGAGTATACCTACTTATAGAGCAATGGTTTAAACCACGATATCAAAAATTAAGAAAAAAGGGCAGTCTTAAGCCCATCACACGCGATGAAGATACTATAAAATATATATTATCTTAGAGCAGATTCGGACAAATCGCTCACCATATAATTCAATGAGCAACCACACACGGTGAATATACTATAATATTTTACCTTAGAGTAGCTTAAGATGCTACCGATATTTGAAAGGTATGTAAAGATACGCTAAGACTACTGCATATAATGAAGAAATCTTAAGATAGTGTCCGATACTGATCTTCGTTCTTCGTTTTTTACTTTTAGTTAATATGAGGGTTATATCAAATTCACAGTCCCTATCATCATCTGAGGTACTGTCTAAAAGGTCTAGCAACAACAAAATACGCGGCATCGCAAAATCAAGAATATGAACATATATTACAGTGTGAACAATCAAGACGTGCGGCTCCCGAGACGGACTCCACGCTTGCGATATATTATACTCGTAGTATCTGCGCCGTGTGTGGTGGGTTAAGTTAACATAACTTATACATTCGACGCTATAATATATATTATCTTAGTCGTGTGTGATGAGCTTTAGTCTTATATGGCATGTACCAACCAACATCTTTGGTTCTCGTATATTACCAGATCTCGTCAGTACACCGTCTTCACAGGTAGGAAATGACGTTTACACACACTCATACCCCTGAACTAGTATTCCCTGTGTCGTGGAGGTATGGACACACACAATAGCACGTCCAAAATCCGACAACAAACAATCTGCTCATGACAATTGCTGGGACACCGCGCTTAGAATGGAGCCGCAAAAGGTTTTGGTGGCGGTATCTATATAGGTACTTACTATACCTACTCGTATTATATCTAAACCTTTTGTAAACCTATTTCGGGAAAAACGCGATTCTACTAAAAACCGCGAATAGCAGATATAAGACGTGATCTGAACGGTCCCTAACAGCTTAAGACAACACAAGCCAAGTTAGAAACTTCGCCAATCTAATCGTTTCAGATTAATGATGGAGGAACAACATGCGATCGACCTTAACTACTTTAAACTTTGCTTTCCTAATTAACCCCTTCAATTTGATTGTACTTAATTAGACAACTTTGCTACTGGTCTAAAACGCAATTAGCTGAACGTCTAATTATTAAAAGTTAACCTATGTTACCTAGTGACTGTTACTTATTATGTGGTTCATCATCATCATCTCATCTCAGCCGTAGGACGTCCACTGTTGAACATAGGCCTCCCCCACAAATTTTCAAAAGAAGCGGTTGGGAGCGGCCTGCACCCAACGTCGTGCTACCTTTATCAGGTCGTCAGTCTAAGTTGTCGGTGGACGACCTACGCTGCGCTTGCCGGTCCGTAGTGGTCTCCAGTCTAGAACCTTTCGACCCCATCGGCCATCTGTTCTGCGTGCTATGTGGCCTGCCGCCTGCCACTTCAACTGGCTTATCTTCTGGGCTATGCCGGTGACTTTAGTTCGTCTACGGATCTCCTCATTTCTTATTCGATCACGTAGAGAAACCCCGAGCATAGCCCTCACCATAGCTCGTTGTGCGACTTTGAGATTACTTATGAGGCCCATAGTAAGAGACCACGTGTCAGTGCCATAAGTTATCACTGGTAACACACTTGATTGATTATCTTGTATCCACATACAAAGTGTTACATTACTATATGATTTTTATAGCACTTAAGTACTGAGCGAGACCAAATTTTGCAATTTTATAGAGAATATTATGCATCCGCCGCGCCGTCGCCATGCGATGGTTAAAGTTACATTCGATGCTTGGATCTCGAGCCTCGGTGGCCTAGTGATCATGGCGTCTGACACGGATTGTCGGCAGACGGTTTGACGGTTCGAATCCCGTCCGAGAATGTGTCTTTTTTTATAGTTAAGTGAAGCGATTTAGTTAAGACTTTCACATACCTGCTTTATACAGAGTCGGTACCTACTTTATCTGTGAAAGTACTAGATATTTAGCCATTTATCTATATTAACTAGGTACCTATTCAATTTAAGACTTGAAATATTTAGTAAAGGGCTTCAATACCAAGAAGTTTTCTAGCTTTTAATTTTCTTCGGATCGCCCTTTATCTACCACTATTAACAGTTCACTATAATTGATCGATTTGTAAAGTTAATCAAAATCTTTATATGTACGGCGGGGTGGTGTTACGAAATGTTCATTGACTTAGATGGCATAGTTAAATCGTGTTTAATTGCCATAAATAAACGTCTGTCTCAGTTTCAATCAAGTGTTTGAAACCTGAAAAAATGAAAGCCGTCAGTTTTGTCAGCTCCAGTCAACAATTTCCTATATAACGATTCTGCTTTCTAGAGCTATCTAAACTGACATACACCCGGCCTTTTTCAAGATTTCAATATTTGATTGCAACTGAGATACGTACCTAATAGCTGCTGGCTGCTGTAATAGCCCCGCTGCTCCGGATGTCGACTCGTGGAGCCGCAAGGCTAGGTAGAGGCTGTCTCAAAATAAATTGCTCACAAACCATAGTTAGAAACCAGCATTGTCACCTTGGCGGGGATTATGGCATGCTCATCACGTTAACTTCTTATTTGTATACTTAGCAGACGTTCTCGCACTGCTGAGTTATCATATATGTAGGTATTAAGTTTAACAACGATAGATGAACTGTCACGAATACTATTCATACTAGAAAAATATATTTATGAAAACTAACGTGATGTATACCCACTATGACCACCCCATATGAAACACGGGAATCATTAACTTGATGGAAACTTTCGTTAGTATTAAACATTTTAATGTTATTTGACATTAACACTTTAAATTAAAACATTAAAACGGGAATCATTCACGAATATAAGTCAGATCTTTCCAACAATCCAATCTTTCCTTTATAGTTTCATCCACATCGTCTTTCTCAAGGAGAGTGCTGAAACAAGAAAAAATATATCCACTGGGCTCACTTAACACATACGCTCCATGAAGAACCTGGACTGTGCAGCAACAGTTCCGCTGATGAAAACATTCTGGCCTCAGACACGCAGCTCTATATCCGTTTCGTTAGAGCGCGGGTTTTAGTGCAGGAAAAGTTTTTCATTCCACGTAAGATCCGGGAGGTTGACGAGATGGTAGTTCATGGTAGGCACCCGAATCATAGTAAAGATGATAAAGATAAAGATAAAGATCCATTTATTTGCCAAAAACATGAGTAGATAGTATAGATACATATACGAATACATGGTTGGTAACACAATGTTTTCTGTAGTCCTACATGTCTTTACCTGAAAGGCGTGCAAACATTGCAAATGAGATAGACATGCATGTCATAATGTTAAATGTTAATAAACAATATTTATCTAATTCCTTGCTAAGGTGAACAGGTACATTTTATATTCGTCATATCATTCATATAAATAATGTAATTAATTTATTCGTCACTAATCAAAATACAGAAAATACAAATTAAATTAAATGTCAATGAAAGTCAATAAATAAGTCAACTAAACTCATGGAAATAGTAGTCAGTTTATCCCTACATAATAATTCTATGACTAAACATAATCAGCAGCAAAAACGAAAACGAATGGAGAATGTAGTCTACCATCAGGCTTTTTCTAAGTATTACGTTTTTCTATTTATAGAAAAACTGTGATGGCTGCTCCCACTTTTTGCTAACAAACTAAGTAGGTACTCTAACACTCTTCTGGCGCATCGCCGACCGTTATCGCGGGACGCTCGCTACGCTCGCTCGGCTCGCGCGTCAAAAGAAACCTAAAGGGGGGTCTACGCTAGACGAACCGAGCACGAGCGGAGCACGAGCCGAACACAATTCGTCTAGTGTGGACCAACTTACAAGCCTCGAACGAGCGCGCTGCGAGCATTTTGTTCGTGCTCGGCTGCGTTCCGCCTGTTGTCGGTTTTTTGACGAACACAAAGGGATTTGCTTCGCGCTCGCAGTGCGCTCGTGGACGTGTTTAGTGACAGACGTCGGTCGCTCGAGTCGAGCATCATGGAAACGTGGACCGAAGATACTTCCGTGCAATTAATTGAATTATATAAAAATAATCCATTGATATGGGACCCAAAACATGAGGATTACTATAAAAAAACTAAGAAGATTGATGCATGGTCTCGTATATCCCAAGAATTGGGTAAGGAAGTAGAATTGTGCAAAAATAAAATTATTAGTTTATTAGCTTCATATCGCCGAGAGAAAAAAAAGGAGGATAAATCTAAGGGCACTGGCAAAGGTAATAAAAAGTCATTTCTATTGTTATATTTGAACTTTATTTATAATCATTTCTATTAATTATTTGAACTCTGTATTCTGATCATTTCTATTGTATTTGAACTTTGTGTTATAATCAGTATACAATTGACTATCTATTATTACAGGTGCATCACAAGTGTATGTGAGTAGGTGGTTCGCACATAATAATCTCAAATTTTTGGATGACCGTGACAAACCTCGTAAAAGATTGAATACGGTATGTTTTTAGAATTATATTAAAAATATTGTAAATCCCACTTAACGGCCAAGGGTAGCGTAAAAGTCATTATCACACAAATTTAAGCATATTCTTGCTGCCATTCAACTTTGCCCTCCTTAATACAGTAATCTGCTATTTCATCTCTTAATTTATTGACATGAGATGCTGATCGTATTGGAATTTGCCTGAGGGGCAAAAAAGAAGTTAAAGGTGTAGTTTCTTCTGTATTATTCAATATTTGAACTTTATAATCAGTACTGTTAGAACGTAAGTAATTGTGTAGATAAACAGTGGTCAATACAATTAACTCAGCTTTTTTGGGTTCTAGAAGCATTGGTTTCCTTAATACTCGAAACACTGCAGATATTATGCCAAAAGCATTTTCAACGTTTCGCCGAGCCCTGCTTAATCTATAATTAAAAATTCTCTCTTTAGAACCCATGACATGGTTTCCACGGTAGGGTACCATCACATTTTCATGTAGGGCAAAAGCACTATCACCAACAAAGAAATACGGTATATTTATTTGCTGGTTAGGTAATGTTTCCGATGGTGGTAAATTCAAAGAAGCATTTTGAATCACTGTCCATAATTGGGAACTTTTAAAAATGCCACCATCTGATATTCTACCTTGGCACCCGATTTCAACGAATAGGAAATTGCAATTACCGTCAACCAATGCAAAAAGAACAATACTGAAGAATGATTTAAAAAGTGAAATTCAGTTCCACTATGAATTGGTGCTTGCAAGACTATGTGCTTGCCATCAATAGCTCCAACACAGTGTGGCAGGTTCCATGTATCTTGAAAGTGCTTGCTGATTTTTAGCCAATCATCAGAAGTCTTAGGTAGCTGAAAAATAAATAATAATATTTTTTTTTTCAGGAATCGAGTAATACTCCGGGAGAGGAATTGAATAATAATCCGGCCGAGGAACAGAGTAATAATCCGGAAGAGGAAAGAAACACACACACAGAACCGTCTATTCCATCTATAAAATCCCGCAGATTAAATCAACCGGGAAACGAATTGTTTAAAAGCGCTGTAGATGTATTAAACAATGTACAAAAGAAACTTGGAGCACCAACAGAAGTTTATTGTAACAACAATGTTGATAAGAACACAAAAGCGTTTACGGATTTTTTGGCTTCAAAAATGGACACTTATAGTGCTAAAACAAAGATAGCAATGCAGCATGCAATCTTTGAAATTATCATGAAAGCTGACATGGGCCAAACGCAACGTCACCGCCAACCTCTGTTGAATGGATATAGCCTCTTGAAATTTGGTATTTTGTTTTGCAATGTGCGGTCCAATTGAGCGTAGTAGATTTTCAAAGTTTGTCGATGTCATTCGAAGAAAGTTCTTAAATTGGCCAGTTGCTTCTTGACCTCTCAAAATGGTTAGCAAATCTAAATTTTGTTGATTGGATCTCATTTTATATAGATTTGTAGATCCCCATCGTCTTGGCCTTTTTATATTTTTGCTGACCACCGCTATAATAATCGCTGCAACAGCAGCGGCTACTGCAATATTAATATCGTCCATATTCGCCAAGAGCCGCGAACTCACTGCGGAAAACTACGTTCGAGAACAGTGATCGTTGTAGGTTCGTTGTACGTCCACACTTGACGCCGCGAAAGACGAAGCCGAGAACGGCTCCGCTTGTGCTTCGCTCGTGCTCGGTTCGTCTAGCGTAGACCCGCCTTAACACTCCTCGTTTCGCTAGTCGCGTTGTACCTATAATATGTATATATGACTTTGCCTTTTGCTGCAATAGAAATAATGGGATAAAATGCTAATCCCGCTGATTCTATTATGGGGATCGTGTCTTCGTATTAGAGCTTACAGTAGTGCACAAGAAGTGTCCAGTGGCGATGAGGTGAGCTCATTCTGCCTAAAGGTTCCCGTCAGCACGGGATATGACACCAGCGATGAAGAGGACTCCCGTTTCGATGCGCCGACGCAACAGACATCCCCCCGCCCCCCGCACCTCATGATGTCATCGCGCGCGCTACGAGCGCTCGTAGTGGGAGACGAACCGCGAGCGTTCTGCACTCTCCTTGAGAAAGACCACCGGATGTGGTTGAAACTATAGTTGGAAAGATCTGGACTTATTTACGTGAGTGATACCCGTTTGTGATAAGTTTATAGGTATATAGTGTCCATTCCTAACCCATTGCACTTTTAAGACGAGAATTAAAGACAACATAAAGTAATGTATGAATATATAATATATTAGCTATTTAGCTCATTAGTATAATATTACAACAATAAAATAATAATAATACTTGGCATCAAAGATATGATTTGGAATGTCCGTAGTAAATATTCGTAGGCCTGGGTTCATTGAATCGTCATTGATTCAGCGTCTCTGAAAAAAAAAGAAATATCATAAAAACACAAACTTATAAGTATAATAAAACTACGAATTGCCAGAGCTTGCGAAGCGTCTCTTCTATGATGGCCAAATTAACTTCCATCTGTCCGTATGTTTCTTAGGTCGCATTTTTCAACCTTGGTAAATTGATTGATAAAACTTGGTACAAGTATGTTTTACTAGGTATCCAATATAATTTTTGTGTCGTCGGTGATTTTGAGTGGGGGGAGGGGCTACTTTACCTATAAAGGATAGCTTACCGAAAGATTTTTATGAAATTTGGTACCTACACACGACATTAGCGTTGGTTAACTTGTTAATTAAGTAAGCATATTATAATGTGAACATGTATTTAGATGATAATCATTTATGATCAGTTGAAATTTATATTTTGATTTTATTCGTATTGAAATAATTTAACATTAAGTTTTATATTGACGAACCATAAAATTATGTACAACCCGGTCACATTATCTCGAGACCTGCTGGGTGGTCTTGCTGGAATACGAACCTCCCGCCCCGTTCTCCTTTCACCTCCCCGCGCTCGCCACGGTGCGTCAGTACGGTTAGCACTTTCGTTGCCGATACGCGTCAACTTGTTTTCGAGGTATATTTTTAAACATGTCATTGTTACGTTTGGACTTTTATTGTTATTTTGTTATTGCTGTTACGTTAAAATATTGTTTTTGTTGCAACGTAGGACATTTTTGTTAAGTTTGTACATTTTGGTTTACTTTGGACATTTTTGTTACTATTTCGTTGCTTTGAAGTGGAACAGTGAGTTTTTTTCAAATATGGGAAACCCTATTCACAGTGAAGCAAGAAATTTAATACTGAAAGGTCTCGCTTTCTTTGAATCAGAGAAAGCTAACAAGCAATTCATAATACCTGTAGATCAAGTTGTTAAACGAACCTGTGCTGCAACAGGAATATCAAAATGTACTTTGTTGAGAATAAAAAAGGAGGCCAAAGAATTGCGGCATGCGTCACTGCAACATGCTACACCGAGTACGAGTACAAAGTCAAGGTTCTAGCAACGATACACGTGAAGAAAAATTGTCATTTGTTTTTTTTGTTATTTTTATATATATAAAATTGTTATTTTTTCATCATTTTAATCATATCATTATAATAATATTACCTACATTAGATTAATTAACACAATATTTGTTTTGTTGGAAATCTTATTGTTTATAATAATATCCTACTAGAGGATGCTTGTTTTGCGCACCATATCAGAGCGCCGACGCGACGTGACGTCATCGACGCCAGGTCTCGAGATAATGTGACCGGGTTATAACATTTAAAGCATTGATAAGTTCTTCTTACTGAAAATGTTTGTTAAGTCTATAAACCTTATAAGATTACAAGCCGCGTATGAGAATATCTTACTGTTCTGTTTTTACCGAGGTTTCGGTCTTATCTTATTGATATTCGCTGAGCTAGCTTCGATATTTTGCAAATTATTCAATAAAATCCAGAGCCTTGTACCTAAGTAAGTACTCGTACATATACAAAAATATTTACAACTACTGAACTCACTTTTCCTTAGACCTCCTCTGTGCAATTCTATAGATCCTCCTGAGTTCCAACAAGGCGCGCATGATCACCACGAGCTGTTGTTCGAAGTCTTTCGAATCGATGTCGATGGGGAGCCCTTTCTGGCGGCAGATCTTCACGTACAGGCTCCAGATGGCGGACCTCACGTGGCAAAGTTCCACGTGGCGCTTCGCCGCCGTCTCCTTGAGCCGGTTCAGGGCTAGCTCCCATTTGATCACGCGGTTTCGGACCTTGTCGTAGCGCCACTGGAAATTAAAACGGCTTAACTACCCCTGGTTAGAAAACTTTGTATAGAACAAAAACTGGTCCATGTTCCAACATGATCCAAAACAATCATGTATTTTTCTTTATGTTTAGCGAGTGACAATGTTTCATTTATGGTAGAGGTTATACAAAAAGAGAAACGTCGTTGTGGCGGCAGCCCAACCACGTTTGCCACGCAAATGTTAAGTGTGAATCTAGTCTCGATAAAACTATAAAACAGTAAATTAGCAGCAATTTTAATCAGCTTTTTTGTTAACTAGCATTAAAACAATAAAATAGTACAAGTGCGACTTCAATTCCTAGGACGTTAGTTGCTCTTTTGCAAGACTCAATATTATATATTTAATGCAAGGTAACTGTATTGATACACAATATTTTTTTTATTATAATGCAAAACATGAGTTTTAGTAGTTTTCTTACCCTCAAGTTAGCGAGCGTGTTGTTAAGTCCCATGATAAAGAGTTTCTTCTCCTCGGTGAGATCAGCGATCTCCTGGCGAGCGGTCTCCAGCATTTCCAAGTCTCTCTCCTGACGATCGGCCAGAGTGCTTTTCGCTGCAGCTGGAGTATAATTGAGAAGGTTGTTGTATTGTAGGAAAAGGTTTTGGCGATTTCTAACCTTTTTAGCGCTTACTCAAACCGCAACCCATGGGGTATTTTGGTCCCTACACGAAATAGGATCGATTGGAATAACATCCCCACACGACGACGGTTAGAATCAGATAGAGAGTTAAAATTCGATGCTAGGACCTCGTGCCTTGGTGGTCTAGTGGTCATGGCGTCTGACACGGATTGTCGAAAGACGCGCGCGGGTTGGAACCTCGTCCAAGAGTGTGATTCTTTCTCTCTTAAATTGCAAGCTTTGGTATCGCTAAGCAGGCGTTAGTACTTTATAAATCATATAATAAAAACATTTATGTGTGTATAAACTAGAATTAACTTTACAAACGGGACATTTACCATGTATTGTATTTAGTTTTAGCTCTCGGTATTTCAGCACAGTATGTATGCGCCATGTTCACGAGTAAACTGAAGTAAATGCGGCTAGGTGTTGTTATGAGCAGCCGAAACGGTCTACCCTCTTCCCCTCACGTTCGTGAACATGGCGCACGCTGTGCCGAAACATCGAGAGCTCAAAATAATACAGTCTGTGTTATCAGTTCAGAATATTTCAACATGTTGGGGATAGGAACGTTTTCCTATAACTATGTTAAGGTCCCTTACTGTCCCGTCTCAAAAAATTACCTGTATATAATTACTTGTCTCCTGTAGGTCTAACACGAGTTTACAACATTGAAACTAATCGATGCTCGCTATCGACTGCCGCGAAATAATGTATGAAAAAAGAACACTGCCACCTCGCGGTCAGTTGTAGAACTAAAATTGACAGCGAGTACGCCAATCACAAGCTTAATAGGTAGGCGAGATTGAGTATCGACTATAGATGACATATATGTTGCTAACTCATGGTAGAGCTACTGCTTGACTCCTGCTGTATCCATCAGCGCAGAGTGTAAGCCGTTGAGCTGCCATTATGAAATTTGGGCAGTTGCTGCATTTTATGTTGTAAGTGTTGAATATGCAATTCAATTCGTGTGTCTACACCACACCGTTTCTTGTACCGTGTGTGAACCGCTTTGTATTGTCTATGCAAACATAGATGTATAGAGTTTTATTTTTGTCTCTTCTCTTGCTTTCCGCTCTCCATGAACGAACAAGTGCTAGATATAAATAAATTTTATAACAAAAAAGATATAAATAAAATTATATCCATTAAAACTCTCATCATCTCTAAAGCTGTTAATGTTAAAATAGTATTTAAATCATTAAATGTTTTCTTGGGTAAACAGAATAATAAAATGTTGTTCCAATCCTGAACTTTTATTCGTCGTATTTCTACGCCACGCCATTGCGTATATTATATTGCCATCATAGATCTTCACCATCGTGATTGCTCTGCTGACAGTAAGCATCCAAGGTCGACTCGAGCAAACTTGCTGGGTAACTTAACGTAGGAATAATTAGAATATCACGTCCAGTAAGATTAAATTAATAAAAGATATTTTACCTAAAGCTTCGTATCTATTTAGCACATCCAAAGGCTGCTTGAACTCTGGATAGTTTTGAACGACGGCCATCAAGTAATCCTGGAAACAACATGCGGTGAGAGCAGCGCATGCATGCGGGCATGCGGGCCATGCAGCATACAAGCTTGTTAATGTAAATAATGCTCAGGGATAACCCTAGCGCCATGCCATGTTGGGCCTTGTTCTTTGCATCACGCAACATTAGATACCTATAATAAAATGTGAGCATCAATCAATCCGTTCTCTAGAATATTCTTTATTTAGAATTTCAGAAGCGAATCAAATTCATGTTTTAAGAGAATAGCGGGACTTTTTCACGTGGTCATGAGTTGCTACTTTTTTAAACTTGCGAATGTTAAAAAAGTTTGAAATAATAGCTACGTGTCGGTTTGACCTCAGTCGGTGCAAAGCGGAAGTTAGTCAAAATTATGTTTGGTATAATTTGTGCGCGAAATAATCTAGATATTCTCTAAAACATGAATATTCTTTATTTGTGGTTGTGTTGTGAGATGTTAATGTGCGGGCTCATCCAAATTTTAAAACAATTTACAACGCTTTACATAAGGTTGAGAATTGCTTATCAGATTGGGCGATGTAATAATAATCATTTATTTATTTATCAGACACGAGATCCATTGTACAAGAAAAAAAATATATAAATTACAATAAATAAAAAAAAATTTAATAAAATTTATTTAGGTGGCTATAGCCAACCATCGTCTATACGTGGCAGTCAGCAGCAGCCTATCTGCCAGACCTTTAACAATTGTGTTTTTACACCTATCAACTCTGAACATGAATGACGCTATACGTTTCCGGTGAATAGCATTACCCGTATCAACACGCGCCTCCAGAAACATTCCAGAGGCGCTGCAGTAGCGTTTCAGACCCATCAGGTGCCTGAAGATGTTATTGTAAGCCACTCTGATGGAGTCATGCGTCTTCGAGGTGTAATCAGTCCAGAGTTGACACGTGTAAAAAGTCTGACAGTAAGACTTAAACAATGTAATTTTCACGTCAGACGCCGCTCTATAGAACTTTCTGGCTATCATGTTACCGACCACACACAGAGCGCGTCGCTGTCGTTCTACGTCGTCATCGTCCTTCATGTCGGCCGTTACGATATGGCCAAGGTACTTGAATTTATCAACTGTATTAATCGAATGCCCATTTAGAGACAGTCCAGGCACGTTATCGGGCCCCTTCCCCGACCTGAAAATCATCATCTCTGTCTTTTTACTATTGTATGTCAAATCGTGGTCATTCGCATAGCGCTCACAGATAGCCAAAAGCTCACGCAAACCCTTAATCCTGGGGCTGAGCAGCACCATATCGTCAGCGTAACTCAGGTTGTTGACATATCTGCCATCTAACCTGAGCCCAACAGGAGTGTTGCTCAGCTCCACAATCAAATCGTTAACATAGTAGTTGAACAGGTCGGGGGAGGTGACCCCACCCTGTCTCACACCGCAGGACAGCCGGTAGCTGTCTGAGACCTCAGAGCCCCACCTGACGCTGTTGCTCTGATTGCCGTACCAGTACGTCAGAAGATCAACAACCTCAGGAGGGACTGCTGAGCCGTGCATTTTCCTCCACAGAAGATCGTGATTGAGCGTATCAAATGCACGACTCAGATCTAGGAAACAGGCATAAACTGTAGTCTTATTCTTTGTATAATATTTGACAATTTCTTTGAGCGAAAAAACAGCCATGTCAGTAGAGAGATGTGGACGAAAACCAAATTGACCATCATCTATGTCTAGTGAGGACATATGCGTACAGATTACTCGTTCAAGTACCTTAGCCACAATCGTGGCCAGCGAGATAGGCCTGTAGTTAGATGCGCTCGAGACATCACCTATTTTATTCTTAGATATAGGCACAACTAAGGTACGCATGAGCTCCTCCGGTACGTAACAATGCCTTATGCAGAGATTGAAAAACCGCGCTAGCACGTAACAGATATGTTGACCTGCATACAGTAAGTGTTCTACACTAAGGCCGTCCTGGCCCGGAGACTTCCCACGCTTTATACTCCTCAAAATCGTTTCAATATTTTTCGGTGTTATATTAACGTGAAGACGCTCCGAGCCTCGACCAGCCCTAGGAGTGTATGTGTAGACGTGTGCACTGCTAACATTAAAATAATTTCAAAAAATATTCGCAATATTTTTCTTTTCATTTTCGCCTTGTACACTTACAGGTATACTATTTCTGTGATCTAATTTCTTCGTCTCCTTCCAAAAATCTACGAAATTACAATTAGACCAATGTCTGGCCAGCACATCCATTTTTATCCGCTCCTGGTTCTTAATTACGTACTTCAACGCGGCTTTAAACTCCCTGCGTGAGGCAATCATATTGTCATAATGATGTCCCGAGCGCGGCCTGCCGTACAACACCCACAGGGAAAACATTTCCTTTACTTTAGCATGATAGCGCCTGACGTGAATATTCCAGCCTATGATTTATTGCGTTTTCGTCGGGTAACAGCGTGAAAAGTCTCCACAGCTGCTGACTGCAACGTATCTACAATATTTTTATAAAATATATCCACACAATTATTGTGTTCTTCATTATTACATAATAAGTCCGATTTCATACATAAAATCCCGTCCAATACAGTATCATCATATCTATCCATTAAATTATATAACTTATTATCACATATTTCAGAATACGACAACGCTTGTTCCCGTTCTCTATTACCCCATATATGTTTTTTGTAATTTCTTTCGCTATAATTATTTCTATCGTTACTATCACAGGACACCTTACCACTAATAATACTGAAATTACATTGTAAGCCTAAAGGAAAATGATCAGACGCTGTAACCGTGTGGTTGACATGCACGTCCGTCACCAGGCTAGCCGCGGCCTCCGTCGCTAGACAGTGGTCGAGCCACCTGCACGAGCCGTGCGCATCACTTACGTAGGTAAAAGTGTTCGAATCTAACTTTTCTAGGTCTATGCAAATCAACGAGTTTTCACTGCAGTAATTTACTAGTTCCTTTCCGAAAAGAGTTCCCGGGTGCGCATTAAAGTCCCCCATGATCAGGACACACTCCGTATCCACCTCCTCAATCACCGCACTTACGAGCGCCAAACAGTCCGTAAACTCTGGCAGGTTATCCTCACTATTAACTGGCATATACACGCAGCGTGCGAACATGCAATTGAATACGTACTAATATTTTTTATATTTATTTCGTACAATCAAATGATTAAATATTAATGGTAAAGGAGTCCATAGTTTACTAGTAAATTTCATTGGGAATTCGAATATGATACATTAATTTAACTATATTTGCCCATAATTTAATAAAAATGCTTTTTGTGTGCACGTATTTTTTTTTAAATGCAATATTTAGGAAATGTTGCCTATTTTTTTCTATAGAAACTAGTTTGCTGAATCGTGTATTGGCTCCTATACTTCATAAGAAGTACACTACGTTTTTTAACTTCGATTATTAGGTTTAAGCGTCGAAAAATTAGGTTTTCGCGAAGTCGAATCATGAAATTTGGTCGTAATCTAAACTTATTTCGCCTTAAGAATAATTCTTGTTTCTTTTGTTATTTCTTTCTTTCTTTAAATAATGAGTCCCCCACGTCCGTAGGGATGGAGCCCAGGTGTCTATCAGACATCGCCGCGTGCATGGTGGTAAGACACTTCTAACGGCCGTTTTCAATATTCTATCTATCCACAGTTTTCCTTACTACCGATAGGAATTTGACATAACGCACATACAGTGTCAAATATCTATCTCTAGTAAGGTAAACCGACGATAGATAGATTATTGAAAACGGCTGTTAAAGTGTCCATATTAAGAAAATTCAAGTTCCAAATTATTACAATCCAATGTATGAATAAAAACAGAATGATGAGATGAGATTTGCTCTGCTTTATAACTGTCCAAATTGACTTTAAACTGTCCGTATATTAGTTAGGTTGTTCGTTGGTCTTCCTGTACAGGTCGAATTTTTCAACGAATTTTGACGAAACTTGGTGCATGTTCTACTTTTTTGTCGTTGATGAATATGTGTGATGTACTTTTTCTAAAAAGAGTGAGAGTTAGCTGCGTCGCTATTGTGTGGCGCTATAAAATTTGTTATACACATCAGTTACGCATATGAGCATGATTGGTCAAGTAGTTTCCGAGATAATAAGTAGGTTGTGAAGTACCTACTGCGAGAAATTGCCGATAATAAGGCTATCTAGCTCGCTAAGTCTACCTACTGTTCGCAGAACTACTACTTATATAGTTTATTTATAAGACAAAGATTCTTGGAGTACTCCAGCTCTACTAAGGTTACGTTCCGGGAAGAACCGAAATCACTCGCGGCGCTCGATACGTCATCAATGACGTCACCGAAAACGCTCACACCGCCGTGCTCACAACGTTGGCGGATCTTAGGTGGGGTCTACGTGATCATTGCGAGCTGTCACTGTCAACCAAAGGGAACGGCAAACCGGGTCGCGAGCATCGTCAGCAGTTGTGAGCATTGACGGCGCTTCCCGGAACGCACCCTAAGTCGACACCGTAACCACCCATGTAATTAACACAGATAATAAAAACGTCATTGCAAATAATGGCGCCGAGTTTCTTTTCCGCTCTTCTTGGTAGAGGTACTATTTGTTTTGGAACAGAATCAGAAAGGACTCGAATTACCCTACTCTTTGACTCGAAAGAACGGAGGAGCACCATCATACCATATCTTTGAATCAATCATTACAATCTTTATTTATCATCTGCAATTGGTCTCGTACTTTTGTACATTTGCCATTCCTCAAGTCCCCAAACTAGGTAGTGGTTCTGAATCTTCATCCATCATAACCCCGTAGCGGATGGAAAATGCACGCAAGTGAAGGTGCAAGTTGGAAGCCGGCCGGATATAATGCCGCAGCAAACGATGTGTCGCAGCGACGCGGCACTACTGGTTTCTATGTATTTCTATGAAATACCATTAGTGACGCGTCGTCGAGCAACAGACGACACTGTCGCTCGACCGCAGATCAGTAGTGCCGCTCACGGGTACCAATCTACCTAGTAATACAACTGAAAAGCTTTTAAACAAAACCTTCCGTATCGCTTTTCAAATGGTTTATGCCACCTGCAGTTGCCATCTGCAGTCATGTCATGTCAGTCGTCAGCGACATGAAGAGACGACGTGTCGCAGCGACATGAAGCGACGACACGTCGTCTGCTGCTGCTACGTGTAGCCGGCTACCAACTTGCACCTTTTACGTAAAGTAAAATTAAGTAAACCCAATCAATTACATATTAATTGCAAAATGTGAATATAACAGGTACCCAACTAGACGGGCTTTAGTTATCTCGGTCAAGTTTCTCGAGCCAGCAAACTTATTTAGCCACCTACGTAGGCTTCAACAAGAAGGCCGTACCTCGTAAATGGTATAGTCCTTGACCTGTTTCTCCATCATCTCTTTGACTAGCTCCATCTCAGCGACCCGCTGCCGCATCGCGTCCGTTTCCCTCGTCTTGCGCTCGAGCACTTCGTTGTCAGCGAGCATTTTCCGTTCCGCACGGTCGCGCTTCTCTTGGTTTTCTCTGATGAACTAGAGGATAGATAGAATAATTCTTTACTGGAACACCAAAGTACAATTATATAATTACGAAACAATTACAACATACAAAACATAATCAGCCCATTATGTTCCCACTGCTGGGACTCGAGCCTTCCTATCATAGAGAGGAGTTGGGCCATAATCCAACACGCGGGCTCAGTGCAGCTGCACCTCAAAGTTTTCAGGTCTTAAGGCCTTTGACATAGCCTAACTACTGTTGTCCTAAGACGAACAACCGGGACCGACGGCTTAACGTGTCCTCCGAAGCACGGAACGGCTGAGTTGAAAATATGCCACTAGCGGTAACCCATCCAAGTCCTGACCGCATAAAGCGTTGATTAATTTCTTTATCGGTTAAGTTCACCAAGTCAAGCAAATGGATAAATGATTTTAATTTGACATAATCTCACTTCTAGGTCAATTGTAGGTCTATGATTTAATGTTTTATTTTACCACATTTACTAAACTTAAACATTTTACTTGGTCATGATCACTGTAATATAAAAAAAACTACAAAAGGTGTTCATTGTGGTGATCACCCCCTTTTACCCATTATGTTTCTGGTATCGGTATATATAGGTACAATATGTTGTGTCATGTATTCAATGCAGTAATTACTAATTTAAAAGATTATAGTCGTAATATCATAGATGATACGTTTACCTAACTCAAAACCATTAAAACACCAATGAGCTCCTTTTGTCATTTACCCTTTATTTATTACAAATACATGGGTTAGTACAGAATCTATGATACTTAATACATTTAAGTCAAACAAAGCGAGAACCTATGTAGGTAGGTAGTAGGCACCTACTATATTGAAAAGGCAATGCGGGCTATGAACCCACGAGTCTAAACATCTCAGTAAGATCTGGTAAAGTCTAAACCCTCTAGCGTAAATGTTAGAATACATACATAGTACTCGTAGAACGAGTGACATAAGATAGTGAAGCAGTTTGTTTGCTACATCTACAATAAGCTAAATCTCACCCAGGTATTTGATTTGAGTACCTAGCTAATAGGTAATGTAAAGTACATGTGGACCTAGCACGAAAAACTGCGTAAGTGTCACGTAACGTGTCGTTCACGTGAAACTGTAACACAGATAACTCATAGTCTGTGCGCTAAAGCGTGACACGTTGACGCTTACGCAAACTGTTTGTGCTAACGGCCTCTGAGAGACTTTCCGTTGCATTATCAACTCTATGTTATGTGCCGTAGCCGTTACATTGAGGTCTGTCACTTCGAGTCTATGAAAGTCTAAGAAAGACTACGCGTTCGTACTCTTTATGCCCACCTTATTGAAGCTGATGAAAGACTCTTTCAACAGCATCTCCTTGTTTCTCAAGTCTTCCCACTTGGCGTCCATAACGCGTCGGTTCTCGGCCTCTTCGACCCGTTTCCGCGCGAGCTTCTCGTCGGCATGCATGAGGTCGCGCCGCGCCTGCTCCATCAGCACTTGCGGGGTTGGACGTGCCACGTCCCATACTGGATATTTTCTGTTCCACGATTGTAACACAAAACAATTATGATGATGATTAGCCCTTGCACTCGTGTTTGCCTAGTCGTTGTTTTCATGTTATTAGCGAAGCCCGTGTGGATGACCTCTGCCGATTCAGATGCATTTCCTCACAAGTGACGAACTGCAACTGAATAAAAAAATGAACAAAAACAACAACAAACCCGTACATTAAGTTGTTAAGGCTCATATGTAATTTCACCGGCAAGTAACCATACCTTTCAAACCAAAACACAGTATTGCGAAGCGAACATCACTAATTCACGGTAGGTAAGATATAAAGGCATGGTAGTAGTACTTCCCCGGACGAAATAATTCACAAAGAGTGGGATTGTGAGTTATGATAATGTAGCATAGCGATTTCAAATCGATTTCGAGTGGAGTGAGTGTGTAGTGTATTATTGCAACTGAGTGTGAAACGTTTTACACTGGTGTACGTGGTTAAACACACACCCACGTATCGTTCTGTTGGCGAACAGTCCTAAACGTTCTTTGGGTGGAAAGTTATTGGTCAAAACATTCTGTTGGTTTAGCATTCATTGACATAAAGTTATGTTGGCGTAACTTTTGTGGGTAAACCGTCCTTTGGATGAAAAGTACATGGTTTAAAGATTATGATGTTGACCAAAGGTTCATGGACCAATCGACTGTTGGTAAAACGTTTCACACTCGAGTTCTACTGCTCTTAAACTTATTAAGTATACTTAGATGAGATATATATAGATATAGGGCAGATAATTGATTAGAGGCACATGTACGAGTAGTATTAATGAACCGATCAGAGGCGTGCTCTCAAGAGCCATCTCGGCTGTTAAGCTATCGGGACATCAATTTATAATAATATACAATAATTAATTAATCAATTATCGTAATACCGTCGCTAAGCATCTTACATGTACCGGCCCCAAAGATCTTATATTATGAGAGCCCTGTGCCTCTCTCTACCATGAGTTGGCAACATAAATGTCATCTATAGTCGATACTCGATCGACGGACAGACGGACCGTCACGAGTGATGACTAAAATCGAGCGTGTAAGTAAATGGTCAGTCGCAAAACTCGCAAACGATATACTTACGTAAGGTGCGTTCGATTGGCTATGCGAGGACATTGGTGGCGTTTCCATTGTTGGCTCTTTTGTCAAAGCGTTCGTAAAGCTCAAAAACGTAATGTTTGCCACTTTTACCCACACCCTACTCGAACGCTAAACCGAGTTTAAGACCTAAAATCGCATGATTATGTTGTCAAATACTTGAGATAGTTGTCAAAAATCACAAACAACCATGCTCTGGACGTGGGTCAAAAATTGCATAACTCTTGTTTTAGCTTTCCGACGCTGAATAAAAAGCCATAAACGATATTTTTAACCCACAGATTCTCAATTCGAACGCCCTCGTGAGCGTTTTTAGCGTTATTTTCGCCAACTTGGGGCTATTTATCTATTTGCAGCATGATCATGCGATTTTAGGTCTTCTGCTCAATTTAGCGCTCGAGTGAAGTGTGAGCAAAAGTGACAAAAGTACGTTTCTAAGCTTCACGAACGCTTGAACAAAAGAGCTAACAATGGCAACGCCGCCAATGCCCTCATTGATAAACGAACGCACCTTTAGTAACAATTGGTAATTTGTGCAGTGTTTAGCCGCACGGCGAAAATCGAGTCGCAGAACTTTCAGAGACGAAAATCCCCAAGAGAGACGAAACTTTGCAATTTTATAGAGATTAGCGGATGTGTCGTGGTATCTACACGGATTGTGGGAACACACAGGTTTGCATCTCGTCCAATGATTGTATGTTTTTTTAAATTATACTTTCTTATTTTTAATTTATTTTCGACAAATTATGTTTAGTCTCGAGTAAATCTGTATCAGTTGCTTTATTCTCAACTAGCTGCACTCCGCGGTATCACCCGCATCGTGATTGATAATGATAATGATAAACCAAAATGTGTAGGTAGGTACTTAACCTATGTTCATCAGGAATAATGTAGGATTCTAATGGATATAGTAGATTGTTAACCGAGGGTCGAAAGAATCAATTCCTGAGGTATTTAGACATATTTTATATTAGGCGGCTATAGTCCGAGTAGTAATTGATTCTTTTACCCGTGTTAAACACTCTACTTTTCATTTCGAATATGAGGAAAATAAAACTAGTTGTTCATCTCAACTATTTATTAATAATATAAGTATAATAATATTAGTAGTACCAACTTAAAATTAATGGTCAAATTAGGACAATTCGTGAAATTAAAAGTTACTTTTTTGTTTGGAATGTTTATGCTGTTTGATATAATTATTATGACCAATTTTGCTGTTTTGGGTATCTATAAAAGTAGGAGACTCTGGTATTTCATCAGACGATGGATTCAATGGCGGATGCTCTCTGGAAGTTGTCGGCTGA
This sequence comes from Selenia dentaria, assembly GCA_917880725.1. Lineage (NCBI taxonomy): Eukaryota > Metazoa > Arthropoda > Insecta > Lepidoptera > Geometridae > Selenia > Selenia dentaria. The sequence goes on along the minus strand of OU862896.1, from coordinate 3,145,953 downwards.
GGCGAATTGGGGCGTATTTTTATAGTTTCAGTTAATTTGGTTGAAATTTTAGTTTTATTTTGGACTGAATCCTTAATGTAGCCTTCGGAGACTGTAGTGGATTTCTAGCCTCCATATCTTTTTAAGGTAGTCAAGTTTGCTCCAGAATCGGCTGAAAGTGTTGCTGACGTTCGTCTATAACAATGTCAGTGTATACTTCTCACAGTTTGGTAAATTCAAATATGTTGCTATCTGTTTCGGCATACCTGAGATTTTGTTTTTACCGATCACTTGTTTATAGCATTTTCCCTTCCGATAGTTGAGAAAAAACACGATCTAAATTTTGGATTGTTTTCAAATTTACATTGTGCGTACTAAGTGTACTCTTGAGCATTGACTATCGGCTCCATAGCCGTAGAAAGCTGTAGTTTGCTACACAGTCCATTAAAATATGTAAGAAATACACTTTCGGCAAACGATTTTATATTCTTCTCTGCTCGCCACTTCATAAAAGCATTGTATGTGTTTATATATCTTTCTTTTGAGATTTCTGGCAAAAGATTTTTAATAACACAATTTGCCTCGTCTTTAATTAAATCTGGTGACAACATTTCAGAATCGCTTGAACTCATTTTTAATATTCAAATCTTAGCATAAAAGATTATTACCTATTTTTTTTAATTCCGTCACAGATACATACTCAACAGATTAGTATCCCGCCAATTTATGTCGACTTTTTAAATTTTAAATATGGAACTCACCTCGTAATTGTTGCGGCTTATTCTGCTCAAAGAAGTTTGCGCTAAGTTCACACTGGCTGTTTAGTTGTTCACATGGCCGCAGCATTTTTTTAAATTAGTTTTTTTTGCATAAAACTCTTCACAGCTGACAGCAAATTATAAGTTATTATAATTAGCTGTTATATGTTAAGTTATATAAATTTATATGACAGATTCAATGTGGTATTATTCAAGAGCACCAATGTAAAATAACTTCGAATTATTTAGATATACTTACAATAATATTAAGATACCAAAATCAAAGTTACGTACTTGACCATAGAAGTGCTTTCCATCAAGGATTTGAAATATTCAGCCGTCGACGACACGGGTGGCCCATGTGGAATAGCGATTGGCGCCAGATCTTTCATATTTTTCTTCATTGTTAACAGTTTTTGTGATAATGATTATTATATTTAAGAGTTATTGTATAAAATTGTGATTTTGTAACTGTCACGTCACAAAATACTTTTGTATGTTTTGGTTGCTTAGCGACTGTTGTTATAAACAACTTTTTTTTTATTTATGGCCATTGATTGCCCTTTAGCCCGTAATAAAGAGTTACACAACTATTATGGGAGACATTAAAACAAAGATTAAACACTTCGTATTAGACAATAAAGTCCAACCGCCGCGCCCCGGTCCGACCATTCCCGTCTCGATTATCACCGATCAGGAACTGGATTCTACGTTCACGATTGGTATGGAGATTGGAGACACGAGTCACTTGGCTTGCTTAATCATTCAATATAGTCTGTGGGCCTAGTTTATATATTATGCTATAATATATTATTGTAATATATTATGCTCTTTGGCCATGGGATGCAATAATGTACAACCGTAATAATGCACAGCCAAATAATATACAGCCAATAAATAATGCACGGCCAATAATTCGTGTACATGATTTTGAAATACATGGTCGGCTTTTCCTGGCCGCGTTTTATTGCCTGCGCGAAATAGGTCCGTCTTGAAATGCACATCCTATATTGTACAGCCAATAATTCATATACGTGTTTCCAATTATTGAATGCGAAGTATCAGCCCGTGACGATAAATCAAAATATTGCACGGCCAATAATTCGATGCCAACCATAGACAAATATAGAACTTCACCTTCAAGCCTCGCTTGTGTGGGCGAGTTGGAGAGTGAACGAAAGTCACAGTAGGTGCGTCGATGAGCGAAGCGAGAAGAAGAGGGAGGAGCGTTAGGTTTAAAGGTGACCACACAACGATTAATACGCCAGAATTATGATGAATACTGGACAGTCGACTGATATTATATGTTAATATCGCAAAATATATCTACACAGACACTGGAACGACAAACGAAGCTTTGGTTAGAACTATTTGAAATGAACCAAAGAGTTGTATACTTCTAAGATACCTTATTGTTTGATCGGCCACTATTTTTATGTCAGAATATATATGATTGATTGTTGTTGTCAAAAGTAATATCTATGTCTCCGTAATTTTATTCTTGTTTAATAATTAGTAATGTTATAAGAAAATACTTTTATTCTGGAGTGATTATGTGTTTATTACACTTGAGCATACTCTGAAACTTCTGGTTATGGGCCCAGAGCCGTAAGTACTAAAACTCCAGGATTCATATATGTAACATTTATTAATATTGAAGTACAAACAAACTATGGAAGGAGATTCATGTAAAACTACTCCTAATCTTGTTTATTCAAGTAATGCTGCTCATGTCATGACAACTACACCAACTTTTCAAAAATTAGAAGGACGTTGTAATTATACAACATGGGCATTTTCTATAGAAATGATGCTTATAGATTGTGGATTATGGGATTGCGTAAAACAAGCACCCTTAGAGAATAGCTCTCAAGAAATTCTACGCCGTGATGACAGCTCACTCAAAAATTGGCCTTTGTTGCCATGAAAGAGTTTTCAAAGATTATTGGATGTAAACCTGCATTTGAAGCATGGAATAATCTAAAGAAGGCTTATGCCGATGGTGGTCTTGTAAGAAAGCTGATATTAATGAAAAAACTACTAAATACTCGCTATATTGACAACATGGAAAGTTATATCAACGACATAATGTCAACACATCAACAGCTTCAGCAAATTAATCAGAAAATTGACGACAACTTTCTTGGAATTATACTGCTTTGTGGCCTACCCGAAAAATTTAAGCCACTTGTTATGGCATTGGAGCATTCCGGTTCAGAACTTACTTCAGATAATGTAGTAACTGCACTTTTGAAGGAAGATAGCCGAGATTTGGCTACTTGCAGTAATTCTACTAATGATTCTGCTTTAGTGTCGTTAAATAAACAGTACCATAGAGACTTTAAGAAAATATTTTGTAGTTACTCTCGTAAGCCAGGACATATTAAGATGAATTGCAGGGTTCTTAAGGCTAAATCAAATAAAGAAAAGGCTGAAATGTGCGAGGTAACACTGATAGTCAATTCACAACCTGTAAGTAGAAATACATGTAATAATTTGAATAAATCAGTTATGGTTCAACCTGAAATAAATAACTCCTCGGTTGATAAGTCACTACTTGTGTGTGACTGGTATATTGATTCTGGTGCTACAAGTCATATGACAAATAGGCGCGATTGGCTTAATGATACTAAACCTATCAAAAAACAAGTTAGGGTAGCAAATGACCAAATTATTCTTTCAGATGCTATTGGTACCGTACAATTTAATGCTTTTTCTAATATTACCGACGTTCTGCATGTTCCAGACTTGTCAACGAACCTGCTTTCAGTGAACTCATTGGTAAAGGGAGGCAATGTTGTTATTCTCTCATCGTCTGGAGGAAAAATTTTGGATGCTCAATCTTGTAAGGTTTTTGGAAAAGTTTTGCATACAGCCTCAAATGTCAATGGTATGTACAAGCTTGATTTACCTATTGACAAAGCTAATCTTACTGAAACAAAAGTGAACTCGGCAGACTTGTGGCATAAACGCTTAGGTCACTTAAACTATAGGTCTATGGAGTTACTCCGTCTTCACTTAGCTATTGGTGTGAAGTATGATCGTCCTAACTGTTCAATTAAAGATAATTGTGTTGCTTGCGTTGAAGGAAAACTTGCAAAGAAACCTTTTAAATCGTCTGATTCAAGGGCGACTCATATTTTAGAATTAATTCATAGTGACGTTTGCGGACCTATGAGTACCCCATCTTTCGGTGGTGCTTTATATTTCGCCACTTTTACGGATGATTATTCTAAAAAAACGTTTACATACCTGATGAAACAAAAGTCAGAAGTAACTGAAAAATTTTGCGAATTCAAGAAATTTGTTGAAAATCAAACTAACAAAAAAATTAAAGTTCTTCGTTCTGATAATGGTGGTGACTACCTAAATAACAACTTAAAAGAAATTTTAAAAGAATCTGGTATACTTCATCAGACAACTGTACCATATAATCCTGAACAAAATGGCATATCAGAAAGAACAAATAGAACTCTTGTAGAAAAAGCTAGATCTATGCTCTCTGAATCAGGTCTACCTAAAACTTATTGAGGTAAAGCTATTAATACCGCGACATATTTAAAAAATCGCTCCCCTACCAAAGCCATAAGAGGAAAAACACCAGAAGAAGCGTGGACTAGTAAGAAAGTTGACCTGTCACATTTGCGTGTTTTTGGATGCAAAGCCTATGCACACATTCCAAAAATTCTTAGAAGGAAATTTGATGCTAAGGCAAATATGAGCATTTTTGTTGGCTACTGCACTGAAACAAAGGGTTATAGAGTAATAGATCCTAACAACCCAAAATGTGTTATCAAGACAAGAGATGTCAAATTTTTCGAAAATGATTTTGTGTTCAAAGCAAAATCACGTGAGACTGTAACGGAAACTGAAGTTGGAACACAAATAATTGAACCAGTTCCTATCATGATTGAACAAAATGATGCTACATCATCTGAAGGAGAAGTTAACGTAACTCCTGAATGTGAGAAAATAACTAGTATTATCAATACTGCACCCGTCACTCGGAAGGTGTTCACCAGGAAAGTGGAGTAAACATACCTGATCGTCATACCCAGGAAGAGGAAGACGAATTGGAAAATGAATTTCAGGATTCTATTCAAGAAATTATACAAGAAACTTCTGAAAGGCAAGAGCAACCTGAAAGAAGATATCCATTAAGAAACAGAACTCCAAGAAATTGGTCAGATGATATACTTTTGTATAAAATCACAGAAGATGGTACACCGTCAACATATAAGGAAGCTATCACTTCTTACGATAGAGAAAAATGGCTTGAAGCTCTTCAAAGTGAATGCGAATCACTCGTTAAACATGAAGCTTGGACCCTAGTAGATAAACCTAAAGATAGGAAAATAATTCGTAGCAAATGGGTATTCAAGATAAAAAAGGATGCTAATGGAGAAATCGTACGTTATAAAGCGCGATTGGTAGCCAAAGGTTTTACACAAACATATGGTATAGATTATGACGAAACTTTCGCACCCGTTACACGCTTGTCAACCGTAAGAATATTATTGGCTTTTGCGGCACAATGGAATGTTTCCATGGATCAAATGGATGTAGATACTGCCTTCCTTAATGGTGATATAGAAGAAGTATTTATGGAACAACCTGAGGGTTTCACGAAAGATTGTGACAAGGGGAAGGTATGCCAGTGAAATAAAGCATTTTACGGTCTTAAACAAGCGCCTAGGCAATGGAATTTGAAACTAAATAGTGCTATGATGCAACTGAATATGAAGAGATCAGAATATGATCATTGTTTATACTATAAAATCGAGCGAAATTGCATTTTGATTTTCGCAATCTTTGTTGATGATCTTTGCATTCTCAGCAATAGTATTGATATGAAATAAACATTTAAAAAGAATATAAAACAATTCTTTAAAGTCAAGGATTTAGGTACCTTGAAACATTGAAACATTTTTTAGGCATGAGGATCATGAAGGAAGATAGTGGAATAACTGTTGATCAAGAGGAATATATTAAAAAGGTTCTTGTTATTTTTTCTATGACTGACGCAAAACCAGCTAGTACTCCTGCTGATCTGAGCCTAAAATTAGTATATCCTTCTAATGAAGAAAAAGAAACAGCAAAGCATTTGCCTTATCAAAGGTTAATTGGTTCCTTAATGTACCTGTCAGTTGGAACAAGACCAGACATAACACACGCTGTTAGTGTACTTAGCCAATTCAATAATAACTTTGGGACAGTGCACTGGAATGCAGCAAAAAGAGTTCTTCGTTATTTAAAGGGAACAATGCATATTAAACTCCATTTTCAAAAAACAAATACTTTCAAACTCTGTGGATATGCTGATGCAGACTACGGTGCATGTCTTAACGATCGAAGATCGTATACTGGCTATGTGTTCTACCTAAATGGACCCATATCGTGGGGATCTCGTAAGCAACGGACAGTAGCTTTATCTACAACCGAAGCTGAATACATGGCACTTAGTGATGCGTGTAAGGAAGCAATATACATCAAAAACTTATTAGAAGAAGTATTTAATTTAACTGATAGTGTCTGCATTTACAGTGATAATCAAGGAGCTCAAATGCTCACGAAAAATAACGTACATCATTCGCGTACCAAACACATTGACATGAGACATCATTTTTTAAGAGACCTTGTGGATAGTAGAACAATTTCAGTTGAATATGTCCCCACAAATGAAATGAAAGCAGATATCCTGACGAAGTTTTTACTAAAGCAGAGACATCTGTGTTTAACGAAAGGTTTAAGTTTAGTTTAACTTTAAATGGCCTATTGTCTATCTAGAAGTAGGGGAAGTGTTGGAACTATTTGAAATGAACCAAAGAGTTGTATACTTCTAAGATACCTTATTGTTTGATCGGCCACTATTTTTATGTCAGAATATATATGATTGATTGTTGTTGTCAAAAATAATATCTATATCTTCGTATTTTTATTCTTGTTTATTAATTAGTAATGTTATAATAAAATACTTTTATTCTGGAGTTATTATGTGTTTATTACACTTGAGCATACTCTGAAACTTCTGCTTTGACGGTGTTATTTCTATTTTGTCTGTGATGTAGGCTCAGACAAAATAAAAAAGTCAAGACAGAATGTTGTGAACAGACCAGTGAGGCCGGTTTTCTATGCATGTAGTGCGTGAATAAGTGCTGCCATGATAATTTAAATTACCCCATAAAAATAACGTTATCAAATTATTAACGTTATAAATTTAATAAAGTTATAACGTTATTAGTTTTAATATAATAATAGGGTTCCTACATTAGGTGTCGGTAAAAAGTAGTGGCATTGGGTAGTGAAAGAGAAAAGACAAAGAGTTTCAGAAATAAAATTACTCGGTTTAACTGCTAGTTTTATTTAAAAACCTTTATGCTGAATTATTTTTTTTTACGCTTGTCGTTTACTTTGCACTGATTTAGAAATACTTTCTAATTTAGCAATATGGTGGAATCTAATGTTTAAGTATTTCTCAATTACACACCGTATTAAAATTAAGTTTATGTTCCTGCCCAACATATTCATGTTTTGACTCTAAATTGATAAAAATCTGATTGTTTCCAATGAATTTCTTTAATATGTTCACGACTATAGTTTTTATTGCAATATTTTCATTAAATAATTTTCGAACAACTGCTTCACAAGTGACACAAATGTCAAAAAGATCCTTAGACGGGAAGCGAAAACCGCCTTTGTTTTTTAAACTAATGAGCTTGGGAAAATAAAGTTTCTCATCAGTCTGCAAGGCATCTTAACATTTAGAGCATTTTATGGTTTTAACAAGATAGTGCACTGTACTTCCAGATATGTAACCAATTATCATTTTTCTGTAGTCACCATAATATGAATTGTCATGTAAACAACTGGCCCAATCAAATGATTCATTAACAATTTCATTAAGAAGTTGCAACGAAGAATTTTCAATGGTTTCTTCTTCTTCTTCGTTTCTATACGACGATGAAGTGCTATTTATAATTTTAGTTGTTGAAGCAATTAAGTATTGCTATGTGTTCTAAAGGAACACAATTACTTTTTTCAAGACATTTTAATTCTAAATGACATAGTATTTTTTGTAGCTTGCTTGTAAACTGTCTTACGTTAGGGTTATCGTTGAACCCTCCATGCATCCTAATAGACGTAAATAGAATCTCCAAATGATCCTGGCTTAATTTATAAGTAGATAAAAAAAACAGCCTTTTTTCATATTCTATGTACTTCGTATAAAGCGCTTTTAAACTTTCAATATTTATTAATGTACCTATGAATCCTGCTTTGCATTTTTCTTCTACGACTGGTTTATAAAATCACGTGATGACAAAGACTGGTCGACCATCTCGTATAACTTTCCGCATACTAACTACACACAACAACATTCAATATAGATACACCCTAAAAACAAAAGACTTCAATAGAAATATGGTTTATTTTTACAAAAATTTATTTATTTTATTTATTTATTTATTTACTTCAGAGCATATACTAAGCATACTATACATATATTAATACTATAACTATTTAAAACACTTTACAATCATAGAAAAGAAACAAAAGCTTCTTATTACATATTACATTACAACATAATTATAAAGAGTTGCTTAATTTTAACAGTTTTAACAGCGTACTAGGTCAGCCTGTGTTGCGCTGTTAAAGACCTTCCTATGAGGCAATTATTTATACTAAATCATTATTACTATTACTTAATTATATATAATATTAAATACTTACGAAACATATTAGAATTTTATAAACTTACTTTCCTAACTTATTACTACATAAAACAATAATAAAAAACCCCACAGCCCTTGCTGCAAGGAACAAAAATACATAACCGCCTTCAATATGTACGAAATTGAAAATCCAGTGTGATATTAATGCGTGTCCATATTAAAGGTATCAGGTTTCAACAAAAAATAATTGTTCAAATCGGTTTATAAATAACGGACTTATGAGGTAACAAGTATTTAAAACAATAGAACCTAATTGCGAACCTACTCCTTTTAGATGTCGGTTGAAAATAAACTAAAAATAAAAAAAAAGAATTGCCTATTTTTTAATTAGCTTTCAAACGACGGAACCGGTTTTGTATAAAGATATTGCGTCGAGTGTCATTCAATATTATATTTAAAGAAAAGTCTAATTGAGAACCTACTTCTTTTTTGAAGTCGGTTAAAACACGTTGATAAACTATTATAAAAACGTACCCGTATTAACGTAACATATAAACTAAATATTAAGATTACCCAATAATAGGGTAAACCTTACAGGTGGAACATGGAAAGTGTTGCCATGGTAAAGACCATGGCAACACTTTCCATGTTCCAAGCAATAACCTTTATTATTATTTTTATTTATTTAAAATATTGGTTTCCAAGTTAGTTACGTGTGAAATGTGATTCCATCCTTATTTTTATATTTTGATGTTTGTTTTAACACCGTTTCACGACACAATTCGGCATTTTGACTGGTAAATTTGTTGATTTCCTTTACGTGTTGCTTCCACGCGCAGCGATAGTTCGACTGACGAGTCAAGGCGTAGTTTCGTTGTGCGTGTGTGTGTGTAATTGTGTATGTACACGGCGAGGCGTAGTTTTACCAGCTTCACTTTTCTGTTCACAACATTCTGTCTTGACTTTTTTATTTGGTCTGAGGATGTAGGTACATGGATTCATGGCTGTACATTATCGCCCTGTACAAGAAGTGTGTGACGCGTATTTCACGGCCAATAATGCACACCCTGATATATCATATACATGGAATGCATTCCTTTTCCTGGCTGCGTATTATTGCCCGAGCAATATCGGTCCGTGTTGATAAACGCAGCCAAATAATGCACAACCTGCGTATGCGTATTACTGATTGGACATTATTTGGTTACGCATTATTGGCTGTACATTATAGGGTAAGGGAGTCTGTGGGCTGTGGGCAGGGGGTATTATAACATTCATGTGTTGAAATTGGCACAATACGCAAGCCGCGTCATGGCCATTCGAAAAAAGAAAAAAAAAACATTCATGCCTTAGCATCTGTTAGTCTGTGATAACATTTGAGATTTCGAGGTTAGGTTAGGTCATAGACTAAAATATCTGGGTTAGATTAGTTTCATTTAATACATTTATAAATCGTTTGTATTCAATTCAATACAACTAGATAATAAATCATGTAATCTGTATTCAACAAAATAGGAGCATCTAAAAACTTTACTTTCAATTTTGAAAGATTTATCATACTTAAGTGTAACTGATCAGAAAAATTCACGATTACTACTTCAAAGAAGATGGAATACCTTACCTTCCTGTCTGGACTGGGTTGCGGTCTTTGTATAGGAATATCTCTTTTTGCTTTGAGAAGATTTTTCGGTTCTGCTTCAGAAGCTAAAAACGCTATCAAAAAGGTAAATACTACTATATATTTCCTTTACCGACATCTCGATTTGTCCACAATAATGTAAATACTTTCGTGATTATTAGGTAACAAGTTATTACACAGGACACATATAAGCATGTAGAGTTTTGAATGCAGTAACACATTTACATGTCAGTACACATCACCAGCAACACAAAACTAATTCTGTTGTGGAAAGTATCACTAATAACTAGGTACCTACTAAAATTTTAAATATTTTGGTTTCAGATCTCATCAAACCAGGAATACAAAATGGTTCTAGTAGTAAGAACAGACTTACAGATGAGCAAAGGCAAAATAGCGGCACAATGTAGTCATGCAGCGGTTGGTGCTTTTGAGAAGGCTCAGAAAAAAGATCCTGAAGGATTAACAGCTTGGCAGTATGATGGCCAAGCCAAAGTCGCTGTTAAAACAGATTCTCTGCAAGAAATGAAACAAATTGCTGATAATGCGAAAAAACTAGGTCTTATTACATCTATGATTAGAGATGCAGGTAGAACACAGATAGCTCCAAATACAGTAACTGTTTTGGGTGTTGGACCAGCGCCTAAAGATGTTGTTGACAAAGTGACTGGACATTTGAAGCTATTGTAATAAAATAAGCTTGTGCTTCTCATGGATGTTTTTCATTTCTGTATGGGTAACTAATGATAGACAAATAACCTGTCAATGATATAATTTAAACCAACGTTTTGTTGTTCGAGAGCTCGCACAATAAAGGATAATAACCTATATGTTCATAAGTTGGATATTTGATTGGGCAAATAGGTAGTAATTATAATAATATGATATCTTGTCATTATGTAACGATGACAATATCACCCTGAATGTTAGAAAAATGTGATCTAATTTATTTTAGAAGTACAGCAAAGAGTCTAGACTTGTATACAGATCTGAATGAATTTTGTATTGGTGAACAACTGAGCGTCTCTGTAGAGTACTTTAATTTCTTTTAAGATTAAATTCATCATAGTAGAATTTTAATATACTACTTTGGTAGAATTTTTCCGAAATGGCAACATAAGTTAATGTGAAGTATTGCTATCAAGAAAGAGAAAGAAATCTAATTAAATGTATTAGTAACTTTTTTCAAAGGTTACCATTTCCTACAGTCTGTTATTATATATAGGTTAATACGCTTGACTACTATAGTAACATTACTAGGGTTGGGGTTACACGGAACAAAAAGTCGATTATTGAACGATATTGAAACAAAATAGTTGCACTATTTGGCCATTTCACCGATAGGTTCGTCACAGATACCTGTACCTTTTTTTTTTTGACGCAGAGTAATCCTTTATGGATACCACCGGCCCCGGGGGGAGCACGGTGGTTATGTGGGAGTCTCTGCCAGAAGGGCAGCATACCCACCAAACCTCTGCGGTGTTCCGTCACTGCCGCTTTTGGCGGGAACGCGGGACTGATTTCGCACACGACCGCGAACCCGCCGCGACTGTCCGTTGCCGGACCCTTCTCTCTTGCAGCACGCCAGAACACTTGGCGTGCCGCAACCGCCACGGGGGACCAAGCCCGCAAATGGACCCCAGACTCCCTCGAGTCTGGGCGCACTAAGTCCCCCTACGATGGGTCAGGTGAGTAGCCCCACCGCCTGCTACTTCGGCCGCAGAGGATAGGGACAGCGGCGCCTCTCAATACCGACAGTCCTCTTCCCCTGCGACCTCACCGCGTCCGCCATCTAACAGTGGCGGCCCCGTCATGGCCGCGGAAGGCAGGGAGAGCGGCTCATCGTAATACCGGCACTCCTCTCCCGCCGCGGCCTCTAACTCTCAGCCGCGGTGCCGCCCATACGACACCGCAGCCCGCCTCAGTTGCAGTGGCGCCCATACACCACCGCTACCTACAGTGACCGCTTTTGTGTGGACTTGGAGGGCAAAGCCCATAGGAGCGGTCCCACCTCGGGCCCGCCAGCTATCGGCTATCACTGGCAGGCCCATTGGTTCCTCTTAGCTTCACCGTGGTGACCCAAGCCACGGCTACTGAGCCCCCCCGCCACGGCAAGGCGGGAACTCTCGGGGGGGACAGATACCTGTTCCTACAGTATCTCTAACGAATCAGTCCCAACGCCCGCGACGTCCGAATCACGGCTATGAAATAAAACAAGAAAAATGTATACGTTAAACTGTTCTTATTACACATTACATAAAAGGCATTTGTTGTTTACGCATAATGAGGCACAACCCAAGTCGTCGTCTTCGTAGTCAGATTCGGATTCACTGAAGCAATCCTGCAGATTTATTATGATTTAAATCTGTTAAATTGTCAAACTGAACATCGCGTTCCCAATCATGTAGTATATATTTTAGTCTATAGGTTACCATGCGATGTATGTTTTTTATAATCTTTGTTAAAAGTTTTTTTTATAAATTGATATCACCCCCATATAAGTTCTCAATCCCCCTATTACTTATAGACATACATACATATATTTATTGATAATATTCATTACAAGTCAAGAAAATAAAAATAAAGGAACTTAAATCACAGCTCGTGATTAGTAAAAATGACTACAAAAAGTAACATTAATTCCTACAATATCATAATAAACTAATCAGTTAATGAATATAAGTTTTTTTATTGTTAAGTCAATAATACAACTTTTTGTATTTTTTATGTAATTATTTAATTAAATATAATTATTGTATTAACGTGACTTACATAAATGATCGATTATTACTATTATTAATAAATAAACAATTTATTAATCTGAGGTTTATCGCATTGTCACATATTTATAAATTCTTTATAGGAGTAAAATGATTGTGTTATGAGCCAGGTTTTTAATTTAGCTCGAAAAGTAGTTATGCTAGGTGTATTGAAGATGTGGTATGGTAATTTATTATATACTTCTGGTCCCATTACATGTATGGTCTTTCCAGATTTGGTTAATGTGCGCGCCATGCCAGCAAGTTTGTTCCCACTGCGTATGCCATATGAATGATTATGCTCCCGTCATGTGTAGGAGTTCAAGTTGTCTCTGGAGTAAGTTGCCACCTGGAAAATGACAAGACAAGACAGGGTCATGAGTCCCAACTCCTCGAAGTAAGGTGTGGCATCATGTGCTATGCGTGTAATCACTCTCACGGCTCGTTTTTGCAATCGAAAGACACGCTCCCATTCGGTGGCGCGTCCCCACAGCTCGAGTCCATACTGCAGAAGCGACTGCACGCTAGAAAAGTAACATGCCAGCACCTCCTCCCTCGGCAGAGTCGAGACAACTCTACTCAACGCGAAACAAGCCCGACCCAGTTTTACACATAAGTTGTTTATGTGAAATTCCCACGTCAAGGCAAAGTCCATCTTTCAGCTTGTAAGATCCTGCGGATTACTTCTCTTGCAAGCATCGTAGTCGATTGCCCCTGGCGACAAGCAAATTGACGGTCGGAGAGCGCTTGCGTTGACTCTAAATATTCCGAAGTTCGTGTTGTCAGCCTGTTTTCAATAATTTTTGCTATTGCCGGAATAATAGCTATAGGAATTATCGGCAGAACTGTTTGGGTAATTTTTTTTGCCCTCACCTTTATACAGCGGGCATATTCAAACTTCCTTAAAGTTTAAAGGAAATATTCCTTGTTTAATGCATTTATTGAACAACACGGTTAGTGGTTCCACTATGGGGACTGCCATAAACCGCATTACATTTATTGATATGTTATATAAATCTTTTGTGGGTTTATTGGCTACTTTATTGCAAATAGCCCCATGCAGCAGGCGTGAAACGGCGAAAGCTAAGCGAGCAGTAGCAAGAAGGGTAAGTTTTACTAATAGTGGCTACAACCATTTGTAAGTTTGCTTCAGGTGCACCACATAGCATTGCTGCTGCTAAAAAATATTGTTAAACATATATACAATTTGCTTTTTTGGAGATAGCTTAAAATGATCCGACTGCATCAGTGTTTCAGTAAAATCTACTGTAGGAGTATTTTTCTTACCGGTTTTATATGAACAATTTGCCACATAATCTTTATTGTTGTGACGCTCTTATTTAACATTTTCTTGTAATATAATGTCCTCTCCTTACTCAACTGATTATAAATTATATTTAAATCGTCAATTTCGTTCTCAATTCTGATATCGAATGGATATTTATTACCTACTTAAGTAAATTAATTCAAATATAGGGCAATTTTTTATTGGCTTACCAACAGACTGATACAGTTTATAAATAACTCAATTAACATGTTATAGTGGTTAAGAGCCATATGTAACAATCCAATAAAAGGTAAACACGCCATGATTATACACAATATGGATTAGTCTACCACTAAGCTCTAAACCTTGTACTGAAGTACAGTAAAAATAATATAACAAAACCAATTTTGAACAAAATCCGAAAACTACCCTACGAGGGGGCAAGAGCCTCATTGGCTCTTTTCTTAAACAAAATATACATTCCATACTTATTTGTTACCCAAGACTTTTTCCTTGGGACGTCAAGAAGTTTTTTAAGCGGGAAACATATATCAATTTTATTTTTTATTATGTTGGTTATTGAGAATGCCAGCTGTTCCACCCTTGTCGTTTTTTTCGTATATCTGTACCCAATCAACACTCTCCAAAGCAAGAACGAATGCTCACCGCGTGGCAGTAGTATACGTATGGACGAGGTGTGCAGTGTGGGCTGGCTGAGCAAGCGCCGCGCCGCGCACACCACTTCGGCACGAACACCGTAATGATCGATCTAGTTTGTATGTAGGTACTACCGATGTTTTAACCGTGCCTATCGACATATTTAAATATATGTGATCTAGTGAAGTCGCTGAAATGTCAGTCTGACGGGTTATAAAATTAACCTCGGTTGTAAAACCATACACGGTGAGTATATCAGATACGTTTTTTAACTCGGGACTAGGTAATAAACTGTTTATATTTATGTCCCCAGTATAATACAGTCTGACTTAGATTCTAGTACTTTATCAAGCAGCTTACACAGAATTGGCAAGAAATCAGATACTCTTGTCAGATTTTTCCTATAAATACAAATTATAATTAATTTAAAGTCAATTATTTCTACATATATAATTTGTGATATTACACAGTACCTACTTTTTGCAACTAAGTTTGCATAAATCGTCAATCTTCATAGCCTTCAGATGTGTTTTAACGTATATACTAGAACCACCATGCTCCGACGCACAAGCTCGGCAAAGTTTTGGGGGCAATACATTGATTTAGCTAGGTTTCATTTTGTAAAAAACGTCATTTTATCGTATTATACCTATAATAAAATACCTAACCAAACACTCATTAGCTTAGTGTTGCTTAACAATGCCATCTAATTTCAAGTAGCTTTAGGCGATATAAAGACGACGGGGCGGGGCGGGGCGGTCAACTTTGCCACGAACGATAGCGCAAAGGAAGGGAATCCTATACTACTAACGCACACGGAGGGCAAAAAGACCGCGCCGCGCCGCCGCCAGTGCCCGCCGAACACTGGCGGTCTTTATTGCTTCGCGGTCAAAAAGACCGCCCCACCCCGTCGTCTGCATAGCGCCTTAATGTTGCTGTATCGCAGACATGAGTGATGAAGGTTTGAGGTAGATAGGTATTAATCCTTCCTACACCGTGATACTTAAAACAAAAGATTTATTAATGAAACTGACGTATATTTACTAACTGGCGACCCGCCCCCGCCTTCGCACGGGTGCAATGCTGATACTAAATAATATACTTACCTACTACAGAATGTTTTTAAACAACGTTTACAGCTTTTTTGTCATTAGACAATACAAACATATTTTGTTAAGAAGTTACTCTTGAATGAGCGACATATAATTGACCATGAGAAAAACACTCAACGCTCAAATCTAACCGCCGCACCGCTATGTCCCTGCATTTTAAATCTGTAATATCTTCGGAAATATTCATTTAAATTACATGCTGTTAAAAGCCATATTGATCTATATTGAATGGACAATGTATTTAAGGTACTTAATTGGATATGGATTAATGCTGTATTGCTTAAAATAACTTCCAAAATAAGCCTTTTTTCCCCGTAAAATGTAAGGATAAAAAATGGTTATTGTGGGTTATAGAGAGATAAACATACTCGTACCATCGCGAACTTTTTTGTTTACCTTTTTAAGGTGTACAATACCGTCGTACATTATTTTGATTTATCTCGTGGGGTTAATTCAGCGTTTGCAATATAAGCTCAAATAATGTGTTTATTTATGACATCACATTAGAAACCTGTAAATTCATTAGTGTTTCTCTACCATATTATGCATGCATCATATATATAAACCTTCCTCTTGAATCACTCTATCCATTAAAAAAAAGCGCTTCAAAATCCGTTGTGTAGTTTTGAAGATTTAAGCATACGTAGAGACGGACAGACAGCGACAGCGACTTTGTTTTATACTACGAGTACCTATGTAGTGATAATGATGATAGTGATTACCTAACGTATATTTACTAATTAACTGACGTATATTATTATTTAGTAAGTAATTCGCCGCGAGGATACGGAAGGGGGTATGTGGAGCTCAGACCCACTAAAACTCTAGACGTGTAGAGCTGTGCAACCCGACTAAGAGTCCCTCGACTCTTCCCCAGTGACCCCACTACGGAGGAGGGAGGAGACGTGCAAACCGTCTCCTCCAATCCCCCAGTCATCTGCGCCGGAGCTGGTCAGCACAGATATGGTTCGCCCTCACCCGCTCCGCAGCCTACTTCTGCGCCATCACCGCTTCGCATAAGGTGGTCACCACCTGCCACGATCTCTCGCTGCTGCGCATGGAGATCACCACGCTCCGTAGGGAGAAATCTCCGCATATTTCCGCTGAAAGTGTGAGCCGCTGCGGGCCCCATGCAGCACATACTTTCAGCGTGTGGTAAGCCGTATCCACACTCGTGGCAGGCTGGGATCGCCTACCGTCTCGCGATTTGTTTCACGTACTTTTCTAAGCATCTGTGTCCAGTAAGCCTAGCACGAATTACTGCGTAAGAGTAACGCAATGCCTGGTTCACGTGAAACAGTATAAACTGTAATTTATCTAGGGCAACAGTGACACCGATAATTCATAGTTTGTGCGTCGAAGGGTGACACGTTGACGCTAACGATATAAACTACTTTTTCGCAAATTGTTTATGCTATTGCCTCAGAAAGCACCTGCACCAATCAGAAGATCAGCTACCCAAATTGCCGCTTCACCCTTCCTCTAAAGGACCGTGCGGATCACGGATGGCCTTCACCGGCCACTGCCCAGGGACAGGTGGAGCCAGATCTTCCATCCACTGCCAAAACAAAGCGTTCCGTGCATGTCACCCCATACGTGTGACTTCCACCAACGCCGGAGAGTCTCCTCAGGATTTCCACGCCGCCACAAAATGGTATGCTTCGTCAAGGATCTCCGCTGGAGCTCCCAGGGGGATCACCAGCCAGCACTCACGCTGCCGTCCAGGGGCCTTACTATCAGCTCTTAAAGCAGGGCTTCTAAAAAACTGCCTGGCTTATTCGTACCATGACAACATTAAAGCAGGCCTGCCCAGGCCTACTATTCAAGAACCGCAGAATAACCGTTCACCTGTTTTTTTTTGTATGGACTCTCGTTAAGATGTCGCTCTAAATTCACTCAGCTTATTAGCTTATAACGTCTAGGCGTCTGCAATGTTGGTTATAGTAAATTGTTAGAATGCCAGAGACAATATTATCCGTTCACCTTTCAGAAAACAATATTCATACAGTTAACCTAATTGAGCGTCATGGTATGATTTTATTCAAAACTGTTTATGCCAGGTTTAAGAACTGCACGGAACTTGCATGGTTTTTACGAAGCTGATAGTAAGGCCCCAGGACGCCGTTTGGTACGCCCGCATGTCCCTTGTCACGATGGCCCGCTGCGGACGTCGCAGTATGGTCATATTGTCGTGACTGAGAGCGTCCATCCAGACCGGTGCCCTGTAAAGAGCCATGTGTCGGATCATTTCGGAGTAGCTAGCCTAGCTAGGTTTCTATGTCATATTTGAAGTAATCATTCATTTAGAAGACAAAGATTCTTGAAATACTTTACAACTACAAAACCTGTTACTGTCACGTATAGCGTCAATGCACTAGATGCAGGTTTATTTGCAGTTTAATGTGAGAGTAGGTAGTATATCTTTCGGACTATATCATCATTTATTTATTTTTATTTATTATATTTTCTATTACCAACATCAACAATAGTAATGACTTACAATACAAACTGTAGAATCCTATAAAAACCTCCACGGGTATAAACTTATAAAATACTGTTTTACAGTAATAGTATAAAAATCTAGTAATGGCAAGTTTAGTTGCCAATGTTGCCATACTTAAGAGATTCCATTCTAATATTACAAAAACTGAAAAAAATATAAATAAAATACTAAAAATCTCCGATTCCGTATGTACACATAAAAATGTCGTTATTTTTTATGTATTTAAATTGGGTCCTATTATATCTATTGCGAACGAACGATTTCACCAAATTATTTTGTACTCTTTGAGTTGAGTGTTACCATTTGCCATATAATATGAAAGAATGAGAAAAAAAATACAAGAACTCCGCTTCCCTTGTGTTTTTTTCTAATTTTCCTGTCATTAGGCCGCTAATTTCACGCATATTTTTCAAGCAACAGTTTATTTGACTCAACATTGTGCTCTATTATGTACCAAATCATTGCGAGAAACGCTATAAGTGCGTCTACAAACTAAAATCAATAACAATCATTGACCAACAAAGGTACGCTTGTGTTTGCTTTTCATTATAACCTGTGTTTTCTGCTAGCGTCCGGTTGGCGTCCGTCGCAATCCGAAACGATGCATATTATGTGATAAATAATTGCTTTAGCGTCTCGGGAAAGTGTTTTGGTCCATTTGACTATGTTTGTAGTTATTGTTTTTAGTTACCAAGATGAATTATGAGGCCGAAAGAGCGATGAACCAAAAGCGTTTGCGTATGGAAGGAGAGCCGGGCCATGGTGTTGTCCAAGGGAATGGATTGCCGCTGAATTACATAGGTGAGTGTTCAGACCTCTAAAACTGGAGAAAAAACGCTGGAAGTGGTTATAAATTAACTGGGTAAGTCTAAGAGAATCGCCTAATTTTGGCGGCTGATATGAAATACAATCAAAACAAATCAAATCCAAGAGTACACTGACCTATCATGGGAATGTGTATGAACGGAGCTATTATAAATCAGGTTACATATATTTAGAGAAGATGTTGTTTGTTGTCTGTACATATGACTGTGAACCAACATATTATGGGGTTTGAAACAAAATGAAGCATTAAACATAGTACACAGAAAAGTTTATGAAATTGCATTAAGAAACTTTACTACTAGCTTACTTCTTGTATTAATGTTTAAGTGTATTGATAAACAATATATTATTTTTATGACTCGGCATCCTGTTCACGATTAGAACAAAAGATTTCTGAATGAAACTAACAATGAATGATGCATAAGGGTTAAGTAATTTTTTCATTACTTCATAATAATATAGTAATTTTATATTACCATTATTTACAAATTAACATTTATGATTGCTTCAGTACTCAAATAAAGCCATTATTCACTTGTATTAAACTTCGGTCCCAAAACTTCCTTGTAATGTAGTATGCATTATGCAGCTTATATTTTATATGGTCCATCAACCTTTGACTGCAATCCTATAAAGCTTGAATTAACATTTTAATTGTTTAGACATGGTATCTATTTTGCGTACTGCAACATCATAATTATAATAATTTATTTAATTTAGGTATAAAGGGTGAAATTAAACTTAGTACTTGATAAGCTGGCTTTTACACACCCATGCCACCTCCACCACCAATATAGCCGCACAGAGGTCTGTGCGGCTATATTTTGCTAGGCACAGCCAGCAAGACCTAATCTTGTGAAAAAATACTACAACATATACAAGTATTGAACCTATGTTTCTTACTACTACATATTAGTACTATTTTATGTTGTAACAGAGATGTAAATTGAAACTTGAGAAGATTTCAGTCTTAACTAGTCAACTAAACTAGTACCTACTTATTGTTTTAATTAATGGCAGAACAATAACTAATACATATAGCAATCACATCAGATTACATTTATTTCAAATTTGGGACATATTGGTATTACAATAAGCATGGTATGGTTAGCCATATCTAGCCAATGCTGCAGCAAATAATATGCTAAACTTTAATTACAGGAAATGTAAAACAATTGCCATGCTGAGTTAAGTGATTGTTTAAAACATTATTAACCCTTTTCCTACCAAGGACGTAGACTTCATCATGTTAATAATGAAATCTTTTGTTTTAAGGCGTGGTCTAACCCCAATTTTAAATTAATTTACGATGCTTTATGTAAGGTTGAAAATCGCTTGTTAGATTGGTTGATGTAATGCGAAAATGCATTAATTTTGCATGTCTTTATATATTTATTTCGATATGTACTAACACAATTGCAATTACTGCTGATTACTATTTTAGTACCATATGTTGGCTATGTATTACCTAAAAAAATATAGTGTTATCGCTGAAAATTCTGAGAGTTTGGTCATGAAAGTTTGTTTTTGTGGACCTATTTAGGTTTTTTTTCTGCACCGAGCGAGTAATATTTATGAATTCTGTTCGGTTATTGCACTTTTAATGTTCCTTTTCCTACCTAAGTATTTTTTTCATACAATATTATCGATCTGTTTCTTTACACTAGATGTTTACAGATTCTGCTTTTTACTTTTTGACTATTATCAGGATACAACCGCGCCTTAATTAATTATGGTAAGGGAAGAAGGGTTCAATACAGAAAAGTCTGAAAAATTGTCTATAACAAGCGAATAAAGACAAGAATGTTTTTGTGGGGACATCATATACAAAATTTTACAAAAATGTATTTAATTGGTTCTCTGCTGAGTGGTGAAAACAGTTCTGGGAAAAATATAGTGTTAATTGAAGCTATAATAGTAATTTTTTCAAAAAGTCAAACATTGACATTTGCGCATTTTTAGGTACTGTAATCACAATTTTGCAGTTTTTTTCTGATGTTGTAATTTGAAATAACTGCTATTAATCGCAATCACAAATCAACGTAATTAAAATTATATGTTTATTTAGTTACATTTAGTAAAATATTGTGTCATGGTTTATAAAACTATTGTCACTTAACTTTCCACCTAGTTGAAAAAAAAAGTACCACACTACCCTTTGCAATTTATTTATTTTATATATTGACAGGCCAGTTGGCGCAGTTGCTAGCACCCCTGCCTTCTGAGCCGCTGGTCCCGGGACAGGTCAAACATTTGTGTGCATGAACATGTCTGTTTGATCTGTGTCTGGGTGTGTATATGTATTTAAGTTTGTATATCAGTCATTAGGTTACCATAGTACAGGCTCTGCCTAGCTTGGGACCTGAAGACCTTTGTGTGGATGTTGTCCCATATTATTATTATTATAAATGGCCCATTTAGTCAAGAATTGGCCATACAACAGTTAAAGTCAAATAGAGAGTTAAAACTGGATGCTCGTGCCTCGGTGTCTTAGTAGTCATGGCGGCATCTGACACGGATAATCTGAAAACGCGGGTTCGAATCTCATCCGAGATTGTGAATTTTTCTCTCTAAAATGGCAATGTTTTATTATCTGTTGTACATTGTCCCTACCATCAGATCAACAGTATTGAAAATTGGAGGGGCAAAAATCTGAACTAAGTATATTATAATTATGTATATTATTAACAAATAATCAAGCACCTACCACCTAGATCTATTATGAATCACTTGTTCTTAGATTATCAACACTATTGAAAATGTAAAAAAAAACATTTTATAAGAAGTCCACATACACAGAGTGTATGGTGTAGGCAAAGCCCATCCTAGACGTCAATTTTTAAGGTTCTGTACCCAAAGGATAAAACTGGATTCTATTACTAAGACTCCACTGTCCGTCTGTCTGTCTGTCTGTCTGTCCGTCTGTCACCAGGCTGTATCTCATGAACCGCAATAGTTAGACAGTTGAAATTTTCACATATGATGTATCTCTGTTGCCTCTTTATCCCCTCACCAGTCGATTGTCAATATAACAATGAAATTTCTATTGTGTCTGGATCGTTCGACTGATGAAGTAATATCAACAAATACTAAACAAGTACAATTTGAAAAATTTTATACCAACTTCCATTCTATTCAGTTATTGGAGTGTATCTCAAAAACTATTGGACCGAATTTGATGAAATTTAAATGGGACCACACGGGAAGCACCAGCTTTCAAACAAAAAAAAATATATAATAAGTTATTATAAACAAAATAATTTTGAGAATCAGTTCACCCTTTCGAAAGTAATGAGGTAACGAAACATAAAAAAAATACAGTCGAATTAAGTACCTCCTCCTTTTTTTGGAAGTCAGTAGAAAACAGAATAACATAAACATTTAAGGGGGCTCCCAGACAACAAGCATGTTTTTTTGTTATGTATATAACACATTTTTTTTACGTTTGCTCGATATTCATAACGGCAACAGGTAGACGCTTGAAATATTCACAGAATCTTAATTTTTATTCAAATACTACACAGTCAAATAATGTTATGTATTGTTTGTCCCGAACATCAGATCACCCGTATCGCGTTCTTCCAGACAATGGGCACCAGATCCCGTACCAGCCGTACGCGGGCGCGTACAACACGCACTACCCGCCGCCGGACGCGTTCGCGGCGTACGGCCCGCCCCCTACCGGCGCCTACCCGCAGAACTTGTCGTACGCCCCACCCGCGCACCAGAACTACCCGCATCACCAGCCCTTTCCGCAACAACAGCAACTGCATATGCCGCAAACACATATGGGTATGGGATGAATGCATTCATGCTCTTCATAGCTACTATAGTCTCACCGAAACCGCTGTACCACGCCTCACGTGTGACTGACGTGGTGCGGAGAGGAAAAGCCTATGGTGTAATCCGTAGCAGCGAATACGCGGGTGAACCCCTGCGAACATGCCTAAGGCGCGGTACAGCGGCTGCGATCAGATTATAGTAAATTTTATTGCTGATTCCGTTTATTCTATCAATTATACCCTCTACTAGAAGTAAAACTCTACTTCTAGTAAAGGGTATTATAATATACTAGATAAGATACTTAGATATACAGGAAATAGCATTATTTGTACGGAACTTGTATCAGAGTTTTGACACATGTTTCATAAAAATAGTGTTAATCGTCTGTCATAGAAGGACAAATTATCGATAGAAAAAATGAAAAACTGGGGACCGAAACCTCTAACTAAATTGCAATCGATTTCTTATTCTGCTATTGATAAACAGTTGAGCTGCAGTTACGTTTCAGTTAACGCCGTCGAACGAGAAACGATTCGAACTGCAGTTGCAGCGGGATAGATTGTAGATGATTGTGAAATCGGCCTCCTGGTCATAAGCACAGAGACAGGTCATTAAAATCTGATATTAAAGAAAAAGGGTTAACTGACGCAACATTGTAACGACGTTCAGTTCTTTAGATCAGAATTTTTTTATTATGTTTAGAATGGTAATTAGCTTTCACTAGAAAGCTAATTGTAAAATTACTGCAGAAAAACGAAAAATCAAACCTTTTACAGTTATATAATGTACTCTGTTTTTATTGTTTACTGAAAAAAAAATGGTCTGTATAACATGTGATGTATTAAAAATAATTGATTCATTTATTATGTTAGGTTTTGTTTGGTTATGATTTCCCTGAATCTTACGATTAATTTGCATTTCATTTTGTGGATCTGGAAGACCACAGTCACAGTACTGCTCAGTCTGTACCTAAACTACACTGGGCAACCAGGCAAAAGCGGGTCAGCTATAAATATTAGTATAAAGTGTAAACTTTGAATATCTGATTGCACACATGCATTGTTTTCGAACCCTAGGGAAAATGGTCACTTGAAAAGAAATAAAATGGTTTTATTTTCTTACTCTTATTATTATTTATTTCTTAATTTCTATATTTTAATGACATAAACTTTAATTTAGTTCTGATTTATAAAAGATATACCATTTTTATAACTGACCCAAAGCGTGTCAGTGTATACGTCTGATGCATAATTTATCATTGAAAATAATACTAGTAGGGCGAGTTATGTTTATAGACCATTTCCTCTTACTCCTCGAGTGCCACAGCTACATTTCAACACTCAAGTATACTTGTACAATCGACTTATGTGTTCGCCGTTCGAAATGTTTCATGCGGGTACTATGCAAATAAGGAAACATCGAAGTTCCATCAAGATAACGTGCACACTTGCGCGCGCCACAAATTGAATGTTGCACTGCTGGGTTTAAATGCAGAATAAAATTACCTACTTTAAAACAAATAAGGTAATTGACGCCTTGTGGGGATATATTAGAATTTTCCTTAGAAAGTTAACTGAATTAACTTTTTGTTCTTAACTGCTCAAGTCGTCAAGCCTTCAATATTCCGGCAGTTCCTACCTCTGTCGTGGAAGTAAATTGTGGAGTTTTCTGCCGGAGTACGTATTTCCTTGCAGCTATGATCCTGTGTCTTTCAAGGGGTCGTGAAAAATCATCTCTCAGGTCAACATAAGGGTGTCGATCAGCGTAGCTTACAGCTTCCCTAATAGTCGTCGCTTCTTGATTCCATCTTCAACTCTCCATCAGGCGAGAGGGAGTCACTTTGATGAACTATAAAATATATATATCGCACTTCATATATCATCTTTTAGGCCTGATTGGTTTTAATTAATTAAAGTTTGTAATCCTTTTTTTGTATCGTAATTCTCGTGAGTTTGACGCATATTAAACTATTACACACTTATAACAAATACGTCGAAGTGCCCGCCGGGAGCTCGCAGACGCCGTTGCGCACTCGCCCTGTGGCTCGAGCACGAACATTGCTAAAGTGTAACGTTATCGTATCGTTGTCGTATTCAGTTCAAACTATGAGTTATCTGTGTCACTATTGTACTAGATACATGACAGTTTGTACTGAATACGTCAATAATACGATAACGTTACAAATTAGCAAATGTTCGTGCTCGGCCCACTGAGCATCTGACATGCGAAATCCAGCAAGACGTATTCGGTCCTTCCCGTTAGTGTTTAATTTAGTAATCTAGTGAAAAGCCGACACGAAACAGTAAAGAATAGCGTTGTTCCCAGTGCAAGGGTACGGAGACGTGGTCCACAAGGCCGGCTGGCCGCCGCAGCCGCATCTGCTACCGCTGGACGCGCAGAAGCCGCTCGATGTGAAACAACTCAAGCCCGAGATCAAACTGGAACCCACTGATGCACACAAACGGCCGCACCCGGACACTGAAATAATGGTGAGTCTACTGACTGAACTATTCACTCAGAGAGGGATAACATTATATATGTAGTATGTATATTTTTGGAAATTAAAAACAATTTCTACTTCAATTTCAACAATACATTTTTGTGCAATTATTGTTAGTGTTTTACTCGCTGCAGACTGGATCATAACGGTGCGAGCAGTGAAGCTAGTGTGTCGCTCTCCCTCTCTCTCTCTCTCATACTCACGGGTGGCGGGCGCAGTGCTGCGCGTTATTGTTATCGATAAGCGTATCGATTTGATCGGCACAAATTAACCGTAAATTAAATTGCTGTGAAACAGGTTTTAAATATTTTTGATAACGAGAAATTGCTTGTACTGGAGCCTTACTATCAGCTTCGTAAAAACCATGCAAGTTGCGTGCAGTTCTTAAACCTGACATATCATACCATGACGCTCATTTAGGGGAACTGTTTGAATATTGTTTTTTCAAAGGTGAATGGATAATATTGTCTCTGGCATTCTAACAATTTACTATAACCAACATTGCAGACGCGTAGACGTTTGTATGCTAACAAACTGAGGGATTTAGAGCGACCTGTTAACGACAGTCCAAACAAAAAACAGGTGAACAGTTTTTCTGCAGTTCTTGAATAGTCGGCCTGGACAGGTCTGCTTTAAAGTTGTCATGGTACGAATAAACCGGGCAGTTGTCTAGAAGTCATGCTTTAAGAGCTCATAGTAAGGCCCCAGGAATATTTGTTCCAACAGGCAAATTTTATTTTGAATAAAAACAGTAATTGTGTTAAAGAGTGACTGCTAAAAAATGTGTTTAATTTATCTATGATATTTTTACTAAATTAGCTAAATTAGAAACTAATGATAGAAATGGTTCACTGCATTACTCTGTAGGGGGCTTAGCACAATTATCTGCGTAAGTGTAACGTAACGTAACGTATCGTTTACGAGAAACAATACAAATTATGATTTACGGACAGATGAAAGTCAATTTGGCCTATTAAAACAGAGACGCTTCGCTCGCTCGATCAATAATTCTATAATTATTTTAAGTAATGGCACGTGTACAAACGTACGAATCCACTTTAAATAAAGTTCTGATCATGTCTGTTTTTTCATTCTAGGGTGGAGATTTGGACCAGCCGAAAATAAAAATCAAAACGGACATATTCAAACCTGACGATTTAGCCCACAGACCTGGCATCCTCGATAAACCTTTAGGTAACTATGCATATACGAAACTGTTAGAAACATACAGTTTACATAATTTGTTCTAACAGGATGATGTAATATTGCCCATAAAACTATGTATGACTTGTCTAGTATCGATGTAAGAGGACGGCACGGGGCCGATTCCATTAAATAAAACTGTTCTAACTGCAATTGAACTGTAACTGAATTGTATGTTTCTTATTCTGCAATTAAACCGCTACAGTTTCTATAAACGCCAGAGATCGATCAAAACTTATATAATAGATGAATATACAATATATGAAG
This sequence comes from Selenia dentaria, assembly GCA_917880725.1. Taxonomy (NCBI): domain Eukaryota; kingdom Metazoa; phylum Arthropoda; class Insecta; order Lepidoptera; family Geometridae; genus Selenia; species Selenia dentaria. Next base: position 3,119,031 of record OU862896.1, on the reverse strand, counting down.
CGCTCGTAGCGGAGCTCGACTTGGCGATCTTAACCGATCTACAAGTTAAGCAACACTTGCTGCGGTCAGCACTTGGATAGGGGATCGCTAGTGGCATTATTCAACTGAGCGCTTCCGTGCTTCGGGGGGCACGTTAAGCCGTCGGTCCTAAGCTTGTCTTAGGACAACAGTCGTTAGGCTATGTCGAAATCCTTCGGGCGGCCTGAAAACTTCGACATGGGTTGGCCACTAACTTATCCACCAAGCCGCACTGGGCCTGCATGGTGGAGTATGGCCCAACTCCTCTCTGAGAGGAAGGCTCGAGTCCCAACAGTGGGAACATAATGGGCTGATTAGGATATACATATATAGATAGGTCATGAACGTGATGCTAACTCATAATTGTATATAGTATAGCGTTTAATGTATATTTGTTAGCAAAAGTAGGCTTTATGTGAAGTTATAATTTGTCTATAGAAATAGTAGCATGGTTTTGGTTGAACTGCAGTTGCAGCAGGATAGAGTGAATGTTCTGAGTAGTTGAATTACCCCCCAGTATTATAAAGGCTCTGGCAGACAATGGTCCGCATCATGCATCTAATCGCCTGCATTATTATGATTTGAGCAACGAGTTTATGTAGGAAACTTCTCAGTTCTTTTCGGGACTTATCCCTGTTTTTTCCTGCTATCACACGAATGTTATAAATGCGAAAGTTTGAATGGAGGTTTATTACTAAAACCTCCTTTTATTACAAAATTCCCTTTCAGCTGTAAAAAAATCAATCTTGTAAGCCAACGAGATTAAAGGGTATGACCGTTTATGTTGCATATTTTGCGATTACACAAAGAAAACAAAACCTATGGGTACTTTCCTACTACCTTATGAAATTTCATTAGAAGCAATGTCTGGGACGTGTAACAAATGTGAACAGCGTACATATGTAGTTTAATAGAAAAAGTAGTTTACTATTATATATCGGGCTCCCAAGATACAGGCTTAGCTTAGTTTGGGGCCCTCAGGGATAGTCAGTTAGGGCTCATATTAAGTATTTAAGCTATATCATGTTAAGTATTTAAGTTATACTGTATATATCTTAATAAGATACATTGAGATTGGTAAATAAACATTAATAAATAACATTATTATGAGTAGACCATAGTACGAGTCCAGATAGTACTTAACCACTATTCGCTATTAGTTTTTTTTATTAAAGGATTTCTTCCCACTATAATAATACCAAATTTTATGTGTTTATATAATATCTATTTACCAATAACACAAAAAAATATGCTTGTGCTTGTTTATCCCTTAATTCTATTTTAGTAAGGTGATCATTAAGGGCAGGTACTCGTACCTTAACCGTTATGTTTACAGGAATACGTTCCTAATAGTCTATTTATAACTTTTGAGATGTTCCAACCCGCATTTACATATTTTGGAAAAAAATGTAATCAGCGGAAATAAATGCTCAAATAGTAAAATAATTTTTATGCCATACGATCCCATTTCATGAGTGATCAAAATGCTATGGTGCTTACTGAGATTTGAGTACTAGAAATGTTAGAAATCGCCAAAAGCTTTTCACATATGTATTTTATATTGTACCGAAAATCGATTAATCAACTCGAAATATTTCTTGTTGCCAATCGATCCTATGTCTTGCTCCTAAGAACGTTTTCCTATAACTATAACGGTTAAGGTACTTGCCTGTCTCTAAAATTCACCATAAATACGAGTATATTAATACAATTTGTGTGAACTGATAACGTATAATACGTTCAAAAGATACAGCCGTGACACTAAAGCCGATCGTCCACCGCCAACTAAACTAAGTTAGTTTAGCTTAGCTCACATAGTTGAGCCAGTATTTCATGCATGTGCAAGTGTAAGTTTAGCTTAGCTAGCGCTTTGCTAGTCATTTTACTTGAGACTTACATTGTTTATTATATGTTTACAGATGTCGTACAAAAAGCGATTGATGTTACACCGAAACCTCCCGAACTTCAAAACAAAGGTAATTCACCAATTCTAAGTTTTCGAACGTCTCTTTCAGTGAGTTTGGATCTTGGACGCAATTGAAAGTTATCATCATAAACTTTGAAGCACCATTTTGGCGAATAGCCAAGTCACATTCGAAAATCTTTTCAAATGTGACTAGGCTATTCGCCGTTCTCACATAGGTCCACAAATGAAAAGTGTGTATCAGGATGTTTTATAAGGAATATGATAATATGAAATAAGCAACATGATAATATGAAATAAGGAATATTATAATATGAAAAAGGGAATATGATAATACGAAATAAGGAATATATAATATGTGAAAGAGGATATGATAAAATTAAATAGGGAATATGATAATATAAAATAGGAAATACGATAATACAAAATAGGGAATATGATAATACGAAATAAGGAATATATAATATGTAAAAGAGGATATGATAAAATTAAATAGGGAATATGATAATATAAAATAGGAAATACGATAATACAAAATAGGGAATATGATAATACGAAATAAGGAATATATAATATGTAAAAGAGGATATGATAAAATTAAATAGGGAATATGATAATATGAAATAGGGAATATGATAATACGAAATAGGGAATATAATATGTAAAAGGGGATATAATAAAATTTAATAGGGAAAATAATAATACGATATACGATAATATAAAATAGGGAATATGATAATATGATGTAAATTTACTAGATTGTTTACCCCCGATACTTTTTATGATCTTGGCATTACACCTAAACCATTATTATTATCATTTAGTTTGTATTTCATTCCATAAAACTTTAACCAAATGGTGCAAAATAAGGGAGAGAAATTGATATTTGCGAAACGCCTCACCATTGGTCGAATAGAAACATGACATCACATGGCATGCTATAAAATTTATCGACCTCGATATTCATACTGTGCTAGTCGTGTTTGAAATTGTGTATAATAATATTTCTGTATTGTTTTCCGTTATCTAAATTGAGATTAAAACTGAAAATAAGACCTGTCTATGCATTTAAACAATACTGAACGCGGCCTGTGATGTCATCTGAAGCGATTGAAAAAGGGGGCAATAAAACAGTTTAAATTTAATAGGTATTTAACATATTATATCAATTAAAAAATAAATACTTGACAGTATATGCTTTTCTGTATTATAACGAAGTAAAAAGAGAATTAACTTATAAAAATTATATAATAAATAAAAATTTATGTTCACCTACTTTAATTTATTTACGAATACAATGCTTGTACACCTACACAGAATTTTTTACTAACTTACTACTGCATTACACTATTTAACACTAGTAAAACTTACTATGAGTACTTGTTACACTTTGTCATTTTATTTTGTTAGTCCGTTCGGAAAAAGTTGACTTTCTAATTTAAAAATAACATAATATAAATGTAATTTATTGACCGTAAGATAGTTAATCAAGAAATTGTTGTATTATAATAAGGGCTGTGGATTTTGTTTAATAAATAAAATAAAACAATAATGCTTGTTCCGCTAGTGAAGAGTCCTCATTCAAAAACTTTGTTTCAGTTGATGGACAAGCAATCACGAGCGCTGAAAAGCCGGGGGACAAACCAGCCGGTATGTATTATATATATATAATGTTTATATAATATCTATTTGCATTAATAGGAACTAGCTGCGTCTCGTGGTTTCACCTGCGTGATGATGGGCCATGTTTATGTTTTTTTCCTAATCGATTCCTGTATTGAGACAAACAAAATTAATAGTAATTTTTAAACTTTCGCGATTTGAACACATAGTTATATTATATTAACGGGGCTTAATCGCGTTAGTCATAGTATTTATTTACCTCGACGTTTCAACCGGGAGGATGGTTTCAAAATGGCGGCAACATGGAATCCAGTGATTAAAAAGTGTTCCCGTCGCGATTGATCCTCCGAAAAATCTGGCGATATCGTAAGTGTTGTAAGTCGGGACAATGACTTTTTATAACAACTGTTGGGGGTATATTAAAAAGTATCTCCATACTTCAAGACAGTGACACCCGCCTCTTCAGTCCGCTCGTGACCACGATCAATGCAACTTGGTCGAAACGTCGAGGTAAATAAATACTATTACTAACGCGATTAAGCCCCGTTAATATAATAAACAAAATTAATACAAAAGCTATTAAAATCGGTAAGGTCTTTCTCAAGTTATGGCGTAATCAAAGGAAATGAATCTAGTTTTATTCCTCGGGCGACATTTCTATAGACACTGACTAGTGTGGCCTGCAAAATATATTGCAACATTTGTGTCAAAACATTCAACGTAGTTGTTAAGCAACATGTTCCGCAACATGTCGCTTCATTTGTTCCCTAGTGTATCTGAGGCTTACTGGACATTAATGTTTTTGAAACTAGTCGATTCAAATATGGATTCGTCTGTACTAATATAATAAAGAAGAAATATTACGAATAAACTCAAAAACAACGAGACTGATTTCAATAATTCTTTCACAATTAAAAAACTACATTAGCCCTGAGTAACACAGGCTGTATATTTTGAATCATCATCATCAACGTTCACCACGCGGCTGAAACCGCGGAGCGCAGCTAGCTTGTAATAAAACGGTAACTAAAAAATGGCTGCCTACAGTCAGTTTCGACAGCTCCAGCGACAATTTACTACACATATGCCTATGTTCATCAGGGATAAATGATTCTAATGGTGAATGAATTTTTCAAATAGATCCAATAGTTTTGGAGTTCATTCAATTCAAACAAACAAATATTTCCTTCTTATAATATTAGTACAGAAAAATTGTGTCTTCAATCGACATGTAACAAGTACAATTTGAATTTTTTTACCTTATTTGACATCCGTTCTATACAGTTATTGGAGTGTAACTCAAAAACTAATTGACTGAATTTAATGAAATTTAAATGGGACCACACGGGAAGCACCAGCGGCCTTATTGTCTATCTTTACGGAGAATGGGAATGGACTTCATTTTGAGATTTGAATCCCATTTTGTGCGAAACCCTGCAAGCCTATTGGCTGGAACCATCAATGGGAATGAGAATGAAGTGACATTTCATTCTCATTCAAGTTAGACAATACGGCAGCAGCTTACACACAAAAAAAAGAATTATGAGGATCGGTTCACCCAGTCGAAAGTTATGAGGTAACAAATATAAAAAAATATATATATATACAGTCGAATTGTGTATCTCCTCCTTTTTGGAAGTCGGTAGAAAAGAAGGAGGTTCTTAATGCGAATTTTTTTTTGTTTTCTCATAACTTGTGCTAAGTTACCCGATTTTGCTGATCATTTTTTAGTTTGAAATCTACCGCTTCTTATGTGGCTTTAATTTTGATCAAGATCTGACCAGTAGTGGTTTTATAATATTTTATCATATAATATAATGGAAGCCGGTTTAATAGTTTAGTTAAAAAACGATATTTATTGTACTTTTTGTATATTTCAGAAGCGTCAAAACCGGAGGGTGCGTCAGAAGGCACGGCGGATGCGCAGAGAACCGTCGAACCCAACGCGATACCCCCTGAGAAACGGTACGCATGCACACTCCTATACATATGCTAACTGCGCCCCGCGGTTTCACCCGCGTGGTGATGAGTGATGACCGCGTGGTGGTGAATGAGCCCATTTTGTTCCCACTGCTGAGACTCGAGCCTTCCTCTCAGAGAGAAGAGTTAGGCCATAATCCACCACGCGGGCCCAGTGCGGCTTGGTGGATAGGTTAGTGGCCAACCCGTGTTGAAGTTTTCAAGCCACCCGAAGGCCTTCGACATAGCCTAACGACTGTTGTCCTAAGATAAACAACCGGGACCGACGGCTTAACGTGCCCTCCGAAGCACGGAGGCGTGTATGTTCACCTGGCTGTTGCCGCGTAAAAAAGACTTGCCAGCCATTTTCTATAATTTATATATTTCTGTATTATAATTTATATGTTAGATATATCCTAGTCATATTTTGTTTTTATCGTATTTGTTGCCGTGTAGTAAAATGTTGGTTTTTCCCTCGCAAATGTGTTTAAAAATTTCGTATGAAACTCATGGACTCTGCGCATTTGTATCATACTATTACATAACTATAACAGACAACTAGGGCAGGGGAAGACCAAAAAAGGCTATAATTATTTTATACATCTGTATTTTTTTACATTCACTACATCTGCAGATCCCAAACTAGACACAGTACTATGGTAACATTGCAACTACAAATATTTTATCTAAGCAACTTTCACATACACACACACGCACGCACACACATCCCTTACTTCATTGTTATAAAAATGTAATACTTAGAGTTTTGAAAACAATTGTTGATTGATTGTTAGTATCACACATTATACTAATATAAAGATACCGGCTACACTCACTTGGTGTTATATCGGTTTAAGTCCTTCTTCAGTGAGTGTTCACGCGCGGAGATCGCTTCGCGCACCTATCGTTCGAAACGTCGTCGGACTTAAACCGACATAATACCAAGTGAGTGAAGCCTATATCTTTATATTAGTATATGTAAAAATGTTTTCTTTAGTTTATTTTAAATCTTTAATTGTACATTAGAATAAGTTGACCAGAATGTTCGACATAACTACAATAGCGTCTACCGAATGTGAGAAGCCACTGGCTGCTGAAACAGTTTTTACTAGTTCGGCTTGGATGGATGGACTCTAAATAATTGTACAACAAGCTATGTTATTACTTGGTACTTGGTACTTGGTGGGCTGGCTCTTTTCCGCAACCAGGCCGCTGTGGCGCGGCCCATTTTGCGTGATAGCCGGGTGTCGCTGATCAGTCCAGCCACCCGGTGTCGCCCAGGAAAGCCAGCAGCTCCTTCGGCTTGGCGCAGGCTTCCCACACTGTCCTCGGCGAGCCGAGGTTAGCTGCCCTTTGTGCCGCCACGTTCCTGCATTCGATGAGCAGATGCGCAGCTGTTTCTTCCGCCTCCATGCAGCCTCTGCATAGGGGGCTGTCTGTAACACCTAGATTAAACAGGTGTTTGTTTAAGGAGCAATGACCGGTCATAATTCCGACGATATGTCGTACATTATTTCTTTTAAGATTGAGGAGTTTTCTGGAGAATTTCAGATTTAGAATCGGAAAAGCCTCCTTCGACTGCCTACAACCCTCGATACTTGCCCAGTAGTTCTGATGCTGGTCCTTAGTTTTTTTGCGAATCCATGCACGAATTTGACTGAAAGGTAGGGGGATCATTGGTTCTGGTCCTGCACACGTCATACCGGAACCTCTCCTTGCTAGCTCATCAGCCGCATCGTTACCTCTGGAATCGCTGTGCCCCTTTATCCATTGGAGTGTGACATTATTGTTATGTTTACTTACTTCCTCCAATAGTCGGTGACATTGTATGATCAGCCCCGAAGAGTGGTCGTATCTATTTAGGGCTCGTAGTACCGCAGTGCTGTCGCAGAGTATCCTAATATTACTATTGGTTACCTTCCTGCAAAGTACTGCTGCTGTGGCTTGGATGACACCCACACATTCTGCTTGGAATATAGAGTTGTGTTTACCTAGCCCTGTTGCTATGTGTATGTTTAGTTCCTCCGAGAACGCTCCCGCTCCGGTGCCTGTTGCCATCTTGGAGCCATCTGTGTAAATTCTGACTTCATGAATACCTGAGCAGTCGCTTGGCTCTTCATTTAGTTGTACGCGGTAGCTCTTTGTAAAGAAGTGTTGCTTTTGTACTCTATCATAGATAGACTTTATTAAGGGGTTTCCAACTGCAAAGTTTTCTATGATTGTTGTATGGGGTGCTAATTGATCCTGATACCAGAGGTTCAGTGCCTTTAGCCTGTACGCAGCCGCCGCGGCCTCTTGTTGTATGTATAGGTGTAGCGGGGTCAGGCCTATCAGGGCCTCAATCGCGGCGGTTGGTGCAGTGCGCATGCAGCCTGTTGTGGCTACACAGGCAAGTCTCTGAAAGGTTTGTAGCTTGGTTTTGGTGGTGCTCAGGGTGGTTCTGGGCCACCACACAATTGCACCATATGTTAGTGAAGGTCTGATTACCGTTTTATATAGCCATAGGGTGATCTTAGGGCTTAGTCCCCATGTTTTACCTATCATCCTTCTGCATTGCCAGAACGAAATACTGGCTTTGATTAACTTGTTCTCTAAGTGCTTGGCCCAATTCAACTTGCTGTCTAGTGTGACTCCCAGATATTTCACTTCTTCTGACAGTTTCAGTTGCTTGTTAAATAGGCTAGGTAGTGTAAACCTGCCTAGGGTTCGTTTGTTAGTGAACATCACCAGTTCGGTTTTAGCTGGGTTTACGGAGAGTTCGTATTCTATGCACCATTTTTCGACAACCTTTAACGCATTTCTCATCAGGTCACATGCCACACTGGCAAAATGGCCTGATATTAGTATTGCGAGGTCGTCTGCATACCCTACCGTGAAGAAGCGACTTGTATTCAGCCTGGTGATTAGATCATTGACTACTAGATTCCATAGGAGCGGGGACAGGACACCTCCTTGGGGGCACCCCTTGGCCACCACTCCCCTGGTCGTGCCGTTTAAATCAATACGTATCGCCCTTAATTCTAGCATGTTAATGATCCAATCGATCAGGGTCAGGTCTACTTTGTGTTTAAGCAGTGCTGCTCTAATGCTGCTAAAGTTAGTTTTGTCAAAGGCTCCTTCTATATCAATGAAAGCTCCTAGACATAAATTTTTACTTTTAATATCTCGCTCTACTTTGTGTATAACACTGTGTAGGGCGGATTCGGTAGATTTACCTGCGCTGTAAGCGTGCTGTTCTGGGTGAAGTGGCGCGGTAATGAGAACTGTGTCTCTGATGTACCTATCACAGAGCCTCTCCAGGGTTTTCAGGAGAAAAGACGTAAGACTTATCGGTCTATAAGCCTTTGCTTCTGTGTAGTCACTCTTACCCGGCTTTGGTATAAACAAGACCTTAACCTCTCTCCACCCTTTGGGCATGTATCTGTGCGCCAGACATGCCTTGAAGATAGCACTCAATGTCTCGTTTATATGATATTCACTCCATTGTAGGAGTCCTGGGAATATCCCGTCCAAACCTGGCGTTTTGTACGGTGTGAATGTGTTGATTGCCCAGTTTAGTCTCTCTCCTGTAACAACAGTCTGTGCAACAGCCCAGTCTGTCGCTGTAGGTGGTGCCATGGGGTGTTCTGTCCAAACATTTGAGTCTGATATTAGACACCCAGGAAAGTGTGTTTTCAGAAGTATTGTATAGGTTTCTGTTATAGTTTTAGTAAACGTATTGTCGTTTTTCTTTATGGAGCCGATGTCGCGGTTCGGGTTACTAGCGAGTATTTTCCTAACCCTATTCGCTTGTCCATTCGACTTGATGCTGGTGTTGTAGTTTTTCCATGACCTGCGTGACCTGGACCGTATATTTTTCTTATATTTAGCCTTGGCTATTCTATAGTTGTCCCAGTCCTCGTCCATGCATGTATTCATGGCTCTATTGAACAGCTTGCGTACCTTCCGCCTCTGTCGTTCCAGTGCTTTGGTCCACCCCTGATTGCCTCCCCCAGCGTTTGGCAAAGAGAGGGGGCATGCGCTTTCAAAACTCATAGTGAGACTGTACGTGAGTTGTTCAACAGTTTGCTCTATTTCTTCTATGTTTACTAGTTGCGTGTTCGCACTTACTGTGTTCATGTTTTGTTCAAGGGACCTAGTGAAGATCGTCTTGTCGGTCCTGCGGGGGTTGCGGATTGGTGTTAATATCTGTTTGCTTATTTTTAGTTCATACCTGATCCACCTGTGGTCGGAGCCGGAGTATTCGCCTGATACTTCCCAGTTCTCTATGAGGTTTGTATTACCTGAGACCAAGGTGAGGTCGATGATCGTACGGCTGCGTTGTCTAACAAAAGTTGGTTCCGCGCCTGTATTTGCTATAAGGAGATTTGTAGTAAATAAAAAGTTTACCAGGTCCTCCCCTCTGCTGTTTGACGTGGGCATACCCCATATAGGGTGATGGGCGTTTGTGTCTGCTGATATTACTAGTTTGAAGTCATTGAGCTCGCAGTATCTTACCAGGTCCGCAACGTCTTTCGATGGGATCTCCTCGTCGCCGGGCATGTAGGCTGACGCGACGATCACGTCCCCAGCTTCCTCCCCGAGAACACCCCGGAGCCTGGCAGTAGCCAAGTCTCTGGAACAGAACTCGGTTAGAGGCAATGAAGCAATGTTGCTTGGTACATATATACATGCTCGAATGTTGTTTTTGGAGGTGTTGTCATATATTAACTTACCCCTTAGATTATTGAGACCACACACACGCCCCGCCCTGATCCACGGCTCCTGGATCAAGGCCATGGTCTCCTCGCTGTCATCCCCCAGCACTCTGCGCAGGTTAGCCGTTGCAGTGAGGCTGTGCTGGAGGTTTGTCTGGATGACCTTACACATCACGGAGGATTGGGTCGCCATCATTCAAGCTACCCTCCTCCTCTGACTCAGCCGTGTTGGCCCTGTTTGGATCCCTCCACTCTCCTCTGGTAGGGGGGTCAGGATCCACACTCATATCCTCCGTCACCTTTGAGGACGATGGTTTGGGCGATGAGTGTGACAGCTCGTCCGGAGTTTCCCCCGTCTTGCCGTCTGGAGCCAGCATGGTATCCAGCTTGTCTGCCGGTGTGGGCTTGCTTGCTGGTGCAGGTGGTTCGTCCTGAAGAGACCCGTTCGCTGCATAGAATCGAACGTAGACATTCCCCAGGTTGAAGGCTAGCCTCCGTCCTTTCTCTACGAGTGTAGGTATAAGGGGTTCGGGAATCCCCAACGTGAGGAACATCGTGTCGTCTCCGTGCATGCTATGCGCGAACAGTCTCCAGGTGTTCACCTGGGCCCACTTGTTCTGATCCGCCAGAATCAAGCTCGTGTCTTCGACAGAGCTATCACATTCCGGGATGAACAGTGCTGCTCTTACTACTCGGGTTAAATCTCCCTGTCGTTTGACAGTGAGTTTAACCCCTGAGTCAGCTGAAAGACTGCTAACTGCCTTGTTGAGCCACCGTAGTGAAGCATCATCCTCACACCACAGCTTCAGGGCTCCATCTGCAATGATGGGCTTCCCTCTGAAGCAGGGGGAGAATGTGATGTTAGGATCTTTAACATCAGCTAGAATCCTGTTGACCAGGTACTTCTTCACTTTGGTGGCTTGCTCTTCTTTCAGCTCTTGGCTTTCCCCCGTCACCGCTACGCATAGCTCATTCTGAGCAATGTCTGCGTAGCTGGTCAGGGTGCGCCGTGAGCTGTCCAGTTTGGGTCTTTTGTGTTCACCTCTAGGTGACACCGTGTCATCCAACCGGGTACGCTTGCCGGGCTCAGTGCGGGGAGGGGCCTGTGCAGATTTCGAAATGGCCACTGCCCCACGCCTCTGGCGATTGTACCGGTTGCTGTGTTTAGGGTGCGACCACTTGCTCTGGACCCCTGAAGGTCCTGGTTCTGCCGTAAGTGGTGCTCCAGTCTTCAGTGGTTTGGCAGGTGGTGCGGTGCTGTGTCCTGCTTTTTTAAAGAAGTAGCTCGGGCCAGGTGCGCCGTTACTGGCATCTCCAGTCGTCTGCTTCTGTCCTTCCGGATGGTCTCCTGCCTTGGGGACTCCAGCCTGAGGCTTAAGTCCCGTTAGGCTAGATCCCGTACCGGTGTTTTCAGCTTCTGACCTTTGACTAGCCAGTCGCGCTTCGGCCTTTTGCTGCTTCTTTAGCTTCTGCCTCAGTCGGTTTCTTTGGTTTTTGCTTAGAGTCTCTGGGAATCCAGCCTCTGGCTTAAGTCCCTTAGCGTTGGCGTGGGGGAATCCAGCTTCTGGCTTAAGTCCCTTAGCGTTAGCATGGGGGAATCCAGCCTTCGGCTTAAGTCCCTTAGCGTCAGCATGGGGGAATCCAGCCTTCGGCTTAAGTCCCTGTTGCTTGTCTCTTGCTTTTTTGCCCTTCGGTCCAACAACCGTCCAGGCAGAGGTGCAGGGCTCCGGGGCCGACATGGCCGCCACGAGCTCCTTCACCGCTTCACCTAAACCCGTGGGGGTTTGCTCACCTCTCTCTTCTTCCACATCGTGCAATACTTTGCCCCCCCCCCAGAATACGTGGGGCAGCCCGAGCTATGCTCAGGGAGGGATTCTCCGGGTAAACCGGTACCCTCCTGGGGTAGTTCATTGTTAGAGTTTGCAGCCATAGTGTGGTCGGATTTTTATACAGGGGTTTCCTTCCCCCGGCCAGTTTATCGGTTTTGTGTATGTTCCCTCGCCCATTCCGCCCATGATCCGGGTCTAGCTACGAAAGTAGCCCGTCCCATTTCACAGGCGGCGCAGGAGCTGGATATATCACTTGGGCGCCGATGATTCGCCTTCGCACTGCATACTTGGCTATTATGGTCACGAGGTAGATGTTATAGGCGGGCTCGTTGGGGACCATAACATTGCCCGGGGAGGACGACCCACAAAGATGTTAGTATGTGGGCCCAGCCCTAGACCGCGGCGGCAGTCTAAAGATGGCGTGGACGTGTATGAAGCACTTGTTGGTGCGCGCCTGTAGTCTAGATCCGCACTTCTAGACGTACGCAGCTGGCATTACTTAGCATTTTATAGAGGCATGTTCTTTGGCCTTGAACATACCCCACTAAGACCAAAACCAACCCGTTCCTCCCCAGCTATGTTATTAATATTTTATTTATTGGCAACTGTACATATATGACATAAGGAATACAAATTTTAATTTCACATTACTGGATACTGGCATTCAAATAATATAAGATAGGCCTCAGAACTCTATACTAGGCTAGAAGCCTGTGTTATAGAGTTAAATTATATATTACTTTTGTAACGTGCAGAATGGCAAATGTACAAACGTACGAGTCCACTTATAAAAGAGCAAAAATTGTGTCCGTGAAACGTCGGTTTATACTGAATATAAAATAACCGCGATTTAGTCCGTTTAACTTTGGCAATTTTAGACAGAAAAACTAACAAATCGATTTGAACCCCATCCGTTCACGGATTGTCTTCCAATCATCCGTGAATGAATTTATATCACTAGTTAGTCCTTTAGTCAAAGTTAATCAAACTTGAATTTAATGTTTAAGAATCGCGGAAGCTTCACAAATCAGTATTTTTAACCAACTTCCAGAAAAAGGAGGAGCTTCTTTTAGAGCGTAAATTCTGAGTTTTTACCTAGTGAACGATTTTGATGTGTTTTTTCTACTGACTTCCAAAAAGGAGGAGGTACTCAATTCGTGTGTTGTTTTTATGTTTGTTACCTCATAACTTTCGAGAGGGTGAACTGATTCTCAAAATTATTTTTTTGGTTGAAAGCTGGTGCTTCCCATTAGTTATTGAAATACACACTCCGATAACTGAATAGAATGGAAGTCGGTTTTAAATTTTTTGCACTTGTAAAGATGGTGCTTCTCATGTGGCCCTATTTAAATTTGATCAAGATCCGAGTAGTAGTTTTTTATTTATAATAATGCATCACTAACATCGACCACGTGTGATGTAATGGAAGTCGTTTTCAAATGTTCGTTAAAAAAATAATCATGCTATTGAAATGAAACAATATTAAACGGATTGAATCGTGTATAATTTTATATTATACTAGCTGGTGCCCGCGATTACGTCTGCGCAGGAGTAGTACTTCGAGTAGCTTATTACTTCTCCAAGGGCTTATCTATCTTTATACCAAAATGTCAAAAAAATATGTACATGGTCAAACGCAATTGCTATAATAGTATTATTTGAGTACATTTAAATACTAAGTATATCAATCAGTAAACAATAATAATAAAATAAAATTAATCAGCATCGAAAAAAACCGTCATTACATTTCAGCACCCGGTTCAATTATTATTATATTTTCAGGTATTTGTGATATATTTCATCACCCTTGACGGTCGCCGAACACGTCTAGTGTATCGAGCTGTCAAATTTACTTGGCTTTTGACTAAGCTATTTTCCGCGCGAACTGTTATTGGCAAAATTGTGGTTACGACGCACAAGCCAAACAAACAAGAAGAAGAAGACTAAGCTATCAGAAACTGACACAAACTTTGACAGAACTGTCATCATTACGATCTTGACGTAGGCGGAGATCTTATTATTTTGTCTATGCTGTGCCCAATCATATTACGCTTTTTCACCCGCGTGGTGATGGATGATGATGATGATGATGAAAGTATCCTATGTGTTAAACCAGTGCTTCATCTACCTCCATACCAAATTTCATCAAAATTTCCCCCTCCGTTTGAGCGTGAAATAGCAACAAAGATTCTCACATCCATACACTAACTTTCGCGTTTGTAATATAAGTAGGATTAGTCTTCCCTGACCAATTTCACTAAAAAGTGTTCGAAACGAAAAACAAAATAATATAAAATTATACAGGATTAAACTCTTTGCGTCCCAGTGACGTACATATACGTCAGTTTCATTCATAAATTTTTTGTTTTAATAATCACGGTAAAGGAAGGATTAATTCGTTTAGTTGTTTAATCTCAATGTATATTGTTATGTTTGTTCTCCAGGGATGAGGACCGGAAGCCATTCAGCAGCCCCGACCTGCCCAAGTCCGGCTCCATGCCGGGGAAGACGCCACCTCCAGGTTTGGAGGTGGGTTCCGTATGTACATTTGTTATTACTGTTTTAATTTTTGACGTGATAACGTCTTATAAATCGACGAACGCCGGCTGCACGCACGAAAAAGTATGACTGAAGGTCACGTTCCGCGTGAGCCGAGCTTTAATCTCGTGTGCCTGTAATGTCGCCGGCAACCTTCAAACCAGAACACAGTATTGCGAACATTACTGATTCACGGTAGAAAAAGGTATGGCAGTTCTCCCTCGAGCGAACTCTTTCACTCTTGCAGTGTGGTGCCGCACAAGCTACAGTAATACGCTCTGCAACTGTGACATCAGGCCCACGACTTGCTCGTATGCAAATAGAAGCTATACGCTTCGTGTGTATATTTGGCATGTGTACCGAGTAACGATGTCTTATTGTAGTAGTAAGTACAGAGGGCCTACTCCCACCTTTTACGAAACTATCATAAATCAGGAGCGTTTTGTAATAAGCTTAGATTAATCATACTTACTATCGTACTCCTACCGACACAAAATGGTTGAACAGTAATAACAATAAGTAATTAGACTTATTCTGCACTAGTTTGGCATCGGCGAGGCGGCTGTTGAGCAGAGAATTCTTTGACTAAGTTTTTAGAGTTCATTTCATTGCCTGATAAAATTGCCCGGGAAAAAGTCCCGATACTCTCTTAAATCATAAGTATGTATAGTGAAGTAAAGCGTGACACAGAGCATACATAGTACACTATTCGCCCACAAGCCCAAGAAGCGCGGGCGTCCCAAAGGCTCCACCAACAAGCCGAAGCCGGCGGGCCCCGCCCCGCTCCCCGCGCCGCGCCCCTCGCTCCCCTCCGGCGGCGGTGCACCTCCCCGCGGCCCGCCGCGTCCCGCACCACCGCCTCTGCACCGCCCGCGGGCGCAGGGGTATCAGTACGCCGTGAGACCGTTTAGGAAGGACTTTTCTGGGATACAGTTTAGAAGGTATGTACATTGCTTATTTATAGAACACCTGTTAGGAAAGTGTGCTATTACTTTTTATATTAAAACTAGCTGCGTCCCGCGATTCCGCGTAACGACTATAAAAATCGAATGTTTATAGGGTCATTAAGTTTTCATAATTTTTCTAATTTAAAAAGGTAAAAAATTAAATCGGTAAAGTCGTTCTCAAATTACCGGTCACGTGGTAATTTGAGAACGACTTTACCGATTTAATTTTTTACCTTTTTTAATTATATTTAAATTAGCAAAATTATGAAAGGCAAAAAAAAAAAAAAAAGGAAATCAAGATTCATTTGTATATACAGGCGTCCCGAAACTCAACGATAATCTAGTGCCAGGCGAGAGGCCAAGGTATACCAGTTATGAAAAAAAAACCCATGTCACTTAGCCAAGCGATAATAGACATTTTTCGAAAAATATTATTTGTTTACAGTGATTTTTTAATAATGTAATCTCAAATATATATACATTAACATATGAATGGTGCTTGTGTTTGTTGTAATTATGATTCCACTATTTTTATTGTTAGTTCTTTAATCAATCAGGTTTATCTTCTGTAAAGTTTTACCAAATCGAGATACAAAGTTTGAAAATTTATCCAGCGATATACTACACCTGCGGCGCGAATATGGATTATCAATAGGATAAAATCATCGACAAAAGACAGTCCCCGATATAGTTATCGCAGCTAGATCCATACTAGATATAACGTAAGATAGCTGATTAGTTAGTTTATCGACTCGACAAGTTCATCGTGCGATCCATACTCGCACGGCTGCTAGGTTTTTATGTGTACTTTTTATATTGAAATTAGCTTCGTCTCGCAGTTTCACCGTCGTGACGATGAATGATTATGATGAAGAGTATCTTATTTCCATCTCTGGGATGGAATCCATGTTCTTGCCAAATTTCATTACAATCCTTTCAGCTGTTTATAAGTGACACACAGACAGGCTTTTATAATACAAGGTGTCTCAAAAGAAAGTTTTAATTAGTGGATCGATTGCATACAAGTAATAATAATAATAATAATAATTTTATTGGCATATTGTACATATTGACATAAAGAATACAAATTTTAATTTTACATTACTGGATACTGGCATTCAAATAATATAAGATAGGCCTCAGAACTGTATACTAGGCTCGAAGCCTGTGTTATAGGGATCTGCGCTCCCCACATTACTGAACTTGATAAAGTTGGTAACATATATAATATGACACATTTTCAATAATCATGACCATATCATAATAATTCATCAATCCCTCGCGTTGGCGGCACGCATTTATTCGAACAGTAAAATAACTTATGATGGCTCGGCAGATGGACTCGGTGATACGTCACGAAATGGCAGCCCATTCGCGATGGATATTTTATTTTAAATACGCCGGGGAAGTCGGTTTATTGCCATAAACTTTCATAAAAATTCATAATTAGCCCATTTTGTTCCCACTGACTTTTCCTCTCAGAGAGAGGAGACTAAACTGCGTAAACTTTAGATTTAACATCCCTCTTAGGAAAAAGTCCATAGGGGTTAAATCAGGTTTGAGGTTATTTTACTGCGTATCGAGATTTGCAATTAGTATAACTTTTGACTCTGAGAAACGTTTTTCTATCAAGTTCCAAAAAAAGAGGAGGTACTCAATTCGACTGTATTTTTTTGATACCTCATAACTTTTGATAGGGTGAACCGATTCTCAAATTTTTTGTTTGAATGCTGGTGCTTCCCGCGTGGTCCCATATAAATTTCATCAAATTCGGTCTAGTACTTTTTGAGTTACACTCCAATAACTGATCTTTACCCCAAAGTAAAAATGGTAGTCGGTATACAATTTTTCAATTTGTACTTGTTCGTACAACACACGGCCGTGTCCATGCCACAGCCACACCCCATTTTTATTGTTGAAGTCGGTTCCATATTTTGCTGATTTTTTGTTGTTAATGTATATTTTGTGTTGGCAGGCGATGGAGCGACGAGTGCCTGGACTCGTCGCACATCCCGAACGAGGTGTACTTCGGCGACGTGCCCGTCTCCACGGAGGTGCTGTTCAACTACTACGACGCGAATGCAGAACGCGAGCGGCTCGCGGCGCAAGCGGCGCACATCGCCGCGCAGAAGGCGGCCGCGGCCAAGTTGCACGCCGCGCGGTTGCAGGCCAGCGGGCAGAGAGTGGCTACCGAGGTACGGAACCGATAACTTCATTATCCTTGCGGTCCCAGTCAAACCAAAACTGATATAATTGACTAATAGTGCGTTCGAATAGGTCACTTCTGAGCGTTTTTAGCGAAAATAACGCTAAAAACGCTCACAAGGGGCGTTCGAATTGGGATGCCACTTTTTGTTCAGCGTTTGGAAAGCTAAAAAAGAGGTATGTTTGTCACCAAAAAGTGCAATTTTTGACCCACGTCCGGAGCATGGTTGTTTGTGATCGTTATTTGACAGCATAATCATGTGATTTTAGGTCTTAAGGTCAGTTGAGCGTTCGAATAGGGTGTGGGCAAAAGTGGCAAAAATAACGTTTTTGCCACTTTTTACAAAAGAGCCATCAATGAAAACGCCACCAATGCCCTCATAAGCTAAACGAACGCACCTTAAATGAAAATAAGAGAACTAACAGACGTTTCTACGGCGCGGTTAGTATATTTTGCATATTTCCACAGCATAATGTCATATGGGATATTGCTATGGGGTTCAGCGGCCGATATAGAGACCATCTTTATCCTACAGAAACGTGCTATTCGACCTATATACGAAATGGGTCCCCGTGAATCTTTGAGAGATTTATTTAAAGAAAACAATATATTAACTTTGCCTTATATTTATTTGGAAATATAATGTATGTAAGTAAAAAATTACATAAATATAAGTTAATGGTGATCACCACGCTTTAATACTAGGTATAAGAATGGGATAACCCTTGACTGTATTTGTGAAAGTTCACTTTTACAGTAGAAATAGTGAAATCTGTCAAACGGAACTTCATACTTCTTTTTCACTTTCATCTGTTCGTGTGTGTGTTAGGTTGTATGTTGGTCACAGGTCACATTTTTCAACCAATCTTGACAACACTTGCTATGTACGAGGTTCATTTGAAAAGTTCTTAGCCTAACATGTTTAAAGTCATTGGTTTTTTTATAACTACCCTCAATTTGTAGTTACATTATTTAGCAACAAGTATGCACAGTTTAGTTTATTCACAGTAACTCATTGTTCGTTTACACGTGATACCGTAAGTCAAGTCAGAGCTATTTTTGAAAATGGATAAATTTGAACGTCGTGCAGTGATAAAATACCTGAATTTAAAAGGTTTAACTCCAAAAGCTATACATGAAGACATGTCTGCTACTTTGGGTGAGTTCGCTCCTTCGTATGCGACTGTTAAAAGTCAAAGTCAAAATCATTTATTCAATTTAGGCATCAAAGACGCACTTATGAGCGTCAACTTTTCATTATAAAGTACTTTAAAGACTCTACCGCCGCGTTCCAAAATATATAGAACCCACCGAGAAGAAGCGGCAAGAAACTCGGGGCCATTCTTTTTATATGGATGTTTACAATGTTTCTACTTAGGTACTACAAATATTACATTTTATGGGTGGCAGAGAGACAGCTTGCCAGAAGTGAAGTATTCCATTCCAAGCATCTTTATCTTCTATATAATGTCGAACTTTATAGTAAGCTTTTTTTACTAAAACGTTTTTTTACAGTCAACTTGAATTTGCCCTCTGTGAGCTCAGTTATGTGCTTTGGGATTTTATTGTAAAAACGCACACAATTTCCTAGGAATGACTTATTAGTCTTCGCAAGTCTAAAACTAGGTACAAAAACTGGGTGGCAGAGTTTAAACGTGGTCGTGAGACCATTCAAGATGAGCCCCGTAGTTGACGGCCTTCGACTGCTTCCACTAATCAAAACAAAGAAAAAATCTGTGATTTAATTTTATCTGATCGAAGATTGACTGTCGAGGAGATAGCTAAGACTGTAGGCATCTCATCTGAGCGAACACATCATATAATTACTACTGAACTTGGATTCTCTAAGGTGTCTGCGCGGTGGGTACCGCGACTGCTTTCAGTGGAACAAAAACGCAACCGACTCACAACTTCTCGCGACTGTTTAGAGTTATATGAAGCTGACCCAATAGAATTTGTTGAAAGATTTATAACCATGGATGAAACCTGGGTTCACCACAATACACCCGAGACAAAAGAACAGTCGAAACAATGGAAAAGAGCAAGATCGCCCACCCCAAAGAAGGCAAAGGTGGTTTTATCGGCGGGCAAAGTCATGGCATCCGTTTTTTGGAAAGCAAAGAGTATAATTCTCGTGGATTATTTAAAAAAGGGTGAAACAATAAACTCCGATTACTATTCCAACGAATTGCGTCGTTTGAGAGAAGAAATCAAAGAAAAACGTCCAGTTTTATTGAGAAGAAAAGTCTTGTTTCATCACGACAATGCGCGCGTTCACACCTCTGTGCAATCCATCAATGTGGCCTCGAATTGTTACCTCATCCCCCATACTCACCGGATTTAGCACCGTCCGACTTTTGTCTGTTCCCAAAGCTGAAAAAAATGTTTAGGTAGTAAACATTTTTTTTACAAATGAAGAGGTCATAGCCGCCGTGGACGCTTATATTGAGGAGTTAGACGAAGATTTTTTTAAAACGGGTATCGAAGCCTTACCGAGTCGATGGAAAAAGTGTTTTGAGCTCGGAGGAGAGTATGTTGAAAAATAAAAATAAACTAAAAATCGTGTGGTTTCATTAAGTATCTTAGGCTAAGAACTTTTCAAATGACCCTCGTATGCATGTTCTACTATTTTCGTCGGTGATTTTGAGTGGGATGTAATTTTTCTAAAAAAAAGGGAAAGTTTACTGCGGCGCTATTTACCGACAGATTTTGATGAAATTTGGTACAAAGAGTAGGTACCTGACTTTAAACATGAATTTTGAATATGAGCATAATTGGTCAAGTCATTGCCGAGTTCATGGGTTGTAAACTTAAAAAATGGAAGATTCAGTAAAATTCTAACATTTGAAAAAAAAAATAATGAAAATATTTTTATTGCATAATAAACATCAAAAAGAGTTTTATAAAGTTTAGACTATATATATAAAATAGGTATATTACGACATGTATATGACGAACTCAAGGTACAAAAATAGATAAAGCTAAGATTCCCGCACTAAGCAAAGCCTGTATCGCGGGGATCTAAACCAATTGGGACCAACAACATATAAACTTTCAGCAAAATTGGTCAAGATCTTGTTCTGTTGTATTACTGCTTATAAGACTGTGCTTGCGAGGTCTACTGTTCGCAGAACTACTAATTACTATAATTTTCCGGGATTGACGCTCCCGTTAGCTCAGTTGATAGTAACCCTGCCTTCCAAGCGTAGGGTTACAGATTCGATCCCAGCACGGGATAAATATTTGTGTGATGAACAGAACTGTTTGTTCTCGAGTCTAGGATGTTTGTGATGTGTGCGTGTCCATGCCCATGCCTCCTGCGGCACAGGGAATCCTAGTGCAGGGGAATAAGTGTGGGGAATGCAAAATTACTATCGAAAATATTAATTTCAATGATATTTTCGTACTGATATTTGTGATGTATAATTTGATTATATCTGTACTGATCTGTCACACTATTATTATAAATGTGAAAGTTTAAGTGTGTTTGTCCGCTGAAATGATTCGACGGATTTCGATGAAGTTTGGAATGGAGATAGCTTTATGCACAATATTGTATTTATGTACAATTTAGTATGTATATCAGACATCAGGTTACCATAGTACAGGCCTAGTTTGGACCTAAAGACTTCTTGTGAATGTTGTCCCATATATTATATGTTTCAATAACTACCAAGATTTCGATAAATCGAAAATATAATGTACGTTCGTAAAAATATAAAGAAGTTTAGAATAAATAGTGATATGCATAATATTAATACTAGAAATAAGGATAGGATAGCTGTATCTAAATTTAGACTCACGAAAACTAAAAATAAGTCCTTCTTAGGCAATTGTGTACGTTTCTATAATAAAATCCCGAAAGACATTACTGAGCTCACTGAAGGGAAATTCAAGTTATGTGTCAAAAATATACTAATGAAAAAAGCCTATTATAAATTGAGTCACTACTTAGAAGACAAAGATGCCTGGAAGCTTTCCACTTCTGCCTAATAGCCAACTATTGAATAAATTTGTTATTTTAATACTACTCATATATTGTAACCTCAATGTACAAAGACTTGAAAAAATAATGGCCCACGAGTTTCTTGCTGCTTCTTCTCGGCGGTGGTTCTTTTCCGAAGACAGCGGTAGAATCATTTAAAAATTTTGACGTTCATAAGAGTGTATATGATGCCTAAACTGAATAAATAATTTTTGAATTTTGAATTTTGAATTTTTTGAATTTCGAGTTTGTAGCCTCACGGCTCAGGCTCTGCGTTGATGAAAGCACTGGGTTCGTCACTCTGATGCGTTGGCATTTTTTTTCTCACTTGCCAAGTCATTTGACTCGCTATGGTCCCCTGCAAACCTTAACATACCAGAAATCGTAGCACAAACAATTTGCGAAAAGTATTCGTATTTTAAACGCCAACCGCGTCACGTTTCGGCGTACCAACTGTGCTGTCTGTGTCACAGTTGCCCTAGATACACGACAGTTTGTACTATTGCACGTGCACGTTACGTTACACGTACGCAGTTATACGTGCTTGGACCACAGTGCTTGCACACTCGCTGCAAGGTGGACAGTCTCACACCGTTGGGAAACTAACCACTTTCAGGTTTAACAGGTTTCTTCGCCTGTTACGATTTGTTACCCGACGGAGTATAGATATTGTTTGAATCTGTTAGTAAAGGATAAAAATCTATTTTACTAATTCATTTATATATTTTTCTTCACATAAGTAATTAACTAAGTGGAAAAAACAATAACAATTTACACAAACACTGTGAAAAGGTTATGACCATATAGATGGGATTTATATCCCATGATAATCATATGATTTACTTGCCTGAAGTAGATTATGACATAACAATATGATTTTAAAATGTTTGAACTTTAAATTTTATTTCAGGTTACAACGGTAGACTCTTCGTCGTCAGACGATTCTTCAGGATCTTCCGGCAGTGGTTCAGAAGACAGTGACGAGGTAACTAACAATTTTTAATTAATATGGCGAAATGGACAAGTGGTCCGAGACTATATGCTTGAATATATGACTATATATATATACAGGCTGACTGGTTGAACACTTTACATATTGATATATAGTGCTCAGTACTCGATTCTCGTTCTAATTAAGAAAAAAAAAATAGGTGCCTAATATTTACCTAATTTAACTTTAATTGTCTACTCAAAACAATAAACATGGTCACTCGCGGCGCGCGTGTAGTAATAAAAGCGCGGCGCGGCCGGGCGGCCGCCCGACGATCGCGGCATCCTTTGGCGGCGCGGGCGGCGCGGCCCTTTGGGTCATTAACCCCGTTCGGACGCAGCTTGATTCCTTTGAACGCGGCGCGGCGCTTTGGGTCATTAACCCCGTTCGGACGGTGTCCATCATTTTCGAGTTATAGCACATTCATAGAATGAAGGTTTCCTCTGTAGTTTAACGGTATTTTTTTAATTTTATTTTTTTAAACGTTTCATGTGACCATGAATTATCATGTCCTTGTTTATGTAAAGTGTTCAACCAGTCATGCTGTATATATATATATATATATATATTGGATATCCCAAAGAAACAAAAAAGGGTCTATCGAGTGGTAGTTCCTTTCGAAAAAATATAAAACTCATGTGTAACTACCTAAAAAAGACAAAGTAAAAACTGACAAATAAAAGATGACTAAGGTACGTACACAACCCCATTGCAAATAAAATAAGTATACACTCTTTGGATTCACGATATAGCTGAGTGTTCCTGTGTATATGTAAGTTTTTTAATGTGTGTATAGATATAGTTTCTTTCTCATTGAAAACGGTGAAGGTTAGGTCATAAATAAATATGAGTTAGATCTTGTGGCATAATTCTGAGGTAGAGTTGAAAACTCCTCATATCCTGATAACCGATATGTCCTGATGTTTTGTAAGCAAGTAGATGGCTCCAGCCAGTGGCTTCCTTTCCGAGCATATATTTGTCTGATGAGCATAAATGCTTGTACTCGGGTTTTGCGTGTTTGTGATGTGTTAAAGTGTATCCACGCTTCTCGTGACAGATAATTCCAGTGTATAAACGTTGTGCATATACTGCTCAAACAATTAGGAGAACAAGATCTTGCTTGTTTATTCCTTTACGTCTCTGTGGGCCGAGCACGAATATCTGTTTAAGTGTAACATAATCGCATCGTTAACGTATTTAGTACAAACTGTCATTTATCTAGTACAGTAGTGGCACAGATACACTCATAGTTTGTAATGAATACGTAAACGATAGGATAACGTTACACTTAAACAGATTTTCGTGCTCGGGCCACAAGACACGTAAATTTACGTGAGTTTCATTCATAAATCTTTTGTTTTATTTATCACGGTATAGTAAAGGTTAAACTACAAGTAGGGGTAAAAATAAATAGCGTAATTTTTTATCAGTACAATAAATAAAAATAAGACACATTTTTTATAATTAGAATTATTAAAAAGTTACATTGATAAAAATCTATTGTTGATAAAAAAAAGATCTGTAAAATAAAATATTCTTACATCGATTAAATATTCATCTTTAGTTACTTTTAGTAACGTGTGGCCCCCATTAGCCCTAATCACAGCTTGGCAAAGACGCATATTATCCGAATATATTGTTGTGGAATTCTCTCCCATTCTTCAATCAGCTGTTGCAGTGTTTGAGGTCTAATATGACGCTTCCGGATGCGCCTATCAAGCAAATCATAAAGACAGAAATAAAATAGATCGGTTCATGATCATCATCTCAGCCGTAGGACGTCCACTGCTGAACATATGCCTCCCCCATAATTTTCCAAAAAGACCGGTTGGAAGCGGCATCCAACGTCGTCCTGCGACCTTTATCAGGTCGTCTGTCCACCGTGTCGGTGGACGACCTACGCTGCGCTTGCCGGTCCGTGGTCTCCATTCCAGAACCTTCCGGCCCCATCGGCCATCTGTCCTGCGTGCTATGTGCCCTGCCCACTGCCACTTCAACTGGCTAATCTTCTGGGGTATGTCGGTGACTTTCGTTCTCTACGGATCTCCTCATTTCTGATTCGACATGCACATAAGACCACGTTTCAGTGCCATAAGTAATCACTGGTAACACACATTGGTCGAAAACCTGTCTTGAGGCACTGAGGTATTTTAGACGAAAAGACTTCGCGAAATTTCCGGAACGCTGCTGATCTGAAATAGATCGGTTAACTCTTCTCTATGTGGGTGTGGAAAACATAACATTCGTAAGAACAAAGTCTCAAAATTGATGCTTGATTAAACACATCTATTTGCATGTGTTACTTTATGACGTTTACAGATACAAAATAGCTTCAATAGATAAATTACCGCGACCGCGCGCATTTTTTAAAGGCGGATTTACGCGGGTTTTTTTTCGAACACTGGTTCGTAAATTTAATAATCGTAGGACGCTCACCCGGTTAATCGGATTTAGGTCAAGGCTAATGAAAGGCCACTCCAATACACGGATTTCCTTGCAATTGTGGTGCGGTTACGCAAGTTCCAACTAAGTGTTGGAGCTTGGCTTTCTTCGCGCCCACATCCAATACTTAATTCTAACTAATAATAAAGGGGAAAGATTTGATTGTTTTTTTTGTAATGGATACAAAAAAATCTTACTTCAGTAGAAAACTGTATTGTATTGGATTCATCATCATGCTCATTTTTATATTGGTTCATCAAAGTGACTCCCTCTCGCCTGATGGAATGCGGAGATGGAATCAAGAAACGATCGCCACCCCTATGATGAGCTGAGAGATGGTTTTCACCCATCATTTCATGCATCACCGCAGGGGGCAGGCGGGGCGCAGTTTGTATATAATAAAACGTTGTAGTGTTTGTGGTACAAAGTAGAGTATGCACAGGAAACCCCTCTGAAGCGCGGCCCGGGCCGGCCCCGCGGCAGCAAGCCCAGCCCGCGACCCCCCGGCGCGCCCCCCGGCAAGCGCGGCCGGCCGCCCGTGCCGCCTGAGCTGCGCGGGCCCGGCATCACAGATATGAAGAAATTCTGCAAAGCCGCCGGCTTACGGTTCGACTATAAGAAACTTACCGAAGGTACACACAATAATCCATTTCAACATTTACTTAACGATCAACTATATTCGTTTTTAAACTGACATGGTCACTAATGCAAGAATTCACTTTAGAAACGGGATATTTACCATGTCTTGTATATATTTGGAGCTCTCGATATTCGTCGTTTCGTCTACTCATAACAACACCTACCCGCAGATACTTCAGTTTACTCGTGAACATGGCGCATGCAACTGTGGCGAAATATCGAGAGCTCACAATAAATACAATACATGGTAAATATCCCGTTTCTAAAGTTAATCTTGAATAAACTTATTTATTTTGCAACTTTTATACACAAAAATTACGTTGACCAGGATTGTCCGAGAAGATGCGGGTTCGAATCCCTACGGAGGATATGTAATTTTGCTCTGTAATAATTGCAAAATTTTATGTCGCTTACCAGGCATTAGCGGTTTAATTAGTAGATTGTATCATAAGGGAGCAAAATAATATTTTTACGGCGAGGGCGCTTTTTTGAATCCAGAGCGAAGTGAGGGATTCTAGAGTAGAATCCCGAGCGTAGCGAGGGATTCTTTAGTAGAATCCTGAACGTAGCGAGGGATTCAAAGTACGTCGCCCGAGCCAAAAATATATTTTGCGCCCGAGTGATACACTCTACTTTTCATCACCCACTATGAGAAAATAAAAGCGCCTCATATTTTATTGTAATATTATTATTTAATAAAACATAGAGTAACAACTAAATTGAAATTAAATAGTATCCTTTATTAAAACAACTAAAAACTTATATTTACATTTGAGACATTTTCGCAATTATGAAAATTTATTGGTACAGTTTTATTAGGAATAGAGATTGTTGTAGATTTTATATTCTGCGTGTTTGAAATGTCCGAATCTGGATCATTTTGAGGAAAATGTGACGGTGAATCTCGTTGTTTGGATGTAGATAGGCGCGGCGACAGTGGTATGGATGGATTAACTGAAGGTTGCAATTTAATGTTTTCCACGATGCGTTCAGATGTTTTCGCCTTGTTCTCAATGGAATCTTCTATATACCCTTCTGCTACAGCACTCGATTTCCATCCTCCATGTCGCTTGAGAACAGTTAAGTCCGCTCCAGTATCTGCCAAAAGGGTAGCAGAAGTACGACGAAAACAATGTCCTGTATACAGTTTGATATCTGGTAACTTCAAATAAGTAGCAATTTCTTGTGGCATGTTAGAAATTTTATTTTTTCCCATCACTTGTTTGAAGCACTTGCCATTTTGATAACGGATGAAAAACCGATTGGTCTTCATAGCAGCAGGACGCAGGTCCAGGTATTTCTGTACAATAGTTTTGTATTCTCCTCGTATTACGAAGGATCGGTCAATTGTGGTTTTTGTATCGGTCAGCTTTACTAACAGTAAATCATCCGAGTGATTTTCGACATCATCAACAGTTATTTTTAAAAGTTCATTGCCACGACAAGCTCCATGTAATCCGAAAATTAAAGCCACCTGTAACAAAACCGAATGTGAATAAGACAAGTATCTATCAAAGTACAGGTTACAATAAAATGTGCATTTTTATACACTATGATTATAGTTTACTAATCCACCGTAAACATAGTTACCTACTTACTTTTACGGCAAGAAAGACTTTGTCGGGTGCCTCATTAAGGAAAGTCTCCACGTTTTTGACTGAGAACACTTTGGATTTTTTAGGTTTAAATCCATCAGACATCCTCTTCAGGTACGCTATTAATTTCGAATATGTGTCCAGTTTTACATCGTTATTAGAACTGACTGTTGATTTTAGCATTGAGTATGTACTCCAAAGAGTGGAAGGTTGTTTAGTTTTGGCTAAGTACTGGAAGTAGGCCAAAAACACAGATTCTGAAAAATTCTTGGCGCTTCTTGCATTTCTCCATTCAATAAAATTACCATAGGCTTTCATATATTTCTCCCGGGATTTTGCAGGTAATAGATTATCCATCACATTTCTTGCGTCAGTTCTAATGCTTTCAGGAGTTAATTCTATACTTTCACTGTCACTTGAAGAACTCATTTTTCAAAACAAAACAAAACAATGAATTTCTAACAATCCGTGAAAATTTACGAAAACGCGGGCTGTAGTTCGCGCTTTTTTAATTTGTTTTTTTTTTCTTTCATCCGGCGGCGTGACTATGGGCCGTCGTACCAGCCAGTCTTTATTCAAACAATATTTGCGTTCGATTTCTTTGGTGCTGAACACTAAGATGTTCCAAATTCAAAAAGTGCGCGGCAAAGATAATTGCGGCGCACTTATAAAGAGGATTAAAAACTCATTACTGCCCGCTAAAACTTTCTTATAGAAAACACCACCTTTGGGTGCACATAAAGGCGAACCAAGTCGTCCTTTTCGAATAGATGGGATGAAATAGTACATTATGGTACGAGTGTGTAATATTGGTGATTACCGCTGAGGCGCCATTGAGACCCGAGCCGCGGACGGTAATCAATAGTACACACGTGTATCATACGACGTTTATCAACACACTTGTGAAGAAAATAATACAAAAAAAACATTTTCTTCATAATGACTACTTGTAGACATTTTAATTAATAGATAACTGTAATTTAACAGTGAAAACGAATTGTGAAAAAAAATTCGCAATGGCAGGAAAAATTAACCAGTTTTCCTATGCGCGCGCATTGCGATCAGCCACAGACTAAAGGGATGAGGTTTTTTTTATTTTCCGCGCATAGGGTTTGCGCCTATTCTGCCACGTACAAAATGGGGAATTTAAAGTTTTCTTTTATTACAGAGAAAACAAAAGTTATATTTGATTGAAAGTTTTATTTATTAAACACGTACAACCCGGTCAGAATATCTGTGCACCTCGCTGGAATGCTGCGCCTCTCCCGCTTCCCCTGTCACGTCTCCGCGCACTCCCCGGTGCGACAGTACGGTTAGCATCTTCGTTGCCGATACACGTCCCGATAATTTTGATATTTTCGCTTTGTTGTTGTTTTGTTTTTTAATATTTATTGTTAAGTTTAGACTGTTTACTGTTAAGTTTGGACTGGTTTGGTTGTTATTAAAATTGTTGTAGCTGTTAAACTGAAGTCATGGGACAAACAATACACAGCGAATCAAGAAATTTAATCTTGAAAGTGCTCAAGTTTTTTGAATCGGAGAAAGCAAATAAACAGTACACCATACCTGTAGACCAAGTGGTGAAACGAACCTGTGCTGCAACTGGGATATCAAAGAGGACTCTAATGAAAATTAAAAATGAAGCCAAAGTACAACCACCTACTTCGCCGGGCGCTAGTCCGACTCCAAGTACTAGTAATAATTTAGAAACCCACCCAGAACCAAAATTATCGACACCGGGTAAGAAGCGTCAAGCCAAGAAGTTGTGCGTCTGCCACCTTATCATTGTGACCTAAACCCTATCGAATATATATGGAACTTGGTAAAGCAAAGGTTGGCAGATAAAAACATTGACCAATCGGAAAAGAAAATAGAACAACTTACAAAAGATGCGATTAAGTCAATTACGCCAGATGACTGGAAAAAAGAAGTGAATCACGTGGAGAGACTACAGCGAGAATACTGGGAAAAGGATCATCTAGCAGATGACAACATCACACAACTTTTAATATCACTAGGGGAAGATAGTTCGGAGAGTTCAGAAAGTGAGAGTGAGGAAGATACAATGTCAGGCATAGAGTCAATAATTTGTAGTGACTGAGTTTAATAATAAATGTTTTTGTAATCAAAATTATTGTTTTTTAATAACAAACCCTTCATCAATAATAAATTGATTTGAAAAGGTTAGTATTTTTTTTTACCTCCACATTTCTCGAAAAATCTTTTTTCACGGCGTACCCAGACCGCCGATATGACGTCACGAGGTCAGGTGCACAGATATTGTGACCGGGTTGTACAAGTTAAAATTAACTATTAACATAAGAAGTTGCATGAAATGAGCAAGCAATAGGAACATTAATTTATTTGTTTATTTGAACACAATCTTTTTGTGGATAAAGACTTTTTTAAGAACAAAGCACCTCAACCAATAAAATTAAAAAAAAATATCTATAACTCACTAGTGAGTTATAGCAATGAAAAAGTCACAGTTTGATTATGGGTGTCATTCTGTGCCTAATTGCGGTGACGATAGAGCCACTCTATGAGCAAGTGTGTTGAAAAAACCATTAAGATACTAATTATTTTTTGGATTTATTTATTTTCTAGGTAAAGATGGTTTTAATAAACTCCCATAAAAGGTGATTCTTAATTTGGCTGTATGTTTTGTCGCCGTCCTCATGCCGACGGTTAAAATAAACTAGAGTAGAGAGTTAATTTTTAATATATGATTTTACCAGAACTAATGCTGCTCAGCGAGATCAAACTTTGCAATTTTAGAGAAAAAAATACACAGCCTCGGACGAACCCGCGTCTTCCGTGAATCTGTATCAGACGCCATGATCAGCAACCAACCGATGCATACCGTCCGAGCATTGAATTTTAACTCTCAACTTGATTTTTAACCGAAGAGTGATAAATTAGAACCTTGAATCTCAGTGGCCT
The DNA here is from genome assembly GCA_917880725.1 of Selenia dentaria. Classification (NCBI taxonomy): domain Eukaryota; kingdom Metazoa; phylum Arthropoda; class Insecta; order Lepidoptera; family Geometridae; genus Selenia; species Selenia dentaria. Next base: position 3,088,695 of record OU862896.1, on the reverse strand, counting down.
AGCGGTCAAAGCGTCGGACACGGATTGTCAGAAAGTGCAGATTCGAATCCGGTCCGAGGATATGTAATTTTTCTCCCCAAAATATTGCAATGTTTGATTTCGCTAAGCTGCGGCGTTAGATGCTTCAAATATCATACATAAAAAATTGGTTTCTTGCTTTTTTTTCATCATGTGTACTTTAATTTTTTCCACTACAATACTTATAATATTATATTTTGCCAATGACGTAATTGACTTGTACAGACAATGCCTCATATTTAATTTTTGTGCGAACTCGAACTGCTCATTTGGCTAACTAACAATAAACATCACTGTTGTCCTTCCAGGTTGTACGAAAAACAAAGAGCGCGTACAGAAGATGATGGACTTGTTGACCGAGGCAGGCCTCGAAGGCAAGCCCACGTTAGAGAAATGTCAGGCCATCAAGAAGGCCAAAATGGACAAGAAGGAACAAGAGAAAATGGCCAAGAAGGAGGCCAAGGCCAAACATAAAGAGGTTAAATCGGTAGATGGTGAGTATAATATTTTCTTCGCGTTATCATTGTCACTTGTTTCTTTAAACCTCTGAAAAAGGAAACCAATGGAAATGCCATAACTACGAAAAAAACGTGCATACCTACGCAGCTAAACATGGCGGCTTAGTGTACCACACTACTACTACGCGTACTACCACAGCAAACAATGAACTGCTTATTTGCCTCGAAAGGACTTTTTCCACATTCGACACCGGATATTCCTCAAATAGGGGCGCTTTCGCACTTATCGATTGCACCGTACCTATCGATAAAACTATCGGCACGAAACTAATATAGGCCGAATCAAACTTAATAGCGTCTTTGATGTTTATAACCTGCACAAAGCACTTGCTGTGCAAATCCCTACTCCTTTCGCCGCTAACACATGAATAAATTAATAAATAATAATAATTTATTTCATAATTTTAGCACATACACAGTTTTGAACATTTATAATATGGCTAGAATGTTACACAAAAAATGTTTGAAGTGTCTGTCGCCGAACTAGACTCATCGCATGTGTTTCAGCATACAGCGCCCTTCCCCTATTTTATCTCATGAAGCTAACCTCGTATTAATTACTAATAACCTTAAATATTTTTGACTTAAATCTTAGGCATATAATTAACCATGTAAGTACACTAAGCTTAAATAGATTAGAACATTAAATACCAAAAAATTTGAAAAACAGTTAAAAATTTTAAAAATGTTCCTCTCTGTGTGTGTAAATGCTACTACTTAATTGATATCATCGACCAAAGAGTACTTATGTCTTCACATGCATTGCGTATTTAATGCAATGAGGGCATTTAGAAGAGGTCGATTTTTGTTGGAGGATAAAGTGTAAGGGCGATCATGACGCCAATGACGTCATGCGCAGTTTCGTTTAATCTACTATCTTATCCAATCTAACTCTACTAATATCTAACTATTATAACACAAGTTATTGCTACGGTTTGGTTCATCTCGCATCTGGCCCAATTAAACGTGGTCGTGCCCATAACCTTATTTGAGGTCTGGATCCTCGATGATCTGGTCCCATGATTCAGAATGCTGATGATGATTTGTTACGTTAGTCCTAAACTGATTATCCATGATCGTTTGGGGAACTGCTAACATAAAACGATATTCATACATATTCGTATTTGTCTCTTTATGTTAATTTGCTTTTGCACTATTCATTTCTGAAAATAACTATTTTGTTAAGGTAATTCCTAAAAGATATTTTTCTGTACTTTTCTTCCCAAAGTATTAAAATCTTATATCAATATATGTTTTGATTACACTTTTCATTAACAGATATTTATGACTAGCATCATGATTTATTAGTTTAGTTTGAATCTGTCTGAAAATTTTGTTTATTTTTACCGTAATGTTCGATGAGAAAAGATAAAATATACAAATAATATTTCTCATAATTCGATTTAGGGAAATTGGATTTTAATATTTTCTCTGTCTTTTTACAGAGATCTTCAACGTCTTTAGACGGATAAACGAGGCCTCCTCTAGTTTTACGTGTAATTAATGAACTTGCTTCAATATTGCCAAATAGCATCGACGCACAAATTACACATTTGATAGCGCGCGATAATTTTCTGGCTACAAAACCAGCAACGTACGCTATCGGCATATTTTGTGATATTATTATTAAGGCAGTCTAGGTATTCTTCGAATAAACTGCTGTCATCCTCTGGTACCTCTATAAGAGCTGTCGTTAACCAGGAAAACAATGGTCTATCTATTGTGTCTGGTTCAACGACAGCTGAAGGAATCTTCATCAAAATGCAAAGAACATAATTTTATGCAAATGTTCTTTAAATGTGAACTTAAATTTTCCTTTCCCTCTCTAACCAAATTTTTTTGCTATAGTATCTTTGTGAACGTCTGAAAACAAAATACTTTATATTTTAACAAATATGATCAGTTTTATTTTTCTAAGATGTTGGTTCCATATTTAAATCTTTCATATGCATCCCTGCAAGTGCACTTGTGACTCTAAGCGATCATTGATAATCAGAGTGTGTGAATTAAATCTATATAAATCAAAGTAAAGAAGCAGTTCCGTGAATTTCCGATATAGAATCAAAAGATTTGAAACCTACAATATTGGGGTTTGACGCAGAAAATATCGAAAAATAAATATGACACGGAACATCACTATTGTCTAAACAAATAAAATTCAAATTATATCAAAACCAATGATGTTATATATAAACGGAGATAGATACGTCTTACTGCGCTCGGCTTGGCGAAAACAACACAAGCTAGTTGCCTTGAGTCAGCTTAGTTCCATCCTGTCTGGCAAAGATACAGCGCGTGTACAACACTTAGGCTGGTTTTAGTGCTCGCCCGACCGTCCGCGCGTACCATCGGTCCTGACGATACGCAAAATCGATCGTCAGTTTGTACCGTTTAGTGCTCTCCTGATCAAACAAACCGGCCGGACTGGTACAGTCACAAACACGTACACAAAATCGACGCATTTACAAATTGATTAATTGCTGTTTACTATCTTCGTAAACGTATTAGGAACAGAATACGTACATATCACGTACACCCAATTGTCGCCCAAATAGCACTTCAAGGGGAATTTACTACTTTATAGTCATTATTGCGCGAAGATGAAGAAATTTATTGAATTACATAAGAATATCCATTAAAAGTTTTGATGAATTAACAGTGAAATTACAACTTCAAACATCTAAACTTATATGTATGCCATGTTTGATACCTATAAAATCAAATAAATTTATTGAAGTTTTGTACTAGCAGGATTCGATTTTTACTGACGATGATACACGCATCCGTACGGTCGGTCCACCGATCGGTGTAGCACTGGACGCATTAATATGTTTCTATCGACTGACGGTACGCATGCGGACGGGCTTGACCGACGGTCCTTGCGTACAACAGCAACACACCTACGCGTGCGTACGGTCGGTCGAGCACTGAAACCACTTGTAAGTTTTCATACATATGACAAGCGCGACTGACGTACGCACTGATGGTCGGTCGAGCACTGAAAACGGCCTTAGGAAAAAATTTGAGTAGTATTGTTTTTCTATTTTATGTACCAAAAATAGAAAATCAAACATGTTATTATGTTTGTTACCTCATAACTTTCGACTGGGTGAACCGATTCACAAAATTCTTTTTGTTTGAAACCTGGTGCTTCCCGTGTGGTCCCATTTAAATTTCATCAAATATGGTCCAGCGGTTTTTGAGATACACTCCAATAACTAAATAGAATGGAAATCGGTATAAAAATTTTCAAATTGTACTTGTTTATAATAGTAGCTATAACGTAAAAACAAAATTTCATGTATTTTTCTTTTTTTTCTGTGGTGAACGCTGTGTGCGATATTTCCGTTAGAGTTAACATAGTGTGTTGGTGAACAGCGGGCGAGGCGGAGCCGTCGGCGCGGCGGATGACGCGCGGTGCGACGGGCGTGAAGCCGCGCCAGCGCATCGTGATCTCCTCGGACGAGGAGGACGACACGCCCGCTGCCAGGCGTACGCTCTCCAAGCTGCGCTCCAGCGTCAACGACTCCGACTCCGACTAGGTACCCGTCTACCACCGATCTACTTACCTACCTACTTACTTACTCACCTACCTACCTATTTACTTACTTACCTACTTACTCAGCTACCGACCCACCTACCAATGTACCCACTTAACTAGCTACCCACTTACTTACCTAACTACCTCCCTATCTACCTACCTACCTACTTACCCACCACCCACACCCAAATCAAAAGTTTCTAGATTGATGATTGAAAAATCTGTTTGTTACATTTTCAATAATCTTTTTTGTGACTGACTTGATTCTGACTGAAATACAAATTTGAATCTATTCAAATTCAAAAGGTGTCGACTTCTGTGACAAGAATAGCCAATCGCCAAAGTGTGCGAGTCCACCTAAAAAGTATCAATATTAGAAATTAACAGTGGTAGTAATTCGATTGTTCAGAACACCAAACTAAACTAACGAACTAAAATCTAGTTTTAGTTAATTATGGTAGTTCTTATTCTGTTCATGCTTAAAGTCTAAATTCGTATAACGCTTGCAAGTGACAATTCTTAAATATGCTGTTTCTGTTTAATTGTGGGTATGTTTAGTGCAAATTTAGCCGTCATGTAAGTTCGTGCTCTCTAAACTAGTCTAAATTGATGTAAAACTAAAACTCCACATTTGAATAGAATAATCATATGTTTAGAATTATCATTCTAACTGTTACGCGAATGTGGATTTTAGTGTAAACAGAATACGAACTACCATAGTTTAGAGAATTTTAGTTTAGTGTACGCACAAGTGAATCAATACCAGTATTTCATTGTTATTTGCAGGTAATTCCCCACGCTCGGCGAAATATAGACGACAAAAGTCTATCAGTGCCGTATAAAGTCGCCCTCTAGAAAGTGCTTCGACGGAGGTGCAAACAAACTCTTGTAAAACATTTGTGTACCCGTGGAGTAAGGTACCCGTGATTTCCTACTAATTTAGGTCCTATTCGAAATTTGTAGTGTTCAAATTGGTTGCGTAAAGTATGTATAAATGGTGTACGTGATATTCGGGCGATATTCAATCTTAGAGTTGCAGTAATTGGAGAAAAGTCAAACCAAAATCGTTTGAATTGATCGTGGTTTAGTTGAGCATTTTTGTAAAGAATAACAACCTGTATGGAATACAAAGCAAAAAGCATTAGAATGTCATGTATGAGTATATTTTGTACTGAGTTAACATCAGAAACGGTATATTTACCCTAATCCATTTTGTTTGAGTTCCTGGGGGCCTACTCCCACCTTTTGCAAAACTATCATAAATCAGGAGCTTTATGTATATGTATGTATATAATATATAATATGTATTAATATTTTGTAATAAGCTTAGAATAGTCATACTTACTTTCATACTCCCACTGACACACAACGGTCGAACATATTAATTCAGTACTATTTATGGCGTGTTCCTTTTTCAGCCAAATCGATCCTAATGGTGCGTTCCAGGATCAATACCTATAATGCCCATCCCGGACAGAGCACTAACGCAGTTACAAGGTACGCGAACTGAGTGCAATATTTGATAATACGTCATCAAAACGTCTATCGTAATTCATTGTTTTAAGCTTGCTATATTGACGTGGTGGTACCAAATTGAGTGGTAAGGTTTAAATATGACTACTTTAAGAGGTGGGTGTAGACCCCTGATACTTTGGCACTGTTGCAAGCGCCATGATAACGAGTAAACTGTAGTCTATGCGGGTGGGCGTTTTATGCGCTTGCAACAGTGCCGAAATATCGGGAACTCAAAAAAAAATGGATCACACGGTAAATATCCCGTTTCTGATGTTAACTCTTGCAAAAGTGACCGTGATAGTTTAAAAACTTATATTTTGTAAATTTAAGTAGGCTGACAAAAAATGTAATAATTTTTTTTAACGGTAAATCTGTTACTACAAATGTAAAAGAACTTGCCTATATTATTATTAATATCTAGGTTCTTGGTTAACCAGGTGAGGGAAAATTAATAATCCGTTGTTTTCGTATCGATTTCAATTTTGTCTTTGCTCTTCAGTAACATTTGTAATTAAGTTATATATTTTGATAATCAATATAACACTTCTGACATCATCCGACATCCTTCCTGTGTTGTGATTTGAGAAGGGAGTGAACGCCACGACACATCGAAGTGAATTTTGTTTATAAATGGAAACAATGGAAGGAGTCAATAGGTGTTAATCGATGTAGGAAAAAAGATGGAATTATTCTGAGCACTTGCAAACGACGATTACGTATCGGAAGTGTGATGCTAAATCGAACTCAAACGTCAACTCACAAAGTCGACTTTTGATCGCACACTCAGAAGTATTGCAAGATTAAAAAGGCCATAAATGACACAGTTTTGTTAAAGTCATCAGGCTCGCGTTTTGGATTATAATTGGTAAACGTTTAGTTCTTTTTAAACTAAATGAATGTTTATTTGGCACTGTCAGGTCTATTCGTGTACTAAATCATAAAATATATCAAATACATGTAATATATTTTGACTAATTTCCAATTTTCGGCCAAATTGTATCGACTGAGGTCACGACTAGACTCCAAAAGTTTAATCAAAATATTTTGTTTCAATATTCGTTGACGAGTATACTCGGCAGTGCCAAACAAATTTACTGTATTGTTTAAAAAAAACTTCCATATTTTTCTCCTTCACCGATGTAGTGATGGTTCAATTGGAGGAATTGAGCTAAAAAAGTTAAAAAAAAGGTATTTTGTAAATCCGATAGAATTTTTTAATTTATGATTATAAGTATTTTCTCTGCAATTACTGCAACATATTGCCACAATCGCCAATGAAACGTATGAGAAATACATTAGAAATGAACTTGTAAAATTTTAAGTGATAAAAGCACATATATGCTAATATAATAAGACGAAATGTGAAATGGGTGTGAGTATGCGAAAGAAACGCAATTATTTTTAACTTAATTATAACTTCAGTGCATTGAACTGAAGGATTGTGGTCTGCATAATAATATCCTATATGAGTCAAGCAGCTGGTACTTCCACTCACGGGAGTGTAATTATCCTTAACTTATCACTGTATAATGAAATTAAACATTTTTATAAAGAAACAATACACGACACAACCTCAAGATATAAAAAGGCCATGAATATATTTTAAAATTTATCAATTTAATCAAAGATGTATAAAAAATGACGAAAATAACTGACGATTGAAGAACGATTGAATCGTCCTAAAGAAAAATTAATTACGTTTAAAACTCTGTTTTAAAAACTCGTCTATCGTTAAGCCAATACAGACTCTATTGTGTTTGCAAGGTTTTGTATGGTTCGATTGTTTTCCTATAACATTCGTCCTTTTGGGATCTACTTTTCGCCATTCACTATATTTAAACCAGATAACAAAGCCCTTATAGGGATAGGATAAACTTTCTATATAAGCATATAATTAAATACCCACTTGATGTTCAAGAAACCCTGGAGTAGTCGGTCACGCAGATGCTAGCAAATAAAAACACAAAGCCTTTGGTTTTGATAGAGAGATATAGTAGGATTCTAACTTTATGACGTGTGTGTTAATTTAGGCGCAAGAAACACGATATCAAGCGAAAAGCGTCGTAGGAGAGATCTGAAGCATATTATAGCAATGCTCTCAGACCGTTTCACAGATGCCAATAAGTTTGCATCTTATTAAGTTTCTTAGTACGTGTTACGCAGACAGCACAAGATACCTGCAGGGCTATGTTATGTATCTCAGTTTTGACGGTACGCAAATATGTTAGTAAGTTGATGACTGGAGTTGTCAAGCTGACAGCTGGCATGGAGCTGATAAAGTTGACATAAAGCTGCCATTTTCACGATTTTAATCATCATTTGATTGCAACTGAGATACATAATAGCCATTCTGGGGCGCTTGGTCTCAAGGCAATAAGCTATTCTATCACACACCAAAACGCAATACAACCAGCGGCCTTATTGTCTACCTTTACGGAGAGTGGGAATGGACATCATTTTGACATTTCCCGTTCTGGGCCGAAACCCTCTAAGTCCATCCCTCCAGGCTGGAACCATCAATGGGAACGAGGAGATATTTAATTCCCAGTCAAATTAGACAATAAGGCGGCAGGGTCTTGTTGTTAAGTCACAGTTTTATTCATCATTTTAGTGTTTAATACAAACGAAATAAACAAAACGCAGGGCCGTTTTATAATATACTCATAAGTTTCGGATATGTTGTGACAGATAGTTTAATACTGCTTTAAAGATATATTCGGTGCTTATATAGACATATTAGAATATTTAGTTTAACAGGCAGCCTATAATTGTCCCATATAAGTTGTAAGCACAAACATAAGTAAGCCAATAAAGCAAAAATTCTACAAAAATCTAAATCAGTGGCGTTCTTTAAGAATTTTCGACTTTAGTGATATGGACAGTTCGACTAGTTATTTTGATAGAAATGAATGAAACAAAAAGGTTTTTTGTTGTATTATATTTAATGGCAGCTACATAGGAAATGTATGTCTTAACATAGCCTGTTACATTGATAGTAATATGATGGCTTCATTACATTTACCCCTCAGATCCGAGGGGAGTTTTACCAATATCTATATAGCAGGCGTCATGGTATCACTCAATAAATAATTTCTGAACGTGACGAAACCACGTGCGTTGTGCATCGTCTCATTTAATTGATGACATGCTCGAGAGTGTTCAAAACTGTTTTCAGTTTTAATTTTACCAAATCTATTTTTACATTTATAGCAAAACGATCATAATTATTGCAGTTCTGGTGAGGGACTGCTAAAAGCATTTCCAAAGCAATCATCTCAAAGTTTCTATATCCATTTTTGATACAAATACGTACAAATCAAAGACGTGCTTGACTCAATATATTGAGATTTGAGAGTGTATTGAATTCAATTCTAGTATTTGTTCTGGAATTGGTTCGTTGCAGATAACCCAATCAAGGTACTGAACACCTTAACGATGAATCGAGAATGAGTTTGATGCAAAACTCTAAATCAGTAGCAATACCCAAAGTTTTGTTGGAAATTAATTTGGTTCCAGCGAAAGTTCTAAAATAAATACTGAGCAAATGCCGCAATCAGAACTAAGCCCCATTCTAGCCTTTTTATTGAGAACGAATTGGATTCGAGTGATAGTTCCAAAATTGATTCGATGCAATCCTCAATATGTAGGACAAAAACCCCTCGCCTATTGTAGGTAGTTGTAGATGCTTGTAATGGCACTCAATATTGTTCATTTGTGCCTATATTACAATTAAAATGTGTGTGTGAGTCGTGCGTATTATATGTCTACATTTAATTTTTCATTTTATTTACAATTTTTAAATGTAGCCGAATACGTTGAGTCGTGAAATTTTATACTCTAGTTTGTAATCGTGAAAAGTTAACGTATTAGATTTAATAGAAATATCAATAAATTGGTAACACCAAGACGTTATTTACGTAGGTCTTGTATATATGAATAAAATACATATAGCATTTTGTGTGTGTCTTTGTTATTTTTGTACAGGTTTGGAGATATTGAATAACAGACTTATATGGCTTTGTATATACGCTTCAGTGGGAAGTGATTGAAGGTTTTTTTTCGAAGTGGTATTTCGGTTTTGAAAAGTGGGACAATGAGAGAAAAGTCAAAATGTTTGAGTACGTATATTATTTTTTAAGCTTCATGCATAATGTTGTGTAGTTTAGTTTAGATTAGGGCTTTGGATCAATCCCAAAACTAGTAAAACAGAGACATGAGAAATATTTTGCATTTAAGGATACCAATTTTGAAATATATATTTGATTGGTAGGTATTGGGGTATATGGGCGATTGGGGTATGATTGTGGTCAACGTTATATTACCATGGCAATTGTGTTGACGTGTGTGGACACATTCCTGTCCTAGTAAAAACGTATGAGGCCTTTCGATACATATAGGGTATCAGTTTATCGTCTATTTTTCTTTCTAGCTCTATTTATCGAATTTGAACTGTTTAACTGATTCGGCAGTACTGTTTACAGATTGATATTGTTTCTGTAACAGATCTCAATACAAACTTAGTTCTATCCTAGTTTTAATATCAATTTATTACACCCAATGAAATATAACAAGCAACAACATTTGTTCAATGTCCTGTTACATTTAATTAATTGAAGAGTTCGGCCTCGAAAAGTCCAAAATATTCGCTCAAAAGGTCTAACTAGATTTATGGGAAGTAATAAATATATTCCTATACGCAATTTGAAATACAGTAGAACTCCAATTATCCGAATTAATGGGGACCGGGACCCATTCGGATAATCAAATATTCGGATAATCGGATTTTTAAAAAAAAAATTGCCATTGGAGAGAATAAAAGCTACGTTTTGATATTGCACTATTTTTTTATTGAATTAAATGAAAGAAACATGAAATTTTCACATGTTTTAAGTTGGGAAGTCAGTGTAGGCACAACGGCAAGTTAAGACAAGTCAAGTCAAGACTTGACGCGCAAACACTGGCTTCGCGGGGGGAAGAATAATAGCGCACTTGGACTTTTTTTGGACAATTTTTTGTGATTCGGATAATCGGCGATTCGGATAGTCGGAGTTCGGATAATTGGAGTTCTACTGTAGTACAGTCCTTACAAAAGCTTTAAGTTAACTTAAAAGAAGACAATATTTAAAGGGTCCTGGCAAAACAGGTACTCTTCTATCAAATGGTATCCACCTACATCTATAGGTCTATTATTGAATTGGTTTTGTTCTTTATAATTATTGTAAAAATGTTGACCTATATATATATAATATATATTTATTTAATATCAAAACCGATTTAGCTGACGATCGAGCTAGGTTTTGAGCTTTTCTATGCCCATCCTCAATGAGTATACGCTGCAAGATTGAAAATGACTTATATTCATTTTCGATGGCTTCTATTACTTTTGATATTCATTCACTTTCTCTTTTATCGAGTGATCGAACAATCAATACCTTTTCAAACCAAAAGTTTTTAAACCTTTAAATTTTACCGTGGTGGTCGTTGATATTCATTCACTTTCTCTTTCATCGAGTGATCGAACAATCAATACCTTTTAAAACCAAAAGTTTTTAAACCTTTAAATTTTACCGTGGTGATCGTTGATATTCATTCACTTTCTCTTTCATCGAGTGATCGAACAATCAATACCTTTTCAAACCAAAAGTTTTTAAACCTTTAAATTTTACCGTGGTGGTCGTTGATATTCATTCACTTTCTCTTTCATCGAGTGATCGAACAATCAATACCTTTTAAAACCAAAAGTTTTTAAACCTTTAAATTTTACCGTGGTGGTCGTTGATATTCATTCACTTTCTCTTTCATCGAGTGATCGAACAATCAATACCTTTTAAAACCAAAAGTTTTTAAACCTTTAAATTTTACCGTGGTGATCGTTGATATTCATTCACTTTCTCTTTCATCGAGTGATCGAACAATCAATACCTTTTCAAACCAAAAGTTTTTAAACCTTTAAATTTTACCGTGGTGGTCGTTGATATTCATTCACTTTCTCTTTCATCGAGTGATCGAACAATCAATACCTTTTAAAACCAAAAGTTTTTAAACCTTTAAATTTTACCGTGGTGGTCGTTGATATTCATTCACTTTCTCTTTCATCGAGTGATCGAACAATCAATACCTTTTAAAACCAAAAGTTTTTAAACCTTTAAATTTTACCGTGGTGGTCGTTGATATTCATTCACCTTCTCTTTCATCGAGTGATCGAACAATCAATACCTTTTAAAACCAAAAGTTTTTAAACCTTTAAATTTTACCGTGGTGGTCGTTGATATTCATTCACTTTCTCTTTCATCGAGTGATCGAACAATCAATACCTTTTAAAACCAAAAGTTTTTAAACCTTTAAATTTTACCGTGGTGATCGAGTGAATTATGTCTCTAAAAGGAATCATTGGGATTGGTCCTTAGTACCTTAGTAAATTAGAATATTATACATACGGATAGTATGTTGCAAGTTTGCCTTCCCGCCTGTAAAAGGAGGCCGGTTCTAAATCATGGCTTTTATAATAAATAATATACATGGACTCAAAAGAAATCATTAATTTAAATAAATTATTATTATTTATATATACTATAATGAGTTTAATTGGCGTTACTCTGGCATTTATTTATTTTTCGATATGTCTACACGAATTTATTAGTTTTATATACATAAAGAATTAAACCGCTATGCTTTTGTACTACCAGTGGGTTTATAATGGGGTTTTACTTTGTTCAGTTTATTTATTTTGAAAATCTCGTCTCGGATCAATTAGCTGCACTTTCATATTATTTATTATGTATATGTATTTTTGACAGGAATAATATTCAAAATGGGTTGTGGCATTGTTTGGAATTTGCATATATTGACGGTTTATAGATAGAAAAATATGTACTGGTCTTTATTGAAATACCCAACTAGATATTGTTAGTTGTTATACATTATTGTTTAGTTAAAAGGATCAACAACTGTAACTATTTCAATGATATTTGAAAGCAAAAACTACAGTCACTGTAATTTATTTTTGTGATATATGACAAAAAATACAGTCTTATAAATTTGACGTAGTTTTCGAGTCTCTGATTGATGCTAAACATTACCTGAATCCATTCTTGCTCCTTGTCATATTTTCGCAAATTGTGTGTGCTACGGTATCGGCTCTATTAGCTCACCGTGGCGCGGGACGCCATGAAGACGCCATACGATAGGTAGCGCGTATGGTTTCGACCATAGATCTACCGTCGAATGCTATGACAAAGTACTGATCGCAAATAAATTGAAATGAGACGTTGGCAATCAAATAGCAATATTAAACATTAAATTGCAATACGGTGTCGCCTTTATAACTAGTAAATATATTATATTGTAGGTATACATATAGATGCATTTTGCTATGTTATTTTTCATGTTTTACCAATATACTGGAATCTCGTGTTGTAAGAAAATGGAAAAGCGTACTTTGAACTGTGCTGGAATTGATTTCAATGACATTCATACTGTATTTTAAGACAGTTACGTATTTCAGTTACAATCTAGTGCTGACTGAATTGCGACATGGCAGTTTTGACAACTCCAGTAAGCAGCAATGTTAGGAAGTTACGGACTGTAGCTGGCAAAAGTGACATAAAGCCGCCATTTTGTTAAAATTACAATCAACTTTTGATTGCAACTGAGATACGGAGTTGGGCTGCTGTTCCCGTATTCAACCTAAGAATGCTAACAAAACCGACCTGTCGAATTGTGCTGATTCGTTCAGGAAAACCTTGGGCAGCTTTTGGAAAATACAATTTATAATACTTCTATCTTGTAATATTTCCGCCAGTTTTTTGTAAACTTTCTTTAAAGTGCGTTTATCTAATTGACAACATAAAATATTATTTATTTACATGTTTTCAGCATACAACTGTAACAAAATGGACATTCCACGACTTGTCCTGTGTCATGCTAAAGCTATACTCATAATGAAGAACTAAATGTTTATTTATTCATTTATTTTAGTTAAGTATTGTATTTTTGGAGAGTGTAAACGGTACCTAATGTGGTATGGGGTAAGGTCTATGCACTGGGTTTGATTGTTTTATCATCGAAAAATTCTCTAAATTTATTTTAAATTTACCTGATAATATTCTTATTGACGACGGCTAGTAAAACACTCATGCACCACAGTTGACTAAGTATTACATATTTTATTTCATAGATATCCCAACAGAACTAACTGAAACCTATAATTGCAGTACACAAAAACTAATTCAAATGGAAAATTCAATAACAGGAAAACAAAACATTAAATTAGAGATTTATTGTGAATAATATTTTCTAAGCAAACATTCGTTTATTCTTTTTTCTATCATCCTCATTCATTCCGAACTGGTTTTCAGACGGGTATACTGGTTGTATAACCAAAAGTCAATAAGCCAATAGAAACGACACGACACATAATAAATAATAGTAATATCTCGCCTTTAGCTCCTAATAGGCATACGCGAAATCTATACCATTAGGAAAGTAATACCACTATAATCAGGAAAATATTCCACGGAAATTATATCAATTCCACGTTTTTTTATAGAAGTAACTTGCCGTCTAAAGTAAATGTTAGTCTTCACATTTACTTTAGACGGCAAGTTACTGACCGAGTGTGAGTGACATCTCTGAAACTGATGGTTAACTCAAGGCTATTTTTTTTAAATCTTATAAAATAACCCTTATGCATAGACTTTATCCTTTTATAAATGTAAGTGAACGAAGAATCACAATAATTAATTATTATATCATTTACTAAAAAAGTATATTAAAATTGTACATACTAGAGTTAGAGTAGTTTCTAAGATTTATTATTATTTTAAGATAGACATTTGTATTGTAAGATATATTTAGATGTGTTTTCTTTTTACCATACATAGTGCGCGATTTTGGTAAATAAGCATTTTATATATCATTTATGAAAATTACTACTGCATAATTATTTTTTAGAAGAAAAAATTTAGAACGTTTTTTGCTAGCTGTACTTGTGTTAGTAAAGACAGCGATGTTATGAGGGAGATAGTATTTGTACTACTAAATTAAAATTGTGTATATAATCCCGTGGCCTGCTGTTCTAAGAATTTCTTTGTTTAACCCGCGCGTGGAACCTCACAAAGGAATTTCTATAAACGGAAATTAATGCCCGTTTTCACCACTATATTGTACACATGTAACTTGGCTTAGGTGTTACCTTAAATGTTGGTGAAAACGGGCCTTATTGGTCGTTAGTTTTACTGTGATTTGGCTCTATTGGCATTGATGTTTATTTATAAATAGATATTTAGTGTAGTAAAATACATGTTTTTTCAATACAATGATTTTAAGACAAAAACATTTTTAGCGAATTTCAAAATTTGTTCTATACGTTATAATAATATGCTTATTAACATAATCGCGCTAAATATTAGTCAACTATATATTGAAACATGTAATATTTAGAGTTAGTGAACATGCTTTTCGCCGATATTGATTTCTATTTGAAAAGAAATATAACATTATTTTCCTTGCCAATAAATGAGGCATAAATAGAAATTCTGCTCGTATTTTATTGGAACTCCTGTCTGATCTATTGTATAGTGTAGCTTCACTGTTGGTAACTATTACAGGGGGAGGGGGTATTATGGTAGTAGGCCTCTTGTGCAAGAGGCCGTCTTGGTGGGTACCACCGCAGTGCCAGATATTCTGCCGCGAAGCAATATAGCTCAAGCATTACTGTGTTTGGGAAGCTTCATTCCATCTTCTTCCTCAATACCTCAGAGCCTGGAAACCAAGGTTTTCTACCAGTGTGTGTTGCCAGTGATGATTTATGGCACTGAGACGTTGTCCAATACTACGCAGTCACTCAACGAGCAATGGAGAGGGCTATGCCTGGGGTTTCCCTGCGTGATAAGATCCGAAATACAATTTACTGCTATGTCATAAAATGGTTCCCAACTCAGCATAATGCTGGTTTAAACCAGCGCTGGTCTTCCGTTGGAGCCAGTCTGTGACGTCACGGTGGATTTATACTGCAACAGCTTAAATTATTATTAAACAAATTAACTACAACCGTATACTAGTTCTTCAATAGCTATTTGTATCGATCTACTTGTTCAATAAAAGTAACAGAATCGACACCAATAACTAGCATACAATTTTTGTTTTTTATATAAATCTTAAATTATGACTAAACATACAGACATGACATAGCAGTAAATTGTAATTCTACCTTCTTACTTTTATCAATCAATGTTATATGCTGCCGTCATAAATAAATTATATTTCATTCATTCATTCATTCAAATAAAGAGATCTGTAGGAGAACTAAGGTCACCGACGTAGCCCTCAAAATTAGTAGGTTGAAGTGGGCAGGCCACATCGCTCGCATATCTGATAACCGATGGGGAAGAAAGGTTCTCGAGTGGCGACCTCGCGCCGGAAGACGAAGTGTAGGCCCCCTCGTTCCCTCGCTACGTGGTCCGACGACCTCATCAAAACCGCGCAAAATCGCTGGATGCAGAAAGTAAGTAGTCGTTCCAAATGGCGTTTTATGGGGGACACATACGTTCAGCAGCGGACGTCTTACGGCTGATGATGAACAATGAATGATTACTGTGTTAGGGTGTGAAGGGCACGTAAGAGGTCGCGTAGTAGGCTCGACCTTCGACCTCGCCATATTTTCCCCTCTTTTAGTTTTTCTTTCATAAGTACCTTCTCACAATAATTGTGGTGCACAAAAATATAGCGTGACCAGGAGAAATAGGGGTTCATTATTATATGAATATATATATATATATATATATAATGATGTGATGAGGAAATTCAATTATCTAATTCCGACATGTTCCAAAGGCCGGACTTATTGAAAATATTTATATAAACGCAACGATACATATAATTACTTTACTATTTAACGGACTTCAAAAAAAAGGTATTTTTTGTGTTCGACTGTACACATGTATGTGACTTTATGTATGGCCACTGATTTTTGTCGTCAATAGGGTCCGATTTTCAAAATTCTTTTTATGCTGATTAATGTAGGTATGGCGCCATGTTGCTCCCATTTAAATTTCGTCATAATCGGTAGAAGAATCCTGAGTGATGCTCAAAATTATAAAATAAAACGTGTTACGTATGAAGATAATAATAAAGTTTCAGGCGTAGAGAGAGAGAGATGCACAGAATTTGTAAAATATTGCTATTTCCCTCTGACCGTCGCGTCGTTATGAAACATAGAAAGATCTATATAGATATTGTAGAAAGGCTTCCTGTGCAAGATTCCGTCTTGGTCACAACGCGAAAAGTTCTTCCTCGAAACGAAGCTGTGCTATGAAAGGGGCTTAGTATCAGTAGTCCGTAGCTCTACCATGAGTTAGCAACATAAATGTCATCTATAGTCGATACTCGATGTCGCCTACCTACATAGCGGTCCGTTTTGCGATACTTTTGCTCACAGTGCTAAGGTCTACCAAAGCCGGTCCGAGACAAATATCGCGATTTTGACAGCTCGTGGCACTGTAAGCGTGTTGATAATTCGGACCAGAGTTGTAGCAATAACGGACCATTTGCACGCGAAAAACAAATTCATAAAAATATCGTGCATAGAGTGAAGGTTAACTATGTGGTGTGTGGATTAAAAAGAAATAATGGAATGGATGGACCGACTTTTACATCAAAAACAAGGGACACCAGTAAATACATTGTAGAAATAAACAAACACCTGTCACTTTTGACAGAACGCTCACAACGATTATGGTGTAGAGCATGGTTCATGTAATCGTCAATATGGCGACAGTTAAGACGTCATCGATGACGTAGCGTGGGCCATCGTAATCACGCTCACGGTGAAAGGGACCGACTATTATCGCGCTGAAATAAATTATGGCTGATTGGGACCGCACTGCTATTTTGTGATTGGCTTACTCGCTGTCAATTTTAGTTCTACAATTGACCGCAAGGTGGCACTGTTCTTATTACGAGTATCATACATTTTACGCGGCATCGATTGGTGTCAACGTTATAAACTCATGATAGATCTACTGATGATCTAAATCGGACTACTGAGCTTTTTTGTCTGATATTAGCACAATTCGACTGTTGAGAATAAATGCGTTAGTATGAACATATTCCCTTATCTATATTTGTATGTTTGTTACTTCTTCACGGTCGAACAGCTGGACCAATTTCGTTGGATTATGAGGCGCTCGGTTTTATTAACCAGGTTACTTTTCATCGTCATCATCTATCACCATGCGTGTGTAACCGCGGGGTGCAGCTAGTGTTTAAATAACATAAACCAATTTTAAGTAACGTTTATTATAAGTTTTGATTGCTAAACTATTTATAAAGTTATTGCATTATTATAATCGACGCGTTTTCTTTGTGGCCCAGTGTAGGTTATTAGGACATATTTATTATTAGGACATACTATATCTACACTAATATTATAAAGATAAAAAAAAAATGTTTGTATTATTATAAAAACGTTTGTAACTCTGTCATTCTGTCTGTCTGTTTGGCACGGAGATAGATTATATCCCGGGGAGAGGCGCAGAATACTTTTCATCATCCACCACCACGCGGGTGAAACCGCGGGGCGCAGATATTAGTTTATTTAAAAACCTCGCAATAATTTGAAATCATGTTATTAACAAGTGGTCGATGAAGAATTGATGACTGGTTTCAGGCTGGCTCATATGGTTTCCCATTTCTAAAAATAATTATAATCACACACATTTTCCCTAATTAGTAATGAAATGAACAACACAGCGAATGACCACATAATATGTTTCACAAAATGTTTCATTTTATATGCTATTTTGTATGTTTGTAACTTAATTTTTCCTCCATTCCACATTAGGCTCGGTAGCCTCGGATCTGCGGTTATTTAGAACCCAGAAACTTGATAGCAGCGCCCCTTTCTCCAGCCTTTGAGATACATTTCATTTGTTCTTTATTATATTTTACTAGCGACTGCCCGCGACTTCGTCCGCGTAGTGAGCTCGGCCTTCGGCCTTGCCATAAACTACCCGTCTTTTCTTGGTTTCTCTTTCATAAGAACCTCCTGACAATAATTAATACAACAAAAAAGATCCGAATTAGCGAGATCGTTCCATCCGTTCTCAAGTTATAGCGTGACCAGGAGAAATAGGGGTTCATTTAAATATATTATTATATAGATTATCTAAGTTTTTCTTACAAGTCGACGGTGAGTCATGAGTCAACCAGGCTTCCGTGTGCTATTTTCATGTTACGGTCACTGTGCACTTGATTTAAAGCTCCAAGTTTGTATTTATGGGGCGAACACCGACTCGGGCAGAATTCCTCTATGACAATGGGCGTACTCATTATGACGGTGGAAATAAGACGTTGGCGGTCATGTAAAGGCAGTATATCCACCATCCCTATAGCTAGTTGATGAAACGATGTATGAAAGTGATGGTGTTTTTTATTCTTACTAGAAACGGGCAAGTTATGTGCCTTTTGTATGGGATAGGTTGAGCAGGCGGCTCACCTGATGGTAAGTGATCACCGTCGCCCACGGACATCCACAATACCAGAGGTCTCGAGGATGCGTTGCCGACCTTTGAGGAAGGAATAGGCTCTTTTCTCGAAGGCACCCAAGTCGTATCTGTTCGGAAACACCTAAGTGGCAGCTGGTTCCACATGGTTAGGGCTGCCATCGCTAAATATTATTTTGAGACCTTAAAACTATATTTAGTCATCTTTTATCATCATTTTAAATGTACCTAGCAAAACAATCATTTAGAGTTTTGGAGGGACTCCAACAGAGCTCTGTGGCATACTTTAGGAGAGGCTTATGTCCAGCAGTGGACGAATGTAGGCTGATGATGATGATGAGGATTTAATACTATTTTATTATATGCAATGGCACACTATTAAGTATTATATTGACACATACGAGTATAATGATATCAGTCAATAATATTAGTGATCAATGGGTTTCTCTTCTCTTAACGTTTTCTGTTTTCCATGAAGAGTAGACTTGTGAGGAAGATAGCAAAGAGATTTATTGTATTATTTATTATATTATATAATATCGATGTGTGATATCATGTGGAACAGAGTGACACAGGAAAGGAGAGAATGGAAAAGGTTGGAGGAGGCCTTTGCCGATTGGCAAACAGATCTAGGAAAGATAACCAAGCAACAGATATTAGCTTAAACAGTTTATTTAATTTAAGATTCCCGTGCATATTATAAGTTCAAATCCATTGTAAATAGCTAAGAGATCTGAATAAAAGGCTATATTATTATTATTATTATAAAATCGATACATAATCTTTAAGTATATCTTACATCGATGCATGACATCGTTAATTACACAAGAACGTCCCTGAATCCTACTATAGGTACTTATTAGGTCTTATATGCCTAAATTATTATGTTTCAGTTAAATTGAGATTCAGTTTGTAGGTACGACATGTGATAAGTATTTCCAAATACATTGATAGATATCTTCAGATGCCAGGCTGACTGAATTGTAAAACTATACCTATATGAAATTCAAAATGTAAAATTTGTGCACGAACCAAGCTCATAATATGGCTCGATGGAATACACAAGGTAAAACCAATACAGTTATTTACTTGAATCATTTTACCTAACTTTAGTAAATAGATAGGTTTTACTTATATGAATAATGAGGTTACGTCATCCATAAATCGGGGGAATAATCGTTGACGTCATCGGGAACCTGATTGTTTATTTAGGTAGGTTTTTCTAAGTGCTCTGAAATTATTTGTCTAGTTTCCAAAAAAGTGTGATGACCACAATCCTCAGCCATGAGTAAACGACGTAAAAGAAGATCCAAAAAAGAATAATAACATCAATATAACATGGCGAGATTGCGATGTATGTCCGTCCATCTGTTTTAGGAAATCACACAATAATATATCGCATCTTCAACTCGTTATAACGTACGGATTTGTCTACCATTTGTGTTGGAGTAACTCAAACAATCTAACAAATCTAAATGCCCCCTACATGGCTCAAACTCAGACAAAATAAAAAAGTCAAGACAGAATGTTGTGAACAGAGAAGTGAGGCCGGTTTTCTAAACTACATGTGTGTGTGCGTGACTCGGTACTGTCATGGTAATTCAAATTAAATTAAAGTTATTAAAAAATAATCAATAATTAATAAATTTACGTTAAATGATAATTAAAACTTTACGTGTTGCTTCCACGCGACGCGATAGTTCGACTGACGAGCCAAGGCGTAGTTTTGTTGTAGGTTTTGTATGTAAATATGTTTGGACACGCCGAGGCGTAGTTCACCCGGCCTCACTTCTCTGTTCACAACATTCTGTCTTGACTTTTTTATTTTGTCTGAGGGCTCAAAGAAACACTCGAACTTGAGATGATGTAGGTATACTTATATACATTACTCACGATGTTGAGGTATTTAAACTGGCATCAAACAAGTACGATTTGAAAAATTTGATACCGACTTCCATTATATTCAGTTATTGGAGTGTAACTCAAAAACTACTGGACCGAATTTGATGAAATTTAAAAGGGACCACACGGGATGCACCAGCTTTCAAACAAAAAAAAGACAAAGATTTTTGCATAAAAAAATACAGTCGAATTGGGTACCTCCTCCTTTTTCGAAGTCGGTAGACAAGAGGGACGTTCACTCATCAATTAAGTTTTAATACTTACTTTTAATAATTGTTTATTTTATAAAAAAATGCGAAAGTAATATGGCTGATCGTCACGCACGCTGCTGATTGACCGTCAAACGGATGGTAGGTAGCCAATAGTTTGGTCCACTGCTTAGAGAGTCAGTTTTTCCGTGGTTCGGTTCGTGAGAAATAAACCATGCCTCTGGATTAGCCAGATATAATTAATGGCGCACAAATCAGCCTTCACTGCATAATCACGGAAATGGCAAATTGTTTACCTGATAGCGCAACACCTTGATTCTATACAGTGCAAACCGAAACATGGTTATACTGGCTAAACTCTCACTGTTTACACACTCATACCCCTGTCAGCCTAGGACGAAAATTTGCGTAAGTGTATCGTAATCATATCGTTCATTTTTATAATGAAAGTTAACGTGGTTTGTAAACATTTTAATGTGAAAAACGGGTATCACTCACGTAAATAGATCATGTAAATAGATCTTTCCAAGTATAGTTTCAACCACATCCGGTGGTCGCCGGGCAACGAAAAGGCAGATCAACTTGCCAAAGATGCTGTTGAGGATGGGGAACTGTTCTTTTGTGTGCGTTTTTTCACTGATCTTTTATTTTTAGTGCGGGAAAAATGTATTGAAACATGGAAAGAGTATTTCGATGAGAGATCATTGACAAAGGGCATTTGGTACAGGACTATCCAACCCTGTTTAACGTGCTCGCCGTGGTTCTCCTACACGGAAATCCCTAGATCTGAGATTGTCACTGCATTGAGACTTCGATCCGGGCACATTCCACTAAATAGATTTGCATATTTAATGAAGAAGTCCGATTCACCAAATTGTGCCGAGTGTGGAGTAGTTGAGGATGTTTACCATGTATTGGTGGAATGTGTCCGGAACGAAGTCGAGAGAAGAGCGTTACTGATGGCTACCAATATCGATGTCAAAGAGCTGGGTATTTGTAATAGCATTCTCGCATTCCCTCTATCAGCGGCTGCGAGAAGGCTATACAAACTTGTTAACATAGCCATAAAACGGCGTAGTTAATGTATATCGATTGTATACTATGGGAGTGGCATGATCATGTCTGATCAAACTCCTTTTAAATAAATAAAGATTAAAAAAAAAAAACCGGTGGTCTTCCTCAAGGAGAGTGCAGAACGCTCGCGGTTGCGTCTCGCCTGGCGGATGTAGTTGGAATTATAGTTGGAAAGATGGCGAGTGATTACTGTTTTTCATATTAGTTATATCATATTATAATACAAACTATAAGTTATTTGTGGGCCTAGCACGAATAACTGCGTTAGTGTAACGTAATGTGTCGTTCACGTTAAACTGTACAAACTAACATTTATCTACGACAACTGTGACACAGATAACTCACAGTTTGTGTGCCGAAGCGTGACATGTTGACGCGTGCGATACAAATACTTTTTCGCAAATTGTTTGTGTTACGGCTTCTGTGCTACAGTTGTGTTAGATAAACGATAGTTTGTACTGTGTACGTCTACGATACGATCACGTTAGATTTACACAAATTTTCATGCTAGGCCCTAGGATGCCGTGTCGCGGGTGCACACACTCATCCAAGACAAGAGAAGAATCATTGCTACTCATCATAAAAATATTTGACCAGGGGGCTACTCCCACCTTTTACGAAACTATCATAAATCAGGAGCGTTTTGTAATAAGATTAGAATAATCATACTTACTATCGTACTCCCACCGACACAAAACGGTCAACCAAATTTAATGGTAAGCAATATAAGTGGTATGCAATATGACTAAGTACTTTAAGAGATGAGAGTACGTATATATAAAACTTTGACATTGGAACAATGAAACGTGTCAAAAGTCAAGTCAAAGTACGCGAATTGAGTGAACTAACTTTGAACTGGCCATCAAAATGTCTATCGCAATCCATTATTATTTTAAGCTTGCTATATTGACGTGGTGGTACCAAATTTAATGGTAAGGTTAAAACATGATTACTTTAAGAGGCGAGAGTAACAGAACAGGAATCGAACCTTCTACCCCTAGTATCAACTATTAGGCGAACAGGGTCGTCGGTAAGTATCATATGTGCTTCCGCGGGATATAATCGATAACCTCACATTAATTATTAATATATTATTACACAAACAGATACTACAATTTTATTTATCTGTATCACGGTTCCCAGATCCGTAGATAGAACATCTATACAGAGTTAGGGACAGACAGAGCGCCAAATTTCAATTAATATGATTTCTTCTTCTTCTTCTTATGTGGCTTTTTAACGTGGAAAGACGTTACTCTGCCAGTGTCATGTTTTGGCGGATATTTTGCCCTTGTACTCCCCCAACCCTGAAGGAGTGACCATTGTACGGTACGGAATCAAATGAAAGTAATATGAATATCAAAAGTATTAAAAACTGGTTTCGCTTTTACAAACGTATATTATTGGTTTTAATAAAATTACATAACATATAAATAAATGGTGTGAAAACAATCGATAAAAGAGAGTTAATATCAGTAGGTCTAGCGATATCAGAATTAAGTTTATCATACAAAGAAGAATTTAACTTAGGACATGAAAAGAAAATGTGATTTAAAGTACCGTCATCTAGTCCACACTCACAAAGCGAATGATCCCTGACCCTGATTTTAGCAAGAAACACGGGAGAACAAACGTGACCTAAGCGCAAACGAATTACGGTGGAAGTGACCCATTTCTCAGCATTTTTAAACTTAAAAAACCAAGGTTTTGAAGGTATGGTAGGATGAATTAAGCCAAAATGATTAATATGATTTAAAAAAAAGGCTCTATTCCATCTTTAAGTAGTCTGATGTAGGCACAGACCATATAACCACTATATGGTCTGTGGATGTAGGTGTCTGGGACTATACTGATAGGATGTACTCGCATGTAGGCAAGCACGCTCATCTATAATACGTAGCGCTTTTCTTAGCTTCTTTTCAGGAACAATATCTGCTTGCAGAGCAAGTATCAGCCACTGAGTTCACCCACCTCCTTCCTATTACGTACCTATTGTACTTATTATATACGGTATTGCTCTTTCTTGAGTTTTTCCGAAAATTTGTTTTAGATATGGTATGTATATTATGTCATATGGGTATATTACGGCCTAAATAGAAATACGAATAACTATAATTAGAGGCTTGTAATTGTGTTGTTCCAATTATGGATAATCTGGCACGATTCCAAACTACGCTCACATCATTTTCAGCGTTTGACATGAACAGAGTGCTTACGGCGACAGGCTTTATAGGTCAAGTCAGGTTTTTGAACCCTAGCGTGCTAGTTGCGGTTTACGTAACTGCCAATCTCCTGAACTTACTTACGTAACTGGAGCATTTCGGGGAAGTAATGCTTAATTGTATGAATCTTTTGAAAAATATCTATGTATTTTCCGTGAAAATCTTTTACTGGAGATTAATCGCCGCGAGTTTTTGAACGGTTGCTGAGGGTAATGAATCTAACTGAAATGTTTATTTTTTATTTTTTGGGGTTTTAATTCAAGATGGTTGTCAGTCACGTGGCGACCAAATCGCAAAAGTGCATGGAATCCTGAAGCACCTGTGCCCTTTGCGATGTTACCAGTTACCTACTGCTGATTTCTGCTCCATTGCGTTTCTTGTCCTGCGCGTCTGTTCGCTCGGCCAATGGCGACGCCCGGCTCATGACACACCTCCGCGACGTTCAACCGGATTTTAAAATTGGATCGGCTGCGTGCGCATTTTGCTCGGTATTGAACGGACGTCAGTGTCAGTTGTCAGCCGGCAGCGGCGGGCGCGTGTTGTGTGTGTGAATATTCCGCCGAGCTCCAACCATGGCTCTGCTCAGGCGGCTGGCCGTAAACGCGCCCCGGGGCGTGCGATCGCTCTCCACCGGATCACCAGCGAACCGTGACGATCTAGACCTCACTTTCAGCAACCCGAAGGATGCCTTCAAAAGCAAGAAGACGAGTGAACTGGTGCGGGCCTACTTCGTCTACCAGATATGCTCCGTCAACTGGCTCGTGGAGAACAACGACATGGTAAGTGAACACAGCTGATCTTACGTAAGAGCATCGGCAGGTCTAAGGCATAACAATGTTTACACGCCGTCTACCGTTCAGAAATAGCTCTAAAAAGTACGTTTTGTGTCGTTCGCGACTTAGATTATGTCGGTAGGCGATTGAAGAGCCGGTTTCGCGTTGTAATTTTTCCTTTTTCATTAGGAAAGTTGGCTCGTGCGATCGATATGGGGGGTTCGATCGAGGGGAGGCGGTTACCTAATAGGATGCGGACATGAATGGAATGGGTTCTGTTCGGTTGTCAGGCGCATGCGTGGGTTAAGAGGGTGCTGCCGGGGTAGCAACCAGACGCTGCCGAGACGTAACACCTGCACCGTGAATTTTGTATGAGTTTTGTATTGGAAATAACTAATGTTAGGCATTCTACCTATGTCTGCTTCGTTTCATTGCATGTAAGAATGTACCTACCTCGTTTCGACTACAAATCAGCCGGCGCTGCGCGCGACGGTTGTGCTCGTGGTTCGTGGTATCGCCACATCGTGGACACTCACGTGTGTGTGCTGTGCTTATGTTGGGTTGCTTAGCCGGCGTAATCGCAGACGCGTGCACTTATTCGCATGTGCCGTGGATGCGAGACTAATAGGAATTGTTGTGATTACAGTTCACGGCCTTCGTAGGTTCAATACACCATTTTGCACGGCTATTCGTTACGGTTTTATGATATGGTCATCCGGGGATCTCGCATTTGTTCAGTCAGTATTGCAAGACTCTCTTAAACCTGACTCTTTAGGTGTTCATTTTATAAATTTGTTAAGTTTTCTAAGTCGTTTAGGTGCTTTAGGGACTAACGAAAGTTCTTACATAAAAGCATATTAATAAGTGTGCTGAAAATAAGTAAAAACACTAACGGCCGGTGCCAATAATCTATCTATCGCCGGTTTACCTTACTAGAGATAGATATTTGACACTATTTGTATGGACGTTATGTCAACATTTCTATCGGTAGTAAGGAAAACTGTCGATAGATAGATTATTGGGATCCCCATTAGACAGATAGAGAGATATATGTATACACATAGGTCTGTATATATACCTACCTATATTATCTGCGTTTTTTGCTCATTTTAACCTGTAAGTATACCTATCTACGCAATAGTATTTATTTTATGCATGCAAGATTGTCTACGAAATCTAAAGTAGGTAAGTACCTAAGTACTTACAAACTTTGTCTAGTGGTAAGAAACAAGTAATAAACCTAATTCCTACAGTTTCAATGTACCTAACTGAAAAACAAAACTTGCCAAGATCATGTCGGGCAAACTTCGTAGTGTAGGACTCCGTAGCATTATAGCATTTAAATTAGTTCTCTGACCTCAAAAATAAAATAAACTCATTGTGCATGAAATAATTTAAGGTTGTTCAGACTTGAAGATTATTGAGTAACTAAGTAGACGATACACCTGTGGGCCTAGCATGAATAACTGCGAAGTGTAACGTAACCTGTCGATCACGTAAAGCAGTAAACTGTCATGTATCTAGGGCAACTGTGACACAGATAACTCGTAGTTTGTACGCCGAAACATGACGCTTTGACGCTTAAATTTATTAATAATTAAATTAAGTATATTTTTTCAGCACGCTATTGATCTTTATCATCTCATTCAACAGCAGCGAATACCTACAATTTTAGAACAAAATTGATCATACATATTGATACATTTTAAACATTATCTTCATGTACGTTAGTACAAGTAAGGATATGTAATTCAAAACGTGTAGCGTGTTATCGCAAGAATTTAGTATTCTCGACGATTCCGCGCGACTTCCGGCGGCAAAATATCAGTTTGTTTTTGTAATTTGCACATGTTTTAGGTAGACAATGTTCAAATCTAATGCAATAAAAACTCGCGTCACCCTCTTCAGCAGCAATATGAGTAGACATTGGTAATGCTCCAATACCACCAGCAACATATGATGCTGTCCATTAACGTAGATAACCGTCTTTTGATTCGATATTGGGAAATGTTGAATCAAAACTTTGAGCAAAAGTTTTGGTCGAAGTATTGATTCTAAACAAATCAAAAGGTAGTTTTGTTACTTGAATTAAACGTTGAATTAAACATATACTTACTCCTTAAAAATGTCGATTTTATAAATCTACCTAATAAAGAAAAACCACCAATACATTGAATATTGGGAACCTATCTATGTCGTAAGGCTTCATACCCACCCACCAGATATGCGAGGAAACTGATCGCAAGAAGATGCGTAGCGAAGCTGTGTAGCTGAGTAAAGCGAGGATACGCAGTATGTTATATTACATATATATGTTACTAGCGACTGCCCGCGACTTCGCGTAGTAGGCTCGACCTTCGACCTCACCATAACCTCGTATCTTTTCTTGGTTTTTCTTTCATAAGAACCTTCGTACAATAATATAACAAAGAATTGGCGAAATTGTTCCATCCGTTCACGCGTGATGCGATGACCAAGGGAAATAAGAGATTCATGTTTATGTATATATAGGTATATAGATATACTACGTAGTATACAATACGTACTGCTTTTTTTATATGTCGACGGGGTGCGGTGTGGTGAGGTGATCGGAGAATACCATATTATTAATATACGAGCTGCTCTCCGCGTTTTCACCCGCGCGGTGAAGGGTGATGATGAATCTTATAAAGCCTGTTACTCAGGCTGAATGTAGCTATCCAATGGTGAAAGAATTTTTGAAATCGGTCCAGTACTTTTTGAGCCAATTCGTTACAAACATACTAACATACAAATCATTCCTATTTATAATATTATATAGTACGAGTAATATAGCTTATATTACTATTCTGGTTTTATAGACTGGTATTTCTGGCTTGCTAAACCACAAACTTTCCTCATTCATGTCCTTTGTAAACTCGCTTATTCGTGTACAAATATCACATTTACCTATCCTTTTCCCATAGGTCCAACTGCGCTGGTTGAAGTTAGGGAAAAGACGTGGATTTATATCTCGCGCATCGCTCCGTTTCCTCACATATTATCTCTGGTGGACGCAGCCTTACTATCAAACACGTACTTATGTATTGGTGTACTTAATCTGAAATCTTCGCAGATATGATAGGCCTCTACCATCCATAGGTAATCCACACATTGACCAAACGTCTGGTGACGTCATCACATTACTAGCACCTATATATGGATAGTAAAATATTTGATTTGTTGTGAACACTGTGCTACGATACCACATAATATTTGTTCAAATGGGATTATTCTACGGTTTTGTCATATTAGTAGGTTATTGATCATCGTGAACATAATAACGTACGAAATACTCAGTTCGAATAAGTTATTGAATGTAAATATATCTATATATAAAATAATGAAACCCTATTTCTCCAGTAGGTCTACTATGAGTTTACAACATTGAAACTAATCGATGCTCGATATCGACTGCCGCGAAAAAAATTATGAATAAAAGAACAGTGCCACCTTGCGGTCAACTGTAGAACTAAAATTGACAGCGAGTACGCACAAGTAGGTAGGCGAGATCGAGTATCGGCTATAGATGACATATATGTTGCCAACTCATGGTAGAGCTACTGGTCATGCTATATTTTGAGAACGGCTGAAACAATCTCGTTAATTCTTTTTTGTTGTGTTAATTATTGTCAGGAGAGATGGTTCTTAAGAAAGAAAAACCAAAAAATGATGGTAGGTTATGGCGAGGCCGAAAACCGACTATGCGAACGAAGTCGCGGGCAGTCGCTAGTATAATGTAACCTTTTCGCCGTGGGTATAAAGTATAAAATATCATAGGTACTATAGTTGTAATATCGTACTGTCACAGCATAAAAATCGAAGACAGTGGTAGGTAGGTACTATAGTTGTTTTTGTTTATTTTATGCGATAGGTTGGCAAACGAGCAAGCGGCTCACCTTTTGGTAAGTGATGCCGTCGCGCACGGACACCCGCAATACCAGAGGTCTCGAGGATGCGTTGCCTACCTTTGAGGAAGGATGATAGGAAGGAAGAGATAGAAGGGGTGAGGGTGGACGGGGAGGGGGAAGGAGAGGGAGAACGAGGAAGGGGGGAATTGGGCCTCCGGAACTTCCCACAAACCGACGAAACGCAATAGCAAGCTATGTAACTTCACGTCGGTGTTATGTGGGAGTGTGGTACTTCCCCGGTCGTGCTGGCCCATTCGGCTGTGAGGTTACAGCGTGGCACCAACACAAAAGATATATTCATCATCATCATCATCTCAGCCGTAAGACGTCCACTGCTGAACATAGGCCTCCCCCATGATTTTCCAAAAGGAACGGTTGGAAGCGGCCTGCATCCAACGTCGTCCTGCGACCTTCATCAGGTCGTCTGTCCACCGTGTCGGTAGACGACCTACGCTGCGCTTGCCGGTCCGTGGTCTCCACTCCAGTACCTTTCGGCCCCATCGGCTGTCTGTTCTGCTTTCTATGTGCCCTGCCCAAAGATATATTATTGTTATATTATTTGGCAGCCTATGCATATTACATACAGGATATGCCTGGAACAATAACAACCGGTCATTGAGAGTGTTTCGTACCACCACACAATATAGAAAAACGTTCACACACTCATGCCCCCGCACTATAGGATCATAGGACCGCGGGAGGCATGATCACATAACAAACAACCAAGTACACATACATACAAATACCTACCATATATATATATAATATACGGTTCCTAAGAAGTACCTAACTACTAGCTATAGGTACCTTTTTTAGATTTTGGACTTTCCCTAAAAGCTTGCTTGGTTGGCGATGCCATTCGCATTTTCCCAAATGATCAATTAATCCTACAATACTGGTCCGAAAACAATGTATCATAAAACAACATTATTGGCGTACATTCTACACACTGCTTATACAATTACTGAAATAGTAGTCGTTTACGAGTATCCTCACTACGTAGTATGACAACTAAAATGAAACCATGCCAAAATTCCTGGCAATAATCATAAACGCGGCGTTTTCCCTTTCACAAGACCAAAGAATAGAAATAGCTCTACGCAGGAGTTAAATAATGTTTATATTATTATCATAATCTTCAAAGAAAAGTATCATCTCTGGGATGGATCCGTTAAGTACCGTATGGATGCTCTCGGTGCAACGTCGCGCTGTCCGTATTATTGGAGACACTGAAGTCACTCAACACCTAGAACAAATGCGTAGAACTATAGTTTCTCTATGCGTTTTTAACCGGTTGTTTCATGGCAAATGTTCTGAAGAGCTCTATTCCTCACCATTCCGATCCCGAACTACTCGTTCCGGCCTAGCATTGCATCCATATACTGTTCAAAAATTCTTACCACGAACCAAAAAGTTTATCAGGTTCTACCTCTTTCGTGTAAGTAAATTGTGGAATGCTCTGCCGGCGTACGTATTTCCTTGCAGCTATGACCCTGGGTCTTTCAAGCGGGGCGTGAAAAAGCATCTCTCAGGTCATTATAGGGGTGGCGATTAGTGCAGCTTACGGCTGCACTAATGGTCATCGCTTGTTCATTCCGTCTCCGCTTTCCACCAGGCTAGAGGGCCGAGTCACTTTGATGAACCATTATAAAAAAAATCAAACACTAGAGTGTTTGATTATATAACAATGATTACAACAAAATTAGTCAAAAATTTAATAAACCGACTACGGAAATAATAACCTTATTATTAAAATCATCCATTTTGATTTTTAAGCATTTAATTATTTACAGTGGCACTCTCGCCATCATGTCGAATGCAATCACATATATATCATTGATCAAAATCGGTGGATTCGTTGCGTTACGAACGGTTATAGGGACATACATATATACATATAAATCAAACACGTAATCCTCCTTTTGGGCTTCGCCGCAGTCAGGCAATTTTTTTTTACCAAAAAGTGTGAAATAGCTTGTTGAAGTCAGTACCATGATAGTTCAAAAGTACTTAACACAATATTGTGCGCATGGTATCGACTTCGACAAGTTATTTCACACTTTTTGTATTAAAGTCGGTTCCATTTTTTTGTAAAAAGTTCACTCTTTTTAATGACCTTGCTACTAACTGTACACCGTCAATGATGATATCATCAAGATGGTGAAATGTAGGCGAAACACTTTTAGTCATTGGAGTGTAACTAAAAAACTGCTTGACCGAATTTTATGAAATATAAATGGGACCACCTTGGAAGTATATTCTATCAAACAACATTCAAAATCGGTTTATAAACGACGAAGTTATCCGCAAACACACAAAAAAAATATAGGTATACATACCTAGAGACGAATCGTGAAACCTCCTTTTTGAAGTCTGTTAAAAATAGAAAGACGCCTTTATCGCAGTCTATAGAGAGGAAAGTATCAAACATCCGATAAAGCCGCTCGAGAAACTTCAGAACGCAATCTTCATCACCTTGAAGCTGATTCGAAGATTAACAGATGCCCCTCGGGTATCAGTCAGTGCCAAGGTAGCGAAATTAACGTAACTCACATTAACGACCGTAAATCCGTTGAAAGAATTTTTACAACACAACACGTAGCGCCCGTGTGTACAGCAAACATTGTAAACTAAGAATTGATGCCCGATAGAGATATGTAATTATTCTTAAGCCGAGATAAACGCACGTGTGACTGCCGTGAACACATGTTTTCTACGAATTCGACTGTATTTTTCCTTTTTTCTACCGACTTTCAAAAGGAAGAGGTACTCAATTCGACTGTTTTTTTATGTTTGTTATCTCATAACTTTCGATAGAATGAACCGATTCTCAAAACTCTTTTTTGTTTGAAATCTGGTGCTTCCCGTGTGGTCCCATTTAAATTTAAATTTCATTAAATTCGGTCCAGTAGTTTTTGGAGTTACACTCCAATAACTGAATAGAATGGGAGTCGGTGTAAAAATTTTCAAATTGTACTTGTGTTATATTTAGGTTCAGAAAAACTGTAAGTAATTTTAACCGTTTCAAGATTTCTGTACGTCTTCAATACGAACTCTACATTTACGTGATGTGTCATAAATACCGAATAAATAAGAGATAAAAAGGACTAGAAGTCAGTTGCAGTGTCATAGTATGCTACTTAGATGTTCAAAAGATGCTTGGAATACTCCACTTCTGGCAAGCTGTCTCTCTGCCACCCATAAAATGTAATATTTGTAGTACCTAAGTAGAAACATTGTAAACATCTATATAAAAAGAATGGCCCCGAGTTTCGTGCCGCTTCTTCTCGGTCGGCTCTAAAAATTTTGAAACTAGGCGGTAGAGTCTTTAAAGTACTTTATAATGTATAATTCACGTTCATAAAGGTAGCCATTGACGATACGTCCATCAATCCAAATGGAGTGGACGTCTTCCAAAATCGTTTCGTGAATGTGCTAAACGTATGCCAATTAAATGGATATCTTCCAGCTTTGGATTTCCAAACGGATTGAAATCCATGCATCCAATCCAAATGGACGTCATCCGCGGCCGACTGTCAATGTCAAAAACGAGCGCCACGCCATTTGGAAGCCGTCCGGATTGTCCGTGAATGGGCAAAACCGCGTCCATTTTTTTGTGATTTTCGTCTCAGTTTATGCTTTGTGTTGACGGCGGATACATGTGTTGTAATTATGTCTACGTCTGCCCGTGACTTTGTTTTAGAAGTAATTGAAAAATATAAATCGCACCCATGTTTATGGCAAGTGAAACATGCTGATTATCACAACAGGGAAAAGAGAAATGCAGCAATGAATGATTTGTTGGCATTGTTTAAAACAAAGGACCCTGACGCCAACTTAGATACCGTTAAAAAAAAGATAACCTCTATGAGAAATTGTTTTAAAAAGGAATTAAATAAGGTATTTATTTTATTCTGTTCATTATAGTAACCTATTTCACTTTAGTATTTATATTTACTTTCTATAGGCAGAGTAGAATAGCACCAACCCATTACAAAGACTGGGTGTCGTACAAGGCGACTGATGTCTGAGGCGGAACACCTAAAACCTCCATAGAACAGAAAACGGGCAGCAGCGTTATCTGTTTGTCTTCCTTTACTGCGATCTCCAACCCGCCTGCCAAGCGTGTGCGTCTTTGATGCCTTAATTGAATAGATGATTTTGAGTTTGAAAACTATCGTATCACACAATATACTATTTATTATACATTATACTGTGTTATTAATTACGGAGACATTAATCAACAATCTCGAAATTTTGACATTATTTGTTTATAATTTTTCTTCATTTTCTTATATTGACATTTATTATTAATATTATTATTTTATTGACATATATTATTAATTATTGAAATTGCTGAATGCAGTGTAGAATTATTTTTAATTAATATTTTTGCATGTATACTTGAGTATACATTCTACCGTTATTTACATGTAATATTTTTTACGAATAAATTACTATTGACTACTATAAAGATACCGGCTTCACTCACTTGGTGTTATGTCGGTTTAAGTCCGACGACGTTTCGAACGTGTAAGGCTTTCTTCTTCAGGGAGTATTCACGCGCGGAGATCTCGCGCGCACTCTGACTTTGACTTTGAAAATGGTTTTGACTATGTTCGAAGTATTCTATCTCAGATGGTACTGCGATGGGTACCTACCCAACCCAATACGACGACCTTTTGCTAAATCTACAGCGGTAAAACTAGCTAAAAATATTTACTTTATCTCGATTATCTGCTATGAGAGCTGGTGAAGTGCGTGATCAGCAATACTGCACAAGATAAGGTTGCGGAGAAATGTAGTTAATGCTGAGAAATGGTGTTATAACACCTACTTAATTGTAAAGCATAGTCCTCAATTTAAAGAACCTTAATAATTTTGCGGTTACTTTTGGTCTCTAAATGATTGATTTATTTGTAAGTCGACTCGGCGTTGGCTGTCATACTACGAGTACGAGAGAGCAACATTCATCTATGCACACTTAATAAAATAATTAATCAAACAAAATGGTGGTGCAAACCAACGTAGTGGTGGGAACGCGCACATCATACTAACCGCAACTTTGTACACAAACATTTCTTTAAAGAGGTTTTGTTATACAATTGAGTCTAGAAACCCTAAAACGATTTACAAATATTCTTTCTATTTTAATGTCCGTGGGGAATATCGAATATCAGTTTTTTATAGTAACCCTAAGCATGTAGAAGAGACATTTCTTATTTTAGGGGACCATCAATATCCAATTTAAAATTCAAGTTTCCCCCAACATCGCATGATCTAAAGCAGTGTTTTTCAATCTTATTGAATTCGCGACCCCCTTACAGGTTGAAAAATTCTGGCGACACCCTTGTCATACAGAGAGGTTGGTAAATAAGTAATACTCGTAGCTCCACGATTTGATAAATTTTTTTAAATTAAACAAGCCCACCTTTCACTAAAACTGTGTTTTATTGTAGCCTATCTTGCCTTTTTCCTTCTGCCGGCGACCCCCGACTAAGGTTTCGCGACCCACAGATTGAAAAACACTGATCTAAAGCATTCTAAAGCAATAAACGACTATCGACTAGCAACGTACAGCGCACATACGGAATCCCTAATCATCGCAGTTCTTTAAAGCCATATTTCGTACAGACGGATCCAATTTGAATACAATTATCGCCTTACACACACATTTCTGTAGTTATTGATAAGTCACGAACGTTTATTTCACAGTCATGCCATTTAGACTTCGAAAGGACGTAGATACAAATTAAAATGTCCACGATACTACGATGTCCATTTACTTGAAAAAAAAAACATTTAAAATTACAATTTTAGAGAGAAAAAATCACACTTTTCTCGGACGGGATTCGAACCCGTGTCCTCCGGTTGGTTACCTAGGCCCTAATATATGTTTTTTGGATTACCTACTATTATTTATGTTCCACCTGTAAAGATAATGTAATAATAAAAAAAATTAGGTACCAGGTTAGACAGAGTATTTCACACTGTGTAGTGTAGAAGTCGGTTCAATTTATTTGTAAAATTTTTTTTGCCATTTTAGTGACCCTTGCTACTTATGGGATCGATTGTCATTCACCGTCAATGATTATATGACCAAGATAGGCGAAACACTTTTCAGTTATTGGAATGTAACTCCAATAACTGCTTGACCGAATTTGATAAAGTTTTAATGGGATCATTAAAATGTTATCTAAACAAAAAAAAAAGAATTTCGAGAATTGGTCCACAAATTGGCGTGAATGAGAAATCGGTGAACAAAAAATACATATAATCGAATATACCTCCTCCTTTTTGAATTCGGTTAAAACTTTTAAAATGACAAAGGTTCACTTAAAACTATACATCTGTGCATGATTTTAGATTCTATTATTAGAGGATATTGCATGTTTGAGGAAAGTAGGTATACCCCTTACATAAAATAATAATTTTATTGAATATGTATACAAATATGGTAGGTGCTGAATAAACAAATTAATTAATTAAAACGGGAAAGCGTGTTGTCGTGCGTAGGCAAATTAGACAGCACTATTCTAAATTATTACCCACTGAATTCGTGTGGCACAAACAATTGGAAATAGTTTTTGTTATACAAGAGTGCAAAGTTGCTTTATAACCGCGTGCTCAATTTTGATGACCGAGCAAGCGATGGATTCTAAAAATGAATCACGAGCGCAGCGAGTGATCCAAAAATTAGAATCTTGAGTGCTAGCGAGGGAATCCAAAGAGCATGAGGTGAAAAATCTTTGCACTCGAGTGCAACACGTAACTTTTCATCCCACCTCATCGAGGAAATAACTAAATGCAACAAAAACATTTACATTCACAAGATACTTTTAATTCAGTTTAGGTATTAACTACTACTTTATGGAAGGTAAGTATTACAGAATAATCTTTAAATTATAACAAATAATACTAAACACGTAACTAGTTTTTAACCTAAGGCTTTCACGAGATGACGTGAAAAGAAAATGGCGCGTGCAAAGCTAATTAATAAAAAAGTACACCAAGAAGGTTCCGCGTCTGAGTTTTTAACAAATAAAAAAAGGTTATATGATAAATTCGGCACTACAGAGGTAGAAGTAAATAGGTTTAATGATGTTTTTAATTCAAAACTTAGTGCATCGCGTGCACTAAGTTTGTGAATTCTAGTTGTGAGTTCTAAGTAAGTTTGTGAGTTCTAAATTCAATTTACTTTATCCTCTGGCGAATAAAAACGGCTTTTGCAGTCAGATATCGAAGGGCAAAAATACTCTTTCCGAGATAGGTGGATGGAAAATATATTGTTAAGACGGTAATATTTTGCGTCGATTAGTTGCTATGGATTTTTACAATAGATGAATGCAAAGATAGTTGAATCAATAAAGGTAAAAGATGGTACCACTTGAATACACATAGACAGTTTATTTCGGAACACACATTTGTAGTTATTGTATTATTTATATATACGAGTACATACGTCATTTTGTTATATAACTGAAAACACGGATCTTTGAATCAGGGATACTAAGCAAAATATAATTATTTTCATCAGCCTATACATTCAAACAAAGATGTATGAAGCACTCGTAGTGGAGCTTGACTGGGCGATCTTAACCGATCAACAAATTAAGCAACGCTTGCTGCGGTCAGGACTTGGATGGGTGACCGCTAGTGGCATTATTCAACTGAGCGCTTCCGTGCTTCGGAGGGCACTTAAGCCGTCAGTCCCGGTTGTTTGTCTCAGGACAACAGTCGTTAGGCTATGTCGAAGGCCTTCGGGCGGCCTGAAAACTTCGAAATGGGTTGGCCACTATCACTATTCACCAAGCCGCACTCGACCCGCGTGGTGGATTATGGCCCAACTCCTCTCTCTGAGAGGTAGGCTCGAGTCCCAACAGTGGGAACAAAATGGGCTGATTATGATGATACATTCAAAGAGCATCAGCCAGCTGCTTTCTGCAAGTCATCCTAGAACTAAGAGTTTTTACTGAAGAGTATACTATCATGGCCAAACATTAGAAATGCCTCGTTTGCCTCGCGTAACAAACGAGTAAGGAAGAGGGTAGACCGCTTCGTCTGCTCGTAAACATTCACCCACTCGCAATTCCTCAGTTCATCCGTGATCATGGCGCTTGCAATAGTGCCGTATTCTGTGTTCCATGGAGCCTACTCCCACCTTTTACGAAACTATCATAAATCAGGAGCGTTTTGTAATAAGCTTAGAATAATCATACTTACTATCGTACTCCCTCCGACACAAAACGGTCAAACAAATTTAATGGTTAGGTTGCAATACCTTGAGATGGATGCACGGATCTTCAAAAATAGACATTGGAACAATTAAACTTAGGGTCAAAAGTCACGAAAAAGTATGCGAATTGTGTGAAATATTTGATACTACGTCATCAAGATGTCTATCGTGATCCATTATTATTTTAAGCTTGCTATATTGACGTGGTGATACCAAATTTAATGGTAAGGTTGAAACATGACTGCTTTATGAGGTGGGACTAAGGCCCTTTACGCTCCGTTGATGTTGCCTGCGAAACGTGTCGTAGGACCGTAGTAGAAACCGCTGAGCAACCAAATGGTTTGCGGATGTGGAAGTATTGTGAGATTTACGAAATTATTAATTTACATACGAGTACATACTATAACCTTTTTGTCCGTTTTTGTGGATGCAGTCAAATGATAGCAAAAATTAAGAAATTATGCGTTTATGCTACCATATTTTTAAGAATTGTTTTTTAGTTTCTTCAGGCATTTATTTTACAATTAACACCATACCAAAGAAAACTAACTACTACCGACTTATTATAAACGTGGATTAAAGATAGTCCTCAGTTTAAACAATGGTTTAAAGAAGTAGTTTGAAACCTACCGTGATTATCACATATTATAATAATATAAAGTACCTATGTATACACTGTTCACTCCTTGAAGAAGAACGTCAGAGGCCGTAGCACAAACATTTTGCCAAAAAGAATTCGTATCGTAAGCGTCAACGTGTCCAGCCAACAAACTATGAGTTATCTGTGTCACAGTTGCCATAGATACATGACACTAATTGTACTGTTTCGCGTGAACGACACGTCACGTTACACTTACGCAGTAATTCGTGCTAGACCCCGTGATACGTTCGAATCATCGTAGGAATTAAAACGACGTAAAAAATAAAATAAATACCAAGTGAGTGCAGCCGGTATCTTTATATTGTTACTAGCGACTGCCCGCTACTTCGTTCGCGTAATAGGCTGGACCTTCGACCTCGCCATAACCTCCCATATTTTCTTGGATTTTCTTTCATAAGAACCTTCTCCTGACAATAATTAACACAACAAAAAAGAACCTGCTAGTGTTCCATCCGTTCTCAAGCTATAACGTGACCGGTGGGCCGAGCACGAAAATATGCTTAAGTAATAATAATAATAATAAACCCGCAGGGGCGGCCTTGTGGCGAGCCGTCGGTGAGTGGCGACACCGTGGACCCTGATTCTCCCTGGGGCTAAATGAGACCCCTGAACCCCGGCTTGCCTTAATTGGCTGTCCGGGGGTGGAGACGCAAGAGCAAGTAACAAAAAGCTCCAAGGATGGAAGTGTTAAAGGGCATAACGCCGGTAGTAGCGCTCTAGTGAAACCGCAGCACACCTCTCGACACCCTTTAGCCATCCACACCAACGTTGCCCCTTTTGTCACCACTCAAGGTGGCCTTTATGGGGGGCCCGTTTAGTGGATGGCAAGTCACCACCTGCCTAAATATTTTAACATGAGACTAAAATTGGCAGGTGCCGTAGTCTCTTCCATAGCCCACTATCTTCCTTATCACTAATAAGTTCATATCAATAGCCTGGCCATTTTACCCATATTTGTAATAGTTATGTTAGTTATGTAAGTACCAAGTTACCCTTCATCCAACATTTTTTTCTTTTTTTTATACTCCTTTGTATTTTATACCAAACAGGCCTCTAAGTGTTGGCTACAGCCCCACGTATGCCTATGTAAAGGACCGGGTGAAACCCGTGAAATATGTCGTATAATAATAATAATAATGTTTTATTCAGTTATTAAAGTTACATAGGTAGTTCCCTGGTTCTAAACACCTTTTAAGTATTAGGTAATACTTGTGTTAGGTGTTTACGCTCTTCCACATCATTTAATATACATATTAAGCGTTATCTCTACTTAAATAAAACATATTAATAGAGAAGTAAGTAATAATTAACACAATTTTTTATACACTATTATGTGGGGTAGTTACCTACAATCAACAAAGATGAGTGCGCGGGTTCGGCGCTGTCCGGCCGCGCTCGCGGCGGTGACGTTGTTAGTGTTAAGTGTAATGTTATCGTATCGTTTACGTATTCAGTACAAACTATGAGTTGTCTGTACCACTATTTTACTAGATAAATGACAGTTTGTACTAAATACGTTAACGATGCGATTACGTTACGCTTAAATAGATTTTCGTGCTCGGCCCACAGGAGATATAGGGGTTCATTTTTATATTATAGAGTTAAAAAATATTGCATTAAAATACTTGCTACAAAGAAAGATGTGTACTATAGGTAAGTACCTAGTTAGGTAGTTGTATAGACAAATAGATAGGCACCTACGTTATCGTCACTCGTCTAGCGTGAGTCTAGATTTACAGGAATAAGATTGCATTTACTATCTATATCACTTTATCACAGACTTTCTGGCACCGAACGCGTGTAGGTAATCATTTGTTTACACAGTTTTATTGCATTTTAGATAATTCTGAGTCGATTTAATCTCCAGATCTGATAGCGTTTAATATGAATGACAATCATTTAAAGATTATACGAATGATCTTATTTCATACTTACAGGATTTTATGAAATTACTAACTATTTATTCACTACA
This sequence comes from Selenia dentaria, assembly GCA_917880725.1. NCBI lineage: Eukaryota > Metazoa > Arthropoda > Insecta > Lepidoptera > Geometridae > Selenia > Selenia dentaria. Next base: position 3,048,623 of record OU862896.1, on the reverse strand, counting down.
CCTTTTCGTCATATAAAACTGAAAAGTCGACTCTTGCTTGATAAGTTAAATAGCCGCCACCTTTTAATAGGATATAATATATGAATGAAAATAGGATAGCTGTACCTAGTTTTAGACTTGCGAAGACTAATAAGTCATTCCTAGGAAATTGTGTGCGTTTTTACAATAAAATCCCAAAACACATAACTGAGCTCACAGAGGGCACATTCGAATTGACTGTAAAAAAACATTTTAATAAAAATCATATTATAAGTCCGACATTATATAGAAGATAAAGATGCTTGGAATACTCCAGTTCTGGCAAGCTGTCACTCTGCCACCCATAAAATGTAACATTTGTAGTACCTAAGTAGAAACATTGTAAACATCTATATAAAAAGAATGGCCCCGAGTTTCTTGCCGCTTCTTCTCGGTAGGCTCTATATATTTTGGAACGCGGTGGTAGTCTATAAAGTACATAATGAATAAATATATATAATAATTTACTTTCAGAAGTGGGTCTTTGATGCTTACATTAAATAAAAGAAATTGACTTTGACCCTAAATCTATAGGTACATACTTAATATAGGTATACTTTTACGTATTATTAGTACTTATTAATAACTTGTCCTGCCTGACTGACTGACTGAATGTTTTATCATCGCAGTGCTGTACTTAGTTCCAGCAGTTTGCCTAAAACTGCTGGAACACACACTCAATACACGAAGTACACCCATAAAATTTTGCCTGTTGATGCATTTTATGCTGTAAACATTCATGAAGGATAGACTTTTGAAAAATAAAAATAACTGCGGGTGCTAGCTTGCGCACAAACACTGAAAACTCAAGTCGAATTCAAGGACAAACTTAACCTTTTAGTTGAAAATTATTCTTCAATTCATGTGTAGACGTCACGGTCAATTCTCCAACTAGTAATGTTAGTATTCAAAGTCAAAGTCAAAATCATTTATTCAATTTAGGCATCAAAGACGCACTTATGAACGTCAACTTTTCATTATAATGTACTTTAAAGACTCTACCGCCGCGTTCCAAAATATATAGAGCCCACCGAGAAGAAGCGGCAAGAAACTCGGGGCCATTCTTTTTATATGGATGTTTACAATGTTTCTACTTAGGTACTACAAATATTACATTTTATGGGTGGCAGAGAGACAGCTTGCCAGAAGTGGAGTATTCCAAGCATCTTTATCTTCTATATAATGTCGAACTTTATAGTAAGCTTTTTTTATTAAAACGTTTTTTACAGTCAACTTGAATTTGCCCTCTGTGAGCTCAGTTATGTGCTTTGGGATTTTATTGTAAAAACGCACACAATTTCCTAGGAATGACTTATTAGTCTTTGCAAGTCTAAAACTAGGTACAGCTGTCCTATTTGTATTTCTGGTATTAAAAGTGTGGTGATCACTATTTAACTTATATTTATGTAAATTTTTGGGTAAAAATTGTATAATTTTTATGTAAATTATTTTTTTACATACATTATATATTCAATTACATATTCAACTGGGAGGCAGTCAATGATGTTATATGTGTATAGTTAACCTTATTGGAGGTAGTAGTGTGCAAACATTACCTACATTGTTTCGATTTGAAGGCCAATGTTTCCAGCAAAATTACATGGCAAGAGATTTCACATGATATATTTTAAGGTGATAAGGATGCCATGCAGGGGCTTGAACTGCTGAGTCCGAGATAACAGATAATTGTAGTTTAATATTCTGAATGGGAATGAACTGTTATGAGCAAACATGACGTTCATCAACAGACGAGCGGCTTGCTCGTATCGTCACCAATATCCATAAATAAAACGGCAAAAATGTGACTGAATTGCAATTAGTGCAACTCAACCTTTTTACGTTATTTTTTAAATTTTAGTCTTCGAGCTAACTACCCCTTTTCAATATGAGGTTTGAATAACGTAAAAATAACGTAAAAACGTTATAAAAAAAACTGTAAAAATGGTTTTACGTTATTTTTAACTGACTTTAAAAAACGAGGAGGTTATATGTTCGTCTGTATGTATTTTTTGTGTATGTTCACCGATTTCTTCTTTTAGGTACTTGTGCTGTGAGACCACAGATCTTTATAATCTGTGTGTGAGACCTTGCTTATAAGCGATATAAATGCAATGAGTGGATTTTGTTAAACTTCCCTTAGAATTTGATTTTTACAGCTCTGTGCGACTGTAGACGTCAATATGTGATATTAATTTTGTCTTTCACACGATCCTGAATAAAATGGTTTTGACTCTTTCAGTCATATAGGTCGAACTCCGATGACCGACTGATTGACTCCGATTATTAAAAATCTAAAGGCAACCCTGGTCATGACAGACAGACGGCCAACAAAGTCATCTAATCTAGACTAAGAGTTTAGACTAATTTAAAAGGGTTTCTTTGCCCTTCGAGATACATAACCCTAGAAATTAACTTTATTCAATCATGCCGATTCTAAGATACTCCTATATTCCAGAAGCATTTGCTCAGTGACTACAGTTTCCATTACTAACAATTCTTACGATGCAAACTCTCGGTAAAGTTTTCCGTTTACCTACTCCGCTGTTCGTTTGCTCATGTGATGTTGCTAGAACCGGTGCGAACTGGTTTGTGTCGGGTATTTTTATGGCAACGTTTGATCCTAAACAGTCGTGTAAACGTGCCGTAATTGGCAAATCATGTGTAACCTAGCTGTTTGTGTTTGTCACATGCACCTGCTCAAGAACAGGTGTCATAAAGTATATCTATAAATACCTACTTAATCGTTGGACTTTTCGATTTGTTATTTAAGGCTATCTTTCTACAGTTACCTGGTAGCTCTCCCATGAGTTGGCAACATAAATGTCATCTATAGTCGATACTCGATCTCGCCTACCTATCAAGCTTGTGATTGGCGTACTCGCTGTCAATTTTAGTTCTACAATTGACCGCAAGGTGGCACTGTTCTTTTTTTCATACATTTTTTTCGCGACAGTCGCTATCGAGCATCGATTGGTGTTAATGTTGTAAGCTCATGGTAGACCTACACTGGCTACCTAGACTCGTATTAACTAGTAGTTCTGTAGCTTTACCATGAGTTGGCAACATAAATGTCATCTATAGTCGATACTCGATCTCACCTACCTATTAAGCTTGTGATTGGCGTACTCGGTGTCAATTTTAGTTCTACAATTGACCGCAAGGTGGCACTGTTCTTTTTTCATACATTTTTCGCGGTACACGTTATCGAGCATCGATTGGTGTTAATGTTGTAAGCTCATGGTAGACCTACACTGGCTACCTAGACTCGTATTAACTAGTAGTTCTGTAGCTTTACCATGAGTTGGCAACATAAATGTCATCTATAGTCGATACTCGATCTCACCTACCTATCAAGCTTGTGATTGGCGTACTCGCTGTCAATTTTAGTTCTACAGTTGACCGCAAGGTGGCACTGTTCATTTGTTCATACATTTTTTGCGGCAGTCGATATCGAGCATCGATTGATGTTAATGTTGTAAACTCGTGGTAGACCTACTGGCCCCGTATTAACTAGAGGTCAATAGTTAGTCTTTGTGTAGCTGATACTGAATAAATATTCACCACGCACCTTAACCACACACATTGCAATTCCTGGAAAAGTAGTAGGATTTCTGAGTAGTATTTTCTATTATTGGCTAAATATGGCGCATGGCGATTCTACGGGTACACATACCTTAGAACAATCTCGACTTGTTTAGTCTGCAAGTCTTTTTAGTATTTTGAAGGATTGCCAACGCCATCTAGTTTCATTTAAGGATACTATAAAACTAGGAAAATAGGTTTATTTTGAAATAATTTTAAAAACTGAAGGGAAGTGACACCCCGATTAACTTTGGACTCCTATTAACTATAGTGACTCTGAGCTGTAGACCTCGCGAGTATGTCAAGCTTAAATTGAATATATATTCACCACGCAACTTAAACAAAGACCTTAGAACAATTTCGACTTTTTAGTCTGCAAGTCTTTTTAGTGTTTCGAAGGATTGCCAACGTCATCTAGTTTCATTTTAGGATACTATAAAACTATGAAAATATGTTTATTTTGTAAACATTTTAAAATAAAAAGAAGTGACACGCCGCTTTTTGAACTTGCTCGTAATTCGATTGAGAAATGCGACATGTGGAGTAGAACGGTAGGACATACGAAAGCATTTTAGCCCAAGCTATTGCAGAGATACTCCGCTCAAGCAACTCGCTCCAATGATGGTATATGTCATTGGAGCGAGTTGCTCGCTCGGTCAATTATAGTTGCCATGCCAACTAGAAAATCATGTTTTTGACACTTAACTATTATCGTGAAATAATAGCGCCTGCCAGAGTATAAATAATGACTTGGACATTTTATTGTATAATATAGTATTTGTGAAAGTATGAATTATCGTCTAATTAACGTATTTTATACTGAAGACAGTCAATGTCGGATTTATAACGTTTAGAGTGTATGTTCCCACGGGAGGGTAAATCAAGGTTAGGTAAAAGTTTTATTTCACAGACTCCAAAAAATTGTGAGAAATGTTACATTTAAAATTGTAAGACGGTTTATGAGAAATTCTTATCAAAAAAATTATTTGTCAGATCTTGATCAACCTTCCTTTTACATACAGATTTCGGGACATATTCGAGTTGAGTGAGAGTTCATAGGCCACCCGACGTCTCGGAAATTGCCTAACAAAACAAACGACTGCTCTCTTAGGACAGGCAACCGGCTTTGACAGCTCGACATGTCCTCCGAAGCACAGATAAAGAATAAACCGAAAACGTTATGAGTTACCTACAAGAGTTTATTTGGGCCATAATATGGTTACGGCGATGCGTTGTTTGATGAGCATTAAACTCACGCTTATCACCTTCAATGCAGTACCCATCAGTCCCGTCGGTTTCCGCCTGGCATGAACAGCTGACGTGGTGTAGCTGTTCATGCTAGGTGGTCCCTTACGGTGGTTTTACGAAGACGAAATCTTCTAATAAATTCTAACTCGGTAATTCATTTTCAAAAGATCTATATGACTTGTACTCACAGACCTATATCCATTATTCAAAAATTGAAAGTTTTCGGCAGATAGCCATGCTCGATGCTTAAGGTGCTTTGGGATGCGCCTTAACTAAAACTGTAGCAATAGCAAGCCTATGGCCCGGAATCGAACCTTAAGAGGATTGCATAGCTAGTACTTTCCATTCTAAAAAAAGGATATTTATTATTAAATTTAATTAGTACTTTAAAATACTGAAAAAATCAAAACGTAGGGCATAGTAAACAATGTTATTATACCATGAAAAAAAAATCACTGAAACCGGACAATGTTAAGAGGTAGAAAAGAGTTTTCTCTTTTAGCATGGAAAGTACTAGCTATGCAATCCTCTTAATATCGAGCATACCACTAAAACTACAATTTTTTAAATTTTTTTGACATTCGCAATTAAAATTATGTTTAACTGTATTAATATTGCATCTTTCGTATTTGTTATTATTCTTTGTAAACATCTTGTTTGCTAATTAAGCGGATCTAGCGAAATTATTTAATTTTAACATCACATGTATATGTACTACCTAGATCCACAAGGTTTAAATAAATGATTGATTGATTGATAGAACTGTCGAAAAACGACAATTTTCATACAATTGAGTTGCCATAACGTGGCTACATATGAGAGTCGAGACCATCTTTTGTGGGTATATCCGTTAGAGGAGTTTACGCTGCACAATCATTTCGATTCTACAACTGCATGCGATGGCCGCGCCAATTGCGTGAAGCTTGAAGATTTTGTATACATAGGTATAGTTGTAGTAGTAGTAGTTAGTATATTACAAGTAGCTGATGAAACGGGCAAGTCGTGCATATGATGGTAAGCGTTATGTCTGGCCATTAGTTTCAGTGCTTCCCACAGATTAGTATTTTTTATATAGACTAGGCAGAGCCTGTACTATGGTAACGTGATGACCGATGTACACACCCAGAAACAGATCAAACAGACATGTTCATGCACGTTGCTAACAAATGTTGATTGAAATCTTGAAAAATTGCGACTCTATGTCAGTTTTGACAACTCCAGTAAGCAAAAATGTTAGTAAGTTGATGACTGGAGCTGACAAAAGTGTCATAGAGCCGCCATTTCGATGAACATTTGCTAGCAACTGAGATACATAATAGCCGGGCAGTTTAGGATTTGGATGAAAGGAGTGGAGATTTTTTGTACCCGGAATTAACACAATTATACCTAGGCGATAACGTTATTTCACGCGGACGAAGTTACCCGCATAAACTAACGTGATTATTTAAATTTCATGAACATCCTTATAGCAGTCTCAGCACTGAAGCAACACAACACAGATAAACGTGTGCTTACACACAGTCACACCATACGCACACACACAACCATTCGCATTTATAATAATACTATGATACCTATGTACTAGTAGCTCTCAGAGCAATGGTTCGGGTGCCGCGTGATACCTCGGCAAGGCCTCTTTTTAAGAAACTTGAAATACTCACACTACCTTCAATAGTGATCTTTCAGGTGGCTGTCTATGTGAGAAATAATGCCGAAAAATATAAGGCGAATAGTGACATGCACTCGTATAGGACGCGCAACGCACACAAGCTCGCAACTATACCTCGCACTCTTGCCAAGTCCAGCAAGCTCACCCATGTGATGGGACCTGCGGTGTATAACAAGCTTCCCATTCATATCACTGCTGCATCGAGTTTAGCATGTTTTAAAATTAAAACGCTGGCTTATCGAGCAAACGTTCTATACTTTTGACGAATTTATGACATTTAAATAATTGTTTATTGTAATAATTTATTCAATTGACAGTATTCAACTGTATTATTCTAGTTTAATTTTATGTTGTGATTTATATTATTGATTGAAATGTTGACAAACAAAAGTATAACTGTACCTGCACAATATATAGGTACCTATTTATATTATTATAATTTTAAATTTTTACTATTGAGCATGTCTTTATTTGAGGACACTGTATATTATTGTGTATACAGTTTCGTTATGTATTAAATTTACTCTACCTGATCCAAAATGATTTTGACGTGTAAACAAGTTTATGAATAAATGAGTATTTGAGTATTTGAGTATTTGAGTATAATCAGAAGTGATGAAGATGATCAGTATGATTATATATAGATAGGTATTATGCTTATGATATATTCGACGAAAGTTATATACTTTTCCGTAACTCGTAAGTAATTAAGTAATTATTGTAAATATAGAAGTATTATTCTTTGTACGAAACTAGTATCGGTTATGGAACTACTGTTACGTAGACATCATAAGTTACTACTACGTTTTTGGCTATATGTACCCACTTGGGATGGGTAGGCCTAAATAAAGCGTCTAAATTTGAGACAGATTGCAAACACTCCTGTCGATAAACTTCTTTTTTGAAGCAGACGAACGGGTTTTTCGGACATTGAAAGAATGTTAATAATCCTTCTCTATCAAAGCAAAATAAACCTTAACTGTAAAGACATAAAAAATCAATGAGTAACAGGCAAACAATCAGACTGCAAGGGAATTTGATGGTGATCGCGGGAGGCTAAAATAAACTTTGCACATGCGAAATTAGAGCGAGATTGGCTATTGTGTGTGTGATATCCATAGCTTTTTGGAGATCATAGGAAGCGCTAACTTTCGACAATGGTGTCTGAATGTTAACAAAGGTTAATTAATAGTTGTCGTCAAGAAAAGTTTTCATGTGTGTAATATACAAACTTTATTTTTACGAAAAGATCTCTCTTTACCCAAAGAGCCCAATCATCCCAGTCTATTTTGTAACTTTCACATACTTAACCTAAATCCAGTTTAGTAATAGGTGGCAGAACAGGGTTTCTTATTGGTTATATGCGGATTAGCGAAATATTCTTCACTGATAGATGGCAGTAGTAGGTCCCATAAGCTTTTATGCCGATTGGCGACAGTAACTAAGTTTTAAAGTACGAGTTGGATTCACTAGGAAAATGTACGAGTTAGACTCAGTAGGAACAGATACGACTTAAACTCGGTAGGAAAATGTACGAGTTAGACTCAGTAGGAACAGATACGACTTAAACTCGGTAGGAAAATGTACGAGTTAGACTCAGTAGGAACAGATACGACTTAAACTCGGTAGGAAAATGTACGAGTTAGACTCAGTAGGAACAGATACGCATAAACTCGGTAGGCAAAAGTGTACGAGTTAGACTCCGTAGGAACAGATACGCTTAAACTCGGTAGGAAAATGTACGAGTTAGACTCAGTAGGAACAGATACGCTTAAACTCGGTAGGAAAATGTACGAGTTAGACTCAGTAGGAACAGATACGCTTAAACTCGGTAGGAAAATGTACGAGTTAGACTCAGTAGGAACAGATACGCTTAAACTCGGTAGGAAAATGTACGAGTTAGACTCAGTAGGAACAGATACGACTTAAACTCGGTAGGAAAATGTACGAGTTAGACTCAGTGGGAACAGATACGACTTAAACTCGGTAGGAAAATGTACGTGTTAAGCTCTGTAGGAAAAGTATGAGGTAGGCTCAGTAGGAAAAAGTGCGAGTTAAACTCAGTAGGAATAAGCAAGGTGGGCTAAGTAGGAAAAAGTACGAATTAGATTCAGTAGGAAATCAAAGGAAGTTTCAAAAAAATGTCTTATTTCTACTGAGTCCAACTCGTATTTTTTCTTACTGAGCCTAGCTCATACTTTTTCCAACTGAGCCTAACTCGCAATATTTCCAATTGTGCCTAACTCGTACTTTTTCCAACTGAGCCTGACTCGTACTTTTCTTATTATGCCTAATTCGTACTATGCATAACTTATGTTGTTTCCTACTGAGCCTAGCTCATACTTTTTCCTATTGTGCCTAACTCGTACTTTTTCCAACTGAGCCTGACTCGTGCTTTTCTTATTATGCCTAATTCGTACTATGCCTAACTTATGTTGTTTCTTACTGAGCCTAGCTCATACTTTTTCCAACTTAGCCTAACTCGTACTTTTCTTATTATGCCTAACTTATGTTGTTTCCTACTGAGCCTACTCATATTTTCTTACTGATCCTAACTACATTTTTTTTACTTAGTCCAACTATTACTTTTTATCTCATAAAGTCTAACAAGCAATCTTTTTATAATCGTTGTATCTGTAAACCGATTGTGGAATCAACTGAGCTCAACTGGAGTTTTATCTTGACTAATAAAAAAAATCGGACGATCCGATCTATACGTAATCACACGTAGATAAAAAACCTCAGCATATACCTCGTCCTCTTTTATGGAAGTCCGAAAAAAAAACGAAACTTTATATTTACATGAGACTAATATTTCCTGTAAATACGTCGTATAAAACATATACATTCGTGTCGAATCCACCCGCAACATAGAGTTGTAACATACCGTTTTTCAACCGACTTCCATAAAAGAGGAGGTTCTCAAGTCGACGCGTATAATTTTTATGTATGATCAGTAATGATCACGCATAACTTTTTACAGATAATTAGTTTGCGGTTTGGTAGAGTATACTTCCGAGATGGTCCCATTTATATTTTATCAAGCTTGGTCAAGCGGTTTTCGAGTTAATATCCAATAACTGAAAAGTGTTTCGCCTATCTCGATGATAACGTAATTGACGGTGAATGACAATCGAGCCCATAAGTAGCAAAAGTCACTAAAAAGGGTAAAAAATATTTTTTTACTAAAAATGGAACCGACTTCAACACTAAAAAGTGTAAAATAATTTGTTGAAGTCTGTTATTACTTGTTACTATCACAATATTGTGATAATAGGCATTTTTTTATACCGATCTGGGTAGCACTTGACCACTATTTATATTATATTATTATAATAATATAATTATATTATTATAATATAAATAATAATATAATATAATAATTATATATATATATAATATAATAATTATTAGTTATATTATATTATATATACACTATTTATACACTTTTGAATTATCAAATTGGTAATTCATAAATCATGGTAGGTATACCGACTTCAACAAGTTATTTTACACTTTTTAGTGTTGAAGTCGGTTCCATTTTTTGTTATTTTTTCTTCTGTAAATAGATTTTGTTTCTTGGCCACGTTCCTTTGGCAATATCTCTAGATGAGGTTCGAAAGGTGTGTCTACCATTACATAACCGATGGAGCCACAGTGGATGACAGTGACTCATATTCTTATAATGCGAACGAGCTGGTAGCGACAAAAACAATCGCTGGGAGACAATGGGTTATTATATTATGACTGCAGATTATTTACAGTCGTCATAAGCTACCTACTGCTTTATGTTTGCACTGTGGTCTGCCAAGCGTTCAAATGATAGTTTTTGGGCATAATTAACAAATGTGAGAACAAACACGTATTGAATAGAATTATTAATAAGAATTGGGTATGAAGTGTGAGCAGGACAGAAATACTTAGTTACTTTTGTCTCTTTTTATCCCAAAGCCGTATTGGTACCCGCTGCAAGCTATGTGAATCATAAACTCAACTTTCCAGTAATAAGACATTAGACAGTTAAAAACAAAATTAGATTATATTAATTTTGTCACACAATTTCAATAAGAACCCCATACCCTAGACAAAAAAACTAGAGGGTTACTATCTATGTCACTGACAGAGTATTTAAAACAGTTAACATAAAAAATATACCGTGTATTATTTTTAAATGGCTCTTTATAATTTGTGCAATACGTTCAACACAAGATTTTTTAAGGTTTTTATTTTTCTTTTGAGACGTTGCAATTTAATCAAGCAAAGTTATATACGTCATTCGATAGGAGTGGGTACTAACCAGCTACGTTCATAAAAAAATATGTACCCTAGCACGAAACGTTAAGACAACATTTAGATTTTAGTGAACCAATCGGTAATTTGGAAAATTAGTAAAAAAAAATTGAAAACGGTCGAAAATGGTAGAACATATATATAGTTCGATGCATATTAAATCACCTACCCCCATATAGTTTGATCATGAACCGTGATAGTTAGACAGTTGAAATTTTCACAGATGATGCATTTCTGTTGCCGCTATAACAACAAATAATCACGGCAAAAAATATAATATAATATAAATTTGGGGATCCCATACACAACAAACGTGATTTTTTTGCTCGTTTTTATAGATAATGGTTCGGAACCCTTCGTGCGAAGGTGACCTGGGGTCTTAACAGCGAAATCACGAGAACAATATACGTCGCAGTGGTGGAACCCATCATGATGTACGCCTCAAACGTGTGGGCACTGGCAATTAACCTAGAAGTGAACAGGTCCCATCTGAACTCGCTTCAAAGAGGATTCGCCCAAAAAATTTGCAAATCGTACCGCACTGCTTCACTCACATCAGTACTCGCCCTCTCAGGTCTGATCCCATTTGACCTAAGAATCCAGGAAGCGGCGAGTCTGTACAAGGCAAAGAAGAGTGTCTCACTACACTACCTCCCTCCAAACGCGGAACTCGAAAAACAAGTCAGCCCCTTGGACCAATCACATCCGTCCACACAAACATCAGTGGATTTCGAGTTCCTAGAAGACCTGCAAACCCAGTTGGAAGGACCCCAGATCTACACAGACGGCAATAAGATCGATGGTCGGGTGGGCGCAGCCCTCAGCTGGTGGTCAGATACTCAACTTTCGGGCTTCATCCTGAATGCACGGTTTTCCAATCGGAACTTCACGCTCTCTACCGGGCAACTCAGCTTGTGATGACTAGAAAAGACCCTCAGGTCAGTGTTCTGAGCGACTCAAGATCCTCGCTCGAACTCCTACGGAGTCCCAAGACGAGTCACCCTTTGGCGAAGGGTATAAATGAAAATATTGGCAGGATCAGTGCAGAAGCAAGATCCATCCGTCTGTTCTGGTTGAGAGCGCATGTATGGACTGCTGGCAATGAAAGAGCCGACGAGCTCGCCAAATCAGCAGCTCTCAGTGCCACCTCCCAAGACTACGAGGGGATCCCTCTCAGTTCCGTCAAAAAGAAGATCCGCGAGGAATGGCAAGACCGGTACGATACCTCTGTCACTGGTAGAGTCACACATAAGTTCCTGCCCGATATCGCAAAGGCTTATAGGCTAACACGAACGACGAAGTTGACTCCGTACCAAGTGCAAGCATTGACGGGACATGGAGGAATAGCCGAATACCTGTACAGATTCAAGCTCAAGGAAACCCCTGGACGCGAGTGCGACCCGGAAGTCTCTGAGACGGTATGGCATGTACTCCTCAAATGCCCCCGCTTCCTTGCCGCAAGGAGGGAACTTGAATGCCTGATGGACAGAAAGCTTCAGGAATCGGATCTCCCCAACATCTTAGCAGACCCCTATTGTAGACCACACTTTCTGTTTTTCACTGAAAGATCTTTCCGCATTGCGGCAAAAAGAAACTCTAATATCCCCCGCCCCCCCCCCCCCCCCCCCCCCAAACACGAACACACAAATGCAGACACACGCACAAACAAACACAACTTCTCCCTCCATAGACGCCGCACACGACGAAATTCCCCAGCACCAGCACACAACCTCAAAGAACGTAGAGGCCGAACACCTGCTAGCCTACGCAGAAAGAGGTGTGCCAGGGATCAGGATCCGCGGTGTGGCTCTCTTTATGGAAGGGGACAGGGAAAGATTCGGGATGAGCTTTTGCTTAGCCCTGGACAAAAAACGAGCTCGTTTGTCCCCCGGCCTAGCATGTCTGGTCAATGGAAGCACTTCCAAAGTCACAATGAAGCGGAAAGCATACGATGCGATGCCTGTGCTAGAGGTCCTAGGCCATAGATGTCAATTAGTGCGATCGAAAAACAAAACGATCGCTCTGTTCGAATGGTCGGCTCAGACACCTTTCGCGCAGGTAAGCTCGCTGCTTACAAAGTTGAGTGACAAAGCATACGGCAACCCCCGGGTGATAAGCGTAGACGCGATGGTGATCGAATATACGACGTGCGAAACCGTAGACCGGCTCGCATGCATAAATGCCTCTGAACATCATGAGGTGGTCGTGTACGAAAACAGAGGAGAAAATCTAAGTAATCTTAGGACTCCCACACACGACCGAACAAATGCAACCGACAGCTGGGGGAATCCCGTCCCTAGTTCGACCACCATCAGCGGCTCGGAGAGATTCCAGCGTAAAGCAGCTGCCGAAAAAGCCACGGCACGTCAAAAAGGAGGTCGTGAGAAAGGCCAAGGCTCTATCTCCACCTTTATGACGGCGTTTAACACCATGGCGCAAAGCGTGTTACGGATCCTGCCTCGAAAGGAGCTCTCCCCACAAAAGTCGCTCCATAGGACACAACAGCCGCCACAACAGATTGCTCGGACGGGAGCCGATATGGGACAGGTTAGTCCGCCTCGTTATATCCCAGCCCTGGGGCCGCGAGACCACGCCAGAAACGCACTTCTCTAATTTCTTGCCATCACGAGAGCGACTAAAGTAGTCAATCTCAGGAACTGCGAAAATATCCTGCAGTCCTTCAGGTTAGAAAACGAAGGCCTCTTAAAGGTGAGGCTCGAGGAGGCTGATGCAGCCATATACAATAACGACACCTCTCTGGTCATCAAGGGATCGATGAAAGGTCGGTATATGGCAGCATACAGTTCTGAGCGTGGTTTCGTGGCCCTAGACGAAGATGAGACGGAGCGGCTCGGAAAGCCTAAGTACGAAACACCACCGAACGACCCCATCGTGGTTATCGCCCGCTGTACCAGGATAATGCTAGACGATAGGATCCTAGAAATGGCTAAAACCATGGAAGGGAGCCCTGGAGTCGAGGTAAAGTCCTGGGAAAGCTGGGAGGTACCGGAGATCCGATGGGTTAATGGGGTTCCGGGGTGTGGTAAAACAACATGGGTGGTTAGAAGCTTCAATGTGGACAAGGACATGGTTATCACCACGACAACTGAAGCAGCAAAAGACCTGAGGGAGAAGCTAGCGCACCGCATAGGCGACTTGGTGAAAACCAAAGTGCGCACCATGGCTTCTGTACTCGTGAATAGCATCCGAAGTGGTAGGAGCGTCGTTCGCCTTATGGTAGACGAAGCTCTCATGAACCACTTCGGAGCCATTGTCATGGCAGCGCGGCTGGCAGGTGCTCGCGAAATTGTCCTCATCGGAGACGTCAACCAACTGCCTTATATCGATAGAGAGAACCTCTTCGAGCTAAGGTACTGTCGCCCGAACCTGATAGCTACCATCAATCAGGAGTTGTTGTGCACACACCGGAATCCCATGGATGTCGCGTACGCGTTGAGGGAAATATATTTAGGTATGTATTCCTCAGCCCTACGTATTAGGTCCCTGGAGCAGAGAAGGTACAGAGATGCGCATATACCCAGCACCCTTCCCAACACCCTCTTCCTAGTACACACTCAGGAAAAAAAGGAGACCCTGACCAACCAGGGTTATGGTGAAGGCACGGGGTCGCGCATTCTTACCATCCATGAAGCACAGGGACTGACATACGAGTCGGTCATCGCCATTAAAACCAAGGGCAACAAGAGTCTGCACGAGAGCGTCCCGCACGCAGTGGTTGCAGTCTCGCGGCACACCAGGACCTTCACCTACTACACCGACAACGAAGAAGACGCCATCAGCCGTTTCGTGCGACGTGCGGTGTCTGCGTCACCAAATGCTATCCGCGACTACAACTTGCAGATGGCCATAAAAGATCGGAATGTGGATGTGACGGAGGCCCTGGGCCGGGTGGAGAAAGCCGACTTATATTAAAATTAGTTATAAAATAAAAATAAATTAGACAAGCTTAGGCTTTTGTATTATGTATGCGTGTATACCTTGAGCATTCACGCTCACTAAAAGGCTTCTTCTCGCGGCGGCGTCGTGTGGCGGGTCGTCCTCTTCCCTCAAATATGGTTGAGGAGGGCGATGGCTGGCACACATGTCAAGCTCGTGAACGGGCGCTGCTTGCGGGAGCCGGTATACTCACGGTATGTACGATATTTAGAAATAAGTTAAAAGTCTATTACTGTACAAATGTATTGTACTGTAATGTACTGAAAAATGTATTAAGTAAGTTTAGTTAAGAAAAAAAAAAATGTCCTACTGTATTCCGTTACTAATTATAAAAAAATATATATATAAGTTTAAAATATAAATGTAAACAATGCCACGGTGCCAATTGAGTCTGTGAACAAAAGCAATAATAAAAATAAAATAAAAAAACCCTTCGTGCGCAAGTCCGACTCGCAAGTGGCCGCTTTTTAGAAATTTGTTTTTCTTGCTAGATTATTTACCTAAGTTACAATAATTTCAATTCATACCTACTTCTAATTTTAAAGCGATTAGTAACCTTTTTTAACTTGGGCAATAAGCCGAGTATGTAGGACTCAAGTATGTTTTAATCAAATGTTATACCTACCTATTTCTAACACCACAATCAACAATTTGTATGAGTATTTTCTAGGTGTTACTTTTTATTATTATATAATAACTTCTAACTATTCTATGTTATACTGTAATATATGAACATTTTATTACCATTTTTATTGAAGTCAAACTCAAAGTCAAAATCATTTATTCAATTTAGGCATCAAAGACGCACTTAGGAAAGTAATTTTTTCATTATAGTGTACTTTAAAGACTCTACCGCCGCGTTCCAAAATATATAGAACCTACCGAGAAGAATCGGCAAGAAACTAAGGGGGCCATTCTTTTTATATAGATGTTTTTACAATGTGTCTACTTAGGTACTACAAATATTAGCTCCAGTGTGTTGCCTTACAAAAGAGAACATAATAATGGTATCAGTAGGGCAAGACACGCTACACTTTGACATCTTAGTACACGAGTAGAAAGATCCTTTTTTTTTTTTTTGACGCAGAGTAATCCTTTATGGATACCACCGCCCCCGGGATCGCACGGTGGTTATGTGGGAGTCTCTGCCAGAAGGGCAGCATACCCACCAAACCTCTGCGGTGTTCCGTCACTGCCGCTTTTGCCGGGAACGCGGGACAGATTTCGCACACGACCGTGAACCCGCCGCGGCTGTCCGTTGCCGGACCCTTCTCTCTTGCAGCACGCCAGAACACTTGGCGTGCCGCAACCGCCACGGGGGACCAAGCCCGCAAATGGGCCCCAGACTCCCCCGAGTCCGGGCGCCCTAAGTCCCCCTACAATGGGTCAGGTGAGTAGCCCCACCGCCTGCTACTTCGGCCGCAGAGGATAGGGACAGCGGCGCCTCTCAATACCGACAGTCCTCTTCCCCTGCGACCTCACCGCGTCCGCCATCTAACGGTGGCGGCCCCGTCAAGGCCGCAGAAGGCAGGGAGAGCGGCTCACCGTAACACCGGCACTCCTCTCCCGCCGCGGCCTCTAACTCTCAGCCGCGGTGCCGCCCATACGACACCGCAGCCCGCCTCAGTTGCAGTGGCGCCCATACACCACCGCTACCTACAGTGACCGCTCCCGTGTGGACTAGGAGGGCAAAGCCCATAGGAGCGGTCCCACCTCGGGCCCGCCAGCTATCGGCTATCACTGGCAGGCCCATTGGTTCCTCTTAGCTTCACCGTGGTGACCCAAGCCACGGCTACTGAGCCCCCCCCGCCACGACAAGGCGGGAACAACGAGTAGATAGATCCTGGAGTGATCAGTCCCAAGCTGTTTTATCCTCCGAAATTTTGTTATAACCTTTTTGACAGAGTTTAGTTTTAATAGTAATTTTAAACTTATTAATAGGCAAATCTCGGATAACATTGGGAACTTTATTATAGAATCGTATACATTGTCCCATAAAAGAATGCTATACCTATGTAACATGTGTTCCTTCAATTCAATCACATGATTTACAAGATGGAAGTGTTAATACCATTATATTCAGAATAATTTACAAACCGAAATCTAAATAATAAAATACTCTTTTGTACATTTTGCAAGTTTTTTACTTGTAAAGTTAAACTAGATCTAAATGTGAACAGTAGCAAACAAACAGCAACAATGTTTGTTTCGTACAATTTGAACATAAAGTTACACGTTAAAACCACGATAAATTCATTAATTCATATAAATGTAACATCGTCATCACTAAACCAAATAGTTTTACAGATTATGTATAACGTACACGTGTAAGACTGAATAGCCTTAGCTCATTCGTCTGCGATGTTAGATATTGCAAAAAATCAAGGTCAGAAAGACTTGTTTCGTGCTATTTCTGTCGTACCTATCTAGTAACGATTTGCAGACTAGACCGAAACGAAATCAAATAATGTATGTGTACTATATTACCAGGTTTATTTATGTTGAAACTTAACACATTTACACAGACTTATCCGCACTTATTTTAAGTTATATTAGTCTCGACGTTTCGAATTTTATTCAATAGACATGGTAACTGGAATACTGATTAATAAGTTACTGCCTAGCTAGTTTTTTTTCGTCTTATTTCGTTTAGGGATTTTTAGTCCTAAAACGACTATGTCAGTGCTTTATTCTACTTTGATCCTATATATCGATATATATAGAAACCTAGCTGCGTCGGATGTTTGCGCAGCGATACTTTGGAATATAACCACGTCACATCGGTTAAGTTCGAAGTGGGTAGATAGATCCTCCCTCGTACATGCACTTCGAGCATATTCTGTCAATATATGGTATACTTATGTCATCTTTGATTCCACATAGGTAGCAATCAGGGCTATTGATTTTGTCTTAGTATTGTATAGAGTTTTCAATCTTTTTAATCTATCGCCCAAGATTTCTTAGCTCCTAGCTTCGAAATCATCCGGCGCAGCTTTCTATGTCGATTTGTTTTGGATCAGTAAAGAAGACTAACGGCCGGTGCCAATAATCTATCTATCGCCGGTTTACCTTACTAGAGATAGATATTTGACACTATTTGTATGGACGTTATGTCAAATTTCTATCGGTAGTAAGGTAAACTGTGGATAGATAGAATATTGGGATCCCCGATAAGTGACTAAGTGTAAATATCAGAGTAGAACATATGGGACTGACATAAAAGCCTAAATAAAAGCAGAAAACAAAAGATTTCTAATCATATCGTTCCCGCTGCATGCAATAGTAGGTATAGTAGGTATATGTAGTAGGTAGGTACCTACGTAGTAGCACCAGTATTGTGCTGTTATGAGGATTTCATCAACTCCATGACTAGATCCAAAGCAAGTAGCATTTGCCGCCCTGTTTTTTGAAATTAGGATATCATACGTAAATCGCCACTACCACAATACTGCTAGCCCCCTAGGGCCTTACTATGAGCTCTTAAAGCAGGACTTCTAGACAACTGCCCGGTTTATTCGTACCACGACAACTTTGAAGCAGACCTGCCCAGGCCTACTATTCAAGAACCGCAGAAAAACCGTTCACCTGTTTTTGTATGGACTCTCGTTAACATGACGCTCTATACCCACTCAGTTTATCAGCTTACAAACGTCTAGGCGTCTGCAATATTAGTTATAGTAAATTGTTAGAATGCCAGAGACATTATTATCCGTTCACCTTTGAGAAAGCAATATTCAAACAGTTCACCTGAATGAGCGTCATGGTATGATTTCATTCAGGTTTGTCAGGTTTAAGAACTGCACGGAACTTGCATGGTTTTTACGGAGCTGATAGTAAGGCCCCTGGACTCCGTGACTTCTGCCTGCATAAAAATATAGGTAAAAATATTTTTTAAACTCGATAATATACATCTGCCATCAAGAATTAGCTCGCGCATCATTTCGGTCATGAAATTGCGTTCGCTTTTTCCTACCCCAGTTCCTCGGGTAATAGCAGGAGGAAGGCGCTTGCCAAACAATCAGTTCGGAAGCAAGTTCGAAATAAGTAAGCATAACAAAATTTTATTAAAAGTTGGATTTCTCACTTTTGTCAATGTCGATTAGCGTTTGCTCTTCTATTCCTTTTTTCAGTCGTGATTCTGCAATATCCTTTTTTACACAGTTTTTACACCTTTCTTACACATGCCATCCTTTACACAATGAAGTTAAGCTTTTTAGCGTCTATGTTTCTATATACTGCTGTTAATAACTTTGACAGGCCTGTTGGTCTAGTGGTTAGTGACCCTGACTGCTATGCCGGAGGCCGTGGGTTCGATTCCCACCCAGGACAAATGTTTGTGTAATAACGATCATTTGTTCTGTGTCTGGGTGTAATTTATCTATAATATTTATGTATTTAGAAATATATAAGTATGTTTATCAGTTATCTAGTACCCATAACACAAGCTCTGCTTAGCTTGGGACTAGATGGCGTTGTGTGATAGTTGTGGAATATTTATTTATTTATTATAATAACTACGTTAATGACACAATGATTTCAGATATTTGAATTATATTTGTAAACTAATAAGGACCTTTTAATGTTATTTCTTTGTCGGTCTTCAAATACTCATTAGATTATTTAGAAGCAGCTTATTCACGACCAACATATTTACAAATTCTTGTTTTATCAATAATTATATCATTGGCTGCTGCGCTAATAATTGTTGAACTGAACCTCATACGTAATACAAATGCCTCATGCTGAGGCAGCCATGTTTTAGGAACTGTTTTTTTCATATCAATAATAGCACAGCGAATGTTAGCTCGGACTAGTCTGACAATTACTCGTATGACGTCCTCGGATTACTGTTTTAAGGTTGCAGATTTATAGAAGCGTCCTATAAGCGTACCTAAATTTACTACTGTTTTATACTTACTGCTTACTTCTTACTTATGGTAGTTATGGTTAACTCTAATTATATATCTAAAAAAATATGTTTAGTATAAGTTACATCTACGAAGAAATAATATCAGGAAGAGTAACTGCCTTATAAATTACCCAATAAAAGTCGTGCTAAATCAATAACATTGTTCACGCCGCTATGGCTCAGCTGTCATAGTAGACGTTACAGCACGCGCGTGAACCCATCCCTGCTTTCCTTCTGAAATTTAAACCAATCACCGAACATGTCTATTTGTAACCTCGGAAGTAATTCGTATTTGGAATCATACGTCGTTTTGCTTTGAAGGACCACTTTTTGTGTGGAATTTGTTCTGAGTTATGCTTCCTGACATTATTTCTTCGTAGGGTTACATGAATTTTACCCTGATTTTAAGATTTTGACAAAACTATATATGACCCTGAAAAAATTAAAAGAGAAGGGACTTGTAGCTATACCGTATGCAGATGTTGCGGACTCTAAAATATGGTAAGAAAGTTTCAGTATAGATGGCAATGTAAGAAGAGTTACGGCATGATAGAAAAATATACGTGCGATTCGTCTTGATGGCGCGAATCATTGGTTATGCTTAAATAAACATAATGGCAAATTTTATGCGATTGCATTATTTCCGTAGTCAGCCGAGCGAGCGAAGCGTCTCTGCTTTATCTGGCCAAATTGTCTTTCATCTGTCCGTTCGTTAGGTTGTTGGTCCTCCTGTTACAGGTCACATTTTTAACCAATCTTGACGGAACTTGGTAGCAAGTTCTACTTTTCAATATATGTTTTGTCGTCGACAATTTTTGAGTGGGGGTACTCTCTTAAAAATGGGGGCAAGTTTGTTGCGACGCTATTTACCGTCCAATTTTGATAAAATTTGGTACAAACATTAGGTATCTCACTTTAAAGAGAAATTTCGAATATGAGCATAATTTGGTCTTGTGGTTTCCGATATATAAGGTTGTGAAGTACTGCGACAAGACTGCTCTACAGGCTCTACTGTTCGCAGTCTACTAGCATAGTACAGTACTTCTACTCTTTTAGTTTATTTTCTTGTTATTCTTATAATTCAATGAGTCCAATCTTTAAGATAGGTATCTTATTATTTTAAGATTACATCCCGATGTACCATCAGTCAAGTTTATGCCTGACCATCTTAAGGGTGAATTTTGCGTGAAGCGTCTCTGCTTATTGGTGTGGTAATAAAAGCTTATTGTAAGTACAAGTTCTTTTCACATAGTTTTTACGTGGTAATCCCTTGAACAGAAGTAAGTAACCAACATTCTTATAAGGACTAGATACTACTTTTTATTTTAGTGTATTAAAATACAATAAGCAGGTTGAACGTTGTATTGAAAAAAACTAAGAGTATAAGATATGAGGGTATCCAAATGAGATTTATTAAGTATTTATGTTTTCGGTTAAAAATTCTGTTTTAATCCAATGATTATCTTAGTCTTTGTAAAAAAAATCACATACTTCCTCTCTCCAAAAGGAGAAAAATAGCTGATATTGCTTTCCTATTTAAAATTACTTCTAATTTAATTGATTCTCCCGAGCTATTAAGCATGATACAATTTCAAACTCCTACAGTAATTAAGCGTTTCAATCCTCTTCTATACGTTCCAATTGTAAAAAGTAACTACAGACAAAATTCATACTTGTGTCGAGTGAGTAAAAGCTATAAAAATTTAGATATGCGAGTTGGCTTAGACTTATTCTGCACTAGTTTGGCATCGGCGAGGCTGCTGTTGAGCAGATAATTCTTTGACTAAGTTGTTTGAGTACATTCCATTACCAAATATTGAGACTGTATTGTAGTGTTCATAACTTATGATTTTTATTTAGATGTTAACCGTGAGGACCTGTAATTGACTTTCTGTTGTAATTCCTTATGTTTAAAAAATTATATTGCTGTTGGTCTTCCTCAAATGTAAAAATAAATAAAATAAGATAGTTTAATAAAATACAATAAACTGATTTAAGATTCTAATATAAAACTAAGGAGGTAAACCTATAAGTATACAAGAAAATGTCATTGTACGAGTACTCTCAATGCGCTTAAAATAATTGCAACTTATATTGTAATAAAGTACAATGATTAGATTCCTGATAAAAACATAAAATTTCTAAAAGATGTAGGAACAAAAGGTGTTTACAGCGGAATTGCTTTTTACGCCTGTCATTGGGCAATACAATAAACGGCGGAGTTAGCTTGCAATGCACATGTGCAAAGCAAAACCTTTATGAACTGGTCATAGGCATAAAATTGAGTGATAGTACCTACGTATATCTCGAGCCCGAGATGCCCTTGACTCCGGTCGTCGGAAATTCAATCTCTTTCATAGCTGAGCGTGGCCTAATTCAAGCCTAATAAATATAGGCGGGCCCTAATGGTAATAGTACGTTGCAGCACTTCCTATATTCAACGTCCAAAAAGTAGGAGGTTATCAATCAATGTTATTGTTAATAACTGTATTTTAATATCTGGTTTGTACCTATATTGTAAATAAATAATCTTGAATCTTCGACTGTATTTTTAATTTGTGTCTTGCCTCAGAAGTTTTTCAAAGTAAAGCAATTTTGATGGCTCTTTTTATTCGTAAGCTGGTGCTTTTCATTAACCGACTTCAAAAAAGGAGGAGGTTATATGTTCGGGTGTATGTATTATTTATGTGTATGTTACTATGATTCTCAAAATTCTTTTTTGTTCGGTAAGTATACTTCCGAGGTGGTCCCATTTAAATTTCACCATATTCGGTCAAGTACTTTTGGAATTGCACCCCAAGAACTGAAAAGTGTTGATTTTATCTTGATGATAATGATAATATTATTGACAATCGATCCCGTAAGTAGCAGGGTTACTAAAAACGGAGAAAAAAATTTTTACCCAAAAATGGAACCGACTTCGACATCAAAAAGTGTCAAATAACTTGTCGAAGTAGTCAAGTTTCGAGGTAGGCGAAATGCGTTTTTAAAAACTAAAATGAAAATTAAACTTATGTGTTGCCGATTCGGAGGCAAGAAATATAATGAATTAAAATACACTAATTATTAATGCAGGATGACCTATATGCTAGATCAGCTTATATCTAGAATGCATCGTTAGCGTCTGGGTGATCATTGTGAGAATGCTCGCTCAGCGCTAATCGAGTACAGAGGGGTGAGGTACACACATAACGTCTCCCCCCTCAAGAGCGAAATTATCGGGTTTATTAGTTTTAAAATTTTCCCGATGATTTCGCGAAAACATGAGAGTACATTTTTTTCTTAAAAGTAAAAAAATAGAAAGTATAAGGCTTAACATTAACACACATATCGATACATAAAATAAGCAGTCACTTGTAAAAACCGAATCACTTTTGGCACTATTCACGAATTCACTTTGTTTCAACGCGTACGCCATGTACTTCAGTTCGTCCAGGTTAACTTCCTTCATGTTTAGTGCATGTGCACCGGATAGCTTGGGGCTTGAGTGCATCTGTAGCGAAGGCAATTTGATAATAGGGATTTGTTCTACGTCCTCGTGCATCACATAGGTATTGTGATAATGGATTTTGATGCCGGCGACTTCAACATGGCAGGGCTCATTCAGGGTCATCATATATGTACCAAAAATAGGATGTCTGGTAATGTCATCTTCTCGTTTTTCTATAAGTGTAGTTCTCAATCTGGAGTAAATGATCCAGTTAGCATCATTTATTTGCTGTAGCTTAATGTCTTCCATCAATATCGATTGCTGTACACATCTAGAGGTATTTTCGTACTCCATAAGCTGCTCTATACATGTAGACTCCGCATACAAAGCTCGATTGTTGTCGGTGCAGAGGAACTGATCCCCAGCGGCGAGTGCGCGACAGGGTTGCGCAATCGGTAAGTAGCTGATACCTTTCGCCAAAAGGAAGGGGTGTTCGGGGAATATGGTAAGTGTAAGGTTTTCACGTTCATAGTAAATAGGTAGGGAGTACATTTTAAAATAGTTATAAGTTATATTAGTGATAAGAGGTATATCCATTATGAACGTTATCTGGTTTTTCTTAATGTAAGATTTGACACTAATCGATTCTTCAAGTTTTACTAGGTTACTGTCTGTAGGTAGATATAACAAATTTCCATATTTGGATATGGACTTCAGATGAAACAATAATTCGGTAGAGTTAACAATACTTTGATGCAAAACTGAGACTTTACTTAATGCTAAGGCAGTTTTAATTTCACTTATTTTAATAAATATAGTCCGAAAGTTACTTATAAATAAGTTGAACAGTCCTAGTAGATACGTAGAAAATACCCAATTTTTCTGTGTAGCTAGTTCTCTGAACATTATTTCAATCTTTTCTATTTTATTACCTAATGTGAAAACGTTACTATTCATGGTTTCAGTATTATTAATAACACCATCTAGCATTTTAGAAATTAATGTTATTTTATTGGACACAATAACCTGATTATCACTTAGTTGTGTAGTAAGTTTATCGTACTTGAGAGCATCGGCATGATCTAGGTTGCCTGTTACAATTTTAATCAATGATCCTAATGGATTGATTAATCCTCGGCTGAATCGTTGCGGAACGAGCTGTCTATATTTTTCTATAGTAATAAAACGTAAGTATTCTACGTGAGTTTTAAGTGCAACGAATTCTTGTGGATATGTTTTATTTTGTGCCAATAGTTTTGCAAATGTATCATATTCAGATGTAATGAGCTTTAAATCTGTATGAAGTGGATCGAGTTTTATTACTTTAATTATAGTCCAATTATCAACTTGTAGATATGCATCTCCTTTCTTTACCGGCAGGATTCCCGGATTGCCTTCAAGTGAGCGAAGCTGAAGGGCCTGCAACGGAGTGGCTAGTATCAGGAGCCACCACCTGTGGAGGACGTTTTATATTTTTTATTGGTACTTTGGTCTGTCTTTCACCTACTTGAATGGGTACAATATTTTTACTTGTGGGACCACCTACTTTAGCTTTTCGATAACGGGGCTTATCTTTACTGTTTCTTGTGTTTACTACTTTCGCAAAAATTGTATCTCCTGTACTAAGCTCAATATCAGCTTCACCTCCTCTTTTGTTTCTTATCTTTTCTTTAGTGGTTAACATCTTTTCAGCTATATGATTGTATAGGTATTTTGTTCGTTTTGCATGGTCTTTTACAAGTTGTTGTATATATTTCTTTTCAAATTCCACGTTAAAGGGGCTATCAGAATCAGTATGTCCAAATACTGTTTCAAA
Organism: Selenia dentaria; assembly: GCA_917880725.1. Classification (NCBI taxonomy): domain Eukaryota; kingdom Metazoa; phylum Arthropoda; class Insecta; order Lepidoptera; family Geometridae; genus Selenia; species Selenia dentaria. The sequence goes on along the minus strand of OU862896.1, from coordinate 3,023,704 downwards.
GGGGGTAAGGTCTGTAGCTGAGTGGACAGAATGATTGTATGCGATAATGGAATAGGTCATCACCGATGCAGCATCTGTGCATTTCCTTTCATACTTCGCAAGACGGTAAATTTCTATAAGCGTTGAATGGAAGCGCTCAATGAGGCCCATTGAGTTTGGATTTCGCGGGGTACCAATATGAAGGTCAATTTTGTGCAGGCTTAAGAATTCTTTTAGCAATTCATTGTTGAATTCCGTGCCAGGATCGGAACTTATTCTTTTTGGGGTGCCATAAAAGGAAAAGTATTTTGTTAAAGCTCTAACAACCTCAGGGGTTGACCTATTTGAGATTTCGATGGCTTGTCCTAGTTTGCTGAAAGCATCTATGATTGTTAGGTAGTATTTGCCTTCAATGGTGAAAATATCTATAAAAAGTTCCTGAAAGGGAGCATCTTGGGTTTGCGTTAACTGTAAAATCGGTTTAATAGGCTTACGGTCATATTTCATAGTTTGGCAAGACTCGCAAGCATTGATTATGGCTGCTACGGTCTCTTGCATTTTTTCCCAGTAATAATTTCTTCGGAGTCTCATTAAAGTCTCCTTTATTCCACGGTGGCATTGTTTACCGTCGTGAAATTTCAGGATTATGGCTCTTTGTTCATTTTCATCTTGTACACAAATTACGCGTTGTGTACATTCAATAAGTTTTACTAAGTCTTCCTTAAATAATTCTATTACTACCTTGCCAAACTGTCTTCTATGCTCGCTTTCTTCGAAGTATATGAAATATTTAAGCTTAGGAGTGATATACTCTTTTAAAAACTGTTTAACAAGTTCATTATTACCTATAGGCATAAATACTTCTAAAATTTTTTGTTTGTTGCTCGATATATTTTTAACTTGTAATTCATTTTTGAACCAAGAGAACACTCGTATCTGGTTAGGTTTCGTGTCAATTGCTTCATGCAAGATAGGTATCCCGGTGGGTTCTAAATCTGCAGTTGAATGGATTGTTTGAGAATTATTAGATTCAGAGGGTGACCTAATCGGGTATTCAGGGGATGATGTATTAGGGTATTCGGCAAGTTTTACTGTGCTTGTAGCTGACAGGGTATCAGAGATATCTGTGGGAGTTGCCGTGGCACTTTCATCAGATATAGTAATAGTAGAGGAGTCATTACGGGTTCTCTTTTTATTCACAAACTGTTCAATCTCTTTAACTATGTCGTCAAGTTTTGTCTGTAAATCGTTGTCAACGTTAACTTGCATGGATTGTCCTTCATCATCAGAGTCAAGTGCATTTACCTTTATTCGAGATAAAGCGTCAGCGTTCGTATTTTGTTTGCCGTTTTTATAAATAATCTCAAAGTCATAGTCTTGTAGTCGTAGTCTCCATCTAGTCAGTTTACTGTTAGGGTCCTTTAGGGAATTTAACCAAGCTAAAGGTCTGTGGTCTGTATATATAAAGAACTTTTTGCCGTACAGGTAAGGCCTGAAGTGTTTGATCGCCCATACGATGGCAAGAAGTTCTTTCTCAATTGTACTATATCTGGATTCAGTATCACTTAGTGTTCGACTTGCATACGCGACCGGATTGTCGTTACCGACTGTGCCTTGGGACAAAACTGCACCAAGGGCAACGTTAGACGCGTCTGTTGTAAGAATAAATGGTCTATCATGATCTGGGTATTGCAATAGCGGGGCGTTAGTAAGGAGTTCCTTACACTTGTTAAAGGCATCAATGTAATTTTGGTCAAGTATAATTTTATTTCGCTTATTGAGGCATGAGGTTAGAGGTTGGGTTATTTTCGCAAAATCTTTAATGAAGCGACGGTAGTAGCCTACTAGTCCCAAAAAACTCTTTATTTCAGTCGTTGTTTTTGGCAGTGGATAATTAAGTACAGCCTTTATTTTGTCGTTATTAGGTTTCAGTCCGTCTTTTGTTATCGTGTGTCCCAGGTAAAGTACTTCTGTCCGTAAGAATTCTGATTTGTCCAGTTGAATTTTTAAGTTTGTCTGTCGGAATTTGTCAAATATCGTTCGTAGTTTTTGTATGTGTTCATCTAAGCTGGCTGAGAATATGATGACGTCATCAAGATAGACCATGCAGTGTATTCCCTGCAGGCCTCTTAAGACGTTATCCATAGCTCGTTGGAAGGTAGCTGGGGCTGTCTTTAGCCCAAATGGCATTCTTGAAAATTCGAAATGCCCGTGTTGTGTGCTGAAGGCGGTCTTATGTCTGTCTTGCTCTTGTATTTCAATTTGATGGTATCCACTAGCTAGGTCAAGAGTGCTGAAGTAAGAACTCTTGCCCAGTTTGTCAAATAAATCATTCATGTTAGGAAGCGGGTATTTGTCATCAATTGTTATGTCGTTCAAACGTCTATAATCAATAACCATGCGATATTTCGGTTGTCCTGATGAGTCAGTCTTTTTAGGTACCAAATGCACCGGGGCGTTCCAAGGTGAATGAGATTCCTGTATGACATTGCCATTTAATAATTTTTCAACTTGTTTATTTATTTCGTCTGTTTGTGCAGGGGCTTGCCTATATGGTCTTACGTAAATCGGGTCTTCATTCTTTGTTCTTATTTGGTGTTTTACCTGATTAGAGAATGATAAGGGCAAATCTTCGCAGTAAAAAATGTCTTTATACTCTTTACAGAGGTTCAGTAATTTTTGTCGTTCTTCTTCGTTTGTGTGGTCTAGTCTGAGTTTGTCAAGGAGATTATTCTCAAGTAATATGTCAGTATTCATGTCCTGATTGTCTTTTGTATGATTTAGTTCAATTTCGGAGTTGTCATATGCATTTACGGTAAAAGGTCGTGTTACAGTCAGTGTAATCTCTTGGTCAGTAGTATTTTGGATAATCGTCGATGCATATCCATTGGTACAATTTACTAAGGCATCTGGCATCCGTAAACCGGGGTAAAGTTCTTGATAGTCAAGAATGGCTTCGCCAGAATATTGGTTAGTAGGCAACTTCACTCGTTGTTCGGTTCGCGGTTGCACTCGTATAACATAGTCAAGGTTATTATTGACGATGGCAATAGATGTTGATCTAGTTTTCAGAACAAGGTTTTTCAGATCTATGATCGCGTCTAACTGTTGAAGCAAATCGTTACCTATGAGACCATCATAGCGTGGGTCGACGTCATACAGGTAAAATTTGTGTTCTTCAGTATTTTGAAATGTTGGAAAAAGGGGTATTTGTATAACTTCATCGTGTTGACTGGAAGCATGGGTGCTGACTACTCTAAATGGTTCGTAACAGATAAAGTCAGAGAAATATTCATGCGCCTTTCGAGGGCTAATGAAGGAACGTGTACTTCCGGTATCGATCATTAATTTTGCGTCGATTTCCGGTATATACACGTAGGGTAGTTTTAAGCTAGGATCACAATTAATTTCTATGTCCTGTCTTTGGTCGAGGCCTGTACCTGAAAAGGAGGGGTCTGAGTTACGTCATCAGTCTCGTCTTGTTGAGAGCGTTCGGAATATTGTTCAGAGGGAACCACTTCAGTCATCTCGTCATACTGCTCGTCACAATAGTCAGGATAGTAATAGTTGGGGTCATAACATTCCTCGTCTATGTACTCAGAGTTCAGAGCTAACTCATTAAGTTTGAACCCGCTGGGATAATTTTGTTGAAGCGGTGCCGTTCTCATAGAGACGTCTGTGGACTGATAATGCGGCTTCTGAATATTTGGTCGATAGCCGAATGGTTGAGGTCTATACCCAAACTGTTGCGGAGCTGCAATACGACGATAGCCAAATTGTTGTGGGGCCGTTGGAGGCCGATAACCAAATTTTTGAGGGGCCATTGAAGGCCGATAGCCAAATTGTTGGGGAGCCATTTGAGGCTTGTAGCCAAACCGCTGTGGTATCATCCCGAAATTTTGCGGTTTATAGCCGAATTGTTGTGGAACAGGTGGTCGATACTCAAATTGACGTGGTCGATACCCAAATTGAGGTGGTCGATACCCAAATTGAGGTGGTCGATACCCAATCTGTTGGTTAGGTTGTTGGCGGAACCCTGAATGTTGTTGAGTTTGTGGGCTTCCAAAACTAAATTTTGAATTGTTATTGGCAGGTAATATAGGCCTATAACCAGTAGGGTTCTGTGGCACACTAAAACCGTGTTGTAGAGTTGGCTTAGCTATTTGAACCGAATTGCCATACATCCGATTACGCAAGGTGTATTGTTCGTGGAAGTTCACTTCCTCTAAAACAATACTTAAGGCGGCTTCTAAGCTCGCGGGTGCCTTCAACCTAACTATACGCACCATATTTTCTGGTAAGTTGTAAAGGAATACGTTCAGTGACGTATGGTTGTAAATCGCAATTTTGGCGATTTTAATTTCGGCGTTACTCAATGCGTTAACCTTGGATATTAAAATTGACCGGACAGTTTGAATACGATTGCAAAACTCTAAATACGTTTCACTGGATTTAATTTTCAAACTCTCTAACTCTATATTTATACATTCCTCACTACGAGGGTCACCGAAATGCTGTTCTAATAAGGCCTTAAGTTCAGACCAACTCGCAACATCCTCTCGTTCCGATAATAGGGCAGCTGCGTTATCAGTTAACCGACTCGTAACGGCGTGGTAAACGTATAAATTTTGCTCCTCGTTGCCACGGTACCTTTCAATCACATAATCGCATTTACGTAAAAACAAATTAAGTTGTCTATTGTCTCCTCCAAAAAGAGGGATTAATTTTAATATATCGTTTGGTATAGGTACGATACGCGGTTGTTCTTCCATTTTTGCACAGAGTTATAAAAGTTTAGACACACACAAAAATACAATTATAATATAACACAGAAAAATACACAAAAACAATAAAAGGCACAAACACACACAATTAAAACAGTAACGAACAAGTAAAATCAAAATTTATATAATATAATTAACCAAAAAAAAATATAATTTTTAAAATTGAAAATTTATTTATCTATTCGATGAATATACCATCAAAAACGATTAAGTTTCAAATCATCAGATGCATATAAAATATTAGTTAAACACGATATTATATTAAATTTATGTCAAATCTAAAATTTCGTTACTCTATGTAAGTTTCTTTGTAGTAAAATTATTTCTTATCGCTTAGTTCTTAGTACTAATAACCAGATAACGTGCTAATGAGAGAAGACTTATCACATTGAACACTTTAAATTAAAATGGGGATTTCGGGAAGGATGGCAAAAAGTTCAACTTACCAACCGACTGCTACACCCATTGTTGCACACACACACCCGAGTTTAGACAAATTTATTTGGTTCGTGGATTTGCTCTACTATTGTCCCACTACAGGCAAATTTTGACACCCGTAATAATGTAGGGACGTAGCTTATACGAGCAAATCCTGTCCGCAGCGCCAGTCAAGTTTCGAGGTAGGCGAAATGCGTTTTTAAAAACTAAATGAAAATTAAACTTATGTGTTGCCGATTCGGAGGCAAGAAATATAATGAATTAAAATACACTAATTATTAATGCAGGATGACCTATATGCTAGATCAGCTTATATCTAGAATGCATCGTTAGCGTCTGGGTGATCATTGTGAGAATGCTCGCTCAGCGCTAATCGAGTACAGAGGGGTGAGGTACACACATAACGAAGTCGATACCATGCGCACAATATTGTGATAATAGGTACTTTTGAACGATCATGGTACTGACTTCAACAAGTTATTTCACACTTTTTAGCGTTGAAGTGGTTTGATTTTTGGGTAGAAAGGTTTTTGTAGGCCCATTTGAAATTGAACAAGATCTGACTAGTAGTTGATGGTAATTAATCATCAACAAGGTATCTTCAATATAAAATATATCATTCTTTAATATATTTTGAATAGAGTCGGCTTGAAACTTTTTTAATTGTATATTATTACTATTAAATACTGTGTTGCTATTTACCTTCGTACTTAAATAAATATGTTTCATAAAGTTTTTACTCACATCTTCTCAGTCGGACACTCTTGGCAGAGTGGTCGTGGTTGGTAAGATGGTGGCACACGGTGCGTCTTTAACGTCGTCAGTCTTTCCGGCGGTGGTGATTACAGATTTTGCGATTTTTTTCCATTTTACTCGTTTTGCGCAAATCGAGAACACCCCTTCATGGACGTCTTGGTTGCCGTCTTGATAAGATCCGTCCAGCGTGTAGGAGACCTGCCTCTACCTCTCTTTCCTGCTATCTGACCTTGGACAGTCTTTCCATTGAGTCTTCGTTCCTGGAGATCTTCCCGAAAAACTTTACTATTCGTAGTTGTACAGTCGACGAAAGTCTATTCTTAATTTTGAGCTCCTTCTGAATAGATACATTGGTGCGGAATGCGGTCCATGGAATCTTTAGGAGGCGCCTCCAGCACCACATTTCCAAAGCGTCAATTTTGCGGCGATGTAGAAGTCGCACGGACCAGGTCTCGGCTTTTTATAGAAAGATTGGAAATACAAGAGAGTTTATAAGTCGAACCTTTGTGTTTTTGGATATTTTCCTGTCATTCCATATCTTTCCTAACCTCTCCATAGAAGATCTGGTTATGGCACACCGTCGCCTAATCGCGTCTTTTTACACACATATTTCTCTAAAGAAAGTACCCACTGTACACTGAGGTACATTACTACGAATCCTACGGTACCTCAGTGCCGCTGTGTATATATAGTAGGTAATATGTATATTAGGTATCCTAATTCACCAATAGTAGATTAGTAGCCAAGGGCTGTAAGGCATCAATTGCAGCCCGAGATATTTAGGCGCACGAGCGCAGCGAGGCCTAGAGCCTATAGTTCGAGGGTGCAATTGATGCTTACACCCGAGCTAACTACTCTGCTTTACATCTCGATTGTGAGGTAAGTAGAAAAAAACCGGCATTACAAAAATAAAATTGATGACTATTATACTCATACGAAGACAAGGCTGAATAGCGAAGCGATCTCTTTTGTCATTGGGCTGAATGCACGATGTCTATTGCCAGTGTGATGGTTAGATGTACGCGAACTTTTTGAAAAGTGAAGTATTTTTTTTAAAATTACTTACCGCCCTAGGGCTTTTCTAGCTACATTATTTCCCTAGAGCGCTATTTGGTCACCTACAAGCCCCATTGGTGTATTTTTTAATAACTTACTGTTCTAGGGCTTTTCTAGCTACATTATTACCCTAGAGCGCTAATTGGTCACCTACAAGCCCCATTTTGGGGTAATAAGGACCTACCTACTTACCGAATATGAGAGATGTAAAATTTCTTTGTGAAATGCTAGTCTTCCCCAATAAACCCTTTCCTATGTGTAACGGTAATTCAAGTATATACATTTTAGTTTTTTAAAGTTATTAGGAAACGGTACAAGTACAAGGCCCAACTGATGTTAAGTGGTAACCTCTACCTAAACAGATGCATTTCCTCACAAGTGACGAACTGCACTGCGCCCGTAACCCTGAGACATTAAGTTGTTAAGTCTAATGTGCCTGTAATTTCGCCAACCAATCCAAAACACAGTATTGCGAACATTACTGCTTCACGGTAGAAAAAAGTAGGTGGTAGTACTCCCCGGACGAACTTATGCTGAAAGAGTTGCAGAGTACTGCTCTGCAATACTTACATCAAATAGTTGCGTATCCCTAAATTATTATATATCTTGTGTATGTATTAACTTATGTCTGGCCTCAAGACAAGAGTCTTTGACCAATGTGTGTTACCAGTGATGACTTATGGCACTGAAACGTGGTCTCTTACTATGGGCCTCATAAGCAAGCTCAAAGTCGCACAACGAGCTACGGAGAGGGCTATGCTCGGAGTTACTCTACGTGATCGAATCAGAAATGAGAAGATCCGTAGACGAACTAAAGTCACCGACATAGCCCAGAAGATTAGCCAGTTAAAGTGGCAGTGTGCAGGGCACATAGCACGCATAACAAATGGTCGATGGGGCCGAAAGGTTCTGGAGTGGAGACCACGGACCGGCAAGCGCAGCGTAGGTCGTCCACCGACGAGGTAGACTGACGACCTGATAAAGGTCGCAGGACGACGTTGGATGCAAGCCGCTTCCAAACGGTCCTTTTGGAAATTTGTGGGGAGGCATATGTTCAGCAGTGGACGTCCTACGGCTAACGGCAGATGATGATGATGGATTAACTTATATTTTTTCTTGTAGGCGTATGAAATATATAGGCTTTCCTTCACTTTACACTTGGCCTTTTATTCCTTTGTGCTGGATCCTCTATTTTCTTCATCAACCAAATCGTAACTTAAATAGAATTTAAATGTTATCACAAAATAAACGGGTTCCGTTATCTGCAGGAACATACTTCTGTTCACTATAAGCATATTGATGTGATGTTAATGCCTACTGGGAAGGTATGACTAATTGTTAAGGGGGGCATTGCCAAAGTGACATGTGCATATATAAAAAAATACTTTTTATAACTATAAAATGGCGAGACGTGCAAGGCGTGTGCCTGATTGTAAGCGCTACGTTTGCCCATAACATTTGCCGTGCCAGCCAGAGTTAATAATATTTGCCGTGGCACTGTACTATGCTCGTCACCTCCAGACGTCTTTCTCATTCGCAGCTACAGTGCCCTTCACACTCTAACACAATAATGCTTGCGTACTATTGCTTCGCGGCAGAAAACTATAATATGGTGGTACCGAGCAAGATCTACATTTCTTGCACTAGTACCACCTGAATCACGGAGTGCAGTTACCTACCTAGTATAATATATAGTGTAATTACTGTGCGTAATATTTGCATATTACGCACATACCATTCTAATCGACGACATGATAATCTAGCAAGTATAAGATTCACAGAATAATACTTTGTGCATAGAAATGGTTTAATTCTTCATAGACTAGTAAGTCCTAAGGTTTCTTGGTACTTACTTAGGCCGTTTGTACACCGCCACCGTCACGGGGACGTCACCGACAACGAGACGACGACGCCGGCTTAGCGACACATACATTTACTAAGGCCGTGTGCCCACCGCACGCCCGTCACCCGAACGCCGTCATCCCGTCCGCCGAAATATCGCTAGTTCGACGCTAGCTGCCGAGTTCTAGCGGTAGAACTCGGCCCGAGATTGTGACAGGCCAAAGTGGCGGCAATACTAAACACGTTTAAACGTGAGATCGTCTTGTCGCGGCGGACAAACAATCGCCGTCACGTCAACGTGATCTCGGCCAGAAATGATCTCGGTGACGTCCCAGAGACGGCGGCGGTGGACAAACGGCCTTATAGGCAGTATATACTACGAGTATTATTGATTCTATTCTTATATGTAGTTAAGTTACGATTCTAGCATGTACATTGCGTTGCGTGATTTTTATGTTTACCTGCGGCATTTATAGCGTATTTTCCTTGGCAGTATTATGGTTAAAAAAACTGTTTCAATCAATGAGATGGACTAATAGACGCGTTTTACTCCTTGAATATGAAGTATAATATAAACATGGCAAATTTTATGCTATACCCACCTATAGCTAAAGCACACAACTCGCACAACGACATTAACTACATTGCCAAGATTAAAAGAGCACGAAGATATATGAATCCTAGTTGTCAGAAAGGGATCAATATATTATTAACAACGTTCGCCTGTGACCAACCATTCGACCGCCAATGACAGACTCGTTCTCTCTGTCGCTCGCTACTTGTCTCGTTCTCGTAGGTGGCGAAGCGGCAACGTCGCAGGAGTTATTTTAAATTAAAATACAATTTTTGATTTTCCATTTTTGATAAATAACATAGAAAAACAATACTTACAAATGAAAAGATACATCATTCTTGCACTTTCATTTTTTACTCTTGTTTCAGTATATGTTCTGCAGTTTCTAACACATAAGAAGGCATTTTTTCCTAAATGTAGTACACGTGCTGCGTCGTTGCCAGATAGGCTGGAACTAAGTTGACTCAAGACAACTAGCTTGTGTTGATGTCGCCAAGCCGAGCGCAGTAAGGCGTAAAGCTCAGTTTATATTAACATCATTGGTTTAAATTGAAGGTTTTAGCTGGAAGAAAAATGTTTTAGTATTTTGATTACCCTTCTAAAATAGCTTAGAAGGGCGCATAGGGTGAATTGTCGCTCCACCTAGCCTGGGGGTGTACTCCACGTTTTTTCATGTTCTCCATTCAAACGTTTGCTTCTCTGGTTGTTGTTTTTGGGACTATACAATATGGCAAGTCTTTTGCCCCTTCGCTTACTAACCTAACTAATAGACTACGTGGATTGTTTTGGTTGTCTGCCAGATGACCTCGTTTCGGATTTGATCGAGGATTGCATAGCTAGTAAGTACTTTCCATACTAAAAGAAATAACTATTTTCTACCTTCTTAACATCTATCTTGTATGTTCGATTTCAGTGATTTTTTTTCATTTAAGCATCGCATTGTTTACTATGTGATGCGTACGTTTAAGTGTGATTTTTTTAGTTTAGTATGATTTTTTCAGTATTTTAAGTTCTAAAAAAGGAAATTTATAGCCCTTTGAAATACTGATAGTTCTTACTCTGTCGAGTATAAGTAAATTGTGGAAAGCCTTGCCGACGTTCGTATATTTGCAGCTATGATCCTGGGTGTTACAAGCGGGGCGTGAACAAGCGTCTCCAGGTCATCGCCAATAGGGGTGGCGATTAGTGCTGCTTATTTTTCATTGTACAGAAATTTACCTCTACAGTTTATAATATGTAGTAGTTTTTACATCCCCCGTTTCACCCCCTAAAGTCATCCCTGTCAATAAATACTGAAATCATCATTTTAAACTGTCCAAATGCTAATTTTCACCACTGTATGTTCGAAAACAAAAAAAACTTTCCATACAAACTTTCATTCCCCCTCCATTGCACCCACTTAAACCACCACTATCCAAAAAAAATTAGTTCAACATTTTTTATTTTGAATGACCTATTCAAATGCAAATTTTCACAACTATAAGTTCAAAAACAAAGGAGTTTCATACAATCGTTTTCACCCCTTTTGACCCCCTTAGGGGTTGAATTTATAAAATCCCGTCTTAGTGAGCACCTACGTCTTAAAAAGAACTCGCATGCAAAATTTGAAACTCCTAGCACTTGTAGTTTCTGAGATTTCGTGATTTTTCGCTTTTATATAAAGAAAATATTTATTGAACAGCATGATATTTTTTGTTTCAGTTGATGAAGAGACTCCGTCAAGTGGTTGGACAGAGGCTCTTCGAGGTCATCATGAAGGCAACATTCTACGGACAGTTCGTAGCCGGAGAAGACCAAAACAAGATCAGACCCACCATTGAAAGGTACATCTCAAAATGTAATATGAGGGTTGTGTACCTATTGCCAACCTATTTAATAAATAACGAAACCACGTTAATATTATCTCGAAACTGTCGTGTCGTGTCGTTGAGTCGATAAACCGACTTTTATCAGCTATCATAACTTGCCTCTAGTATGGTTCTAGCTGAGATAACTATATCGAGACTGTCTTTTACCGATAATTTTATCATATCGACTAATATTGTAACATAAAAAACACAAAAAAATATCTATCCAATCTCAGACACTGTTATATTATTTTTAAAAGTATTGCTTTTTTAAAGCACTAACGCCTGCTTAGCGATTACAAACATTGCAATTTTTAGAGAGAAAATTTACATCCTCGGACGGGACTCCTCGGTGTCGGATGGTCGGTGGCCTAGTTGGTCATGGCGTCTGACACTGATTGTCGGAAGACGCGGGTTTGAATCCCGTCCGTGGATGTGTATTTTTCTTTCTAAAATTGCAATGGCTGTAATATTAGATATATAATATTATCGTGTCTAACACTGGAATTCATAGTCAAGATAGGGGGTTCCCCTGGGGGACAGTTCAGGCGCTGTGTGACGGATTCAACCTCTATGCATTTCATAGAAAAAACACGCCCACTTTGATAGATGTCAGGGGCTGGATGCTGGATGACCGATTTTCGATCTCCAAACAATCCCCTAGTCCAAAATGTTGTATAAAGTGTAGTAAAATCAGTTTATTACTGAGTTTTTTTTTTATTAAAATGGACGTGGAGAATGATTTGAGGCTTCATGGCGATCTAATAGCCGATGCTAATACTAACGGCTAATGCTAACGAAATATATTGCCTCTTTTTGGAAACGAGCTAAGGCGCAGTTCTAACAGAGGCCTACCCATACCACCTCTGTTATTTTTATTGACAGCGCTTCGATTTTATGCAACAGGCTGTTTCCAGGTTTGTACCATTCTGTGCGTCTGAAATGATCTTACTTGGTACCTACCTACAATAAAATTAGTAAGCAGTAGATTGAATAAGTACTATTTAAGATTGAACTACCTACTAGGTACAGACCGAGTTTTGCAGTGCCTATCACCTATGTAAATAAATGTTTATTTTCAGACAGTTTGCGGAGATATGGTTTTCATATCCCAACCTAAGGCGTGTCGCATAGTTATACGATTACGTGCATCAGATATTCTATGCAGTGTTTATATTCTCTTTGGCTTCATAATTTTTTTTTTCATTTTCCTTCTATTTTTACAATGATCTGCAGTAAAATGGGCAGCATAAAAGTACGTATAGTCAAATCTGATCTGTCAATGTTACAGTAGTGACACAAGGCGAGTGAATGATCATAGAAAACACGTGTGAAATTCTGTTCAGCTGGGGGCCCTTCCAATCATTGTTTATGAAACACAAAGAAGAATCATTCAACATTCAGCCTCTAGGTGAATGCTGAATGATAGTTTTTGGGGGACTGTTCATCCCCCGACTATGAATTCCAGTGACCAAGATCCAAGACTACTACTTATAGACAAACCCAAAGCTACTCAGCTCTTTCTAAAAAAGTCATTAGGTATCGTAAATTTCTTTGAGAAGTAATTAAATGATACGCAATTATTAAATTTGGTGAGCCCACCCAAACCAGCATTGAAATGATTTAGTCAGCATACAAAGATTTTGTCTGCAATAATAAAAATCAGGCAGCAATCTTTGTTCCGCAGATAATTTTGATAATGGTCAAAAATTTTATCATTAATAGGCAGCATAACAATACCATGAGTTTGCATAATAAACATTCGGTCCGCAAAATAACTACTTGGTCAGCAAGATTTTATGATTGATCAGCAGAGAAAACATGTCTATATGTTCCATATGTAATTATACTAGTCTAGGGCAAAGTCATATATAGGTACGACGACGAGCGTAGCGAGGAGGAGTGTTAGGTTACTTGTGACTACAACGCGCGAGCCGAGCGAGCGAAGCGAGCGTGCAGCGGCAGCGGCCGGCGACTGAGTGCTTACCCAAATATTATAAAACAGGAACAGCTTATGGCTGCTTATATAATTAATATGCAGTACAAAAAAAATTCCAGCCATCCAGAATGACATAAATTGCTGATTGATTTTGAAATGTTTGCTGGCCATGAGTTGCTGATCAATTAGCTATTTCTGCTGACAGATAATATTTTTCTTCTTTCAAAAATACTAATACTATGCTAACCATTTAAATAACACCCAATTTCTTTGTCACTTTACTCATATTTAACTAATAATTCAAGTAATGATTAATGTTGTGTTTTTTCTATATTTTATAACAGTTTATAACTATTTTATGACAATGATAATTATTTAGCAATTATTATTTTTTATTATATTTTTATTTTATTTATACATCACAAAGAAATACACATCAGTTTTAATTATACCGTCTTAAAATCTAAGTAAGATTTGTCTAGACAGTAGAGTTCGCGAATACATAAATATAGCAAGTAAATATAGTAATTAGAAAACAAATTACATTGCGTCGCGCACTCGCATCTCAGCTTGAGTAATACGTGTAATAATAATATAATAATAATAATAATTACTTTGTGGCGAGCCGTCGGTGAGTGGCGACACCGCGGACCCTGATTCTCTCTGGGGCCAAATGAGACCCCTGACCCCCGGCTTGCCTTAATTGGTCGTCTGGGAGTGGAGACGCAAGAGCAAGAAACAAAAAGCTCCAAGGGTGGAAGTGTTAAAGGGCATAACGCCGGTAGTAGCGCTCTAGTGAAACCGCAGCACACCTCTCAACACCCTTCAGATATCCACACCAACGTTGCCCCTTTTGTCACCATTGTTGGTGGCTCTTATGGGGGGCCCGTTTAGTGGATGGCGAGTCACCACCTGCCTAAATATTTTAACATGAGACTAAAATTGGCAGGTGCCGTAGTCTCTGCCATAACCCACTATCTTCTTCTTCTATCCTTATCATTAATAAGTTCATATCAATAGCCTGGCCATTTTACCCATATTTATAATAGTTATAAGTACCATGTTACCCTTCATCCAACATTTTTTCTGTTTTTTATACTCCTTTGTATTTGCTATACCAAACAGGCCTCTAAGTGTTGACTACAGCCCCACTTATGCCTCTGTAAAGGGCCGGATTAAATCCGTGAATTTGTTATAATAATAATACACATACTACTCGTCTTAGAACTTCAAGATATATGAGATCATATTAGACTCAAAAAGATGTAGAAGGTGAATAGAGTACAAAAATCACAGGCATGCCAATCTGTTCACATGGATAAACTAAAAATGTAACGTGTTTGTTGCAGACTGCGTTCTTTCGGAGTGAAGTCCATCTTGGATTACTCCGTGGAAGAAGACCTGTCTCAGGAGGAGGCGGAGAAGCGAGAAGTCAGGTAAATACTGTAGTTTTTCTTTTCTTCCAAATGATGGGTTTTTGTCTAGTACATCCAAAATTATATGTCAAAGCTATTCGCGTACAAATTTGATAATTTTTTTATGGGAAAGGTTGACAAACGAGCTAGCTGCTCATCTGATGGTAAGTGATACCGTCGCCCACGGACATCCGCAATAAAGAGGTCTCGAGGATGCGTTGCCGACCTTTGAGGAAGGATGATAGGAAGGACGAGATAGTAGGGGTGAGGGGAAGGAGAACGGGGAAGGGGCAATCGGGCCTCCGCGGAACCTCCCGCAAACCGACGAAACGCAATAGCAAGCTATGTTACTTCACGTCGGTGTTATGTGGGAGTGTGGTACTTCCCCGGTCGTGCCGGCCCATTCGGCTGTGGGGTTGCAGCGTGGCACTACCACAAAAAAATCATATACACTCTTGTAAAATAGTTCGTCTGGAATTATTTACAACCAGAAGTGATACCGTGTCTAAATACATATACAAACAAAATAAATGTACAAATAGAAGCCGGACAACTGTGACAGAGCAATTTCCATCATATTTTAAGAGCAGTAGAACTCTTTGTGAATGAGTTCGTCGGGGAACTAATGCCACTATACCTTTTTCTACCGTGAAGCTGATCGCAATACTGTGTTCTGGTTTGAAGGTGAAATTACACGCACATGAGACTTAACAACTTAATGTTTCAGTGTTACGGGCGCTGTGCAGTTCGTCACTTGTGAGGAAATGCATCTGTTATAGGCAGTTACCACTTAGCATGAGCCTCGTACTTTTACCGTTTCCTAATAAAAAAATGAACAGTTGTAGTATCCAAAATTATGAATAATATAACTGCTGATTTCTTTGATTTAATGTGGATTTCCGACGATAAAACTATGTGTGAGTTATTTTTCAATGGTCTACAATTACATAGCTTTACCTTAAAATTAAACAAACTTTTGCCAGACACCTGGAGGCTTTTGGTAGGTAGTGTTTTGTAAAATGAAGGGCTGTGAATCATATCTATTGTGTATTACGATTTACGGGAAAGTTTATGTGTTGGTATCTAATATACTCTCATCTCTCATACTCTATACTCCCATATTATATAATACTTATTTAATATACTCTACGAGTATATATCTATATATATACAAGCGAAAGGTCACTCACTTATCACGAAATCTCAGAAACTACAAGTGCTAGGAGTTTCAAATTTTGCATGCGGGTTCTTTTTAGGACGTAGGTGCTGACTATGACGGGATTTTATGAAATTCAACCACTAAGGGGTTTTTTTTGCGGTTGATAGTTTGTATGAAACTTCGTTACTGCAAGTGCTAAAAGTTTAAAATTTTGCATGGGGGTTCTTTTAGGACGTAGGTGCTCACTAAGACGGGATTTTATGAAATTCAACCCCTAAGGGTTTTTTGGGGTTGATAGTTTGTATGAAACTTCGTTACTGCGAATTCTAAAAGTTTAAAATTTTGCATGGGGTTCTTTTTTGGACCTATGTACTCACTAAGACGGGATTTTGTGAAATTCGACCCCTAATTGAAATCTGACCCATTGAAATCTGTAATTACCGTATCCCGCGAGGCCACGCGAGCGAAGCCGCTGGCGGGTCAGCTAGTATATATATAATTTAATACATAAACATGATTAAAGTGTTGTTTTATACTTCCTCATCATAACCTAAGGCTAAGATTCAGAGACACTGACGTAACATGTTCTAAGACCAGGTTTAGCTCTTCGGCTGATCCTTAAATTTCGTTTTAATACGGGGAAAGTCAGAGATAATATATGTAGGTACAGTCGCATGCAATAAGACGTATACATTCTGCAATTTTCTAAACCATGATACATTATCAGATTTTATAACAATGTAGATAAAGATTATTTTGAGCAGTCAGATAATATAAATAACTTAATAATAGATAATTTTTTATGTATTTTTCCACTGACTTCCAAAAAAAGGAGGAGGTACCAAGGAGGTTTCAATGGTTTTTTTTGTATGTTACCTCATAACTTTCGATTGGGCCTACCGATTCTCAAAATTATTTTTACCGTCAGTGTAGTAAGTATTTACCGTCTCGCCCCATAGCTTAGCTTAGCTCGCACTATGTTTGAGTAATATTCCCTACGAGAGACGTTGAGAACAAGAGCTTAAGCTATGGGGCGAGACGGTTAATGCCAGATGGGGCTCATGCTAGTATTTACCGTCACGCCCCATAGCTTAGCTTAGCTCGCACTATATTTGAGTAATATTCCCTACGACTCTGAATACGTATATGAACGTAAGAACAACATAGCGATGGATGAAAGTATCAGTTTACGTTAGATGCGTCTCTGAATCTTAGCCTAAGTATATTTTATATAATAAAAAATCCTTGTATCTATTTTATTATTTTAATTAAAATTAGAACTAACTTTAGTAAAATTTTATTATTATTTAATCTTATTTATTATTCTATAATTAATAATATAATTCAAACATAATCGTGGTTAACGAGTTTATTTTCACCCATTCCTTTGGCATCTTTGATTTACTTTGTTTAATTCCTCCTTTGTATCTATTTTTTTTATGTTTATTTAATATTTTCCTTTTTTTCTTCCAGCTCACTATTACCGTATGTGTGGGTGTGTAAGTGTGATTGTGTGTATTTTCAATGTGTTTCGTTGTGTTTATTTCTTGGCATGCAAAGCTTTATCTATAGTTTTATTTGTGTCATTGAAACAGCTTAAAAAAATGTGATGTCTTATCGAAACTGTCAAAAAGAGGGCGAGACAGATGAGGATATCATTTTTGTGTATAATAAATGTCAAAACCGACTTTACTCGTATTATTAGCCGTGGTTATCGATTTAGGTTTCAGGCAAGCTCATGACTGCTTCTGAGGTTGATGAAGAAACCGTTATTTTGCAGCGGACATACCTGAAACCTAGATCGATAACGTCAGTTGCATGAGAAAATTCGGGTTTGATGATACGTATGCGTCAAACTCACGAAGACATTCATACAAAGAAATTCGTATAGCATTTGATCAAACAAAGTCTTCTCCAGCAGAATCACAGCTAAGTAATACCTACCAAAGGGGGATGCGACAAGATTTGATAGTTTTGATGTCGGTGTTGATCTGTTTTTATGTTTGTGGCATCCGTGAAGCATTTGCTTTTTTTGTGGCGAAATATATCAAACCGAATATTTTGGTTTAGATGTATTTTTTATTTCAAAGCGTGTTTATGTGAGATGGTTCTTAGGAATGCTTGTTTGAACTCCATCTCCAAGATTCTGTGCAGATCTAGACCTCTTCAGGGAAATGTGGTAGAGTTTTCTAGTCAGATATGGCTGCAAAACAACAGGTACTAGCTAAGCTCCAAAGGTATAGAACAAACTTTATTCTAAATTAAATACTTTCGGAAAAATCTTCCATGTGAACTTCTGCAGATAAGAGGTTACTGAGGGTCGATTCCACTTACTAAATTGCAATCGAACCGTAGCTGTGTGGTGACCTTTTCACGTTTATTTATTCTGCTATTGATAAACAGTGCAGCTGCAGTTACGTTTCTGTTGACGTCGCAATCGATCAAAACTTTATATTCTGCTATCTCGATAGATCATAAACGACGCCTACTCATATTCTTATATACAGTAGACCCTCGCTAATCCGGGCCCCCACTAATTCGGTGATCGCGGTAATTCGTACGCAAACATGCAAAAACGTGAGGTGCTGAATGAAATCATGCAACCTGCTATGCGTGAAGATGACGAGCAGGATGGCAACGAAAGCGTTGTATTCTCCACTTCCAAAAACGTATCACTTTGAGCTTTGAACACTGCTTTGAAATGGGCTGAAGATAACGAATTAGATAGCCACGAAATCATGTTTCTTCGACTGAGTGACCACGCTTTCGAAACTAACAGATTTTTTCACATCAACGTGAACTCCTTTTTTTTACTAAATATTTAGTCGTCTAAATATCTATCCTTTGACAATTAAAATTAATAATTCACACGTTAAAATTAATAAACACGGTCACTAGTCTCTTTTATTTATTAGTTACGTATGGATAAGATTTAACTTCATCGAAATTTTGCAGATGACAATCCGGACACCTTAGTAATCCGCCAAGCGGCGATTTTTGCCGGATAAGCGAGACCCTACTGTAGTAGCGTTTAATGTGTATTTATTATAAAGAAGTGTTTAAGATGTCGTTACGTTCCAATTTGTTGATAGAAATAGTAGAATGGCTTTTGGATAATTACTGAACGACAACTGGAGTCGAATTGCAGCGGGGTAGATTGTTGAACGTTGTGAAATAGTAGAATGGACCTCCTGGTTATGGCTAGGAAATCCAATTTACAACTAGTTAGTCGGGGTTTTTCGCCTATAACGATCCACACCGATGACAGAGAGAACATTATCTAACTGGAGTATTTCACGGTGTAGGAATAGATGAGGTAATTATAGTAACAAGCGTTGATAAGTAGCACATATTGTAAGCATTTCATATTTCTGTATTTTTTATATTTCAGTACTAGTGAATGTAAATGTCAAAAAAAAAACCACCAAGTAAATGACATTTTCCATCGAACTATTAAAAGTCCTCTACTCAAAATACTCATGCTAGCGAGACTGGATAGATTTTCTGAACAAGTCGTAAAAAGAGTTTAACCTTGGATTTCTTACTTATTAATAATACATTGTACTGATAGACAATGGCGGTTACCGAGAAAATTTATACTACAATTTGTGCCGTGCCTCATTTTCTATGAGCACGACTTGATTATTATGATAATATGTAGTAGCCTTCAGTTTTGTGCTATACACACTGTACTTACACATGCCTACAGAATCTAAATACAGTAGTCAGGAACATTTCGAACTAGTTCACACAGGGTTCCGCCGTTAGAATCACATTATAAACCTTCGAGGATATTTGGGGGAAGATATCGGTGGCACTACTCCTCAAGGCTTATTTTAAAGCCTCGCGGAAGAGCGGACGTTCTGTGGGTTTTGTATTACATAGCCTGTCTTTATAACTAAACACCACCGTATGTAAAATTCCCTGCTGCACAAAAAGTGCTCTTTCTTTCTTTGGTTTCCGCTTATCCTGCTCCGCAGGGTCGGCTTTCCCAATCATTTGCCACTCGCCAATTGCGACCTCTTTTGCGTCATGCTCCGGAAAGTCATCTCCCTCATCCTTTCAGACATTTGCCATAAACGTGGCGTGTGGTATTCCTCTACCTTTTTTGTAGACATGGAAAGGTTTTAAACCTTAATATGACAAATGTCTGAAATGGAAAAGTTTCACGATATGATCGCTGGCTTTTCACTAGACACTTTTAACAAGATTGGTTTTTACAACATTTTGTAACGTGTAAAAGTGACAGAGACTATGGTACCTATTGGGTACGCTTCTGATTGGATTTTTGTTTTCCTTTTGCTTTTGTTTATTGATAGCGTGTTTTTTTAAATCCTTTTAAATGTAAGTATATTTACTTTGTGTGTATTTAATTGTTATTTAGGTTGCGGATTCTATGAACAGGGACTCGAACGTAACAAACATCCATACCATGGTACCGTAGTTTTAACATAACAACACTGGGGTATCACTCATCCATTGTAAAATGTATTTTAATTGTAAACTGTTCGTAAAGGATTTTAATATTGATTTGGTCACTATAAGATTTTGTTAAGTTAGCTAATTCTGTAATAACTTGAACACAGAAGGTCCCTTATGTATGGACCGAATAGATTAACCGACTTGGTTACGGTAGAAGAATGTCAAGCCTAGTTATATTTACTAGTTTTGTTTTATGGCTTTAACTTTTTTCACTTGCCATCCATTGTAACATGTAGCCTCGCTCATTAGCACAGTCGCCAAGACAAGGTCATTCCAAAAATTTGATTTTTTATTAGTGTGTTATTCCCATGTTGCAATTACTTGCGTGCAGAAGAAATTATGGGTTCTCAGGGCGTAGCACAATTTGCGAAGATGTATTTGTATCGTAAGCGTCATCGCGTCAAACTATGAGTTATCTGTGTTACAGATTCCCTAAATGACAGTGTTGTGTTCACGTGCACGACACGTTACGTTACACTTACGCAGTTATTCGTGCTAGGCCCACTATTAGATTGTTTATCGCACTAAAACTTTTCGAAACATTTAACTTATTATGCGTTTTGATGCGCTTAAATTTGTTAATTTACCCTCCTACAGTAGTCGCGAAAACCAATGAGATATCTATACGAGTATATTACTTGTAAATGGTTTTGACCTTGGTATAGATACTCGAATTTTGTTTTTAAATATAATTTTGAAGCGAATAGACGAGAAGTCGTGCTCCTGATAGTAACCAAAGTTTTGCGTGGCACTTCTCTGCGCTCTTCACTGCAAGATATTGATACTTTCAGTATAATTAACGTAACTTCACTTGCTACAGTGCCCTTCACACCTAAACACAGTTACCCTTGCGCGCTACTGCTTTACGGCAGATTGTACTGCGGTGGTAAACATTCTTTTACTCCGTCCTCTCAAAGAGTAATTAGCTAACCAATCAGTTCCATCGACGTTATAGATGCTGTATCAAGAAAAGACGCACAGATAAATCAATCCTTTCACCGGTCCACTCGCCTTGTGGTAGGTAGGTTAGACTGTTGATGGAATATCCATGCGTATTATCAAATAGTGGGTTCATGCTTTCAGCCGATCGTCCATCGCCATCGAAACTAAGTTAGTTTAGCTTAGCTCACATTGTTGAGCCAGTTTTTCATACATGTGCGTCCACCACAAACTACGCCAGCTAAGCTACGTAAAATGGTTTATACTCTCAAACATGTGAGCTAAGCTAAACTACCTTAGTTAAATTAGCTCACATAGTTGAGCCAGTTTTTCATACATGTGCGTCCACCACAAACTACGCTAGCTAAGCTACATAAAATAGCCCAACTAAGTCGAAATAACTTAGTTGTGTATGCCGATCTGACTATCACTTTAATTTTATTTATAACATAGTTTTACTTATTTCTCGGTGGACGGGCGGCATACTTCCTAGGTTAGTTCAGCTGACTTTAGTCTTCACATATTTAGCTGGCGGGGGACGATCGGCTGAAGAGGTTTGCGATCGTCAGCAAGTTTGACAGCTCGACTATTTCAACTATTCCAAGACAATTTAGCGTAGCGAGCTAAGAAATTGGACAATGTATCTAGCTAGACTAAAGCGCAGACCACACCGCCACCTAGCGAGCGAGCGAGCGAGCCGGGCGAGCTTCGTTTCACTTTTTCATACTTCAGTTCACACCCCGAACTACTGAGGCAAGCTACATCAGCGATACAAACGATGCGAACGAAATATCGAACGATGCCAGCGATGTTGTTCGTTCACCTCGTTAGCTTAGCTTAGCTCCGTACTTCGTAAGCATCGTTCACTCGGCTCTACAAAAGAAAAGACGATGATAAGAAAAAGATAATATAACTGAAGGACGGATCACGGAACGCACCCCTCGCTCTCCCGCCCGTTCGCTCGCCCGTCTGTCCGTAGTTTCGGTGTGAGCTCACATAGTTTAGCTCGCTTCGCTTAGTTTATATAGTTTCCCTTGTCTCTCTTCGCTCGCCAGCCCGCTCACCCGCTCGCTAGCTAGCGGTGTGGCTTGCGCTTTACCAAATTTGTAGTAAAGTTTATAAAAACGACAAAAAGCATGAACGATTACGGTCCACGAACATATTTTACGCGTCCTTCGGTCAGTTTTATGAGTCTATTAGCACATCACGTGTTCTTAGTCAAAACACGTGCCGTAACGGTCACAAAGCATTTCGCGAGCCAACTTCGAAGTTTCTTACTGTGGATTTTTTCTGGCTTTTATTTTTAATTAGTTTATTTTCCTTATTGCAGAGGAAGTCTGACAAGTGAGAAACTGGCGGAGTTGTTAACTAATCGCACAAGAAACTTGCAGGATCTGGCCATAGCTAGGTTAAAGATTTATTTCGTTAATTTTGTTATAAAGTAAAGTTTGTAGCCATGAGTTTTGTATTGCTTTTAGTACACATTAGGTATATAGAATTAACGTTAGAAACGTTAATTCTTGCATTAGTAAACATGTCAGTTTAAAAAAAAAACTTATATCACATGATATAGATATGACACCCGGTCTTTTGTAGTAGGGAATTTCTATTATATTTTATATTATATTATATTTAGAAATGCGATATTTCTCCTCTAAGTTTCGAGTTATGGAAACATTTTTGTAAATGATATACTAAATCAAATCAGTTTTGACAACTCCGGTAAGCAGAAATGTTAGTAAATCACTGACTGGAGCTGACAAAAGGGACATAAAGCCGCCATTTTTTTAGATTTCATTCAATATTTGGTTGCAATTGATATATACATAATAACCCTGTACGTCTACTATACTAGACACGGCCTATGGTAACCAGATGACTGATATACATATACACGCCAAAACAAACAGACATGTTCATGTTAGTCGTAGTTGTAGTTACGGAAGATATATTTTCGTTAAGGATCGTATCCATGAATAACTTTTAGCTAGTATAGTACAGTTTTCTATATATATATATATATATATGAATTTTATTAAGAAGTTGACATGGTGGTGAAATAATAAGGACAGAGTGCGTTGTAACAGGTGCGGTACTTTCTAATGCCGGCTTATAATATGTATTATATATAGCTACTAAGCTGTTTTTATGTATTAGGAGACGGTACAGGCACGAGGCCCACCTGGGCCCCGTTTCATAAAGCTACAAGTAAAAAATAGTAATTAACTATTTACAAGCCGACAATTCTAACAATTTAAAATGACAAGTGTTTTACAGACTTCATGAACACCACCGACACTTGTAAAACTGGCATCGTACTCTTGTTACAAGTAAAAATCTCGTTTCATTAAAATATAGCCGTACAGCCCTAAATCATTCGTTCAATCATTCATTCTTTTCACTCTTACGTCGTAAAAACATCGAAATATTCAAACTTTTCTGTCTGTTTTGATTTTGTGATAAAACCTTGTAATATTATTCTCTGGGCCCCGTTTCATAAAGCTACAACTAACAATTATTGTAAAATAAAATAGCAACATTGGCCTAAACTGGCAACATTATTCAGAACAAGTGTTTCACGTAGGACATTTTCTACAATTGTTGATTTTCTGGCTGCAATTATAAAGTCACAAATATAGACAAATTGTCTATGTTTATTGTTACTTAATGCAAGAGTCGAACAAGTGTTTCATAAACAATCGTTATTTGTCGGCACTAAATATATATTTTAACTGTCATATTGTCATAAAAACTTCCGTGAGAACTCATAGTTAAATGGTTAAACCGGCAAACACTCACGTTTATCATCTAGTCGTTATATTCCGACCGGTGTTCGGGCAGTACTGATGCCCATCCTCATGGAGAGCGTGGTCTAGCAGCGAAGGCCGCTAGTCGCGCACTGCGGGGTGCGGGCTGCCGCACGCAACGCTCTCTGTGAAACTTGCGGTGCGGGTGCGGGGGACGTAGGACGAATATGCATATTCGGTGCATTAAGAACCTCGAAAAAGAAAAATCCGCCATTGCCGAGCACGCCCTGATTGAAGGGACGAAACATTTCATTCGGTTTGACAAAGTAGCCGTACTTGCGAGAGAGAGGTTTTTTGTGCCACGAAAAGTACGTGAAGCCATTGAAATTAATCGTCACCCGAACTTTAACAGGGACGGGGGTTGGAATCTACCATCTGCATGGAAACCCGTTCTTAATGTTGCTCCGACCAGTGAGGTACGACCATTTGTTCGCGAGATGGTTTTTTTTTTTTTTTTTTTTTTTTTTTTTTTTTTTGAACGGACTAATGCTGTTTGCCTCTACCGGCATTTACAGCGTCACCGGACGGTTGGCGAGCGCAGATGGCACTCAGCCAGATGCGGGCGCAGAGGGCGCACCGCCTAAGGCGAGCGTTGAAGACGCTTCGCCGCAAGGAGAGGAGTAGGCGACTTGCTCAAGGGCACCACTAGGGTACGGACCTCGGCTTGGGCCGTCGCCAGGAGAGAGGGGAGTAGGAGAGAATCGCCCCGGTACATAAGTGTACCGTTGAAAGTGGGCCCTATGAATTTTAACTCTACGACTATTTGGAGAGAATCTAACCAAGACATAACTTTTGCCTCGAGCTCGCCGGCGAGCTCGGTGTTTGACTGTGTTTACCACTAAATCATAACCTTGTGTACCTCGCCTCCTCCCATTTCCGCGACATGGGTCCACACCGCGACCAGGATCGTCGCGTTGTGCACTCATGACTGTACTTTGGGTGGGGCTACAATAAGAAAGTGTAATACCTCGCCCACAGCCATGGTGGCTGGGACTACTTAGAAAACCAGTGTTACCTCGTCCGCAGCCATTTGCTGGGCCGGAGGATACATCGCGACCGGGGCCGCGGTGTATACTCCCACCCGCACCGTGGCTGGGACTACAATCGTGTGAGTGTGAATTACCTCGACTGCGACTGGGGCTGCGAAGAAGATCTCGGCCGGAGCCTACAATGCGATCGGGATCACAGCCCTGGTCGGGTCTACAACCATTACCGGGGTTCCCTTGGGACGACGCTAAAGCTGCCGAAGTAACGGCTGCGATGGGGTCGTCCGGGTCACCCAAAATATGCCTTGGACGGCGACGGGGGGGTCGCGAGATGGATACGGTTGGAGTAGTGTGCGACGACCCTACGGTAATACACAGTGAAGATGACTCACGCGCTCCCAGTGTGCCGGCACCGCCACCGCCTACGTCCCCCGCACCCGCACCGCAAGTTTCACAGAGAGCGTTGCGTGCGGCAGCCCGCAGTGCGCGACTAGCGGCCCTCGCTGCTAGACCACAATCTCCATGAGGATGGGCATCAGTACTGCCCGAACACCGATCGGAATATAACGACTAGATGATAAACGTGAGTGTTTGCCGGTTTAACCATTTAACTTTTAACTGTCATATGTTTTACAAGTCTACCTTACTTCAGAGATCGGTAACTTGTAAAATCGTTTTATCCTCGGTGCATAAAAATAACTATGTATATAAACTACGATAAAGAATCTACGATAATCTAAATCTACATACATGTGGCAATTAATGGATTCCTCTGTTTCCTCAGACGATGAAAATAACCGGTTGCTCAGGACTTTTCGTCAGCGCATATCAACACAGAGTTCTAGGACGGAATATAATTTCAATGAAAATTTCGCATGAATTCCGAAATAATGATAGAAATGTCTCTGGTCAGTGATGGTGATGATCGAATGATCAGTCTGTTAGGGCCATTGTTAGAACATCTAACACACAGAAACCAGGCTTTGAGCATAAATTAATCAGACTATATCTAAAGATATATATATATATGGCTTTGAGTGTGAAAGTTCAACAGCGAAAAAGTTCCAAGAAGAATTACCTTTTTTTTTAATATTTTTTAATTTTTTTTCTATTCATCTTAGGGACGTTTATAGCAGAGAATATAATATTACTAGGTTTTATCACAAAAACATTCGTTTAGCGTTAAGAGAATTTGGTGGCGTTGTCATTGATGGCTCTTTTGTTAAAACGTTCGTAAAGCTCAAAAACGTTATTTTGCCACTTTTGTCCACACCCTATTCGAACGCTCAACTGAGCATAAGACCTTAAATCTCATGATTATGCTTGCAAATACATAGCTGTCAAAAACGATCACAAACAACCATGCTCCGGACGTGGGCAAAAATACCTCTTGTTTAGCTTTCCGAACGCTGAACAAAAACAACTTGAACGACATTTTCACCCACAGATTCCCAATTCGAACGCCCCTTGTGAGCGTTATTTTTCCTAAAAACGCTCGCAAGGGGTCTATTTGAACGCATTGTTAGAATTTTCCATGACGTAAGAGTGAAAAGAATGAATGGTTGAACGAATGATTTAGGGTTGTACAGCTATAAATGAATCGAGATTTTTACTTGTAACAAGAGTGCGAAGCCACTTTTACAAGTGTCGGTGGTGTTCATGAAGTCTGTGAAACACTTGTCATTGTAAAATGTTAGAATTTTCGGCTTGTAAATAGTAAATTACAATTTGTTACTTGTAGCTTTATGAAACGGGGCCCTACTATAAACGTATCTAAGATGGATAAAAAAGAATTAAAAAATATTAAAAAAAAACGATAATTCCTTTTGTTACTTTTTCGCTGTTGAACTTTCACACTCTTAGCCTGGTTTCTAATTTTCGGCTTGTAAATAGTAAATTACAATTTGTTACTTGTAGCTTTATGAAACGGGGCCCTACTATAAACGTATCTAAGATGGGTAAAAAAGAATTAAAAAATATTAAAAAAAAACGATAATTCCTTTTGTTACTTTTTCGCTGTTGAACTTTCACACTCTTAGCCTGGTTTCTGTGGGTTGATGTCCTAAGAATGGCCCTAGCAGACTAACCATTTGATCACCATCACTGACCAGAGACATTTCTTTCATTATTTCGGAATTCATACGAAATGTTTCATTGATTTCATCATATTCCGTTTTAAATTTCTGTGTTGATATGCGTTGACGAAAAGTCTTGGGCTACCGGTTGTTTTTATCGTCTGAGGAATCCATTAATTACCACATTTATGTAGATTCTTAATCGTAGTTTATTTTATATAATAATTTTTATGCACCGAGGATAAAATGATTTTACAAGTTACCTAACTCTGAAGCTATGTAGACTTGTGAAAATATGACTAAAAATATATATTTAGTGCCAACAAATAACGATTCTTTATGAAACAATTGTTCGACTCTTGCATTAAGTAACAATAAACATAGACAATTTGTCTATATTTGTGCCTTTATAATTGCAGCCAGAAAATCAACAATTGTAGAAAATGTCTTACGTGAAACACTTGTTCTGAATAATGTTGCCAGTTTAGGCAAATGTTGCTATTTTATTTTACAATAATTGTTACTTGTAGCTTTATGAAACGGGGCCCCGGTGTAAAATGGTAACCTCTGCCTGGAACAGATCCATTTGTCTAAGTGTTGACATAAGTGAGACATTAAACTGTTCTCATGTAAGTACTAATTGAATCTCAATGTAATTTTGCCGGCCACCATACCCTTCAAACAAAACTCAAATTTTGTTTTTTATTTCAGGATTTTTACTGTTGATATATAATAGCTTTAAATATTATGTAGGTGCTGAAGGATATATAAAAGATTCCACTAATGAATTAAAATAATTGTAAAAATCGAGTAGACTATAAATATTTGAAAAATAACAAAATTAACAAAGTTTATTTTAAAAAAAACTAGTAAAATAAAAGCGTTTGCCGAGACTCTCTCGAGCTGCTCGACAGACATATTGAACAGATTAAGATCATGCCGAGATTCTACGTCATTGAAACAACGGCTTCCTCATGAAATAACTGTTTCCCTTTTTATTTCTGTAATGCGAACATTACCTACTGCTTCACGGTAGAACAAGTTATGGCGGCAGTACTCCCCTGACGAGCTCATTCACCAAGAGTTCTCCTGCACTAACAAGTCGCCTGTCTGTCGCCAAGTTACTACTACGTTACTGTGTGTACACGCAGCTGTCGTTGGGAGCATCATTCTAGGTCTAGTGTGATTACTGCTACCATCTTATTGACTGGTCATTAAGGAAGTCAAACGAAACTAGAAAATATCTATTGTACCATTGACAAAACGCTCGTTTAGAGCCGACATACCGGACTGCTCGAGTAGTTAGACAGTGATCAACATACACGAACCGCTCTTGCAGTTATAATCAACAGCTTGTATTAACTGCTCAACAAGTGACAATTTCAATACGGGGGCGGGAAGCGCGCGCGACGTGGAATGAAGATGAGAACCGTACCGCGGGAGGAGGTAACGGCGCGTGAGCAGTCGCCAGCTCGAGCAGTCCGTGTATGCGACTGCTTGACAGCCAACCGCCCAGCATTTGCAACTGCTCGAGCGTGTATGTGTGTACGTAGAAACCTGTACTTCACTCGCAGCTTGAAACAGTCCATGCTGACTGCTCCAAGCTGCTCGTGTATCTGGGCTCTTACCGTACCTACTGCCTGCCCACTCAATGCGTAATACTGGTAAGTCAGTATTACGCATTGAGTGGGCATTTACAAATGAATGATTTTATCATGTTCAAGAGATTTTGTATGGCTTCACTTACTGACGGCAACAGCGCGGTGCCGCTAAGATACGTCACAGCATAATCAATTACATGGATAACAATAGGCAGTAACTACTCGTATAACACTCGTATACATTGTTCATGTACCTATTGTCAGCTTACGTCACACTTCAGGCGGGATACTTAAGAGAGTGCTGAAGTATTTGCTTCTTCTTAGTGTGAAAAATTCTAGCCGATGTACTCAATACTCAACAGTTTACTTGATATACTATATCGATAATGAGAGAAAGAAAACAGAAATATACTTTTCATCATCATCCATCACCACACGATTGAACCCGCGGGGCGCAGCTAGTATATTTAAATAATGTATAGGGTAAAACTCCACGGTCTCCCTTACATATAACATTAGATATAGAATGATGTCTGACTCGCAAGTCAACTGCCGAAATCATGCTCCTATCGCAGATGACAGGTTTTCCAAACCTTATTGGTAGTTATAGCCGGAAGAAATAATATCCGGAAGAGTGCTAAATCAATAACATCGTTCACGCCGCTATGACGCAGCTGTCATAGTAGACGTTGCAGCACGCGCGTGGACCAATCCCTGCTTTCCTTCTGAAATTTAGACCAATTACCGAACATGTCTATTTGTAACCTCGGAAGTAATTCGTATTTAGAATCATACGTCGTTTTGGTTTGAAGGACCACTTTTTGCGTGGAATTTGTTCAGAGTTATGCTTCCTGACATTATTTCTTCGTAGCCTACCACTAAGCAGTGGGTTTTCTGATGACTCAAGACAGAAATAGGGATCAAAGCTATCTATGGTGGTTGATCTTCATGATCTTGGACTGTCATCAGATTTCACTATATTTTTTCGGGGTGTACAATGTCTAAGTGTTTACATTCGTCCCTTAAGCATCTTGTAACAGCTGATATTATATAACACATACAATTGTAAGCAGGGTAGGTCATCCACCGAAACGGTGGACAGACGACCTGATAAAGGTAGCCGGACGGCGTTGGATGCAGGCCGCTTCCAACCTTTTGGAAATTTATGAGGGAGGCATTAATTCAGTTTGGACATCCTACGGCTTAGATGATGATGATGACACAAAACATCTTCTTAGCTTCATATCGAGAACATAACTGTCAATATACGGATTTTACTTTAATAATATCGATAAATCATAAGTTATAAGGACAACCGAAGTAACGTTTTAACACACCGTGAACATTTGAAAGTGTCTTCAAAAAGAAAAGAAAATTAGAAGAATAGAGTGCGTTTGTGCATTATCGGGAGCGGCCTATTTGGCTTACCGCCAATGACGCATTCACCCCGGTACTACTACGAGATGGAGAACATTTAGAGCTTATTATGGTTCAGTACTAGACTACGGGATCCCAGTACCAAGCTCATATTTGAGGCTGTCTGTACTGTACAATGGTTGTCTAGAAGGGTTCGCTCTGAGCGATAAGACCGCAAAGTTTTAAGTTTTTCATTGTTCTGTATACATTTTCTATAACACTGTCCTATTTCTTTGTTCGTTTAACAAACAAAGAAATAGGAGGGAACAAATATACCCATATAGATAGATAGATCGAAAGATAGATAGATAGGATAGGATATACTTAGTATAACAAACTTTGTTATACTTTATGATGTGGTGTTGCAATAAACAGTTTATCTATTTAACTATCTTTCGATCTATCCTATCCTATCTATCTATCTTTCGATCTATCTATCTATATGGGTATATTTGTTCTACCTTTAACCACATACATGCAATTCCTGGAATCCTTAATATGTTTTCTAAGAAAAATATTGTATTATTTGCCAAATATGGCGACTGTCAAGTCTACCGGACAGGAAGGCAGTTGTAAAAGACTACGTAGTTCGTCTGTTTGTCCTAGTTTTAATATATATCTTTTGAACTGTTATACTCGTAGATAGCCAGGTCAAATTTGCAGAAAACATGTCGTTATGGTGAATTTCTTATCAAATAATGAAAATCAAAACTTGAAGTGGAGTTCCCATACAATAAATCCCTCATGAGCGCGTAATCTAGAAAACAAAAGGTCAAAGTAGCTTAATACTTAAAATGTAAATAACCTAAATCGCTTTAGGTGTTAGTAGCAAAAGATCTGTAATGCGTTATGTCTGCTTTGCTAATTACCTCAATCTTAATATGGCTAAGTAGCAGTATGCCTAAAATGCATAATTACAGTTTATTAAATTATCCACACCGCATTATGTCTTAAGCCCCTCACACACGATGAATATACTATAAAATATATATTATCTTAGAGCAGATTCGGACATATCGATCACCATATAATTCAATGAGCGACCACACACGGTGAATATACTATAATATTTTACCTAAGAGTAGCTTAAGATGCCACCGATATTCGAATGGCATGTTAACATACGCTAAGACTACTGCAGATCATGAAGACATCTTAAGATCAGTATCGGACTGATCTTAAGATCAAATACAGGTTGTTGACAAAATCGTTGCAGTAAATGGACGTCTGGTCTTTAGATACAGAACAAATTTATATTTTCACAATAAAAACTAATAAAGCTTCACATTATCTTATGTACCTATTTTGTTTCGAACCTGTAGAAATATTTTTTGTAAATAAAAATGAAACGTATGTCTGACTAACGCGAATGTGTCAAACAAAGGAAATCATCGAAAAAGTGAGACTTTATATCTACTAACGGAACTAGCGGTATGACAATTTTATCTTAGTAGAATTTAAAAAAATGTTCTATGGGCCTAACCTCCGTAGGTTTTTCTAGATTGTAGGTACTACACTTATTATTCTGTGGTACTACGTATACATCAATCAAACTAGGTAACTACTAAATCGATGTTAGTTTTCTTGATGAAATAAGGCTATGTTATATTATTAGACTAGCTGCAGCCGCGACTTCGTTCGCGTGGCCTTTTGATTAATGCTTTCAGTATAAATCCCATCAAAATTGGTCCAGTCTTTTCAGAAAATACCCAGATTATAGAGGCAGACAGACACATTAATTTTAAACTGGTTTAAAAAACTGGTAGGTATCGTGCAAATAACCATATGAAAGTGCAAGAAAAAGCTGTTTTTCTGAAAGATGATTGTAAAGTTTAAATTCACTACAGTGTTTCCTGTGTTTTATGTGATCTTCTATCCAGATTCTTCGTTTTTTACTTTTAGCTAGTATGACAGTTATATCATATTCACAGTCCCAATCATCATCTGAGGAACTGTCCAACAGGTCTAGCAACAAAATACGAATCATCGCAATATAAAAAATATGAACACTCTGTATATTACCGTGTGAACGATCAAAGTCAAAGTCAAAATCATTTATTCAATTTAGGCATCAATGACGCACTTATGAACGTCAATTTTTCATTATAATGTACTTTAAAGACTACCGCCGCGTTCCAAAATATATAGAGCCTACCGAGAAGAAGCGGCAAGAAACTCGGGGCCATCCTTTTTATATAGATGTTTTTACAATGTTTTTACTTAGGTACTACAAATATTAGCTCCAGTGTGTTGCCTTACAAAAGAGAACATAATAATGGTATCAGTAGGGCAAGACACGCTACACTTTGACATCTTAGTACACGAGTAGATAGATCCTGGAGTGATCAGTCCCAAGCTGTTTTATCCTCCAAGTAATCCGAAATTTTGTAATAACCTTTTTGACAGAGTTTAGTTTTAATAGTAATTTTAAACTTATTAATAGGAAAATCTCGGATAACATTGGGAACTTTATTATAGAATCGTATACATTGTCCCATAAAAGAATGACTTATTCTGTGGAGACGCGTTACATGTACGGACAGCTTGTGCTTATTTCTTATTATTTATTATCTTCTGCTTTGCTTATTAATGAGCATCACTCCTTTTATCAAAACTGCTAATGTTTTTCTTTACATACATTAGATTTTCATAGATAAACTGAGAGACAACAGTTAGAATGTTTATGTCTTTAAACTTCTGTCTAAGGGAAACTCTGGGAGCTAAACTGTAGATCGCTCGTATAGCCCTTTTTGCAGTATAAAAATGGAATTAATATCTGCAGAACATCCCCAGAGCAGGATGCCATAAGTCATAACGCTATGGAAATAACTAAAATAAACTATTCTAGCTGTGTCTACATCAGTTAATAGTCTAATTTTTTTAACAGCATATGCCGCTGAACTGAGCCTACTAGACAATTTTTTATGTGGGGACCCCATTGCAATTGGATCGAGACGTGCGGCTCCCGAGACGGACTCCGATAGAATGTACGCTTGCTATATATTATAGTATTTGACTGTAAAGACAAATTGCGTTTTAGTTATTAATCTGTGGTTTTAGACACTGTACAACTTAGGTTAACTGAGTTTAAAGTATATTGACATTGAATCATTTTGCGTCTTATGTATTTAAAATCTTAGGCAATATGAGATTAATGTATTTAACATATCAGGCATATTACTTTAGAGACATTGGTGTTAGGCATGTTGCTACAGAGGCTAAAAGCGTTTTAGATGAGGGCTCATGAGGGCAATAAATGTGTTTTAAACGTTTTTGGGATTTTGCTACAAAAATGGTAACAACACTTATAATATAAACGCGAAAGTTTGTGAGTGCGTCATGTGTTTGTATGTTTGTAACTTCTCGCTCAAATAGCTGTACCAATTTTGATGAAATTTGGTATGGAGGTAGACGAGGCGCTGGAAACATATGATACTTTTTATCAACATCACCACGCGAGTGTATCCGTGGAGCTAGTACGTATCATCATCTCAGCCGTAGGACGTCCACTGCTGAACATAGGCCTCCCCCATGATTTTCCAAAAGGACCGGTTGGAAGCGGCCTGCATCCAACGTCGTCCTGCGACCTTCCTCAGGTCGTCTGTCCACCGTGTCGGTGGACGACCTACGCTGCGCTTGCCGGTCCGTGGTCTCCACTCCAGAACCTTTCGGCCCCATCGGCCATCTGTTCTGCGTGCTATGTGCCCTGCCCACTGCCACTTCAACTGGCTGATCTTCTGGGCTATGTCGGTGACTTTCGTTCTTCTACGGATCTCCTCATTTCTGATTCGATCACGTAGAGAAACCCCGAGCATAGCCCTCTCCATAGCTCGTTGTGCGACTTTGAGCTTGTCTATGAGGCCCATAGTAAGAGACCATGTTTCAGTGCCATAAGTCATCACTGGTAACACACACTGGTCGAAGACTCTTGTCTTGAGGCACTGAGGTATTTTTGACG
Organism: Selenia dentaria; assembly: GCA_917880725.1. Lineage (NCBI taxonomy): Eukaryota > Metazoa > Arthropoda > Insecta > Lepidoptera > Geometridae > Selenia > Selenia dentaria. Next base: position 2,989,651 of record OU862896.1, on the reverse strand, counting down.
AGAAGACTTCGCGAAGTTTCCGGAACGCTGCCCAGCCGAGTTGGATTCGACGATTGACCTCTTTCTCGAAGTTGGACCTGCCTAGTTTGACTGTCTGTCCCAGGTAGATGTACTCGTCAACAACTTCGAGAACTAAGTTCCCAACTGATATTGGGGTAGGTACAACATGGGCATTAGACATAATTTTCGTCTTATCCATGTTCATCTTAAGACCTACCCGTTGGGAAACTCGATGGAGGCCTTCGAGCATTGTACTGAGGTCTTCCATGGATTCTGCCATGACTACAATATCGTCGGCAAATCGAAGGTGAGTGATGTATTCGCCGTTAATATTAATGCCAAGTCCTTGCCATTCCAGAAGCTTGAAGGCGTCTTCCAATGTAGCGGTGAACAGTTTCGGAGATATAACGTCTCCCTGTCTCACGCCTCTTTGCAATGGAATTGCCTTCGAACTCTGCTCCTGTACTCGGACTGACATGTAGGCGTTTTTGTACAAACACTTCAGCACTTCAATATACCGATAGTCTATACGGCACCGCTGGAGAGACTCAAGCACTGCCCACGTCTCGATCGAATCAAAGGCTTTCTCATAGTCCACAAACGCTAAACAAAGAGGCAAGTTATACTCTTCGGTCTTCTGTATAACTTGCCGTAGCGTGTGGATGTGGTCTATGGTACTATAGCCTTTTCGGAAACCGGCTTGTTCCGGAGGCTGGAATTCATCAAACCTGCGACTGAGACGGTTCGTTATGACCTTCGAAAACAGCTTATAAACATGGCTCAAAAGCGAGATGGGTCTGTAATTTTTAAGTAAAGTGTTGTCACCTTTCTTGAAGAACAGCACCACCACGCTTTTGTTCCATGCTTCTGGCGTTGAACCTTCAAGTAAGACGGTATTAAAGAGCTTCTGAAGGACTTTAAGTACCGGTGTTCCACCCGCTTTCAGAAGCTCAGATGTGATACCGTCGTCACCAGGCGCCTTGTTGTTCTTAAGCTGTTTCAAAGCCATTCTAATCTCGTACAGGCTGATGTCCGGGATATCTTCGGTATAATGTCGGGTCAGCTTGGCTCTTGGGTCTTTGGCCGAGCTGCTAACAGGTTTAGCGACCGAGGTGTATAGCTGTCCGTAGAAACTCTCTACCTCTCCTAATACTTCCGCTTTGGTCGACGCTACACTGCCGTCTTCTCTCTTCAGCTTCGTCAACTGGCTTTGCCCAATAGACATGTCTCTTGCAAACACTTTGGAGCCTTTTTTCCGCTCTATCGTCTCTTTAATACGGTTTGTATTAAAGATCCGGATGTCGTGTCGCAAGGACTTCCATATTCGTTTATTGAGCAGCCTATATGCTTCAGCATCATCCGAAGACTGCAGTTTCAATGAGCGTCGTTCAGCCATGAGGTTGAGGGTATCGTTGGAGAGTTTCTGTGACCTATCTGTACGGTGGGGTTTAAAGTACTTGGAACCCACTGTATGGACAGTTTCTACTAACCTGTTATTGATCTCGTCCACTGAAGCGATGTTCTCAAGGCAATCGAAGCGATTGGATAGCTCAAGTTGAAAGCTCTCGGGGTCTTGAATACGGGCACGAGTGGGTCGGAGCGTAGACTTCATCAGACGAGACCTCTCCAGTTTGACATTAATATTCACCGTGCCTCTTACCATTCGGTGATCACTACCGGTTTTAACCCTGTTGATCACGGAGACATCAGTGAATATTTGCCTTTTGGTGGTCATAATGAAGTCAATCTCATTTCTCGTGGAACCATCGGGACTCAGCCAGGTCCATTTCCTGTGAGGTGGCTTCTGAAAGAAAGAGTTCATCATAAAGAGTCCCTCTTTCTCCAGGAAGTCGGCCAACCTCTGTACCCTACGGTTCCGTTGTCCATATCCAAATTGCCCCACTTTCAACTCATCCTCGCTTCTCTTACCCAACTTCGCGTTGAAGTCCCCCATAACAACTAGAAAGTGCGTTTCAGAGGTATGTATGGCCCGACTAATGTCCTCATACATATCCTCCACCTCATCATCCGGGTGCGACTTCGTCGGTGCGTATACCTGAATGACCTTCAGCGAATATCGTTTGGATACTCTGAGTATTAGGTATACGACCCTATTGGAAACGCTATCGATCTTAACTATGTTGTTAGTAAGGGACTTGTGGACGAGAAAACCGACACCACCTTGGGACTGTTGGTCGCCCTCCCGGTAGTAGAGTAGGTTACCTGATTTCAGGGTTATCGTGTCCTCACCCGCTCTACGGACTTCAGATAACCCTACTATGTCCCAGTGTAACTTACTCATTTCTTCTTCCAGCTCATATATCTTCTCGTCTGTCCTCATTGTGCGTATGTTGTGTGTCACCAGGGCCAGTCGTCGTCGTTGGGGGTGGTAGCCGGGCGTCTGCCGGGGATTCTTAGCACCCCCTGCCCCACCGTTACCGTGGCCGCTACCGTAGCCAGGAATAGCGGGGCTGCCGGGGACTGGGGGCCTGGTTCCTAATGTGTCCGTCATTGGGGGGATTTTGCCAATACTCGCCACGCTTGGCAGGCGGGTTGGCGAGCGCAGTTTTGGGGTTTTAATACTGGGAAGGTGCTGCTGCCCACCTTCCGATTGTTATCCCTTAGCAGATTTTTACGCACCCACGGGTAGAGTTGGGGGGGTACTATTCTAAGCCGGTACCCCACGGCATTACGTATAGATATATCAAAATAGGTACGATTATAGTTCATGCTCTAAGTAAATCAAACAATGGCAATAATAATTGTCCAAGTGCGAGTCGGGCTCGTATTAAAGGTACATTTATGAACTACTACTTATTGTAATGGTACGGAAGTACGCAGCCATGAGCTGGTTAATTATATCTGGCACGTGATGGTCCGTCTACATGTCAGAGGATACAGTGGGAGATGTGCACACCAACAGTAATGTTATTATAGCTTGAAAATTCTCGTGAGTTTGACACATTTAAATTTAAAATTAAACCGACATTACTCACGTAATTAGCCGACGTTATCGACCTAGGTTTCGGGCAGGTCCGATGCCCATCCTCAGAGAGTGTACGCTGCAAGATCACGGTGACCACTCTGGACTGACAGAGTGGTTTGAAGCGTCAATTCCCGAAAATGTTTTTTTTTTTCAAAATTTGGTACATTATCTTCCCCGACAGGAACCTTTTCTCGGTTTTGTTTTCTTTTCAGGTTTATTAGCTTTTGTTAGATTATTGAAACTTCTTGATTTGAATACAGCGTTTGACAGGTCTTCACCTATAATAACGCAATTAAAGGTAAAACAAATAATATCAGCCATTTTCTATCCTTTAGGTTAGGTACCTTTATGCCAGCATCTCAGTCAAATAAAATCAAGGCAACTGCCCGCAATCATTTGTCACCTTAGCTTCAGTTTGTAGAAAATTGAGATTCTGATGTCAACCAGTACTTATATAGTCATACTATATGAAAACGTCAGTTTTTTGTAACTTCAAATTACATTTAAGATTTTAGAGAAATAAATTCACATCCTCGGACGAGCTTCAAGAGCGTCTTCCGATAATCCGTACCAGGCACCATGACCAACTAGGCCGCCGAGGGTAGACGTCCAAGCCAAAGAGGTCCAAACATCAAATTGTAACTCTCCATCTGATTTTAACCGTCGTATGGGGACGGAGCGACATCTATTGGACAGCTTTGACAGCATTATCCCACCGAAAGAAGAAATTTACAAATACTTAATTTGTATTGATGGTACAACCCTTCATAATTTTTATGGTATTACTTTTTTATAGCACTTTTTTCTCTCACAAATTGCAGTATTTGGTATCGCTCAGCAGGCGTTAGTGCTTTTAAAAGTAATACTATAAAAATCTAATTACATTGTTTATGGTAGGTAGGTAGATAAATTATTCCTTCCTATATCGTGATAATTAAAACAAAAGATTTATGAATGAAACTGACGTATGTTTACGTCTCTGGGACGCAAAGGGTTAACTAAGTGGCTAGTCTAAAACACGGCTGAAAACAATCACTACTCACTACTATGTACTCAGAGAAAGTTTAGCAAAAATAGCCTACTGCTTCCTATTGAGGTGACCCAGATCTGTCAGAATCTTCTTGCACAGTCTTGACACGTGAACTGTCAAATGTATAGAAAAATGTACTCTAGGCCTCAGCGGAGAAGACTGAATTTAAATAGATAATGTGTTCGGAAAGATTTTCGCTCGTGCCAATTCGAGGAGTTATTTTGATAGTGAAAGTCCCTTGATATTTCAAGGTAGTTATTGTGATTCATTGGTGATTGAGCATCAGGTCAGTGACCAGGTGTTATGCGATTTTTTTCAATGTTTGGACTGTTTGAGCATAGTATAAATATGCAACAGTATGGAAACTAAGCCTAGTTAAGCGGAAATAAACTTATGCGTGACCAATCGTCTTGACGCGGCCTCACTACTGACAGCACCGCGACAACCGCTTAGGGCTCTCGTCGATGCGCATGTTTGTGTGAGTGAGCCGTTTCGAACGTTTGTTCCGTGTTTGAGGGAAGTTATGCTATTGTGAATAAGTGATCATTATGAGAAAATAAATGAAGGTCGGCAGCTTGTGCTCGTTGTTTATTTTAAATCGGCTTCTCGATTTATAAAATGTTAGAAAGAAAATGTCAATTATCAAATAATAATACATAAAAACCTTACTTTGATTATGAAAAATGGATATTGCTTTTTTATGTATATTGGTGTTGAGACGAGTAAGTCACTCATCTAATTTTAAGCGTCACGCTTGCTCATAACAGTTTAATGCCAAGCTAGTACTTGTTCATGCTAAAAGAAAATACTCTTTTCTACCTGTTAACATTGTCCGATTTCAGTGATTTTTTTTCACGCAATCTACACTTTGTTTGCTATGCCCGTACGTTTTGATTTAAAAGTTTAAAAAAAATATATTATATTAATTTGAAATACTGACACTTAAAATTAGTTGAGCGACTTGCTGGTCTCATCACCAATATACATAAAAAAGAGATATCCATTTTTCATGGTGGTGATGTATAATGATGATGATGATCATAAAAAGTATCCTATGTGTTAATCCAGCGCCTCATCAACCTCCATACCAAATTTCATCCAAATTGGACCCGCCGTTTGAGCGTGAAAGAGTAACAAACATCCATACATCCATACATTCATACTCACAAACTTTCGCATTTGTAATATTAGTATGATGTTGTAAATAAACTTCTATTATGGTCCACAAGAATCTATTCTCTGTCTCTACACCAGGCACCTTAAATAGTTTAGCCTTTTATGTCCTTTTATGTTTTATGCCTGGTGAAGCAATCTGCCACCATACGCTCGAAGGAAATATAGTTGAGCAGTTTCCTGCAACTATACGATAGTGGGAAAGGGTGTTAGGATAGGTTTTGTAAGTACCTGGTTTCCGTGGGGGATGTCGGGAGGCTCTAGATCTGATGGGGGCTGGTGACCGTGAGTCCTCGGTGGAGGCGTCCTGCTGTGGACGTCGTGCTGAAGGGGCTGAAGAACTGTTCACTTGTAGTTATAATGTTTGTATTGTCTTATGGTTTGTGCACTGGTTTACGCGTAAACACGGGCTGATTTAGGAGGTGGTGTGTGGCCGTGCCGAACACACCCTAAAGGTCACTCTGGGCTGGACGCGGGGTTGATAATGGCGGTTGCCATGCGGTCGCGACGCGGAAGCGTAGCGGTATACGTCCGCTAGCTTCGACTCTAAAAGGGTGACTGGTTGCGCTGCTCTTCAGCCGCCTGCTTGTCGTTTGACAGCTGCAGGACAGCGGCGGCGGAACGCGCGGGTGCGGGGCATTCCTTTAGGTGACGTCACGCTTTCGCGTGAACATATTCCCCACGCGGCAAAGGTGTGGTGTGGTGGTCAGTCGACAGTCAGGTGGGCGATCTTGAGTTCCACCACTCGGGTGACGCCATCCCTTCATGGGTTCGTCTTGTGGCTCATGCGCCAGTGTAGAGGCGGTACCTGGTCGTCCACTATCAGTACCAGTTCCCCGACTTGAGGTGGGCTGGATCGGGGAGTCCGTTTGGAGCTGGTTTGGATGGTGTGCAGGTAGGGTTTGGACCAGGATCGCCAAAGGTGTTGGGATAAGGTTGGACTCACGTACGCCGACCGTCACTAACGTAGCTGTGTCTAGTTGTTATAAACTTATTATTGAAAACAGTGTCCAAAGTTACATTTACCATAAGTGTGATATATCACTTTGAAGCTAAGTCTGTACCCCTTCCATTGGAGTTGTCTGCAAGTAAAACCACCAAGTACTCAGTGAGTAATTAGCAAAAAACTTTTATAAAATCACATCTTCACTCGTAAAATACCTGCCAACTTACACGCGTGACGTGGGTAGCTGCGCGCTTGCATATCGCCATCGCCTCAGCAATAGCACTACATTGCTTGCATTAAAGCGCCTGACGTCTGTATATCCGCAAGTCGCTTTCATACCGAAACCTATCTTACTTGCACTTAAGTACTCCAAGCTAGGTGTATTTTATTCGTGGGAAAATGAGTATGTGCGTAGGCTGTAAATGCCCGATTATGACTAAAGAGTTTATGAATTGCCAGGGCTGTAAGCAGAAGTATGACTTACAATGCGCTAATCTATCACCTAAGCGATTTAAAAAGCTCAATCAAGAAGCAAAATTGAAATGGAGGTGCTATGAGTGTAAAAGTAAGCTACCGAAATTTGACAACACTAACACCCCACTGCGCGCTGCTCAGTTCAAAATAGACGAGGAGGTTGACAAAGTGGTGTCTGACAGCAGTAACGTTACATCGCGAAAAAAGACTGATTTATTGCGTCCTGCCGAGTCTTTACGTACTGAAGAGTCATTGCTTAAGACTGGGTCTGCGCTTCTAACTATGTCGCCAGAATGTACTCAGTCTGCGTGTTCTGCTGAACCGCTGCGTTCTACTGAGTATATAAAGGAAGGAAAATTGCGCGAGAGAACTTTGGTAGTCTGAAACTCATTCGTTTTCAATACCCCAACATTGTACCCACATTGCACGTAGAACAGTTTTGCCATACATGTACACATCACACACACCTACTATTCACATTTTTTAAAACGTATCACGTTCTAGTACGTTGTAATAACAGTTGCCGACGCTCACAAGTTAATAAGAATATCTTATCCGAGACATCTTCTTTGCTATCACCATATCTAAAAGTTTTTATTTTCTATGTTACTCGTAAGTGTGGATACTTTTATAGAGATAAAAATGGTTGATACAACTAAACAGTTAAAACTTTATTACCAGAACGTCAGGGGGCTTCGGACGAAAACAATTGAGTTTTATAACAACTCCTTGTTACTGGACTCAGATATTGTGATTATTACAGAATCATGGCTTTGCGACGGGATATTGGATTCTGAGCTTTGTGACAGTAGATACATTGTATTCCGTAACGATCGCAAGTCCCTGGGAGGAGGTCTTATGATTATGTGTGCACCGTATCTGCAAGCTCGCGTCAGACCGGACTGGCAATATGAGGACCCTGAATGTATGTGGATAACTATTCCTTCTACTGCACTTGGATCTGCACATGACTTGCACATTGCACTCGTTTATCTGCCGCCAAACTCAAATCTTTCATCGAGAGTTCAGTCATTTATAGATATAATGACTAAATTTCACAGTGCTCATTCTGACGACCACTTCATAATTGCAGGAGATTTCAATCTACCATGCATAGACTGGGAATCTAGTGAACCAGTAGTGCTAAAGAGAGGTATAATTGAGTACCAGAATGCAGCATCCAGTTTAATTGCCCAGACTTCTTTTTTGGGTTTAACGCAGTACAACAAGCTTCGTAATAAAAGTAACAACACCTTAGATCTTGTATTCACTGATTTCCATGTCACTATTAAAAAATCACAGTTATCACTAGTGAAAGAGGATTCTGCTCATCCATCTTTTAGTATTATCGCGACTGACATTTTGATTCCGCCACTTAAGCCTCAGCCCCGTATTAAATATCAATTTAAACGTGCTGACTTTGGTAGTATACATTATTTACTCAGCAATCATGACTGGTCCTTTATCGCAGAAGATACCAATGTAGAAGATATGATAAATCATTTCTACTCGATCATAAATAACGTAATACAATCTTATGTTCCAAAAGTTCGTTGTTCTGGCACCTACGTGTATCCTGTGTGGTACAGCAGAGCTCTCATCAACGTCATAAAAGAAAAATTTAAGATGCATAGAATATGGAAGCGTTATAATAATCCTAATGATTATGTTGATTTCGCGGAACTAAGACATAAACAAAAAATACTACAGGCTAAATGCTATGATTCATATATAAACTTATCTCAGGTAAAAATTAAATCTCATCCAAAATATTTCTGGTCTTACATTAAATCCAAGAGGCAAAATAATAGTAATTACCCTAAACAAATGACATATAATAACAGCTCATTAAATTCACAGGTTGACATATGTACCGCATTTAACACTTTCTTTGACAGAAACTTTAGTAACCCCGCTGATCAGTACTCATTCAGTATTTTAGACAATGCTTCTAATGTTGACTTAATATACAATATTGAAGTCCGTCAAGATGAAATTTTGAAAATTTTAAAAGGCGTTGAAATAACGAAAGGAGCCGGCTGCGATGAAATTCCTCCAATATTCTTTGTTAGGTGTGCTGAGTCACTGTCTGGCCCTATAGTGTCAATTTTCAATAGATGTCTCAGGGAAGGATACTTTCCTAATGTTTGGAAAAAAGCTCTAATTGTTCCTATTTATAAAAAAGGCCCCAAGACATCTATTGAAAATTATCGTCCAATATCGATACTCAATGTACTAAGCAAAGTTTTTGAAAGAGTAGTTCACTGCCACATTTATCCGATTGTTTCACCTTCAATTCCCGCAGAACAGCACGGTTTTATGAAAGGGCGGTCCACTGTTACTAATTTAGGAGCATTTATTGATAATGTTGCAAGCAACATGGAGGGTGGCTCTCAAGTTGATGTGGTTTACACGGACTTCGAAAAAGCGTTTGACCGTGTAGACCACATAATACTTCTGCGTAAGCTTTATGAACTGGGTATCCGTGGTAACTTGTTGCGATGGATGGAATCTTACCTGCGTAATCGTTCTCAGGCCGTCGTAGTGGGTGGCTATCGTTCGGACTTTACTGAGGTTTCCATATTAGGACCTCTCCTGTACGCTTCTTATCTTTATGATGTAGGTCAGTATATTAAACATGCCCATTTTCTAATGTACGCCGATGATACAAAAGTTTACATGAAAGTAGCTACACATAATGACTGTATAAACCATCAGGCGGATCTGAATAGACTGGGCTTTTATTATGCTGCTAATCGAATTAATATAAATGTAAGTAAATGTTCATTTATATCATTTACCAGAAAGAAACATGCTATTAATTTCAACTACCATATAAACGATGTAAACATCACAAAAGTTTATTCAGTTATGGATCTTGGTGTACAAATAGACTCAAAGTTATTATTTTCTGGCCATATAGATGCAATAGTAAATAGAGCTTATAAAAGCTTAGGGTTTATATTGCGAGTAAGCCGCCCCTTTTCTGATGTAGTTTGCCTGAAAGTTTTATATTATTCCTTTGTAAGGAGCATTCTTGATTATTGTAGTCCTATCTGGAACCCTAACTATATAACCTACAATCAGAGCATTGAGAGCATACAAAGTCGGTTTTTAAAACATCTCAATTATCGAAATTATCTCACATTTACTAATTATAATGAAGCGTGTAGTTATCACCACCTCACGAGTCTTGAAAATCGAAGGATTCTTGCTGACATGTCTTTTCTTCACGGTATTTGTAATGGTTACGTGGATTGTAATGAATTGTCGACTAAAATGTTACGTTTCAATGTTCCAAAAATTCGTACTAGGCACACGAAACTGTTCGCTGTCCCGCAAACAAGAACTAATTATGGTCAAAACTCACTTGTTAGTCGGTTACACAGAAGTTATAACAAAATATTTCAATGTACAGATATTTTTCATGATAGCAGGGAGGTTTTCAGACGAGAAACTCTGAAAATTCTCAATGATGTAGATATTTAGAGCGTAATTGAAAAAACGAATTTCAAACACACCATCAAACATACACTCTCGCGCACACACCCTCATACACACACATATCCCCACACTAACACACACAACAATACCTGCTTACTACATAATTAATGTTTAATAGTTTATTTTGTAACATGATTTTATTAAATTGTTAGTGACTGTCGCATTAAGTAAATTTAGGCTAAATAATTTGAATCTGTTATTGGCTTTAAGTTTTATACACTAGTTTATTTAATGTATTATTATGAGCTGTAGATTCTGTTATATATAAATAAATAAAAAATAAATAAATAAAAATAAGGGTAGGACGAGCTTGAACCTTTTTGTGTGCAGAAATGGCTCGTCCTCCTACCGAATACTCAGGTAGGGCATTGAGCTGACGTTTTAAAAAGACATGACCCGCGGTGAGTAATTCAAATTCCGCGGAGTCAAAAGAGAGTGGGCTGAGAGGGCGTGCATTGAGCATGGCTGCAATGCGCGCTAAAAGAGCTGAAAGTGTAGGTGCGATATTGTTATTATTGGTTGCAAGAAAGTCTTGTATTTCCCTAAGTTCATTTCTAGCGCCTACATAAATTGTACCGCAATTATATCTAAATAACGTTGTGACTTTGCTGAATACGAGCTGAACAATCACGCGGTCGGCGGGTAAGTCGGCCATGTACGGAGCCTTGGGTTTAGCGCGGAAACGTAAACATTGTATACATTTGTATACTCGATGTCGCATTACGCGACGAGCTGATAACGTCCAGAATTGCTGGCGTAAGGGTGAGTGCAGAATGTCAGCGCCTGGCTGACTTAAGGTGTTTGCGAAGACAGTTTGTCGTCGTGTTGTGTGTGTGTGCTAAATAATATCACCTATCAAAATAACTACTAAATATAAAGTATATAATTATATACTTTATATTTAGTAGTTGTATAGGATGATGCCATCGGACGGTTTGTGAGGCAAGCGATGGTTGCGAGCGAACAAACCATCTATAGCTACAACCTGAAGATGGCAATCAGGGATCAAAACAGCGTGGTGATGGAGGCCCTGCTTCAGCGCAATGTGAGCAATGCACAATAACATGTAGCTAGCGTTAAGTTCTCATAAAAACTGTAACTGACAAAGAGATGGTGTGGGCATTCAGAGTAGACATGCTCACGGAAATGTGTTGGCAAGCGGTGGCGTGTGTGGCGGGTCGCCATCTTCCCTCAGAAATGGTTGAGGAAGGCGATGGCTGGCACATGCGTCAACTCGTGAACGGGTGCTGTTTGCGGACACTGGTCTGCTGAATGGTGAATGCTTACACCAACTCAGAATAATCTTGATAGTAATAATAAAATTTAGTTATATGTATTAGTTAAAAATTTAGTATATAATATTTATAGTAAATAGTTAGTTAGTTTAATATGTTCCCCATGTATGTATATTTGTTGAATGTAAATCGTATAATCGTAAATTGATCGTAAGTTTTTAAAAATCCCAAAAGTTGAAAAAAGGCACGGACCCTGGAGTCTGTGAAGTAGGTAAAGTTTAAAATAAAAAAATAAATAAAAAAAGTAGTTATATAATTATTAAAAAGTACTTAGTTAAAAAGAAGGTACGCGCATAAATTCGAATTTAGGTAAAGGATGAAGGTGTGTGGGAAAATGTATAAATATATCTAAAGTAGGGTGACTGCATGTGGGTGTGCGTGTGTATGTGTTAGTGAGGGTTTGTGTATGTGTGTGAGATGAGATATAGTTAACTGAATGAATAATTAACAACAAGATATGTTATTAATTATCGAAACTATTTGGTTCTTAACGCCTAATTTACTACGATGAAAAATATCGATTGTTGAAAAGTCTTTGTTGAAACTATTTATTGTCCGGCAAATGACGGAATTCTGATCATAGTTTGTACGGCTTGTTGGAACGTGAAACAAAGCTGTATGTCTAGTACGCTTATAGGAAGTTCTGAGTTGTAAGAAGAGAGATGTCAATTCTAGGCTATGTATTCTGTTACTGCAAACATATAACAATAGCATTTTTATCTCTAACAATGTGTTTCCTTTCTCCTCTCCAGTGCTTCTATCTCAACCTGCGGCGACAAGAAGGAGGAAGGCTCGCTCAAGCAGTACCACGTTGAGCAGCGGTTCGCTGATCGTCGGTACAAGGTCACCAGTGCAAGGACGTACTTCTACTTGAACGAGGCCTCGTGCGAAAAGAACATGGAAGCTTTCATCAAGAGCATTGATGCTGTCGCTGGTTAGTATCATTTTGACCTATTAAATACTCAATAACCAGTAATTTGGTGTATGAAAGGTCCAGCATAGTGTATACATAAGTGTTAGAAAGGTTTCAATTGAAGATATCACTACACGCTTGATGTATGGCAGAAAATGGTGGAACTTTAAATATAATGTCTGAAATTAATTACTGTTATCATTATCATCTCAGCCGTAAGACGTCCGCTGCTGAACATAGGCCTCACTCATGATTTTCCAAAAGGACCGGTTGGAAGCGGCCTGCATCCAACGTCGTCCTGCGACCTTTATCAGGTCGTCGTCCACCGTGTCAGTGAACGAACTACGCAACGCTTGCCGGCCCTTGGTCTCCACTCCAGAACGTTTCCGGCCCCATCGGCCATCTGTTCTGCGTGCTATGTGCTCTGCCCACTACCACTTCAACTGGCTAATCTTCTGGGCTATGTTGGTGACTTTCGTTCTTCTACGGATCTCCTCATTTCTGATTCGATCACGTAGAGAAACCCCAAGCATAGCCCTTTCCATAGCTCGTTGTGCGACTTTGAGCTTACTTATGAGGCCCATAGTAAGAGACCACGTTTCAGTGCCATAAGTCATCACTGGTAACACACATTGGTCGAAGACTCTTGTCTTGAGGCACTGAGGAATTTTTGACGAGAAGACTTCGCGAAGTTTCCGGAACGGTTCCGGAAGTTTTATTACTGTATAAGTAAAATATTTATGACTAATACTAATATTGTATGAATGCAAGTGGATGTTAAGAAACCGCAAGCCGAATAAAAACATGTTTGTGAAGGTAAAAATACGCGCGAAATACATTCCACCATCGTTCGTATAGTAATTTTTAACTCGTATTCGAAATAAAATAAAATATATCTTAATATATAAATAAATTTAATGTATGTAAGTATATAAATAAATGTGGTATTCATATCAAAAGTTGCACTTACTTATTTTCTCAGAGAGGGTGACAAAAATTAGAGGTTCCACCTCGAGAACAACACTATTTTAAGCTCGAGTGACGTACTTACTTTGAATCACTCGCTACGTTTGGGATTCTACTGCAGGATATTCGCTTCGCTCTAGATTTCTTTAAATCTTCAAAGAAACACTCTCGCCTTAAAAATAGTTGTATGCTACTTAGGCAAAAGAAGCTATAGCTGGGGAGTCCGTGCCTACACAGGGAAATGGTGAGGCTGGGTTCTAAGAGCCATTCTAATTCTTAACCCCCATGTTGAAGCAATGAAGCTATTGAGGAATAAGCAATTGTGAATACACGAGGTGTGGTGCGTCAGCGCCCCTATTTGTAGTATCGTAATATTTGATCTAGGTACAATAAGATAGAAGTACTCAGGCGAACTGAATGCATCTTCTCCTGGTTTCAGGTATTACCAAAAGCACTGGACTGATGGCCGTAAAGCTGACAGCGCTGGGAAGGCCGCAATTACTTGTAAGTAACCCTTGTTTGTGGATTTTAATTGGTTATAATATTATAGTTATTTTGTAACTTTAAACGGGTTCAACGTATGACTTGTCGATAGTGACATTGACAATGTTTTGTTAAAGGCTAGAGAAGGTTGTTTTCTATTTAATTTGTTTTTCCAGCACACACAAGTGTACGCTGTACATTTTAGGAACTGGGAGTAGGCAGTGACGATACCAAAGACAGTGGGCCTAGCACGAATAACTGCGTAAGTGTAACGTAACGTGTCGTTCACATTAAACTGTACTAAATGACATGTATCTAGGGCAATTGTGACACAGATAACTCACAGTTTGTACGCCGTAACGTGACGCGTTGACGTTTGCGATGCGGATACTTTTTCGCAAATTGTTTGTCCTACGGCCTCTGGTGGTTAAAAAACCTATTTTAGTCACCTCATGTACTCTAAGGTTACGTTCCGGCAAGCTCCGTCAGCGCTCACAACTGACGCGCCCCGGTTTAGCGTTCCGCTATGGACCAATGTCCAACTCAAACGGAACGGGTACGCGGTCGCGAAATGGGCGCCAAACTTTCTGTCAAAAATCGAAAGAATCCTATACTTATTTGATGCTTTGCCAGTGACAGCCCGCAACGACCGCGAAAACCCACCTTCAATCCGCGAGCGTTGGGGCGTATTCAGAACCTCGGTGAGAGCGCACTCGGAGTGCAGTTGGAGTGCAACTTTTCGCACTTGTTGCCGCACACGAAAAGTTGCCGTTCCGAACCTCTCCGGGTAAAGCACGCGGTTGTTCTAACTCGAGCGTTCCGAACGTCGTCGGAGCTTGCGTCGCAACTTGTTAACCATCAAGATTGATCGGTAAACGGTTGCAACCCGCATCTGACATAACTTTGACCAATCACACTACAACAAACTTTTTCTTCTCTCTTCTCAAAGAAAATCAGGTAAGGATCAAGTGATCTGTCAATGTCGAATTTGTCAAAGTCTGTTTGAGGTTAGAAACAACCGTGGCCGTTCCGTACCTCAGAGCGAGTTAGAAAACAACTAAACAACCGCACTCTAAGGTTCTGAACGTCCCTTTGTGGTCGCGACGTAATCTTTTTCGGTGACGTCATCGTTGACGTACGGGCTCGCTCACGATGATCGTGGGCTTATAAGGGAATGGGTGTGCGAACACTGCGAGTGATTTCGGCGCTTTCCGGAGCGTAGCCTTAGTTATGTTTTAATTTGTCATGTTAATCTTGTTCAAATTCTAAAGTTGATTTTTACCAAAATTTTGTGAAGAGGTAATAATGATGTTTGATTTGATTTTGCCATTATTCCATTCCAGCTGCAACTATCGGAAGTGATAATGCGCGCTCGTAACTACATGCAGCAGATCGCGGGCGGTACCGGCAACGTCCTCACCCACCACAAGACCATCGAGGACTTCCAGCGGTACTTCGGAGACCACACCAACAAGCCCCAAGTGCAGGACTTTATGAAGAAAATCACTTCGGATAAGGAGGGGTGAGTGTGCACCTTTTTTAAAGTTCTATACACAAAGGATAAAACGAGACACTACTATTAAGACTCCGCTGTCCGTCTGTCTGTCTGTCGGCCCGTCTGTCGCCAGACTGTATCTCATGAACCGTGATAGTTAAGACAGTTAAAATTTTCACAGATGTATTTATGTTGCCGCTATAACTACAAATACTAAAAAACAGGCCATAAGGGCGAATCGTACTCGCGAACGAAGGTTTCCGTAAAAACGGAAAATACATGTATGTTGTATGGGAGATTTATAGATAATGGTACGGAACCCTTGGTGCGCGAGATTGACTCGTACTTGTCCGGGTTTTTTAGATTATACCAACCATTTTAATAAACAGTTTTAGAGTATCGTGCCCAAAGGGTAAAACCGAGCTCTATGGTTGTCATTCTGCTGAATACCCGTTCCCATTTTATAGGTCTCTTTCTCCTAACTGAAGAAGAAGAAAATATAAATACATTGCAAAATACTTTTAATGAGTGAGAACATTGCATTTGTATTTTTTGTTCAATGCTCATCTGAAACAGAATATGGAATTAGTAACTTGTTTGTCAGTGTCATAAATAAATTTAAAAAAAATACGCTACGAGCAAATTTCAGCCAATTTTGAAAATATCTTATGAAATGAATAATATGTCAAAACTGTCGCATTATGAGTCAGAATATTGCATTGTCAGATTGTTTTAGTTTCAAAACATGTTAGTATGACATTGGCGTCGTGTGTAGGTAAATGTATATACAAGCCCTTCCGGTGACACTGTAAATGCCGGAAGCGGCAAACAGCATTAGTCCGTTTGAAAAAAAACAACATAAAGATACATTCAACGCTAGGATGGGTGCCTCGCGGTGATACAGCAGCTGACACGAACTTTCGGAAGACACGAGTTTGAAATCCGAGAATATGTTATATTTTTCTCTAAAAAAATTGTATAGGTACCTACTTATCTTATTTAACCTTTACTATACCGTGATAGTTAAAACAAAATATTTATGAATGAAACTCACGTAAATGTACGTCTCTGGGACGCAAAGGGTTAAGGCTGTTGCATACTTACGTTTTTTTTTATTTATTTTCCAAAAATTTTACATGAGAACATAAATTATACTTAACATTAAACTGAGGAACTTAACTTACTTACTTAACGTGAGCAACGACATCGCAAAGGCAGTGCATTCACTGTTTTTGCGTAAACCGACTACGGACACCAGACACGGCATATTAGAGTCAATAAAGACGCTTAAAGTCAATAGAAAACTGAAAGACCCCTAATTTATATGTGTCACTCTCCCTCAATCACTTGATTGAAACTTTCGTAAGTGACATTTGCTAGAAGTGAGCCGAAAAGTCACGAAACCGACCAGAATACTCGACTATACTTACGTAGGTAGTTCGGTATATTTTTGCGTAAATTAAACTATCAAAATAGTATTTAATATATATACGAGTATATCTATGTACTTTATCAAATTTGAACTGCGAGCTTCGATTGTCGATAGGATAAAATTTTGAAAGTAATTATCAATAAAAAGACAGCCCGCGATATAGCTATCGCCGCAAAGTCATACACGGTACGATAGATACTAGTTTATCGACATGACAAGTTTATCGTGGATATGCTCGCCCTGCTGTTCTCTTCACGAGTTTTGTTATATGGGTACCTACTTATACCTCCTATCATAATCAGCCCATTATGTTCCCACTACTGGGACTCGAGCCTTCCTCTCAGAGAGAGGAGTTGGGCCATAATCTACCACGCGGGACCAGTGCGGCTTGATGGATAGGCTAGTGACACACCTGATGTCGAAGTTTTCAGGCCGCCGGAAGGCCTTCGACATAACCTAACGACTGTTGTCCTAAGACAAACAACCGGGACCGACGGCTTAACGTGCCCTCCGAAGCACGGAAGCGTTCAGTTGAACAATGCTACTAGTGGTCACCCATCCAAGTCCTGACCGCAGCAAGCTCCGCTGCGAGCGCTTTATCTACCTCCTATGCATACCATACATACCTTCAATCCAGTTTTATTCTGCGTGTGATAAATTGTAAATAATATTAGGGCGACAATAATTCCAGTTTGCCGTTCCCGTGGGACCGGTCAGTGGCGACATCTATATAAAAGTTGTAAGCCTCGAATCCATGTCGCTAGCTTACAAGTAGCTATAGGTTGTGCTAGCAGGACTCTTTACATCGTCATTTCATAGAAAAAATATTTGCATTATTGACTATTATTCCTTTCTAACCTCCTAGTTTAAAAGTATGTGAACACCACAAGATATATCTACCCTCATAAGCTGCTAAAGGTCGGAAATAATTATAGTATGGGATAAGGTTCACATAAGGTTTTCATGTCCCAAACTAGGCAGAGTCTGTGCTATGGTAACTAGATTACTGATATACATGTATACACCAAGACACAGGTCAAAAAACAATACATAAACATGATATGTATGTTTTAAAGAAACAAACTTTATATTTTCATTCCTTTTTATATATTACGAAACCGGGGGGCAGTTGACTAGTAAATAAAATATATACTTTATTGTATTTGTCCTGACTGACTGACTGATCCTGAAATTTTGGCAGTTGATGAATTTCAAGTTGTACGATAAGGAAGGATTGATATTTGGATATTTGGATTGGATAATTCACACTAAGGAAGCTAGCGAAGCCGCTGATGGATCAGCTAGTGATACATGGCAAGAAAATCATTTAGACCCGAATAAACATCAGTGAAGTCTGTAGGATTGCAGGTAGAAGACGCTACCGATTGAAATCACTCGAGATAGACATGTCATGGCGTGCTCAAAGGTTTCGAATCCATCACCATTGCCCGTAAAGTTTTATTCCAGTCATTATTTCCAAAAAAAATAACGAAATATAAGTACACAATGTATCTATTTAGAAATAAATTTGTTCGTAATGTACGGTATGGTCAGCAATATTTTTATAATGAAAATACGGGTAACGACAGAGTTACGCGTTGTCGTTATCACGATCGACAATTGTTTTGGCTTCTTCCGGAAGCGTTCGAACGAAGTCGAAATAATTATCGGTCTAGATATCGATCGACAATTATTTCGGCTTTCCGGAAGCGTTCGAACGAAGTCGGAAACAATTATCGGTCGTGATATCGATCGACAATTGTTTCGGCTTTCTGGAAGCGTTTGAACGAAGTCGGAAACAATTATCGGTCGTGATATCGATCGACAATTGTTTCGGCTTTCTGGAAGCGTTCGAACAAAGTCGAAAAAAATATCGATATCGACAACGCGTTACTCTCACGTTAATCCCGTTTTATCGTTACAAATTATAATAGTGTGCGAGTTCCAATAACATCATCAGCTATATTGTGTTGTAACTTGTAGATCTCGCATTTAGGTGGCTCTAAACTCTTCTCATTGTTAACGTATATTTTATTTAGATAGCAGCAAGCATCTCGTTTTAATTAAATACCCATATATAATGCGGGTAAAACATGAATACATTTGTATATTTCCAGCATCGTCCACTTGTTCCCCTGGACGAACATCCTGGATGAAGACATGAATCTTTCGGACTCGTTCCGCGTACCAGACCCGAAGACCGGCCAGATGCGTCGGCTCATCTCTCAGATATCCCCAAAAGGTAATATGACGCTTGCTGACTGTTTCAAAAGCCTCATTAATATAGAGACGCTGCCTTCGAAGCGCGGTATCCCAGATGCGATCCCTGGCTTGGGCTACTATTTCATCAGAATGTTTGTTATCGGGTCATCATCATCATCATCATCATCTGTCGATGTGTTATTGTATCTATACATGCCTCCCGCGACACAGAGGATCCAAGTGCATGATGAGTGATTAAAAGTAACATTTTTGGAATCGTGAAATTTAAAAGACTAAGAAATGCCTGACTTCCCATCACTGGAAGCCGATTCCACTAACTAAATTGCAATCGAACCGCAGCTGAACGCTGATTTTTGTTACGTTTTCTTATTCTGCTATTGAACAACAGTCTAGCTGCAGTTATGTTTCTATTGACGTCAGCGATCGAGCTAAACTTTCTTCTTCATCTTCGTCTCGGGGTGCCTCTTCTAATGAAGTTCGGCGATCATCATTGCAATTTGAACCCTCGACACAGCAGCTCTGAACAATGAACGGGTGCTTTTATTATACCACTGGCGTAAGTTCTTCAGCCAGGATATTCTTCTCCTACCAGCACTGCGTTTGCATTGAATAAGCTAAACTTTATATTCTGTTAACTCGATAGATCATGAATGCGCCGAACTCATATTCGTATATAGTACCGTTTAATGTATTTTGTATCATTAATATGCAGCAGTGTTTAAGATGACGTTACGTTCCAATTTGTCTTTAGAAATAGTAGAATGGCTTTTTGGGCAATGATCGGAAGCCCAAATCAACAGGAGTTGAACGAGACGAACTGCAGTTGAAGCGGGATAGATTGTTGAACGTTGTGAAATAATCGGCCTCCTGTAGGGCTATTTTATGTATCTCAGTTGCTAACAAAAGTTGATTGAAATCTAAAAAAAATGGCGTCCTTATGTCACTTTTGTCAGCTCCAGTCGGCAACTTACTAACATTTCTGCTAACTGTAGTCGGCAAAAGTGACATAGAGCCGCCATTTTATTAAATTTCATTCAACTTTTGTTAGCAACTGAGATACATAAATAGCCCTGCTGATCTTGAATGTAATTTTCCAGAGGAGGAAATGTTCCGCAACATGCTCCGACGGCTGAACCACATCATCAAGTACGCGAACGAGGTGGACGTCAGGATCATGATCGATGCGGAGCAGACCTACTTCCAGCCGGCCATCTCCAGGATCTGTCTCGAGATGATGAGGAGATACAACAAGGTAACCTGCCACATTTTATCATATCAACTTGCAACCAGCCAGCGGCTACACTCGCTTTGCCTTGGTATAGTGGTACTACTACCACTATACAAAGGCCGCATTGGGATATCGAGGTCCTGAGTTCAATACCCGGGTCGGTTATTGGGTTTTTTTCCGAAAGTAAATTCTCAATAGATGCCTGAGGTCTGGAATAGTACCCCGTAGATGGTAATAGGTTCGTCTCCTATTACATGGGACTAAAAAATATTATCCCTGTGGCGAAATAAATTTTCCTCTTTATACATAATTTATCCTCGCGTTTAATTTTTTGCGATTACTCCTAAGATATAAAAAAAAAATATGGCGTTAAAGAGTTAAATAATGTGCATGATATGTTTAGCTTCTAAGTTATTTAAAATGATAATAATTAATACCGTATTTGTGTAAATAGCTTTCTAATTACCGCTTTATAATTGCCCATTTTAAAAGTATTCAAATGGATATGCATATAATAGTATGTTATCCTTAAGAGATAGACATATACTATTGCGGACTTTTTTGTAGACCTTTTTAAGGTGTACATTATTTTGATCTATCTCATAGGGCTCAGCGTTTACAACGTAAACGCAACAAATGTGTTTATTTCTTATCACATTAAAAACCTCTAAAATTATCAGTGTTTCTCTACTATATTATATACTAGCTGGTGCCCGCGATTACGTCTGCGCACGATTAGTTCTTCGAGTAGCTTATTATCTTCCCCAAGGCCATATCTACCTTTATACCAAAATGTCATAAAATATGTACATGGTCAAACGCAATTGCTATAAGTATTATATTAGTAAATTTAAATACTTAGTATATCAATCAGTAAACATTAATAATAAAATACCAGGACTTACGTACATACTTATATAAAATTAACTGTCATTACATTTCATCTCCCTTGACGGTATTTGTGTTACATTTGATGAAATGTGGACCCTTGACGATCGCCGAACACGTCTAGTGTATCGAGCTGTAAAATTGACTTTGCTTTTGACTAAGCTATCAGAAACTGACACAAACTTTGACAGAACTGTCATCATTACGATCTTGAGTTAGGCGGAGATCTTATTATTTTGTCTATGCTGTGCCCAAGCGTTACGCTTTTTCACCCGCGTGGTGATGGATGATGATGACGATGAAAAGTATTCTATGTGTTAATCCAGCGCCTCATCTACTCGTATAATAAATATATAAATACTTAACTTAAAATATTATGTATAATTATATTTCTAAATAAATAATATAAATATTGAATTAAAAATGTATACCTATTAAGTAGTAATAGTATTTGTAGATCTAATGTAATAGCGGTGTTGCTCTTGTATTCATGTAGCAGCTTATCAGACATAACACTGAGTGGTTACATATACAATAGCACACCTGACAGCTATATTTAACTGGTTAATTACCTAGTAATAAAGAAAGAAATTTGTGTATGTATGATCTGAGTAAATAAATATATTATTATATCTACCTCCATACCAAATTACATCAAATTGCGCCCGCCGTTTGAGCGTGAAAGAGTAACAAAGATCCACACATCCACACGAGAACGGCGCCGTGTATATATACACGTATATATATATATATATATACGTATATACATATATATATATATATATATATATATATATATATATATATACGTATATACATATATATATATATATATATATACCTACGTATATATATATATATATATATATATACGTAGGTATACTATACACATAGGTACTGTTATTGATATAATAAGTCTGTTAGCATCTTAGAATTCCATTATATATCTATCTACACTTGCCGCCTTATTATAAAAAGTGGAAAAGTGGGTAAAGAGAGGCCCGAGTTTCAACCATGGTTTAAATTCGTTACTGTCTTTAGTTCAAGTTTTGTAATAATGCGGATAATGTTTACACATTCATTTTACATTTACATAGTGGTCTGATTCAGACGTGTGATACTCACGATTGTTTTCAAACTCTACATTACTACTTAAGTAGATATTATTTAAAGTTTTGGCCGCATAGAGAGGCATATAATTGTACTTGTATTTGGTGGCAGGAGAAATTCCTCGTGTTCAACACGTACCAGACGTACCTGCGGACGACGTACCAGGAGATCCTCACGGACCTGGAGCAGGCGGAGCGTCAGGGCTTCAAGTGGGGTGCCAAGTTGGTCCGCGGCGCCTACATAGAACAGGTCAGTACACGCTTATAGAACCTCCCAAGGGGCTGATTCTACTATTTATTAAATATACTATCAAATGCGTAGAAATATAGCTTCTCTAAACGTTATCTACCGGTTGATTCATGGCGAATGTTCTGAAGAGCGCTATATTCCTTCCTCACCATTCAGATCCCGAACTACTCGATACGGCCTAGCATGCCATCCATATATTGATCGATACTACATAGGCATTATATATATCATATATTATACATAGCACTTACATATTTACGAATAAAATAAGTAGTTTAATAAACTATCTATCGGAGAACCCGCTGAGGACTCTCGCTACATCTGCGAAACACAACAGCTTTATATTTTGATACGTTTTTTTTTTTGGCAGGAGCGCGCCCGAGCGGCCGCCATGGGATACGAAGACCCCACGTGCGAGAGTGTGGAGGCCACCACCAACTCCTTCCACAAGTGTCTCAAGGAGATCCTTAGCCGCGTCAAGGTAAGACCCTCACGCTAGCAGACCTGTATCCTGCAGGCGAGCACTATAGAGTGAGCCTTAGAACTGCATTTGGTTCAAGTTCAGTTCAGGAGGCCTACTCCCACCTTTTACGAGACTATCATAAATCAGGAGCGTTTTGAAATAAGCTTAGAATAATCATACTTACTATCGTACTCCCATCGACACAAAACGGTCAATCAAATTTTATGGTAATGACTACTTGAAGATATGGTAGTACGAATCTTCAAAAATTTCACATTGGAACAATGAAACTTAGTGTCTAAAGTCATGAAAAAGCATGCGAATTGCGTGAAATATTTGATACTACGTCATCAAAACGTCTATCGTAATCCAATATTATTTTAGATTTGCTATATTGACGTGGTGGTACAAGATTTAATGGTAAGGTTCAAATATGACTGCTTTAAGAGGTGGGAGTAGGGCCCCTGATCAATATACAATCAGTATACAATCTCAAGAGTTTAGATCAGAAAGTCATCACTGGAACTGTCAACTTGATAGTTGACACTTGATATGTAGTCAGTACGTGTTGTTATTTCATCATCCTATATGAGAAGGTAAACGATAATGGTCATAATATGCCCGTAACTGGAGGCACTGATGAGACATAGCTTTTTTTCAACAAGATGGCGCAACATGCTACACAGCTCCATCAATTTTGTGCGGGAAACACACGGTGGGTGCATAATTTCGCGTAAATGTCCTGTGAACTAACCTCCACAATCGTGTGATCACACACATGTAGATAACTTTTTTGTGGGTACCTGTGAAGTCACTAGTCTATGCTGATAAACCAAATATGTTGCCATTTGAAAGTCTAAATTCACCGCGGTATTGCTGATATACGACCCAAATTGCTCGATATAGTAGTGAAAATTAGACTTCACCATTGCGCCTCATTCGACCTAGCTGTGGTGCTCATATCCCCGAAATAATATATAAACTATAATGGCATAAAATAACCTTTTGAACAAATCCAATATCATGCACATTACCAATATTTTAATTTAATTTAGGTACCTCTCAAAAAATGTCCTGGCTATTTCCAGCATTAAGCGGGACCACAGAAACGCTGAGCCTGTCCTCCTTCCGACGTACGACTCTTACTAATCAGTAAGCCTGACCTTCCTGAGTTTAAATCGAGATTGTATTTACATCTGTGTTTTATCTAACGGTGAGATAATTGAATTCGAATTGACCGCTCTGATAGCTCAGTTAGTAGGGACCCTGCCCTGGAAGCGTGGGGTGTCAGGCGCAACCCCTGGCTATAGCAAATAATTTGTGTGATCAACAGAGACGTTGATGTTGAGATGTGTGTATCCATGGCAACCGCGAAACAGGAGATCGTAGTGTGGTAATTATTTTTGTTTTGTAGCCGGATGATCCCCGGTTTGGCATCATGGTGGCGTCCCACAACGAGGACACGGTGCGCTTCGCCATCCAGCTGATGAAGGAGCACAATATCCACCCGGACGACAAGGTGGTCTGCTTCGGGCAGCTGCTCGGCATGTGCGACCACATCACCTTCCCACTCGGTCAGTGCAGTTTTTTTACAAATACGTTTTGGAACTAATATGCTCACAAATATTATAAATATAAACCTTATTATAAGATTCTATTTTTATCATATAAGTATTTATAATATTATGGTCACAAACTTAAAATATTCAAATTATCAACGGGATTTGTTTATTCAAACAAATACGTTTAATTTAGTGAATAGAGTAATTTAAACAATCTTTTTTTAATGTGTTCATTATAATAGATTAAACTAAGGCACATAGTTACAAAAATATCTTTTTATTAGTAACAATTAGGTTCGAAGAACTTAGATTAGATTACTATTGAAACTCTTAATAATGAACATAGCTATCTATCTCTATAGCATAGGCAATCGATCCGTTTAAAGTTGTTTAATTTCAATGTATCCTAAATCATAATCAGCCCATTATGTTCCCACTGCTGGGACTCGAGCCTTCCTCTCAGAGGAGAGGAATTGGGCCATAATCCACCACGCGGGCCCATTGCGGATTGGTGGATAGGCTAGTGGCCAACCCGTGTCGAATTTTTCAGGCCACCCGAAGGCCTTCGGCATAGCCTAAGGTCTGTTGTCCTAAGATAAACAACTAGGACCGACGGCTTAACGTGCCCTCCGAAGCACGGAAGCGGTCAGTTGAATAATGCCACTAGCATACACCCATCCAAGTCCTGACCGCAGCAAGTGTTGCTTAACTTGTTGATCGGTTAAGATCGCCAAGTCGATTTCAATGTATTTTCGTACTGTTGATCGTAATTTCAATGTATAAGCATCGCAAATCATTATCTTACGTAAGATTTGTTACAGTTGCATCGTCAACAGATCAGTTGTTTCTAAGGATTCTTCTTGCGAGTCCATTGACTATAATAATAATCTAACTTTATTAGTTCTACTAGGTACTATAGTTGTAGACCTCTAGGTCTAGGGCATACTATATAAGTATAGGTACTTCTCTACTGTGTTGAATTTCAACAAGTGATTATTTTCCCTCAGGACAAGCTGGTTACTCGGCCTACAAGTACGTGCCGTACGGTCCCGTGGTGGAAGTGCTCCCGTACCTGTCGCGGCGCGCCAACGAGAACCGCGGCTTCCTCGTCAAAATCAAGAAGGAGAAAGGTCTCCTCCGCAAGGAAATCTTGCGTAGAGTCTTCACCGGACAAATGTTCTACAAGCCCGTGGGAAACTACACGCCAGTGTAAACGCAATCTTAGCTCTAGGTGTCATAGTCTAATTTCGTTTGCGGATCGAGATCGCTGTCAGAAATATGCTGATACAGAAGATGACCAAAATCGGGGTAGACTGCCGATGCTTACTATCAGTCGTATAAACCTCCGAAAGATCAAAATGTAGTTATGGATGAAAGTCTACCACAGGTTTGGTCTTCTGCGACAGTAACATTAAATCAAAGTGAAAAGTCGGTGAGCATTTTTTTTCGGTGAAAGACAACAACTAGTCTGTGGAATAGGGTTGCGTCGATTTGGTCGCGTGGCGACATCTGTCGTGAATGTGTTAGCAAATAACGATAACGTATAACGTTACGCGCTGATATTTATAACCAGTTCTTTTAAGCGCTGTAACGATAACTTTATTTAGAAATAAGCGCAACGTTGTGAAACCGTTCGTTATTTGTTAGCGTATGGTTTGAAGGTGAAACATGGATTGTGATGTCGATGGAAACTTGCTTGATTCAGTATTTCTTTTCTTAATTAACAATTGATTATAATTTAACGACGCTTAATAACTAGTGTGTACTTTAGATCGCTGTTACTTGTATTTAAATGTAGATGTAAAAATTATGAAATAGTCGTGTATTGCGTTCGTGCGTCCTTAAAGTAAATCAGGGTTAACGAATCACGTTTAATTAATCATGTCGTATTCTTTTATATATAATTATATAAGGGTCTCCAGAGAAGTCGTAGTGTTGAATATTTATCGTAACGCAATCCGATTACGTTAATTATGTTAATTGACGATAATTGGCTTTATCATTTGCTTTGTGTAAATTTCAAATTCTGAATGTATCACAAAATAAAAGACCAAAAAGAAAGTTTATATTTTCGGCAAGCGCCTTTTTACAGCTTTTTTGTACTATAAAGCAAGTCTTGCTCCTGATGGTAAACATTACGTTTGCCCGTGACAGTTGCAGTGCTACCCAGGGCTTAGAGATAAAGTTTGCATGGCACTGCATGGCGCTCATCAACTTTAGTGTTTGAGTTCCTTTCGCCCAGTGACTCCACTTGCATTTTACAGTGACCTCGCCAAATAACGTTCTTTCCTATTGTTTAGTAAGAGCGGAGTTTTTTTAATTTATTCACTTAACAGTTATTTTACACATAACGATCTCTTCAGGCTCTAATATATATATGTAACAATGAAACATTGTAATGAACTTATTTGATACTAATGGCAAAAGCATTGCGCATGCGTTCAAAATTTACAATTAGATATTTTTCAATTTATACTACTTTTTTCTGTAAATACTTAATAAAATAATAAAAAGCCTAGAAAACAAATAAAAAGAATGCATTTATTTGTGTTCCTGGATCTTATTATTTAATCTCATAAGTGTTAATCGAATATTATGTTATTTTTTTTGTATAATCTGTGTTGTGAACATTCAAATAGTAGTCAGTTATAATAAATACATTAGGGCATTACTCAATTGCTCAACACCTACTGTTAAAACTCGTTTATTTTGACTGACGGCTATCGATAACACATGCGTTTTACCGGAGTAACGGTAACGGTTCTTGTAACGTTATAACTAGTGATCAGTTCCTACTTTAACAAATTATATTAAGTAATACTTCAGTAATCATTTTGTGTTTCACTATATCATTAAATTATACGTAGACATTGTGCATTATTATATTTTCTCTTAAGGTTGCAAATATTATACCATACAATATTAATTTTGCGTTTATTGTAACTTATGTTATTACAAGGAGATTTAACAACGTGAATAATAACGGAAATAAGTTGTTGTTTAAAAAAGCTGTTACTACTTATTGGGCAGATCAACAGCTGTATTTAATATAATGAAACTTATCGTGTATTTTGTACTTAAATTAGGTCCTACAAATAAATAACATTTTGTGCGTGGCAATTGCGTTGAATTAACAATGAATCAACCATAAAATAATGCTTGCTCCATGCGTGCCGGTTCTTTTCTCATACTTCCGTTGTAATATAGGTAGCATTATAACCTGTCATTTACTGAATAACTTGTAACTACATAATAATTATGTTGCCAATTTTGTATTTATTTGTTAATATCCGTATACATTCTTGTGGGTTCACATCAAAATATTGTGTGTTGTTTTTTTTTTGTAATTTAAATTTGAATTAATCGTAAGCTTTTGTTTATATTTGGTTTCATAATTAGTGCGCTACTTTTAATTGTGATGCTATTTTTAGATTATTTTACGAATAGACTATTAATAAAGACAAATTTCGTTTTGATATTGTGTTCTTTTATTTTTTGTTACTAGATTTATGTTTTGTTACGATCCTTCTTTAAGTATTTGATCCTTGCGTACTATTATGTATTATGGCTTTACTTTGTGTGTGCATGTTGTTTCTATACATGTGTGCTAACTAGGTACATTTTGTTATTAAAACAATAAAACGGAAGCAAGGTTGCAATTGTATCAAATAAGTAGGTACGAACCTTGTTATGTAAAAAAATATTCACTTCATTTGCATAATAAGACGCCGAAATGACTTGACGAAGTCTTATGATAGAGTCACATTAATAAGCAACTTTAAGTTGCTAGAAATAACACCTAATTGTTGCAGACAATAATCTTAAATGTGTGTGTTATTGTAATAAACCCATATACAATCTTAACTATTTGTAAAATCTAAATGTTTGCCCTGTTCCGTGGTCGTCGACATATTTAGGATGGATATAAAATTTACTTAAGCGTGTTCAAGTATTGTTTTGAATGCTGGTAAATGTTATAAAGCAGGTTATTCACATTATATGCAATAAACCTACGAAGAAATAATTATTTTTTCGTAGCTACGAACTCTTAAGACGACGATGTAATAGGGTATAGAATAAAAAAAATACGACGAAATAAAATGTGTTAACGTTACTTTCATTTGTTTCATTGGGGATAATTGAAAGAACTAGATTTTTGTCACCATTTCCTCGTGGTCATATTTATTTGCCATACCAGTATGACCACGAAGATATAGATGTCTTCATGGTCCTACTCGTTTAGGACCCCAGGCTCAACTGCGAAGCTTGCATAGCTAGTACTTTCCGTACTAAAAGAGAAAACTCTTTTCTACCCGTAACATTGTCCGTTTTCAGTAATTTTTTTTATGGAATCATCACATTGTTTACTGTGCCCGTACGTTTTGGTTTTTGCAGAATTTCAAAGTAATATAAATTTCCTTTTTTAGAACTTAAAAAAACGAAAAAAATCAAAACTTACGGGCATAGTAAACAATGAGATGATTCCATAAAAAAAAACACTGAAATCGGACAATGTTAAGAGGTAGAAAAGAGTTTTCTCTTTTAGTACGGAAAGTACTAGCTATGCAATCCTCTTAACCAGTTGAGCCGTTCGGACTTTTTTTCCCGTTGGCGCAGTTGTGTAGACTAGAAAAACACACTATACCAGCATTTACCGTAAGAGGTTTTTCACATCCTCCTGTAGATATAAAGATATTTCTGCGTACTGTTTTAGACTTTCGCGGTTGACTTCTAAAATAGTACTCACGGGATGTAGACCATGATTTACTAGATTTTGGAGTTCCCGATATTTCGGCACAGTTACATGCACCATGTTCACGGGTCAATGCAATGCGGGTGGGTGTGAGAAAAGGAAAACGGTCTACCCTCATTCTCACTCGACTCGACACGCAGATAGAATAACTTTTCACAAGCATATAAGAGCTCTCATATCTTACACAAAACTATCCATCTACTTCTACTACCAGGTTATTCTATCTATTAGGTTAATTTTGTGATTAACATTGTACACGAAATAAAAAGAAACAGGTCAACAATCAGTTATTTATTTTTCATTTGTGGATACAACACATAATTATAATCTTATACATTCAATGATTGACATCTTATTGTTTCAAAACTTCGATTGTTTATGAAATATGTATTACTTAAGAAAAAACGCGTACCTACCAACATCAAAGACATCTAAGCCTGTAGATTATCAACGGCAACATTTTAACTAGCCTGTCGACGCTGAGAGAAATCAGAACTTTATAAAGGATCGGCTACTCTGTGAGTTTAAAAACGCAGCTGTTAGAAATGACAAGGCAAAAAAATGCAGTACCGCGTACGCTTAAGGCGCGCTCGTACCCTGATTAAAGAAAAAGCAGAATTTTTAAACACCTAATGTAACGAAACAGATCGATAGTATATTATGAAAAAAATACTAAGGTTAGAAAAGGAATAGGAAAAGAGTAATAACCGAATAGAATTCATAAATGTAACTCTCATTCAGCAGAAAAAAATCCTGAATAGGTCCACAAAAATAAACTTTCACGTCCAAACTCTCAGAATTTTCAGCGATAACACAATATTTTTTTTTAGGTAATACTTAGCCAACGTATAGTACTAAAGTAATAACCAGCAGTTTTTTCAATTGTGTTAGTATATATCGAAAAATATAAAGAAAACATAAAAAAATCAACGCATTTTCACATTACATCGTCCATTCTAACAAGCTATTTTCAACCTTGCGTAAAGCATCTTCAATTATTTTAAAATTGGGGTTGGACCGCGTCTTAAGGTAATCATTAGTAATGTAGGTATATAAATAGTTGTCGGATAAAGTACACACTATATGCAAGACTGCAGTGTTGTGTGTCTCCTTCATCGTACAGGCTTAAGCATTTGATATATTCGCGGTAGTGCTTTAACAATCTATATCATAGGCTACCTACTGTTCCGTTTTGTTAGTAAGGACAATTTAGTAGGTCTAACATGAGTTTTCAACATTGACACTAATCGATGCTCGATATCGACTGCCGAAAAAAATAACAGTGCCACCTCGCGGTCAATTGTAGACGTAAAATTAACAGCGAGTACGCCAATCACAAGCTTAATAGGTAGGCGGTATCGACTATAGATGACAGTTATGTTGCTAACTCATGTTAGAGGTATAGTTATCTCAAATGGAACCAAATGTTGATAGAAATCTACAAAAAATGAGGCTTTTATAAATATTGTGAGTTCCAATCATCAACTTACTAACATTTTTGCTTATTGGAGTTGGCAAAACTAACACAAAGCCTACATTTCTCCAGATTTATATCAACTTTTGATTGCAACTGAGATACCAACAGAATGCAAAACTACATACTTTCATTTTGAGAGTACTAATGACCAATCA
This sequence comes from Selenia dentaria, assembly GCA_917880725.1. Lineage (NCBI taxonomy): Eukaryota > Metazoa > Arthropoda > Insecta > Lepidoptera > Geometridae > Selenia > Selenia dentaria. The sequence goes on along the minus strand of OU862896.1, from coordinate 2,958,846 downwards.
TTATTATGCTTGTCACAATAATAGAATAAAAGAGAGTATTAAATATATTTTTGTTCGCAACCGGAGCCTTTTTACTTACGCACTGGATTAATAGTTTTCGCTTGCGAAGCGGATAAGTAAGTGGAATTTAAGATATGTTTCGCGTATCTATTGGCAAAGAAGATAACGTTTTCATCTTTACTTTACTAGAATAATCTCCATTAACATAACTTAAGAGATTGATGGACTTTGGAAAACTAAATACCTACGGCCTTACTAAGAACGCTGCATAAATTTTAATAACTTAATTTAGTACTGCGCAGAATAATTCTGTAGTACGCAGTACTAAATGACTAACGTTATTAAAATTTATACATTGTTATATAATTACGATCGATATAGTTAATTTTTTTAATGAATTGATAATTTAGGAGTCATTGATTGAGGTAATTATATAGGTATATTATATATCTTATGGTAGATTAGATCCAAATATACAATAGAAAGGTATTTCTTAAATATAAAATACAGCTTGACAATAATACAACAAAATACAAAACAGATTGGTACTTAGGTAACTATCCATCGATTAAAGTTATGTATGTGCTTACAGTAAGTAGCGTGACCATTCCCAAAGTAACGCCGTTTAAAGCTTTCAGTCTCACGCAAGTACAAGAGTAAATAAAAAACATTTAAATATAAACATTCCTTAATGTGTTTGATAGGTAACAATTAATACATATATTTCTGTGACTGCTGGCGTGCTTTCGAATAGTCTAGCAGCTTGCATTAACTACTTATCTCTGACAACAACAAAGTCTAACGGCCTTACTTATAAACGCTGCTTAAATTTAAATAACGTCTAACGTACTGCGCAGAACAGTTTTGCAGTGCAAACTGTGATGTGTGTGCAACTTATATGTATTTGAAAATATAATGTATGTTCGTAAAATATTACATAAATATATGTTAAATATAGTGATCACCACACTTTTAATACTAGAAATACAAATAGGATAGCTGTACCTAGTTTTAGACTTGCGAAGACTAATAAGTCATTCCTAGGAATTTGTGTGCGTTTTTACAATAAAATCCCAAAACTGAGCTCACAGAGGGCAAATTCAAGTTCCCTGTAAAAATTTTTGATAAAAAAAGCTTATTATAAAGTACGACATTATATAGAAGATAAAGATGCTTGGAATACTCCACTTCTGGCAAGCTGTGACTCTGCCTCCCATAAAATGTAATATACAAATATTACATTTTATGGGTGGCAGAGTGTATAAGAGAGTATATAAAAAGAATGGCCCGAGTTTGTTGCCGCTTCTTCTCGGTAGGCTCTATATATTTTGGAGAAAATCGACGTACATAAGTGCGTCTTTGATGCATAAATTGAATAAACGATTTTGACTTTGACTTTGCAGTGCGCTGTACTAAGTGACATCTATTAAATTTAAGCAGCGTTTTTAAGAAAGGCCGTACATTTTAACCTACACACTCTTCGCCTCTTTTTATCAGTAATAATTTTGAAATAGAAACAGTAAATTTTTCCAAATAGTGAATCTTATAATAGACCTAGCATGTGTTAAAAATATAAATCTTATTATGTTAACATTTTATGAACCCTGATTTTAGAGTTTCGATATAGTTATATACTTATACAATAATTAAGTACAATATATATACATGCATACATACACCTTTCAAGGGATATACCTATCTACCTACGCAATAAGAGCAGACTTTAGAATGTGGGTTAAGACGCAGTGCTAGCTGAGGGATCTCTAGATAAATAGAAGACGTACGTATATTACTAAATGTATATTTAATTTTATTACTACAATTTGAAAGCAATAGAAATTTCTTGGTGGTGCCGCAAATAACTCGTACCTAAATCTTTCTGTAGTGGGACGCGCAGATTTTTCATGTTGGTGTCAATTAAAGGAAGATATTCTAAATAAATTATTGTAGTTGAACAGAGCGCAAAAGTTACATTTAAGAAAATATCATTGCGATGTTTATAAACATATTTTTACAGCCTACCGGCTTTTTCGGTGGTGGTGGCACGGCCGGGGAAGTACCACACTCCCACATAACACCGACGTGAAGTAACATAGTTTGCTATTGCGTTTCGTCGGTATGTGGGAGGTTCCGTAGGCCCAATTCGCCCTTGCCCATTCTCCCTCTGCTTCCCCCTCTCCCTCCACCCTTACCCATTTCATCTCTTCCTTCCTATCATCCTTCCTCAAAGATTGGCAACACATCCTCGAGACCTCTGGTATCGCGGATATCCGTGGGCGACGGTATCGCTTACCATCAGGTGAACCTCTTGCTCGTTTGAAAACCTATACAGTAAAAAAAAGGTTAAAATAATTGAAATAATTATTGCTTTATAAAACCTAACTTAACACATAAAAGAAAAGAAAAAGATTTGTAAATGTTACTAAGCAGGTACTTAAAATATAATTATAATTTTTTTACTTAAAAGCATACCCGTAATAATTAAAATAGTAATATCCCTCTGTTCATCGTAAACTTTACCTAGGTACCTATTTTATTAATCACTTACACCTAATACATTTCTATATAAACAATTGAAATCGTTTAGTATAAGACTATACCTACTGTATTGAAATAGTGGTTGATAAAACGCGCCCGCGTCTTCCCACATTGTACAGTCATTGCATCCAAACTCTATCTGACCGCCACTGGCGCGGTGGGTCGCCCGTCCATAAATAGATACAATAGAAAAAATGTGAGCGATCTGTATGGATTGTCTTAGCCAGCCACCCTACCAAGCCACTGGATTCGTCATCTTCAACATAGTACCTTCTACTCCACTTAAATCAGTCCAAGAACCAACCGATGCACTTAAAACTACCACGAACACCGTGTAACACTAGATGTTCGCTTTCACACGAAACATCACTGATATTGTTTGTTTTTAACACGTCGTTCGCAAAATGTCATGGTAAAAAGCAAGACCACAATAATTGCACCGGTACTGTCTGAAAAACTTAGGAAGGATATCTAAATGACATGCACCTCGGAGAACTGGCAGTTCAAAGATTTCACGAGCGATGCGTAGGTAAACCTTAAATCATCTTAACTCTGGTTCACGGTTCGAGGAATCCGACACACCTGTGAGAAAGAAGTAATATCAGTAGAATTATGGCTTTAGTGTGAGGATGATGGCTGTGGTATAGGCCTGATTCCAGCGTTAAGAAAATAGCGCTTCTGGCAGGATGATGAGAGCTATAGGAAAGGGATATGATTTTGAGACAAATGAAGATCCCTTGGGTTTCTCAAGGTCCGTATACCTCATTATTTGTTGCTTTAGTTGCTCACTATCGAGTTACATTACATAGTAGTGGGGCGGAGGTTGTGGATTGACTATGCAGTTTCCAAAGTTCCTTGAGAAATCCTTATTTTCCAAAAATATTCAATGACAATCATAGAAAAAGAAGCGGATTCTAAAGTTTCTGTTAGGATACGCTAAGCAGGAATTAAAACTTTATATATACGAGTATAAAAAGCATTGCAACCCTTCAAGATCCTGTGTCACAATAACAGTTTTATGGATTTTATCTTTTCTAATGCCGTTATCTTGCATGATAACGCTGCGTGCATGAAAAGACGTGAACTTCGCTGGGATGTCTTTATCTCTTTTCTTAGTTACAGTATTTGTAGTGTTGCCATACCATAATTCCGCCAAATGCTGGGATTTTCTTCAAACAGCAGTAATCGGACTACAGTAATTTCTCGCCTAAGCGAAGACTTGGCAAGCAACATCACCGCCCTCAGCGACGTCATCAGTCGTCATGGTGAGAGGCGCTAGCTGCGTTGCCGTGGGTCTTCGCTAGGACCTGTGCCGCGCTGCTTCGCCTGAAATGAAAAATTATACGCATATCCTCGTAAACAAATAAACGAGTAATTTTGCAATAGATTTCGTTTCACACACAGACAGTGATACTGTGGACCTGTTAGGTAAACAATCACTAGTTGATGGAATTTCGTAGGGAGTAGATGCTCTCTTAAATCTGATTGCTTTCAAATAGTGAAGGCAATAAACATTTTGGCTTATTTTTTTTTGTGGATCGGCTCAGAAAGTTTTAGGAAACCCATCCACTCTTTTACTCTTTTATTTATGGGATATGTTGGCTGATGGTAAGTGATACCGTTGCCCACGGACATCTGCAATACCAGAGACCTCGAGGATGCCGGCCTTTGAGGAAGGAATTATTGACAGCGTAGCACTACCACCAACAAACATGACAGTGACTTTCTGACAGATCTTGAATGTGACTGTGAATTGATTACGACTGTACAAATCTAGAGCGAAGCGAGCGCAGCGAAATATTATGCAAAGATGGAAGTTGCTGACCTCAGATAATAGTAATAGGATAAAGGTCAAGTGACACACATCATTTATAGGCCAAAATCATAAAGTTATAAACTGCTACCGCTCACTCATCAATTTTGTGCGCTTTACTACTAACTTACCGCACTTATAGTGCAGAATTTCAATAGATTTTAATATTAGTCACTGTGTGAGCCAATCAGAGTCGCGCTTTGTTTTCTTTGTCGCCCACCACCTAGGGTCCTAGTCCCTAGAGTAGGTCCCATAACTTTTTACTGGATTTCGAGGTCGGAAAAGATGCTAAGTACCTCGTCGCAGCCTTAGTTCAAGCAGCGCGTGCGAAACGAGCGCGGCGAGGAGCGAGACGGCGAGCGCGGCGAGCTGTGCGCGCACACAGAGCACGTGTCGCGCCGCGCACGCCAGCGCAAGCCCCGCGTGCCGCGCCATCACCACCAGCGACCACGGCCCGCGCCATCCCGCGCCGCCGATACATGCTCCTGCCTGCAACGAAGCTCCTCAACACTGAAGGATTTGCCATACTGGATGCGGTCTGCGGTCAGGTCAAATTGAACGCTGCCCGCATCAAATGTTTATGTGTTTAGTACAATGTTTGGTAACGAGTATTGGATCTTCCTAATGAGTTCATGAATGTGTTTTTGGCTCCCGCGATGTAGGACAATTTTGGTATCATATCTGCATTGCGAAAATATAGATTGTCTACAGGATAAGATAGGCTAAAATTTGAGAGTAATTATCGATAAAAAAAAACCCACGATATAGCTGGAGACAAGATACGATATAATAATATAGATTAGTTTATTACTGTCACATCTTATCCTATCTTCTATCAACAATCCGTGCTCCCAGTGCTTTATTTAGTGTCTGAATATCGAAATGAACGATAATGTTGATAGATTTAACAAGTGTAAACTTAATAGATATAAGATAAACTGGAAAGCAACTGGATACAAGTTACGAAGTGTTGTGCTAATCGCATGTAATGGGAGAGGCATTTACGGCTACACCTGCCATTATCTGATAATCAATGTCGAAGACCTGCTGTTGCTCTGCACATACCTGTAGAACATCCCACAGTGCAGCACAAGCTCCCCACGCGGCTGCCGCCAACGCCGGCAACGCCAGGTCCGTCCTAGCGGCGCGCCATCTCAACAACGCCAGCACCAGAGACGCGTGAGCAGCCCCGCCCCCCGCAGCCAGTGCCCCTCGCCGGCCACGAGCCGCGGCCATGCTGAGAGTGCCAGCAGCTAGGGCTTGCAGCACACCAGCCCCGCAGAGCGCGCGCCAAGCACACCACCACCCGTCCACACACACTCCGTACCACTGTACACGTAGAAAGTGGAAAGCTATTCTATAAATCGTTAAAAAATTTGTACCTGGATGACCGAGTTTTGCTTGATTTACATACGAATTACTTACTACTAATAATATACAACAAACCAAACACTCAAAGGCTTGGTGTTGCTTAGCAACGCCATCTATTGTCAAGTAGCTTTAGTGTTGCTGTGTAGGTATTTTATTATAACGATGGGGAAGGGTCGATGTCATTATAACAATGAAATTTCTATTGTGTCTGGCCGTGCGACCTTTGATGCAATAGGTAAAACACGGATAAAACGACGTATCTAAAAATTAAACCTTGTTAGATCGATTTATCGCCCCCGAAACCACCTGCATACAAAATTACATGAAAATCGTTGGAGCCGTTTCCGAGAATCAGATTATATTTATGTAAGTATACGTATACAAGATTTGCTCTTTTAAAGGTATTAGATAGATCTTTTTATTAGATTAGATATCTTAGATATCTTTTTACATAAAATTAGTATAAATTGTAAATGAGAAAGTCTGCATGTCACTGCGCGTTTTTGTACTTCTTTCAACCTTAAACTTCTGGACACTTTGTCACAGAGATAGCCCGTAGCCCATAAAATGAGATCCGACAGCTTCCCCTCATAAATTTAACTTTCATACTAAATATGTTTGTTACTGAGAATGTGGTGTAGTTAGTTACACATCTTGGCGCTAAAACTATCAAGGGATTTGGATGAAATTTTGGAATGGAGATAGTTAGTACTCAGGCTTGTACATGTAAATAACAAGCCTCAATAGAGCATACCTTGAATATGAACACATTTAATGACAGCGAGCTAATTAATGTTATTACATAGTTTGGTATATACTCCCGATAAAAACAACGCGCTTTCTTGTATCACTGCGTAGATCCTACATAGGAAGGGTCACCAACTGGGATCCAATCAGCAATCAAACATGTATCTTGTAATGGAAGCATGCCAAATTACGATAGAACGAAATAAATCATTGAGCAGTACCAAATATAAAATTACCTTAATATAAGATGTATAAATAAATCCCTGTTGCAGTCCGATGAACAGCCCCATTGGTGCTCCTAGCAAGGCTCGGGGGTCCCTCAGCACGGAGCGGGCGTCGGGTGGCGGGGCGGGTGTGGAAGTAGCTCCATAAACCGCCAGCCAAGCCGCTGCTAGAGCTAAGACGGCCCACAAAGCAACTAGCACACGACGACCTTCCGAGCTTAACGCTATACCCAGCACGGACTGCGTATCAGGACACCCAGCCGCTCCACACGTCCGCTCCTAAAACACGTATTATAAAACCTCTCAAGTTTTAATAAGTAGTATTTATGAACATAATACAGCCAACGATCGGGACAGGTGGAGAACGGTGCTAAACGCTTTTGGAAGAACTCTTGATCCTTATTAATGAGAAAACGATTTAAGAAGGGACGGATATAATGAGTATAATACTATATAATAACGATTTACCTCGTAATCGTCTTCCATGAAGTATTCTTCATTGGGCGGCCACCTTGGCACTGTGACGTTTGTCGGAGCGGGTGTCAACTGTGGCGGCGTGCGGTCTTCCGGCCAGATTAGCAGCGCAGCACCCAGCAGCATCGCACCAGCAACGAGACCGAGGTCTTGCGCCGCTCGGATCGCACGCAAAGCCCTTCGTAGTGCTATCTTACGACGAGCTTCATCCCCCGCCGCTTGGGCAAGAGATGTCGCCGCAGCAGACAAGGCCACAGACATGGGGGATAACATCACTCCACAAATTCCGTATAGAGGCAGGAGTATAGATAACGGTGTTGCTATTGTATGTGCCGTTAGCAACACACATATTAAGATATGAGCTAAAGTTATCACGGTTCTGGTTCCAGTCTTTTGCAGAATAATGGGAGAGAAGGGGGCTACTACTGCTGCTACGGTGTGCATGATGGCGAGCGGGAGCGCGCCGGCTTCCGCCCCGGCGTAGGCAGTGAAAGGCACAAGGGCGGTGGCACACATGCCGGTGGAGATGCAGAGCAGTGTGAAGCGGCGGACCAGAGGCTGCGGCAGCTTGGGCGGTTGCCGCGCCAGAAGCCGCCGCACCGACGCTGCGCCGACTGATGACGCAGCTGAATCCTTCCGTCTGGCCGTGTTGGTAATCGCCGCTCTTGTCGTCGCTTTGCTCTTTCTCCATGGCCAGTCTTTCTTGTAAATAGTGCTGACCGGGATCTGTGAAACAAAAAGACGTATAAAGAAAGACCATGTATTTTACTAGAGGGAATTTAAAAATTATCTGTGATACAATCTACTATTTTAATTTGAATGGCAATCATGGATAAGTATATCAAGGGGAAACTATCAAAATAGTTCACTGATATTTCTTGTGTTGTGCTTCTAATTGATGAGACTCTAGGACGTTGTTAGTTCCTCCGATCCGATCCTCAAATTATTGATTCAGAATGCCTATTACATTATTACACTTGACGAGTTGCCTTTTTTTGGCAAGCAGTGAACACTTCTGGCAAAAGACTGACGAGGAAAAGAGAAGAGGTTTATACCCGGGAGGTAGAAAGATAGCTATGCAGAGACGACTACGACGAGGCTAGTAGAACGTGACTTAGGGCGGTGTTTTACCAGTGACAGACTTATATTTACTTGTCTGTGATAAATCACAGTCATTAAATACTAAATAAATATATTTTATTAAGGTACAATATAACTTAAAATACTTAATATGAGCCTTAATTGACTTTCACTGAGGGCCCCAAACCAGGCTAAGCCTGTATCTTGGGAGCCCGATGCAAAAAACAATTGTACAAAGGATATGTGGCGCGCGAGTTCATGAATGAAAAGACATCAATCAATCAAAAAACAAGAGTTATTGAATCAATGAAATGAAAAACAGAGAGAACCATAACATTTAACATACATACATTACAAAAGGCCTTTTTCAGGGCCACAATACTGTCTACTATGTTTCTATCTGATTTTATTAATTCAATGATACCTATATTTTAATATACACAGTCGGCTTGCCCTTTACAAGTGGAACTTGTGTATGACATTATAATGATCTGATCATAGATATATATGTTTATATTGCTTATACAATAGGTACTCGTACATACTTTTTTACGTAGGTACTATACTTAATGTTATTATGTTATGTTATGTGCATTAAGTCACTGTCTTAACTCTGACTACTTGAATATAACCTGACGTGATGCCAGTATAAATATATACCCTCATAACTTGATGACTGGCAAATAGAAAAACGTCCTCTTAAAAAGGGAATAATAGTAGATTGTATCATAAGGGAGCAAAATAATATTTTTACGGCGAGGGCGCTTTTTTGAATCCAGAGCGAAGTGAGGGATTCTAGAGTAGAATCCCGAGCGTAGCGAGGGATTCTTTAGTAGAATCCTGAACGTAGCGAGGGATTCAAAGTACGTCGCCCGAGCCAAAATATATTTTGCGCCCGAGTGATACACTCTACTTTTCATCACCCACTATGAGAAAATAAAAGCGCCTTATATTTTATTGTAATATTATTATTTAATAAAACATAGAGTAACAACTAAATTGAAATTAAATAGTATCCTTTATTAAAACAACTAAAAACTTATATTTACATTTGAGACATTTTCGCAATTATGAAAATTTATTGTTACAGTTTTATTAGGAATAGAGATTGTTGTAGATTTTATATTCTGCGTGTTTGAAATGTCCGAATCTGGATCATTTTGAGGAAAATGTGACGGTGAATCTCGTTGTTTGGATGAAGATAGGCGCGGCGACAGTGGTATGGATGGATTAACTGAAGGTTGCAATTTAATGTTTTCCACGATGCGTTCAGATGTTTTCGCCTTGTTCTCAATGGAATCTTCTATATACCCTTCTGCTACAGCACTCGATTTCCATCCTCCATGTCGCTTGAGAACAGTTAAGTCCGCTCCAGTATCTGCCAAAAGGGTAGCAGAAGTACGACGAAAACAATGTCCTGTATACAGTTTGATATCTGGTAACTTCAAATAAGTAGCAATTTCTTGTGGCATGTTAGAAATTTTATTTTTTCCCATCACTTGTTTGCTTGCCATTTTGATAACGGATGAAAAACCGATTGGTCTTCATAGCAGCAGGACGCAGGTCCAGGTATTTCTGTACAATAGTTTTGTATTCTTCTCGTATTAAGAAGGATCGGTCAATTTTGGTTTTTGTATCGGTCAGCTTTACTAACAGTAAATCATCCGAGTGATTTTCGACATCATCAACAGTTATTTTTAAAAGTTCATTGCCACGACAAGCTCCATGTAATCCGAAAATTAAAGCCACCTGTAACAAAACCGAATGTGAATAAGACAAGTATCTATCAAAGTACAGGTTACAATAAAATGTGCATTTTTATACACTATGATTATATTTTACTAATCCACCGTAAACATAGTTACCTACTTACTTTTACGGCAAGAAAGACTTTGTCGGGTGCCTCATTAAGGAAAGTCTCCACGTTTTTGACTGAGAACACTTTGGATTTTTTAGGTTTAAATCCATCAGACATCCTCTTCAGGTACGCTATTAATTTCGAATATGTGTCCAGTTTTACATCGTTATTAGAACTGACTGTTGATTTTAGCATTGAGTATGTACTCCAAAGAGTGGAAGGTTGTTTAGTTTTGGCTAAGTACTGGAAGTAGGCCAAAAACACAGATTCTGAAAAATTCTTGGCGCTTCTTGCATTTCTCCATTCAATAAAATTACCATAGGCTTTCATATATTTCTCCCGGGATTTTGCAGGTAATAGATTATCCATCACATTTCTTGCGTCAGTTCTAATGCTTTCAGGAGTTAATTCTATACTTTCACTGTCACTTGAAGAACTCATTTTTCAAAACAAAACAAAACAATGAATTTCTAACAATCCGTGAAAATTTACGAAAACGCGGGCTGTAGTTCGCGCTTTTTTAATTTGTTTTTTTTTTTCATTCATCCGGCGGCGTGACTATGGGCCGTCGTACCAGCCAGTCTTTATTCAAACAATATTTGCGTTCGATTTCTTTGGTGCTGAACACTAAGATGTTCCAAATTCAAAAAGTGCGCGGCAAAGATAATTGCGGCGCACTTATAAAGAGGATTAAAAACTCATTACTGCCCGCTAAAACTTTCTTATAGAAAACACCACCTTTGGGTGCACATAAAGGCGAACCAAGTCGTCCTTTTCGAATAGATGGGATGAAAAATAATTTTCTGTAGTGCTCTGGAGTCTTTGATCGCCCTGTAGGACAGTATCTCCTCATCAGCTATCTCTTAAATGAGTACCTGAGTAATGATGGTGCGATGGCGGTGTGGGTCGGAGGTGGTGCGCGCGGCGACGCGGGGCGGGGCCCGCGTGCGCTCCGTTAGGTCCGGTAGGCTGCCCATGCACACGCCGCTACCCGCCAGGGGATCTGCAGCACCTCATCACCGGGGTCCGGAGTTGCACTCCGCTCAAATCTACAGCGATACGATGTAATACAAACATACACTTATATATGCAACAGTATTGTATTTCCATTAGATGCTTATGTGGAATGCTGTGCTAGTGCCGTGTGACCCTAACCTTCGAAGGCCTTCTAGCGAGGCCTCCGGGTCGATCCCCGGTTGAGGCAAATATTATTTGTGTGATGAGCAGAAATGTTCGTTCTTGGGACTTAGATATTGTGATGCGTTAATGTGTGTGTCAATGTTTCCCACGATACAGGTAATCGTAATGCGGAGGTATGAGTGTGTGTGAGTGTAAACAACATTTTATTTTTAGGGTTTAGTCTTTTAGGGTTTATCATATAAGACTACGGGGTACTGGCTCGGGACGCGTATTTCCATTTGCATGTTCGTTAGGAGGCGGTGCGGTGCCTTGAAACAACACACGGGTTTGTTGCGCTAACTGCCTTTACAAGCCCGTGTTCAATTCAAGGCACGTGTCCTCCAATCGTGCAAGGGTTTGCAACGCAACTGTTCTTCTAAACACGTGTTCAAAGCACAGACCATATAACCACTTGACTGCGTGTAGGTCAATTTCTTCTAAGAACACAAGTCACTACTGCGGGTCGGGGGGCTACGTACAAAAAAGGATTTTGATTGGCCGGCTCAAAATGTAGCTCTACTCATAGTACCTAAATAGTGTTGTGGTACAGTATTATGTAATCACCTTAATTGTCGATAAAGTTCATTACAAATTATCGTTTACCTTAACTGTACAAAGACCTGAAATATGTATGTAAGTATTAAGCAAATAAGGTTATGTAAACAAAACTTCAATTAATGAAATTATCTTAATAATTCATTCGATGTTTCACGGTGAAACAGAGCACATTGATCTGAGTATGTTTATTTTGCGTTTTAAAAATAGTTATCACTGTCTGTTTATTGTATTCTTATTGATTATAAATGCCCTGTCTGGGAGACTCAGTTCTGCTGCATATGCAGTACGTAAAATAAGAGAGCTAACAGATGCTTCTACGGCGCGGTTAGTGTATTTTGCATATTTCCACAGCGTAATGTCATATGGGATATTGCTATGGGGTTCAGCGGCTGATATAGGGACCATATTTATCCTTCAGAAACGTGCTATTAGAGCTGTACCTATACGGAAAAAGTCCCCGTGAATCTTTGAGAGATTTATTTAAAGAAATCAATATATTAACGTTGCCTTCCTTATATGTATTTGAAAATATAATGTATGTTCGTAAAAATTTACATAAATATAAGTTAAATAGGGATCACCACACTTTTAATACCAGAAATACAAATAGGATAGCTGTACCTAGTTTTAGACTTGCGAAGACTAATAAGTCATTCCTAGGAAATTGTGTGCGTTTTTACAATAAAATCCCAAAGCACATAACTGAGCTCACAGAGGGCAAATTCAAGTTGACTGTAAAAAACGTCTTAATAAAAAAGCTTACTATAAAGTTCGACATTATATAGAAGATAAAGATGCTTGGAATACTCCACTTCTGGCAAGCTGTCTCTCTGCCACCCATAAAATGTAATATTTGTAGTACCTAAGTAGAAACATTGTAAACAGCCATATAAAAAGAATGGCCCCGAGTTTTCTTGCCGCTTCTTCTCGGTGGGTTCTATATATTTTGGAACGCGGCGGTAGAGTCTTTAAAATACATTATAATGAAAATTTGACGTTCATAAGTGCGTCTTTGATGCCTAAATTGAATAAATGATTTTGACTTTGACTTTGATTATTCAGTATGTAAGTAGTAGTAATCACCATAGTAAAAAAACATCGCTATAATTTTAAAATAGTTGTAATTGTACAAAGTATCTAAAGCCTTTACACAAAATGTGATTAAATAATTATTGTAAACAAACAATAAGATTATATTTATATACTTTTTGGGCACTGTATATTATACAGTCATTAGGATACAAGGATACAACACCTCATTCAATACAATACTGGATTTGTACGACCGTACAATTTGTCAATGTATGGACGACACCTACAAATTATATATATTTTTGACTGACTCACTCTTTTTACTTTTAGAAGCCGGTTCCATGTTATTGTTAAAAAAACTATGTGTGTATGTCTAAATCATATAAAGAAGATGCCAGCTGATCAGAGAAGAAGTAGTAGAATCATCCAATTAGTCAAACTAAATAGTCACTTGCAGAGGCACACACAGTAGGTAGTTATGCATCCGCCCGAACCATCCATATTAGATTAGTAAGCAACATTCCAGCTGACTTAGCATTGTCATAGGTGGTCGCTGGTTAGTACTTAGGATAAGTTACCCACGCAGATGGGATTTGTAGTTCATATTTTAATTTATTATAATTAGAGCCTCCAAATCGGCTGGACGTATTTTTAATTTGTTTAATTTTTAGTTTTTAAAAAACCTTTTATCCTAAAAGGAAGTTTGACTGGCGCAGCCGGTAGGATCGTTTTGTCAAGGCTGTGCCGTATTTCGTTTAAATTTCGAGTGTCCAAATTCACCGGGATAACGCAAGTGCGGCGCGAGTAGCTGTGAAACGATCCACGAACCACAAAAATTCGTCATCTTCCCGATGGTGCCGAGTATGGGAGTAACGGTCGGTTGGTGAGTAAAACTCTTTGCCTTCCTTACCAATACCTCTCCTATATTTTTCATAAAAGGGTGCTAGTTATAAATTTGTTATTTTCGAGATCAAAACTCTCTCATTATAACGTATCTGGTTGTTTGGTATAAAGCTCTACCAAGCGCTTATCTATTTCTAAGAACGTCTGGACGGTGTCTGGACTGATAAGGCTACGAACGTAGAGCGAATATAAAACAGAGCGGGCAATCAATTAAATAAAAGTTTTATAGTATATTCATAAATATTTAATGTAATGTGTTAATCGATTTAAAATAAGTGAATAATTGATAATATATAAATACAACATTTTTGGAATTTATTTACACTTTATTAATTTGTTAGGATATTTGCATTTTACACTTTTTATTTAATTTTTGACTGTGTTTTATGTTATCTATTGTGTTTATTGATTTTACATGTGTTTATTTTAAGTGTTACATTGTGTGTGTATAATTTAGATTATTATATTGGTTTGTCTAAATCGTGCGTTACTCTATCAAAATGGAACCACGTCCACACCAAGTTCCCTTACCAACGGAACCTGTAGTTTCGACGGTACAAATAGTGCCTATTCCAAATGAAATGTTACGGCTTATCCCGTTATTTGGCGGTGATAAGCGACAGTTAAGTTTATTTTTGAGAAAGTGCGAATATGTTATAACCCGATTTCGAGGGCATGAAGAACAGAACATATATGTATTGCATGCGATTACGAGCCGATTAATTGATAATGCAGCCGCGTTACTATCTGAAAGGGAGGACGTTTCGAACTGGTCCGCCCTAAGAGAACTTTTGCAACAGCACTTTGGTGATCCACGAAGTGAAGAGTGCATAAGCATAGAATTAGAGTCGTGTAAAATTAAATCAGGTGAATCATATCTGGATTTTTGCTGTAGAGTACAAACTATTCGTTCACTTCTTATCTCAAAAGTAAACTTATTGAGTGACACTGAACTTAAGCGCGCGAAAATCGCGATATATAATAACACGGCGCTAAATGTATTTCTATACAATTTACCTGAGAATATGGTTCGTGTAGTTAGGCTTAAGGCACCTGCTACTTTAGAAGATGCCTTAGGAGTAGTGCTTGAGGAGGTCAACTTTCTAGAACAGTATACGATGCGAAATCGTATGCACGGCAATAATTCCGCGCTAAAGCCTTCTACTGTTCCTGGACTAGGGTTTAAGTTTGGAAATACCCCTCCGGTGACGTTTCAACCTCAAGGTGGTTTAAAACCTTTCGTACTACCGTACAATTATGCTACGCCACAAAAATTTAATTTTGGCTTACCTCAAAACTCTCAGAATATTAGACCGCAGTTCGGGCAGCAAAATAATTTTGGTTATAAACCCCAATTAGGATATCGTCCTCCACAATTTGGCTATCGCCCTCAACTTACCTCGCAGCAACAATTTGGGTACAGACCCCAACAGTTTGGTTACAAACCACCACAGTTAGGTTATAAGCCGCCGCAGTTCGGTAATAGGCCTCAACAAAACTTTGGCATGACCCCACAACAATTTGGGTACAAACCACCACAAATTCAAAAGCCTCATTACCAGTCGACCGATGTATCTATGCGGACACTTCCTCCAAGACCGCAGCCTCAACAGGCACCGCAACAGGGTTTTAGGTTGAATGAGCTTACCTCTGACAACGATGACGTACAATACCATGACGATTATTACCATGACGGTGACTACGGATACGACAGTCATGACGTGTACCCCTTCGATGACGTACAGTGGATGCCTTCTCAGGACTATAATGACGAAATGACCATTACAGACGAGAGAGACATCCCTGAGACTGAGACTGCAAATTTTCAGATACAAGCCTCTCACGACAACGGGAAGTCATAGAACTGAACTGTGACTCCAACCTAAAATTGCCGTATATCTATATACCTGAAATTAATGCGAAGTTCATGATAGACACAGGAAGTACTCGGTCTTTCATAAGCCCTCGCTTGGCATACCACTACTTTTTAGATTACGTTAAACATGAACCATTCCAAGTTGTGAGTACTCACGCTAGCAGTCAGCACAACGAAGTCATAGAGATTCCCTTGTTACCCACATTCAATAGTGACGATTACCACAAGTTTTACTTGTATGACGTAGACGAACGATACGAAGGACTTATAGGTAATGACTTACTCAAACAGTTAGATGCAATTATAGATTTAAAAGATTTGATATTACGGACCAAAACGACTTGTATACCAATTGTAAACAACTTAAACTACGTCATTGAATTACCTTCGCGATGCGAACAACGCGTCAAAATCCCGACCGACCAACACTCGGGAGAAGCCATCGTTGAGTTTAAAGAATTTACTTCTGGAGTACGAATGCCCTGTGCATTAGTCAATTGCACAAACGGGTATGCATTAACAGTCATTCAGAACACTTCCAATCAATCTATGACTCTGACGGTAACACGACCATTTACAGTAACCCGTTTTGACACAACTGACTGTAATGTAAATTTTACTGAACATAGTACAGACATACAGACAGACCAGTTGTTAGAACAAAACTTGCAAAAGCTTCGACTCGATCATACTAATAATGAGGAACGGGATAAAATTTTTAGACTTTGCAATGAATACAAGGATATATTCTATTGTGACCAAATTCCTTTAAGTTTCACAAATCAAGTCAAGCATAAAATACGTGCAAAAAACGAAGATCCAATTTTTGTACGGCCCTTTAGACAAGCACCTGCCCAAGTAAATGAAATTAACCAACAAGTAGAGAAGCTTTTGAGAGACAACGTCGTTCAGGAATCTCATTCTCCATGGAACGCACCGGTTCACCTTGTTCCAAAGAAGATGGATGCATCAGGAGAACTTAAATGGCGAATGGTTGTAGATTTCAGACGACTTAATGATATCACCATTGATGACCGATACCCTTTGCCTAATATAAATGACTTGTTCGATAAATTAGGAAAGAGCTCTTACTTTAGCACGCTTGATCTAGCAAGCGGTTACCATCAGATCGAAGTAGAGCAACAGGATAGGGAAAAGACAGCTTTCAGCACGCAAAATGGTCATTATGAATTTTTACGAATGCCATTTGGCTTGAAGACCGCTCCGGCTACATTCCAACGAGCCATGGACAACGTGCTTAGGGGACTGCAGGGAATACACTGTATGGTCTATCTAGATGACGTCATTGTGTTCTCAGCTAGTTTAGACGAGCATATCCAGAAACTACGGACTATATTCGACAGACTTAGGGCCACCAACTTGAAAATTCAGTTAGATAAGTCTGAATTCCTACGAAAGGAAGTCCTTTACTTAGGCCACACCATTACTAAAGACGGGCTTAAGCCCAACGACGACAAGGTTGCAGCAGTACTGAACTACCCCTTACCTAAAACGACCACTGAAATAAAAAGTTTTCTCGGACTCATTGGCTATTACAGACGTTTCATCAAAGACTTTGCACAGGTTACAAAACCTTTAACATCATGCCTTAAAAAGCGTAATAAAATTGTGACTGACCAAAATTATATTGATGCATTTAATAAATGTAAAGAACTCCTGACAAATGCACCACTGCTGCAATACCCTGATTTTGACAAGACTTTCATTCTTACGACAGACGCGTCAAACGTCGCACTTGGTGCAGTACTATCACAGGGGCAAATCGGTAGCGACAAACCAGTCGCATATGCGAGTAGAACCCTTAGTGACACCGAGTCACGCTACAGCACGATTGAACGAGAGTGCCTGGCCATCATATGGGCTGTCAAACACTTTCGTCCGTACTTATACGGCCGTAAATTTACCATCTATACTGACCACATGCCTTTATCATGGCTCGAAGCCCAACAAGACTCTAGTAGTAAGCTTACCCGTTGGAGACTGAGACTACTTGACTATGACTACGATATAGTTTACAAAAAGGGTAAGCAAAACACGAACGCGGACGCTCTATCAAGAATTAAGGTAAATGCTCTAACTGACACAGACGACGCAGGACAGTCTATGATAGTAAACGTTGACAAAAAGGAACATAGGCTTAAGAAACATATGGATGAAGTAGTGAATGACATCGTTAAACTTACGGCTAAGAGAAAAGAAGAACGGAACGACTCTTCCACCATAACAATTTCAGACGGTAGCGCCACAGCTTCAGCAAGCCACATCTCTGTTTCAGGTTCTGACACACTATCAATATTAAGTGCAGATAATGAACCTGAGTATCCTATCAGAGAACCATCTGAATCAACTAAATCCGATACCATACATTCAGCCATGCACGTCGACGTAACTGATATACCTATCCTTAAAGAAGCAATTGACACTAAACCAAACCAGATTCTTATCTTTACATGGCTCAAAAATGATATACAAGTTCGAGACATTTCTCGCGCTAAGCAAAAGGTACTGGAAGTATTTTTGCCCATAAATAACTTAGAATTAATAAAAAAGTTTCTCAAAGAATATATTAGACCAAAAATTAGACACTTTGTCTATTTCGAACATGAAGAGCATCGTAGACAGTTTAGTCGTGTAGTGGTAGAGTTGTTTAGGAAAGGTACTGTTCAGTTGGTAGAATGTACAGAACGTGTTATTTATGTAGAAGATGAAAGAGAGCAAAGATCAATTGTGTTGAAGTACCATGAAGGCAAAACCTGCCACAGAGGTACCAAAGAAACTTTAGCTAGTATACGTAGAACTTACTTTTGGGTCAACATGCAGGAAACAATTGCAGCTATAATTAACGCTTGTGAATTATGCCGTAAAATGAAATACGATAGAAAACCCATAAAACCCGTTTTGCAGTTAACTCAAACCCAAGAAGCGCCTTTTCAAGAGCTATTTATAGATCTTTTTCAAATTGAAGGTCAATACTTCTTAACCCTTATAGATGCTTTTAGTAAATTAGGTCAAGCTATACCAATAACTAATAGATCCACTCCTGAAGTAGTTCGAGCACTCATGAAGTATTTTTCATTTTATGGTATCCCTAAGAAGATAAGCTCAGACCCAGGAACCGAGTTCAACAATGAATTGATCAAGGAATTTGTAGGGCTACATAAAGTCGAACTTCATATTGGCACTCCCAATAACCCGACTTCAATGGGACTAATAGAGCGATTACATTCAACTATTTGCGAAATCTATAGGTGCGCTAAATATGAAGCAAAGTGTACAGATGTAGCGTCAGTCATGATGTACTCTATAATAGCGTACAATAATTCAATTCATTCAGTCACGGGACTGACACCATTTGAAGTAGTTTTTGGACACACTGACTCAAGTAGTCCTTTCGGTATTGATGTCGAAAAACAATACATGCAACAATTGGTGAAAGACCATGCCAAGCGAACTAAATTCTTATACAAGCAACTGGCAGAAAAGATGATAGGAAATAAGGAAAAGATCAAGGAAAAGAAAGGTGGTGAGGAGAAAATAGATTTTCAAGAGGGAAAAACTATTTTCGCAAAAGATGTGAACAAGAGGAAGAGTAAAGATAAGCCCAGATATACAAAAGCAAAAGTTGTAGGAACAGTAGAAAGAAATGTAGTACCAATTCAGGTAGGCGAACGGTTAACCAAAGTACCAATTAAAAACATAAAACGCCCTCCGCAGGTGGAGCGTTCTGGTGGTAGCGATGCCGGTGCTGGGCCTTCAGCTGCGAACACTTGAGGGAAACCCAGGCATACTACCAGTAAGGGAAGGTCAAGCTTACATGCAAACTGATCACTGGACAATAGTTAAAATTCTAAACTTAGAACGCATTTACAATGACTTGAATTTTATTATACATAACTATGAACAGTTCAATAATATGATAAAACAAAACGAATCATATCCTCGTGATTTTGTAACATTGAATATGCATTTAGACTACTTACGTGATATTACTGTTCAGAAATATAGACAATTGGTTCCGCAGCAAAGATTCAAGAGAGGGATTATTAACCCCTTGGGTTCGATCATCAAAATTGTGACTGGGAATCTAGACCATGAGGATGCGATAAGATATGATGAACTTATCTCTAAACTTAGCCATAATGAAATTATTATTTCAAAGAAATTAACTCTGGTTTCACAAATAATTGATAGTTTCATTAACACTACTGACACTATGCATAAAAATTCTATTTTGTTAGAGGCACGCATGAAAATTTTAGAATCTATGTTGCAAGAGTTAGCTTCACAAAAGAAACGCTGGGACTATTCTACATACATTGTAAGTTTTTATAACCTTTTCATAAGTAACTTTCGCACTATATTTGTAAAGTTAGGAGAAATTGAAACTGCTCTAGCTTTCAGCAAAATATCAATTTTACATCAGTCCATAGTTAATTCGACAGAGTTGTTGTATCATCTAAGGTTAATAAGTAACACAGAAAACCTGGTATATCCTGCTACTGAAAATAACTTGGTAAAACTTGAAGAAACTGTTAATATTAAATCTTATATCAAACATAACCAGATTACGTTTATAATAGAGGTACCGCTTACTGATAATAATACTTATAATTATTATAAACTCTACTCATTACCAATGTTTCTCGAATCTGAAAATAAAACCCTATCCATCTTTCCCCAATATCCTTACCTTTTGGCAAAGGGAATTAAATACCTTCCGATTGAGAAACCGTGCCGGCCCCTGGCTGCTGGGGACCACTACCTGTGTGCTGACGACAACAGAGCTCCTTATCCTGAGCTCACCTGCATCGAACAACTTATGCGGTTTGATGCCAACCTCACTCGCTGCGTGCAACGTCAAATCCACATCGAGGATGTGAGAGTACAACCAATAGCTGCTGCAAGTTGGATTTTGTATACACGGCTGAAAACTGTAGTAACAGCTTATTGTGCCGCTGAAGTCACTAAACATCCAGTCTTTGGGACGTATATTGCAACGCTTGAAAAGCCATGTGATTTCGAAATCCACGGCATTCGAGTTCGACATCATCGTGCATACACCGAGAGCGACCTCGCAGAGCCGATCCCTGTCATTGACCTTCCTCGGCTATCTACAAGTGAGAGTACAAATGTGCCCTTATCCGGTGCACGCGTACTTAACATGCAAAAAATAAACTTAGACGAAGTGAAATACATGTCTTATGCGTTAAAGCACAGTGAAATGTTAAATAGTGTTTTGAGAGAACCAGACTCTAAACTCAGTGTAGTTTTATATTTTACCTTATCTTTAGTTTTTATATGTCTTTTTATAATTTTTACATATATGTTTCGTAATAAGTTACTTTTAGTCTGTTCACGAAATTATCGGAACGTTATTAAAAATGAACGCACCGATAATTTCCCTCTTGGGGAGGGAGGAGTTATGCATCCGCCCGAACCATCCATATTAGATTAGTAAGCAACATTCCAGCTGACTTAGCATTGTCATAGGTGGTCGCTGGTTAGTACTTAGGATAAGTTACCCACGCAGATGGGATTTGTAGTTCATATATTTTAATTTATTATAATTAGAGCCTCCAAATCGGCTGGACGTATTTTTAATTTGTTTAATTTTTAGTTTTTAAAAAACCTTTTATCCTAAAAGGAAGTTTGACTAGGTGCTAGGTATGATGATTATATTAAAAAAAAATGAAGTATAATATATTTTAAGACCATTATTAATTGTATTTCACATTACACTCGGGTTATTTCGCGTGTATATTTACATTACTATTGGATAAGATATTATATAAATGTTACTACATAATTGATGATAACGTGAAAGTACATCTAAATATAAATAAAACACCGAATATTTATTTGTATGCACTCTTAAAATAATAAATGTATTATAAAGAAGAATTATTTTCCTCACAGTCGATATATACAATCGATAAGTTGCCCGTTAATATGGGAGTACCGCACTAATGTACACGTGCCAGTGGGTAAAAGAGACGGCGTTATCTACAACTGCAAAGAACAGTACGGGATGGCAAAAGACATCAACGCGTCCCCATATTTTTTTTTATTTTTGAGTCGCTGTTTAATAACTTCATTTGTGTATTTTGTTTTCTTCCAATAATTAATAAACTAAAATTATCTGTAAAATGTAATTCCATCCTTTGCATACCTGGATGTATGCCTGTTTTTTTCCGTACCACTTTACTGAAAAATAAGGCATAATTTTATTTGATTTAAATATTTTTCATCCGCTTGTTCTCCACGCGAAGTCAAACTGGTACTGACGTGTTGGTGCGATATGTTAGCCTTTTATTGTCATAGTCTTGGCAGCTGAGGGGAAGCCGTATGAGCAGTCAAGTGGTTATATGGTCTGTGGTTCAAAGCGATGCATGGCACCTAGCCATGAAGTTCGTGCGTAAACTTCGCTCGCGTCTAGCCGCTTAGCCAGTCGCATTTGTTAGTTTTTCAACTGTGTTTTGCTTCGACAGCAATTTTATCTTAAAAGTACTGCATTATATGCTTATCGAGGCGTAGGTTAGCCTATTCTGGAGTCACCATGTGGTATGGTCACCATTCAACCTAATGATCCTACTTGCTGCGCTCGTCGTCGCACCTATCGTGACTTTTCTCCGACTAGATACTCCGCTACGTTCTGTAGGTTATTATATATATTCTTGTCGAATATAATAAGATCTTTGTTAATTAGTGCACAATATTGAATGAA
Organism: Selenia dentaria; assembly: GCA_917880725.1. Lineage (NCBI taxonomy): Eukaryota > Metazoa > Arthropoda > Insecta > Lepidoptera > Geometridae > Selenia > Selenia dentaria. The sequence continues at coordinate 2,936,448 of OU862896.1, read as the reverse complement.
GTGGTTTGGAATCCATAACTGGTCATTATACTTAGTGAAAGAGTTTTTTTTTTTTTTAAATCAATGTTTGTTTAGGGGCTTTTCTCAACATGGTATGCCAGCCCCATCGTACCCTTAACTTATTTGACTACAAACTTAAACTTGACTTAAAACTTATTTCTTAAAAAACTTATATATGGCTTTCGCCGCATCACACGCAGGTGATAGTGAAAGAAAAAATACATGTTTTTTTTATTAGTGTGAATTATACTTCATTGCTCCGCGGCTAATAACTATTGCTCCTGAACTCACGACCAGTGTTGCCAATCTTAGCAAACCAAAAAGCAGCAAATCATATTTGTTAAACAGCAGAAAACAGTAAAATTGTAATTTTAAAACGTTAAATTACTGTCTCGAAATTTTATAGAATTATGTACCTAGTACAGGCAGTTTGATTAACCACTAACTATCTTTAATTCTATACGATAAGGTCAATAAGGAATAAAAACAACAAAACATTATCCATTAATATAAATTTCCCTATTTTCTACCTCATTTTTTAAAATCATAGGTACTTTTATTGATATTTTTATCAAATGCTTTCCTGTTGCATTAAATGAATTAAGTATTATGCTTGACTTCAAAACGTCTACTTGACAAAGAATAACATTCCTGAATTTCTGATGTTGTGTGTAGCCTTTGATTATCGTTGTGGACAATTTGTTTCATAATTTTCTTTTCAAAATGTTTGACCCGTTGACTCGCGATTCGCCATATTTGACCAATAATACAATAGATTTCGCAGAAATCAACCTACTTTTTCAGGAACTGCTACGTGTGTGAATTATATATATATATATATATATACAAATATTTTAATTAAATTATAAAATTTATTGAATTTTAATAAAATAAAAAAGAAAATTACATAAATAAAAATGTGATAACTATTTTAGCTTATAAGAATAAGACGCGACTGGACAGTAGGTACGTATTTATGATTATACTAAGGTGTGCAAACTATGGGTTTTGGATGGCGAACACGGACGCTGACCCATATTATTATAAATTCGGATATATTCCACTAAAACAGTATAAATTTGTACTAAAACTGAAAACAGAGAAGTCTTGTTTAAAACAGCTAATTTACTGTTAAAACAGTATGGTTGGAAGCTAGGGAGGAGCTTTTTAAAAATGCTCATAAACGTCATGCGACCCGCATGGATTCGCGTACAGCGAGACCGCAGCTTCTCTGCTTTGCGACCTCTGCTATATATAGTCGCATCGTTATACACACCCTAAAAGCGAACGGATACAAAGGAACGATTACAACAGAACAAAGCTATCATACTGGAGAACAATTCTATTATTTCATAACGTCCAATAATCTATTCCGCATGCAACTGCAGTGCGACTCGTTGACTCGTTTTGTCTTTTACATGCGGATGCAAACACAACGGACAAAAAGTCTTTCAATTCAATTTCATCAGTTTTAACACCTCAAATATCACTGGAGCAGTTGTGCCAGCGACCCAGGGTCATACTCGGTTATATAAAGGAGTTGGGATGGCTAGGGTAGCTGGCGGGGGAAATGCACTATACACCCCAAGCGGGACGTCAGTGCAGGACTTAGCGCCCCCAATCAGAATAAGAATAAGCCTTTAAATTTTTCTTGCAATTGCTTGTGGTTACGCAATTTTACCATTGTCGCGTAGATAAAGAAGGAAATACTTCATTATGCCATTTCTTAACTCACATTTTTCTAGGTTCTGCTTCTTTTCTTCTATAGCTGAATCAAAGTTACCACCACATAGCTAAGGAAAAGAAGTTAAATTTATATGGGCATGTATTGAATTATTTAGGCACGTCTTTATCGTTCCGTAATAAACACGTAACTGCAGCTTGAATGTTTTTCAATTGTAGAATAAAAAAAACGTTTAATAATAATTGTTCAGCTACGATTCGATTGCAGTTGCAGTAAAATTATTTTCCAATAATTTTACTACCGGCCCCTGGTCGCGCGACCACACTGCCAATATAATCGCATCGTTATAAACACCCTAAAAGCAGTCGGTCCATAATGCAGTCACCTTGAAGCTTTTTGCCACGACGACACCTACGCTACGCGTCAACTGTTGCTTCTACAATCGGCCCACAATTATTTTGGTTAGAATTCAATATAATTAGGAATCTATTATCTAAATTATAACATACGTTGTAACAAGTGGTAGGTTTTTGAGCTGTAGTCACGACTCCATTGCACGAGGCACTGCTGCAGTGACATCAGTCAGTCCCAAAGCTCTTTTGTGATTGTATCAGAGGTTTTTACTACCGACTTTTTCGTACTTCACTTGTTTTTTTTTTGTTTGTCACCTCATAACTTTCGAATAGGTGAAACGATTCTCATAATTCTTTATTGTTTAAAAGCTGGTGCTTCCCGTGTAGTCCCATTTAAACATTTTGTCAAGTAGTTTTTGAATTACACTCCGATAACATAATAGAATAGAAGTCCGTTTCAAATTTTACTTATTTGTAAAATAACTTTATCGCTTAGGTGAGAAAATCGAAGTCCTTAATGTATCTCGTGTATGCGATGTCTTAAACCCATAAATGAAAAAGCACAAAAATGTGTACAAATAAGGGCAAAATCTCAGGTTTTTTACTATGCATACGCACAAATTCAATGACGTCTTAAAATTTAATATAAAAATCAAAAACCATACGGGCAGGCTGAATTTGACCTTACTAATCACTAATTTTATCTGGCTAAGAACACTATTAACAGAATGCAATATTATCAGAATATATCATACCTTTCAAAATCAATCTTTATTTATGACATGACCTCGAAACCATTACTGCTGTAGCCATATGTAGCATTGCATCTCAACACTGTGACATGATAAACATCCAAAATAATTGCGATTCATTGCTCGCGACACTTCACAACCACCGATATGCCATTAATTGTTTCACTTAACTTTAAACAGATATGTTTTCATGTCCAATATGTTGAATTGTGTATTTTCTATAAATATTTGCGCTGGACGCGGTTGCTTGCGTTGCTATCAGCCTGTACTGGGTAGAGGGTGTGAGGGTAGGGTGACAATGAGTTTTGTTAATGGCTAATTTTCGCTGTTATCAAAGGGCAGCCGTCTGATAGGATGAGCTATGCCTGCCTACATATGCTACTGCTTCACAGTTTCCAGAACTGTACTACAATCACACGATCACACTTCACACTAATATTATAAATAAAGGCGATAGTTTGTGTGTTTGTATGTTTGTTTTTTTCACGCTCAAGCGGCTGGATCAATTTTGATGAAATTTGGTATGGAGCTAAATGAGGTGATAGATTAACACATATTCAACTTTCATCATCATAACCTCATCTATCACCACGCGGATCTATCCGAAGGCGCAGCTAGTAATGTCATAAATGTGGCGTCGTGTGGCGGGTCGCCATCTTCCCTCAAATATGGTTGAAGAATGCGATGGCTGCCACATGCGTCAACTCTGCTGGGTGCTGTCTGCGGAGACCGGTCTGCTGTGAATGCTGATGCAAACTCAGAAACGATATAGCCCTTTAGTAAGTTTTTTAGTTAGTTTAGTAATCCTATGTCCTCTAATTAAGTTGTACTGTTGTGTCTTTTTTAAATTATAATTATATTTGATAAATTTGTAAAAAAAACTAAAAAATGGCTCGGACCATGGTGTCTGTGGAGGCTAGTTATAATAAAAAAAATATCATAAATGTGAAAGATAGTTGTGAATGTTGTAACTCAATCACGCAAAAAGGCTGAATGGATTTAGATGAAATAAGAAGTGAAAATGGTTTTTACGCGTTTTTATTAATATATGTAACTTTTTATCCTGAATCAACGGCTAGTTCCCGAAGGATCGCGATAAACTTAACACGCGCCAACGAAATTGCAAGCGGCTTATAAAATCTGTTTCATTTGGCCTAGTTTGTACCGGCGTTAATATTGCATATTTTAACACAGAAAAGTAGTTATCGTGACGTAACTGTAATAGTAAGACATATGGTATTGCAGGCTTTATTGTAGATATTGATGTTTTCTATAAAACTGCTGATACATCATTTTCCTCTATTGTCAATAGTTTCCACAGCGTGCGCGATATAAGGATGTTTATCGAAACATTATCGATATTTTCATACGGATCCCTAACTTTTTGAAAATATTACATAAGTTATGTTACTCAGTGATAATGTTGCTTCTAACGGCAAAAGAATTTTTGAAATAGGTCCACGTGTTTTTATGTTTATTTGTTACATACAAACATACAAATATTGACTCTTTATAATATTATATAAGTATATATAGTATAGTAGTATAGAGTATAGATATCCAATATTTAACAGCGTGGTTGTCATCTTTCTTCCAGTATCCGATACTGCCGTTAATGGTTCCTTATTAATACACAAAAGCAATATATAGTATAATCATTAGGCAGAAAATAATCTTATAAGTGTAAACATAAGTTTAAGGCGATAGTTAGTACAACTATAAAGTTATAAAAAAACATTTAATTACTTAACCAAAATAATGCTAAGAAAATAGGAAGTAAAGTATTTAAGTAAATAAATAATAGAACAATTTAAAATATCTTCTCTTTGTAGACTTAGGTGTTTCGTGAGTTACAAGATCGCTAGTCAAAATTAATAAAGCGATTACTGCCGACATGTTGCTCATCTACATCACCTTAAGCTGAACAACCCTCAAAATATTTTTCATTTCATGACCTGTTGCTAAGCTCGATAAAATCGTGACCTAGGCGACCTCTGGAGCGATGGTCACCCTGGTGGATGGGGAGATCAGACCCGCGCATGCGCTCGCAGCTCGTCTGGGAGGCTGGGACAGCATCTATACATAGCTACGCTCAGTGAAGACAGAACACTGCCTCGCTTTATTGAGATAAACATGCTCTTGGTCTTGACACTTGACGTCTTTTTCATTGCTGGATTGATTACAGAGTATCACAGTTAAACTTTAGTCAATCCATCAAGTCTTAAGGCCGCGTCACAGAGTCTCATCTCACGTTTAGAGCGAAACAAAATTTTAAGTTCGTATTTTTCCTTGACCACAAATGTAGACGAATACAGTAGCAATTGTGACACGAATAAGCTGCCCTTGGTCATTAGATTCAAGCTGAATTGATAAGCTATACTATATTATATATTGATAAGCTAGCTAGTTACAGACGTAAATATTGTTTTGTTTCAAATGTAAATATTAAATTAAATAATAATAATGTAAATAATAATAAATGTAAATAATACTTATTTAACTCCACCTGTAACTTTGTAGAACCTACTTAAACCTCCCAATGTTTAAATAACATTAGGTAAACAAGTTATCACTTGAATGTCAAAAAGCAAAAATGAACTTAAGATGCGCTCGTATCCTGATAATAGTAAAAAGCAGAATGTTTAAACGTCTAGTGTAACGAAACAGATAGATAATATTGTATGAAACAAATTACTTACGTTAGAAATGGAACAGTCAAAAAGTAATAACCGAACAGAATTCATAAATATTACTCGCTCTCTGCAGAAAAAAATCCTGAATAGGTCAATAAAAATAAACTTTCACGTCCAAACTCTCAGAATTTTCAGCGATAACACTATATTTTTTTTCTAGATAATACATAGCCAACATATAGTACTAAAGTAGTAACCAGCAGTTTTTTCAATCGTGTTAGTATATATCCAAATAAATTAAGAAAACGTACAAAATTAATACATTTTCGCATCACATCATCTAATATAACAAGCGATTTTCAACCTTACGTAAAGCATCGTAAATTATTTTGAAATTGGGGTTGGACCGCGTCTTATCTCGTTTTATTATATCACTGCGTGTTTTCATAATAAATTAAGGGTATCACACATTTTTTCATATGGAGTCAAGTGATGAGACGGGCAAAGTGTGCGCCTGAGGGCAAGCACTACGCTTCCCCATGCCAGTTGCAGTATCACCCAGAGCGTCAACTGCAGTTTTGTGTGGCACTGCAACACGCTCGACACCCTGGAGCTTTGGTTTATTTTCTTTCAACTAGTAATTTTCCTTTCAGCTGTTAAGGGAACTGAAGTTTGGAGACTAGTTTACGCATAAACGTTAACACATTTTTTATACTTCTAAGTAACTGGTTTCTTAAAAGGCTTTTTTATACTTCTACGTAACTGGTCTCCTATAAGGCTTCTTTATACTTCTACGTAACTGGTCTCCTAAAAGGCTTCTTTACACTTCTACGTAACTGGTTTCCTAAAAGTCTTCTTTATACTTCTACGTAACTGGTTACCTAAAATGCTTCTTTATATTTCTACGTAACTGGTTTCCTAATAATCTTCTTTATAATTCTACGTAACTGGTCTCTAAAAGGCTACTTTATACTTCTACGTAACTGGTTTCCGAAAAGGCGTTTTTATACTTCTACGTAACTGGTTTCCTAAAAGGCTTTTTTATACTTCTAAGTAACTGGTTCCTAAAAGGCTTCTTTATACTTCTACGTAACTGGTTTTCTAAAAGTACTCAATGTTTATGTTATTTGAGCCACATGAAACTCAGTAACGGAGAGTTGACATAAATTTATTTGATATTCGTTATATTTATAAGTATACTTTAGGTATAATCTTTGCCCTAGACTAGTCATGAAAACTGAATACTCTGTTTAAACACAAAACATCATACTACTTTTAGGAGACCAGTTATGTAGAAGTATAAAGAAGCCTTTTAAGAAACCAGTTACGTAGAATTATAAAAAAAAGCCTTTTAGGAAACTATTTTCCAAACTTCGGTTTCCCTGCCAAAGCCGTAATTTCACATAAACTCATTTTCGTTTAAAATCGCCCGAAACACAGCGCCTAATATTGTTTTAAAATATAATACCTAACAATAATCATCTTTTAGATCTTCTTACTCTATAGCTGTTGCTTTTTAAGCTATGGTAGTTTCAGGGTAATGAGGATCAGGCGCCATTAAGGCGGTCACTGGATCCTTACCTGGTGAAACCTAGAGCATGGCACTTCCTAGTGCCCGCTGAAGAAGCATTGAGGGCAAAGACCTAATGGTATATGTATACCGGCAGCTGTCCTTAAAAGCCAGTTGCTGTTCTAAGTCTGTTGTGATACCTTAACCCTTCCTATAGCGTGATATTTAAAGCTAAAGATGTATGAATGAAACGTACGTAAATTTACGCCAATGGTACTCAAAGGGTTAAACGGCATCGTCATTCACCATCAAGTTATAAAGTGGTCAACCAATTAAATCAATTTAAAAATCTTGCCAAAACCAAAGGATGTATTTTAAAACTTAAATACGGGTATTATTTTAAGAACCTACATGGTCTTAAAAATGTTGAATGGTACAGAAATCTCATGTCAAGTATCAATTTGTAATGATATAGGTATCATTACACAATTACAATCGCTAAATGCACCCTGATTATCTTAATTGTCGTTAATACTAATGTTTTTGCTATTTGCCATAATTTAAGACTTCATTTTTTATGGTGCTTACCTACTGATAGCTCAAATTGAAGGTAGTGACATTGTGACATATCATCATCATCATTATCATCATCGTCATCTCAGCCGTAGGACGTCCACTGCTGAACATATGCCTCCCCATACCATACCATACCTACCCGTTGGGAAACTCGATGGAGGCATTCGAGCATTGTACTGAGGTCTTCCATGGATTCTGCCATGACTACAATATCGTCGGCAAATCGAAGTTAAGTGATGTACTCGTCATTGATATTGATGCCAAGTCCTTGCCATTCCAAGAGTTTAAAGGCGTCTTCCAATGCAGTAGTGAACAGTTTCGGAGATATAACGTCTCCCTGTCTCACGCCTCTTTGCAATGGAATTGCCTTCGAACTTTGCTCCTGTACTCGGACTGACATGTTGGCGTTTTTGTACAAACACTTCAGCACTTCAATAGTCGATAGTCGATACGGCACCGCGGAGAGACTCAAGCACTGCCCACGTTTCGATCGAATCAAAGGCCCTCTCATAGTCCACAAACGATAAGCAAAGAGGCAAGTTATATATACTCTTCGGAATTCGCCGCCCGTCCGGTGACGATGTAAATGACAGTAGAGGCAAACAGCATAGTTCCGTTCAAAAAAAAAAATGTGCTCTCACTGTCAGTCTAGCGCTCGACGAGTCAACATCTCCTGAGGATGGCTCGTGTAGAGGCGAAACACGTGTCGAATCGTTTTTTATTGATTGGGTTGTTTTTTGTGTGTTGTTTTTTCTGTACACTTCCTGTTTGCAGTTTGTGCGGAAGGGAGGGTGGTGCACACCGCAACTCGGCCAGCATTGTTTTCAGCGGAAGCGTCACTAAATCTTTCTTCTAATATTGTTTTTGTCATTTTTATCTGCAGTGCGATTCTCTAAGAGCAAACATCGTTGCAGCTTTGACAACAAATGACGAGATGACAAGAAACGTTGGAAAAACAACCTTATGTACAAGGGCGTTGTATCATAAAGTATATTAAATCGGTGAGCTCGTCGACGAGCGCAACGACGAATCATTAGAGAATCGCACGGCTGTGCACAAAGAAGTTATTTCTTCTGAAAACTATGATTCTCTGCTGAAGTGTAGAAATTACAAACTTCCAAAAACTACAAAGTTTTCAACTTACTACAAAGTCACGGCGAATTCATTAAAACTCACATTTACAACGTGGTCATCAAGCATTCTGACAAACGCTACGAAGAAATAATATCAGGAAGAGTAACTGCCTTAAAAAAATGACCCAATAAAAGTCGTGCTAAATCAATAACATCGTTCACGCCGCTATGACTCAGCTGTCATAGTACTCGTAGAAGTTGTAGCACGTGCGTGGACCAATCCCTGCTTACCTTCTGAAATTTAAACCAATCACCGAACATGCCTATTTATATAACCTCGGAAGTAATAATTCGTATTTGGAATCATACGTCGTTTTGTTTTGCAGGACCACTTTTTGTGTGGAATTTGTTCTGAGTTATGCTTCCTGACATTATTTATTCGTAGGAAAAAAAAAGAAAAAAGGAGTCTTAAAAATGTAACTGGCCGTCAAGCCAAACCACTCGTGCAAAAATGGTTATTAACATTGAACTATGATGAAACTTAAAAAAAAACATATAAGTTTTATAATTAGTACCTACCTTAGAGCAGATGATTTATTGTTTTAGTTTTTCAATTTTGTTCATATATTTTAAAGCACTTAGTTTTTTTTTATAAACACTAACGTGGTTTTCACTCATTATTATTTAGAAATACGGGATTACTCACGTAATATTTATCGGATAGGTCCGACTATAGTTTCGACAACATTCGGTGGCCTTTTTCAAGGAGTGTTCGGGACGCCCGCGTCGATGACGTCTCGCTTAGCACTGCGGCCGGTCGCTCGTAGCGCTCGTGATGTTAAAGGTTGGTACGGGGGGCGGGATACACTATGTTGCGTTGGCGCGTCTCGGTGTAAACCCTCTTGATCGTCGTCGCTGGTGAAGCGCCTGCTGGTTGGTGAGGGGTTTGAGGGGACGTCCCAGCACCATAGTCGGACCTATCCGATAAATATTACGTGAGTAATCCCGTACTTCTAATTAATAATAGAATTTTTTTTTAGTTAATCATTGTGTTTTTTTTATTTATGTATCACTATCCTATAAGTACATATATAAGTAAATATCTGTATTATTATATTCATATTTAAGAACATTTGATACATTCTAAAGGGTTATTAGTTATTAGTATTATTTTGTCAGCTAAGGTGTAATGTTAAATTGGCAAACCTGACCCAGGTCGCCACGATACAGACTAATGGCCGTTTTCAATATTCTATCTATCCACAGTTTTCCTTACTACCGATAGAAATTTGACACAACGTCCATACAAATAGTGTCAAATATCTATCTCTAGTAAGGTAAACCGACGATAGATAGGTTACTAAAAACGGCTGTTAGCCTAGTGTGGCGATTATTAGATAAATATTTTAGTATAGTTTTAGTTTTACTTAGATTTGTTAATATGTTAGCTTGAGGTATTTTATGCAACACATTTTCATTATTTCATAATAATACTATTGCTATCTATGACTGATGCGATATTATCATCGAAATACATGAACACTTTTTTGTCTGTGATTGAGCGCAACTCACAATAGATATAATAATTAAAGTAAGTATAATAATGCATTCAATAATTATGATTGAATATGATAGAGTTCATTAATACTTTGCACGTCTATGTAGGCAGAATTTTGTTGGACTTGCACGTCTATGTAGGGAGAATTTTGTTGGACTTGCACGTCTATGTAGGGAAAATTTTGTTGGACTTGCACGTCTATGTGGGTAGAATTTTGTTGAACGTCATGCACGCCTATGAAAGCAGAATTGTGTTGGATTTGCACGCCTACATAGGCGAAATTTTGTAGTGACTATGCGGAAATGATAACTTGTTATACATACTAATTGTAATTGTATTTTGTAATACTGTACAATTCTAGAAAACATACTGTCATTCCATTTAATTTGCTTTGTAACTATGATTAATCTCACGTTTCAATATCCTCCTTTAAGTAATTACGGTTGATGATATAATAACTTATATATACATTACTACATGATTTACATGTTTAGTTATTATCATCTGTCAATATACACTCGAGAGCAATGAATCCGGGTCACTTAAAGAATGTTAAAAATCTCGGAATCTAAAAATGATAGGTTAATGCAATAAATTGTATTTAATAGACAATGTAATACTCCTTAAATGAAAGTAAAATAAATATGAGTCACCATACATTTTATTAACACAAAATTACATAAAGAAAAAAACTGCTGATCTCTCCTTAAAACAAAAATAGGAAACATGAAATTTTTGAACTTTATTACGATTTTCTTGAATTTTAATACTTCGTATTGCCTCCTCGTGCTTCCATTACTGCGTTTACGCGGTTTGGCATGCTGTACACCAAGTTCCTTATACGATTTTGGGGAATATTCTACCATTCCTCTGTGAGAGCAATTTTGAGCTCACGAAGCGTGATTGGGGGAGGGTTTCGTTGTTTTACGCATCTGCCTAGCTCGTCCCAAGCATGCTCGATCGGGTTGATATCCGGGCTGCGCGCTGGCCACTCCATACGAGTAATGTTCATCTCTTGAAGGTAGTCATTCACAATCCTACCTGTATGAGCTCGGGCATTGTAATGCATAAATATAGCATCCTCACCTAAATTGACCATAAATGGACCAACGTGATCATTGAGGATTTCTTCCACATATCTTTCGCTAGTTAAAGAGCCGTTTTCTATGATCACCAGCTCTGTGCGACTTTCAGAAGAAATTCCGGCCCACACAAGTACAGACCCACCACCGTAGGCTACTTTTTCTTCGATGCATGCTTGCTTGAATCTTTCCCCTGGTCTTCGATACACTCTGTGTCTTCCATCGTGCTTGTAGAGCATAAATTTTGATTCGTCGGAGAACATAACTTTTGACCAATCTTCAATACTCCAATTTACGTGGCTCTGGGCATATCTTAGTCTTGAAATACGATGCCCACGCTCAAGTTTAGGGCCGTTTGCAGGTCTAAGGGGTTTTAAGTTAGATTCAGCAAGCCGACGTCTTACTGTCCATGCACTTGGGTTACTTCCTCCGAGGCGTCGAAACTTGTGATTTGTGAGTTCAGTTCCTGAGAGAAAGCGATTTCGAAGCATGGTGTTCACCAAGGATCGGTCTTCTCGTGCTGTGGTACACCTGGTTCTGCCCGTTCCTGGTCTGCGTAGGTTAGAACTAGTTTCTTCGTAACGTCGGAGAACTCTTTGTACTGTTGACAGCGACACACCGACAGTCCTGGCTGTATCGCGCTGACTCCGGCCGGTTTACAGCATTGTAAGTATTCTGGTGCATTCTTCAGGCGTAAGCGACATAATTTCAGCTTGAATAAAGAATATAGAGCACTATCAACATGGTTTATGTACCCACATAAATGACAGATTACAAACAAAAGCAAAACCAAATGGTGTAATTTCGTAGTTCCATCTTCGAAAGTGGCCCTTTTTCAAATTTGATTTTTTTATGATATAACTTTACAATAACTAAGAAGTTTTAATACCTTCATTTAAGGAGTATTACATTGTGTATTAAATACAATTTATTGCATTAACCTAGCATTTTTAGTTTCCGAGATTTTTAGGATTCTTTAAGTGACCCGGATTCATTGCTCTCGAGTGTATATATAAATGAACCCCTATTTTTCCTGGTCACACTATTACTTTAGAATGGCTTAACCGATTTCATTCATCTTTTTATATGTTATCTAATATTTCGTAAAAGGTTCTTGCATTTAATAAAAATAAAATAGCGGGAAGTCATGGCGAGGTCGAAGGCCGAGCCTACTACGCGAACGAAGTCGCGAGTTGCTAGTTATATAACCCTATTATCCTACCTATTATTGTATATAATAGGACTGCAGTGTGTAAATATATTATATGCAGCGTCATGATAAGCATTCTAAGGTATGTAATCATTACCGAACGTAGATAATGGAAAAGATGACTTATGTAAAACAGGAAAGGTTAAAAAGTAAGTGGGTACCGATTAATCGTGAATTTGCTTGGCGGTTGGCTCCTCGTGATGCGTAATGAGCAACAATGAGCCTGGAGCCAATCTGGTAGGTACCAACCAAGTATCATGTTTCGTAGGAATCATATGATAACTTACTTAAACTAACTTATAAGATTTAAAGGCGGAAAGTTTTAACAAGTTGTGAAATTACTTAATGGATGGGACACGGATCGCCTTATTTTCAACATTTTTTTTCAAATAATTTCTTTGGCTTGGCTTGACTTGCTAGAGGCGTGGAATCATAGATTGAAATGCCATTTGGGCCAAAGCCCCACGTTTTCACAAAATCATTTTTACAAAATTATAGTTACTGATATAACAACCTACCATACGACACAAGGCTGATTGCGACTCAAATCAAACCCCTGACCAAAAAGATGCGCAAAAGTATTATATATGAGCAACTTATCGCAAAACTGAAAAAAGGCATACTAAAATAATTACGTTTTTAGTCAGTACCTAAAATCATGCTCATTACCCAAAAAAACTGATTGAAGTTGTATATGTTTTTATTAAGTACTGTTATTGTTTATATAGTTCATTTGTTATAAAAAAATAAGACTGAATTTGCATGTTATTAAGATTATTTATATCGAAAAGATAATTTACTTTATAGTAAATTATAAAACGAATTGTTAAAAATAAGGCTAAGTAAATATATTTTTAAAATTATTAGGTTAATTGTCCAAGGAAAGTAGATTCTGTTTTTACTATTGATTAAGTTGACCATTTTCGTACTATTTTATTTTATACTAGCTGTAGCTGCGCTCCACGGTTTCACTCGCGTGGTGATGGATGATGATGACGATGAATCAAATATAGCGTATGTTTCTCAGGCATAAAGCTGCATACTTAGCTTTTGCCTGGTGAAAGTGTTTTTTTAATCATTCATAATCTAAGTAATTTTTGCATTTCCATTAGAAACAACCAAACAAACAAACAAAGAAATCATTCTTCTTCATTATTAGGATTATACCAATGTACGAATAATGGGGGTTAATTTGTACTTGACTATTATTGCATATTTTAACGTGAAAAAGTAGTTTTTGTGACATAACCGTAATTGTCAAACATATGGAACTGCTAAATGTTTTGTAGATATTAATTTCCTCTATAAATCTGTCGTACATCAGTTTGCTGTATTGTCAATAGTTTCCGCAGCCTACGCGATATCAGGAAGAAGGTATTCTTTTCAGTTACATTATCGAAGTTTTTATTTAAGTTATTGAAAACATCCTATAGCCTATGTTCATGAGGAATAATGTAGGATTCCAATGGGGAAAGAATTTTTCAAATCAGTCCAGTAGTTTCGACCGTTACTCAATTCAAACAAACCAATTTTTCCATTTTATAATATTACTAGTTGCTCTCCGCGGTTTCACTCGCGCGGTGATGGATGGTGATGATGATGATGAATCTTATATAGCCTTTGTTACTCAGGGTAGATGTGTTCCATGGTGAAATAATTTTTGAAATTGGTCCAGTACTTTTTGAGCCAATTCGTTACAAACATACTTACATACAAATCTTTCCTCTTTATAATATTATTATAATTATAATAAATAATAATATTATAATTATAATATATAATAATAATATATAATATTATATTATATAGTATAAGTATAGATAATAGTGTGGATTTTAATTCACGACAATTTGTACCGTGATATTTATCTTATTATTTATTTCTTATCCTGTTGAGGCAAGTGTCATAATACGAGGAAAAAAAAAACGTTTTTCTGCTGATGGCACTATTATGCAAGATTGATGTTTAATTGACTTTATTGCGATAAATACAAATCGGGGCTCTCCGGGATGGGTTGACCTGCTGCTTCCCTTGCATGATGATAGGGGATGTTAATGATGATTTATTCGTTTTTCTTTTAAAACAGTGATCATTTTAGCTTGATCGTCAACAAACAAGCGCTTTATGTTCCTCTACATTAACGTCTTACGTGATCATGACGTACCAAATTGTTGCGGTCAGCAATATTTTTTTTGTCCGTGCCATCACAAAAGTACACAATAATTAACTTTGTTATGAAGTGTACATACACATTTTTAGAACCGATTGTTATAAAAAAATATTATTTGCGCCCCGCACATGTGAAAACATGTATGGATAATAATGATGATTTCTACATCACCATTAAGGCAAACAAAATAAAAAAGTAACATTCAAACCTGTTAAGCCGTTTTCGAGTTTTCGAAACTAATGAGAGGTTTACATGGGTCTATTTTCGCCGTGCGGCTAGTCGCTTCACAAATCGCCTCACTAAGCCCCTAGCCCTTTACACACGTGTCCAAAATTACGGGCTGCTCGGTAATTTTCTTTGGGATTTTCGTTGGGCGATCGCCTGTAACTGATCGCTTACACGGTCGACTTTAGTCACCAGCCGCATGCGAACGTCGCCGCGCGGTGTAAAATCAAATGCAGACTACTTTCGGGCTTGCGGCTTTAGTCACCGCGACCTCATCCTTCGAGTGTTCGATCGTCATAATATCGAACACTCCAAGGTTGAGGTCGCGGACCACTAATGCTGCATAAGCATTGCTATTCGAGCTATATACGAAATGGGTCCCCGTGAATCTTTGAGAGATTTATCTATAGAAATCAATATATTACGTTGCCTTCCTTATATGTATTTGAAAATATAATGTATGTTCGTAAAAATTTACATCAATATAAGTTGAATAGTGATCACCACACTTTTAATACTAGAAATACAAATAGGATAGCTGTACCTAGTTTTAGACTTGCGAAGACTAATAAGTCATTCCTAGGAAATTGTGTGCGTTTTTACAATAAAATCCCAAAACACATAACTGAGCTCACAGAGGGCAAATTCAAGTTGACTGGAGAAAACGTTTTAATAAAAAGCTTACTATGAAGTTTGACATTATATAGAAGATAAAGATGCTTGGAATACTCCACTTCTGGCAAGCTGGCACTCTGCCACCCATAAAATGTTATATTTGTAGTACCTAAGTAGAAACAATGTAAACATCTATATAAAAATAATGGCCCCGAGTTTCTTGCCGCTTCTTTTGGTGGGCCCTATATATTTTGGAACGCGGCGGTAGAGTCTTTAAAGTACATTATAATGAAAAGTTGACGTTCATAAGTGCGTCTTTGATGCCTAAATTGAATAAATGATTTTGACTTTGACTAGGAGCCTCGGAACGTCATAAGGTAGTTGTGTACGAAGACAGAGGCGAAAATATCAGTTACCTCAGACAACCGTTACACAACAATGAAACCAACTGTTGCGGGCAATCTATCCCCGCTACGATCACCAAAAACGGATCGAAACGGCTCCAGGAAAAAGTAGAAGCCGAAAGGAACCAGGGGCGTAGCTCGATCAAGAGCAAAGGCCGAGTCACAGCGTTCTTGGAGTCTTTCAAAGCAGCGGCACAAAGATTGTTACGGCAACCGTGTGAGCCAAAGTTACCATTGTCCAATCAAAAGGATAGCTCCAAGCTCAGTACCTCGAAAACGAGCTCAAACTAGATTTGACATTGGACTGGTTACTCCGCCCCGTTACATCTCGGGACAGGAACCAGTGAGCCATGCAGCGAAGCATTTTTCGAGTTAGTCGCCATAACAAGAGTGACCAGAGATATCAATTTTAGGAACTGCAAAAACATCCTGCAGGGCAGCATCCTCAAATCATTACTCCTGTAGGAGAAAATCGTGGAGTCTGAAGCTGCTATATACGACAACGACACATCCCAGATCATTGAACTGGAAGGGAATTGAACATGATTAATGGAACAATGTCTGGTCAGTATATAGAGGCATACAACGCGACAAGTGGATTTGTTTTCCAGGACGAGGGAAAGACGGATTGTTGTTACCGCTAGGTGCACCAAAATAATGCTAGATAACAGAGTCTTACAAATGGCGAATGCCATTTCGGAGGATTCTGAGATAGAGTAATTTTGGAGACACGGGAGGTACCGAAAATACAATGGGTCAATAGAGTTCCCGGATGCGGAAATACAACATGAGTGGTAAGAGACTTCTATGTGGAAAAGGACGTCATCGTTACAACAACCACAGAGGCAGCAAAAGCCTTAAGAGAGGAGCTAGCGCACCGAATAGGAGACCTGGTGTTAACCAAGGTGAGCACTATTGCCTCAGTGTTAGTTAATGGTTTTAAATAGAATGAGAGATACGGCCGCCTTATGGTAATTAGACGAAGCTTACATGAACCATTTTGGGGCCATAGTAATGGCTTCCAGGCTGTCTGGAGTTAGCGAGATTGTATTCATCGGAGACAACGTCGTTTAAGTACCTTAAATCGATAGGGAAAACCTGTTCGAGCTAAGGTATAATCTCCCGAACCTGGTAACGAACATAAGCCAGGAGTTTTTATGTACGCACCGGAACCCAATGTATGTCGCGTATGCACAGAGGGAAATATACTCCGGTATAATATTCCTCAGTTCCCCGTATAAGGTCCCTGCGCCTCGAGCGGTGCGAATATCCCTATATCCCTCCCAAACACTCTCTTCTTGATTCACACTCAGGAAGAAAAGGAGTCCCTGACCAGCCAGGGTTACGGAAAGGGAGAGGGATCCAGCACCCTAACCATACACGAGGCGCGAGTCAGTTCTAGTTATAAAAACAAACAGCAAAAAAAACTGCACGAGAGCGTCCCGTATACCGTCGTTGCAGTTGCAGTTTCCCGGCACACGAGGACTTTCATCTATACGCCGATGATGACGGTGATGCCATTGGACGATTCGTAAGGCCAAGATGGTTGCACGCATTAATACCATCCATGACTCATACTTCCTCAAGATGTCGATCAGGGAGTGGAACGTAGTGGTAATGGAGGTCCTGATTCAGTGCAAAGAGGGTTCTCAGCAAGTGCAATAGATGTGGTAAAATAATTTATTAACAGTGGGTATAGGCATTCAGATCAGTCATGCTCACGAAAAGGTGTTGGCAGGCGGTGGCGTGTGTGGCAGGTTGCCATCTTCCCTCAAATATGATTCAGGAAACTGATAGCTGCCACATGCGTCAACTCGTGAACGGGTGCTGTCTGCGGATAGTGGTCTGCTTTAAATACTTATACTAACTCAGAAACAAAGTATCTATAGTCTAAGTAGTACACATGCACACCTTTCAATATTACTTCACCTTTATGTTACACGCTGTATACTAATCTGTGTTCCGTGATATTTCCTTATAATCTCCAATATTAACTCGGCAAGATAATGTATTTTAATGGCATCATTTAACACACGTGCTAGACCATATTTCCAGATGTTAACATTTAATTATAGATATTGAGTCTCTCTTATCTTTATTTATTACCTAACTACGAGTATGTTTATGTACTTCGTCGTTCATCTCAAACTGCGGAAGCAAATATTGTTTAAAGTGACATAAATATGTCAACTACTTAGTTGCATTAGGTACTATTAAGTAATAATTAATTAGCATTTCTGTGCGGACAAAATTATAACCTAGCTGTATTTATTTACATCTGTCCGAAGGAGGGTTATAGTTTTAGGTTTATTTTATTTAGATTGGAACTCCCGTAGAGAATTACAGAAATAAGACACTAGATGGCGGGGGCAAACCCCAACAATTGACAGCTATAGCTGAAGTTGTTTTTTTTTATGTTTTGACGTGTAAAGGATTAATTGTTAAGTGAACGTAACGGAGCACGTGTACAAAATCATATAAAGAAAATAAAGACGAAGGTTGTCTACATCCCGGGGAAAGACACAGGATAGGTACTTTGCATAATCATTAGCATCATCCGTCGCGACGCGGGTGAAGCCGTGGGGCGCAGCTAGTTCCCTATATAAGTAAACATTAATCAAGGGGTGTCCTAATGAAAATTAATGTCCCAATGGTTCAACCCGTCTCTCTGACATCAGCACGGCTAGCACGGGCAGTGGACTATTTATCCCCGTGGAGAGGAAATAAATCTATTCCACCATGTCATTTTTATCTCCCTTGCGAGCACGGCAACGCCAGAGGATAGTTTATCCACGTGGATAGACGGCGGGAGTAGCGTTTCCTATGGTTTGTACTTCGTAGGTGCCATTTAAAGCAAATTTAACCAAAGTCTCCGAGTAGCGTGTGCTATCCATACGTAGTATCCTATTTCGTTTACTAAGACTCAATAAGCGTATGGAAGTGGGGACCTATTGTAGATTAAAAACAAATAAGAATTATTTAACTTACGTATTTCACAGAATGTAGATAGGAAAGTAATACAATAATAACCTTGATATGCACCGGTAAACCGTTCGTATGGTTTCAAGGCTGCAATGCATTACAACGCAATTTCTTTATTGATCCGAAATATGTGCCTGAATTAATTATCTGGGTAATCGAAGGGGTTGTGACATTTCGGATATACCTTCGGTGTAATTTTCTTTCCATTGTTTCTATTTCTCGCTACTAAATATAATATAATATGCGCGAGACATTTTTGGATGAAAATAAACTTTTATCCACCGCCTTCAAAGTAGGTGATAATCGTTCTCCGTGTTATGTCAATCGGAGAGAATTATATCCACTTTTCGACGAGTCCGTGCTCTATATCGGGAGTAGCGGGACATACTGTCTACGAGAAACGTCAAAAGGAAACATTTTATCTCTTTCCCCGGTTGCCGTGCTCTGTAAGGTGGAGAAGACAATTATTATTTTCACTGACAGGTGGATAGAAACGGTGGAAAGAGTATTACTCTCCGCCGCGTGCTAGAGGTGCTGATGATCACTGACATTGCGTAGTGCGTAGTGTGGTAGGGGAGGCAATAATGTACAACCATAATAAAAATAATATACAGCCAATAATGCTAGCCCAAACATTCGTGTACATGGGTTTGAAATACATGGTTGGTTTTTCCTGACTGCGTTTTATTGCCTTACATAATCGGTCATTACATAATAAAAAGAATGCACAGCCAATATTGCACGGCCAATAATTCAATGCCAACCATAGACAAATATAGAATCTCATCTTCATGCCTCGCTTCTGTGGGCGAGTTGGAGAGTGAATGAAAGTCACAATAGGTGCAACGACGAGCGAAGCGAGGAGGAGCGTTAGGTGTAATGGTGTCCACACAACGTCAGAATTATGATGAATAACATTGAACTGAAATGGACTGAAAATCGTTAATATCGCAAAAAATATCCACACTGGAGACTGGAACGGGAAAACGAGGCTTTGACTGTGCCAATTCTATTTAGTCTGTGTATGTGTATATACACATGTGTGTGTGTGTGTGTGTGTGTGTATATATATATACACGGATCATTGTCTGTGCATTATCGCCCTGTAAAAAAAATGTCCGTACCCGTATTTCACGGCCAATAATGCACACCCTTATATTCATGTACATGGAATGGATTCCTTTTCCTGGCTACATATTATTGGCCGAGCAATAAGTACCAGCCCGTGTTGATACAACGCAACCAAATAATGCACAGCCTGTTTTGCACAGCCTGATAATTCGACGCCGTTCCAAGGAATATTGGATGCGTATTATTGGACATTATTTGGTCGCGAATTATTGGCTGTACGTTATAGGGGCTCGCTAGTGAAGTACATGCCATTGTGGTAGGCTAATAATTTGCTACTTAACTTTATTTACTATGTAAGATTCATATGCCTATCTAATGTAATGTCCTCCTCTCCATTGCTCGTTGAGCATCTTTAAGCTCGTTAATGAGGCCAATAGCAAGGTACCACGTCTCAGTGCCATATGTCATCACTGACAACACAGACTAGTTGATAACCTTAGTTTTTAGGCTCTGAGATTTGGGGGACGAAAAGATGAATCAAAGATTCTCGAACGCTGTCCACCCGAGCAGAATTATTCGCGGAACCTCTTTGTCGTGGTTTGACCTACCTGATTGGACAGTCTATCCCAGATATATGTACTCGTCCACACCTTCTAGCGTATCGTTTGCAACAATTGTCAGAAAAGGTTGAACATGGACATTATTTTCGTCTTCTCCATGTTCATCTTAAGACCAACCAGTTGGGAAACTCTACTGAGATCGTTGAGCATTGTGGGTCCACGGACTACTCCGCCATTATGACTATATAATCGGCAAAACAAAGGGATTGTGATATACTTGCCATTAATTTTGACGCCAGATCCTTTTTAATCTAAGAGACTGAAAACATCCTCCGATGTGTTAGTGAATAGTTTCGGAGAGATAACGTTTCCCTTTCTCTCACACCTCTATGATATGGAATTTGTTCCATACTCTGGTCCTGTAATTGGACTGACATCGTGGCTGTATAAATACTTTAACACTTCGATATACTTATAGTCAATTTGGCATCGTTGCAAGGACTGCCAAACCGCCCAAGTCTCGATATAGAATCGAAAGTTTTCTCGTAGTCCACAAACGCTAAGCACAGCGGCTTATTATGATTATACTCTTCGGTCTTCTGTTTATACAGAAGACCGAAGAGTATAAAGGCACTTATAGTCTTATAAACATTAGACTACACGTTAAGGCAACGATCACCGCATCGTAGACCACATATATGCTAAAGCATCTTCGGAAACCGGCTCGGATTATTTGGGAGGCTGGAACTCTGGAGTTGAAAGTTTGGATTTGGGCAGGATTTGGACGGAACGTAGACTTCACCAAACATGACCTCTCTAGCTTGACGTCGATATTCAATGTGCCTCTTAAGATGCGGTGATTGTTGCCTTAACGTATAGTCTTATGTTTATAAGACTATAAGTGCTTTAACTTATAGTCCAGAACAGTGTCCGCCGGGAGCTCGCAGACGCCGCTGCGCACTTGCCCTGAAGATGAGCATCGGACATGCTCGAAATCCGGAGAGACGTATACGGTCCCTAACGTGAGTGTTTTGCTGGTAAATTGTAATAGAATTATATAACTCAATGTTCTGTGAATATTTCAAGCGTGTACCTACATGTTACCGTTATCAATATAGAGCAAAAACGAGCAAAAATGTCATGTTCGTTGTATGGGACCCTCCATACATATTATTTTTTAAAGTGAATATACTTACATAACATAACATTCTGTGAATACAAACAACACAATATATCCAACTTGTAAGGTTATGTGAGTAGGTACAAAAGTAAACTGAGATTTTTATAGTATTACTTTTTAAAGCACTAACGCCTGCTTAAGCGATCTCAAACATTGAAATTTATAGAGAGAAAAATTCCATCCTCAGACGGGACCTTGTTAAAGATAAATTAACAAAGAACTAATAAACGTAGAAATGATTACTCTGTTTTTTTTTACTTGAAAACTGAAAATATATTTTCTGCGGCCCTCCAGCTTTTGTAGTAAATTTAATTAGCCCGCGAAGGTATGTAGTTTTGACAGCCCTGAACTAGACCAATAGGGCCGCCATGATGTATGCATTTTCTTAACTCAATTATCAAGAGTTAACATAATGATATTTTTATTATTAATAATACATCACTGTTTGACATTATCTTCCATCTTGCGTTTATTGGCATGTGAAACAATATAAATCGTCGGCTTATTGCAAGAACTCACTAACGGCAAAAAATCATTAAGTACAGTTATTATAACAGTTAAACTTGTCTCGATTAGCTCTATAAAGAGCAAAAACTCATTTATTTCTAGCTTTTCAAATTTAGCCGTTATGACCTAGACGTAAAGTCGATAATTACCATTTTGGATTACCTGGTTCTTAGAAACTCGGTAAAGTACAATAATAGTTTTAAGTAAACAAAAAAAAATAAAAAGTGGCACATTTTTTGTAATATAAATGTCATTAAAGTAACTTAATATTTTTTTAAGAAACGCGTTACGCACATCGCTTTTGAAAAGCATTTGGTTAAAATCATTAAGTGCACATAATTACTTCTTTAAATCTATGATTTATGACAAATAAAACAATAATTGTTTTATTTGTCATAAATCATAGTTACTACACCTCAAAGATGTTTAGTAAACGCTACCAGGAAAAGAACAGTATCGCACAGTTATTTTTTTCAAATAAATGAGCAAAAAATCAAATTGTGAAAAATTCTTTAAGAACACTCTTTGCATATATAATGGGCCTATTAACAAAGCATTTAGTGATGTTGGAAGTTCGGGTAGTTTAGAAGGGGAAGATAGACTTGGCAAGCACGAGGCACATAACAAAACAAAACAGGAAAATTTGGACTTCATCAAAGGACACATCGAGTCATTTCCGACTATGGAGTCACACTACTGTCGAAGAGTTCAATAAAAGTTCAAGAGTTCAACTAAAAAGTATTTAGATAACAGCTTATCTATTTCAAAAATGTACGAACTGTACGAGGAAAAATGTAAAACAGGATCCAAATCTCCGGTTTCAATAAATGTGTATCGTAATATTTTTTGTACACACTATAATTTAGATTTTTATAAACCAAAGAAGGTCCAATGCTTACTGTGTCACAAATATAACTACGCCAAAAAACAAGGCTCACCCGACCTTGCTATAACAAAAATATGAAGAACACATACCCCTTAAAGATTAAATCCGAGAAGCCAAAGAGGGAGATAAAATTCAGGCTAACGAAGATGCAAAGTTTATGTCAATTACGTTGGACTTACAAAAAGTACTTCATATTCCATAAAGTAACGTCTCACTTCTCTACTACTTAAGGAAATTAAATGTATATAATGCTATTATTTACGAAGCTCGTTCTCCAAATGATGGTCTCTGTTACTTGTGGTCTGAAGTTGAAGAAAGCAAGTGATGAGGTGGGAACGGCATTGTATCTTTTGATTAAAAGTCTGCCATCTTCCGTAACAGAAATATCTATATTTCTGTTACCTGTGCAGACCAAAATATGAATCAATTTCTATTATGTTTGCAACTGTATTTGGTTCAGACAACACAGCTTGAGGTTATTGAACACAAATACCTCGAATCGGGCCACACTCATGTGAACCCAAAATCAGATGCGTTATATGCCAGTTTTGTCGATGATAGATCTTTGCAATATCATTAGATTAGCCAGGTCTAACAGAAAATCAAAGAAAATCACCATCAAAATCAAAACCAATATCAAGAAACCATACGAACCAGTGGTAATGGATCACACAGAGATTTTAGATCTAAAAGATCTAAGAAATAATTTGATGTGGAATAGATCTCTTGGCCTGATGGAGAAATAGTACAATGGCTAAAAGTTAAAACTTTTAGGTTTGTAAAAAAGAGGCCTAACATCGTTCTATATCAGTATGACTGTCGGTCAGACTATAAAGAACTAGATGTGTCAATAAAAGGAGCAACTGAAACAGCCACCCAAACTATAAATCTGCGAAAGCGAAAACCTAACGTAGACACATTTAATAACAATTTTGATTATTCCACTTACGCATTAAAAAAAGCTTACAGCAAAAGTTTCCTATAACCAAAGCGAAGACAAAAGATTTATTAAAAATGTGCTCAGAAAAAAATATACCCCCAGACATTGAAATTTATAGAGAGAAAAATTCCATCCTCGGGCGGGATTCGAACCCGCGTCTTCTGACTCTCCGTGTCAGACGCCTTGACTTTGACTTTGACTTTGTCCGAGGATAGAATTTTTCTCTCTATACATTTCAATGTTTGAGATCGCTAAAGCAGGCGTTAGTGCTTTAAAAAGTAATACTATAAAAAAATACCCCCATCACTGGTACCAAAACCTACCAGAGAAGGAAAGTCGAGATATTTTGCCAGAAGAAGTATATTCGGAAGAAGATGAGTAAGTCGTTAAAAATTACTTGTATGTTTAATACTTATTTCATTTATTGAGTTACCATGTTTACTTTTATTTGTACTGATTTATGTGCAAAAGTGATTTATTTGAGTTTAAGATTGTTTTCTTTTTAAGAATTTGTTATGACTATAAAGAAGACTGTTTTGTTAACTTTTAAGACTGATAATACCAGTTGGTTCCTTTAAGAAACTAGTCTAATGTTAATACTTAGTCCAATTTAAGAAATGTCTAATTCACACTTAGTGTAAACTTTCAATGACAAGAAGTCATCAACTTTGTTTTCAAGCTTTTAAAAAAATATCCCTCAATTTTTTACCTACTTTATGTTTGATTTTATTAATAAATATATTTAACTCTCTAGTGGTGTTTATTTTTTTATAAACATATAATATAATAAGATTTTATAGGACATCCAATAAAATCAAAAGTAATTAACTGATTTCTCAAACTTTTGTTTATGTCACTTAATGAGTTCTTGCAATAAGCCGACGAAATGCTAATATAGAAACAATAAACATGTGCAGGTTGTGGTAAACAACATTCTTTCAAATGTCAAGTTGAAGTCAAAAAATCGATTAGTATTTACAAACTTGATTTGAATCATTATAATATCTATAAGTATAGGTAAATGTATTAGTATATTTACCTACTTTTGTATTTTTGTGCAACTTACATAAAAAAAGAATCCAACAACCAAATTTAGCGTAAGTATTTATTCCAAACAATGCTTTTTTCGGTATTCTGTCTGAGAAATTGTCTATTCCTACTATTGCAAGGATAAACGACCAGCAGGGCTATTATCTATCTCAGTTGCTAACAAATGTTTATTGAAATCTTAAAAAATGGCCGCTCTTTGTAAGTTTAAACCCCAGTAAGCAAAAGTGTTAGTAAGTTGATGTCTGGAGCTGAAAAAAGTGACATAGAGCCGCCATTTTGTTCGATTTCAATCAACATTTGTTAGCAACTGAGATACATAATAGCCCTACTGCCTTTTAAAACAAAACGTGATACGATAAGGGTCCGATATTTGTCATTTATTTTAAACAGTGCTTTCTTCTACAAGAATATGCCGCTCTTTTAATATATATGTATATATATATAATAATCTGTATATATAAAAATGAACCCCTATTTCTCCTGGTGAAGCTATAACTTGAGAACGGCTTTACCGATTTCATTCATCCCTTTTTAAATGTTCTCTAAACTTCGTAAAAGTTTCTTATATTAAAAAAAATAAGAAAAGACAGTTCGTTATGACGAGGCCGAAGGCCAAGCGTACTACATGAACGAAGTCGTGGACAGTCACTAGTAATAATATGTATAAAAATGAACCCCTATTTCTCCCTGGTCACGCTATAACTTGAGAACGGCTTTACCGATTTCATTCATCCCTTTTTGAATGTTCTCTAAACTTCGTAAAAGTTTCTTATATTAAAAAAAATAAGAAAAGACAGTTCGTTATGACGAGGCCGAAGGCCAAGCGTACTACATGAACGAAGTCGTGGACAGTCACTAGTAATAATATGTATAAAAATGAACCCCTATTTCTCCTGGTCACACTATAACTTGAGAACGGCTTTACCGATTTCATTCATCCCTTTTTGAATGTTCTCTAAACTTCGTAAAAGTTTCTTATATTAAAAAAAATAAGAAAAGACAGTTCGTTATGACGAGGCCGAAGGCCAAGCGTACTACATGAACGAAGTCGTGGACAGTCACTAGTAATAATATGTATAAAAATGAACCCCTATTTCTCCCTGGTCACGCTATAACTTGAGAACGGCTTTACCGATTTCATTCATCCCTTTTTGAATGTTCTCTAAACTTCGTAAAAGTTTCTTATATTAAAAAAAATAAGAAAAGACAGTTCGTTATGACGAGGCCGAAGGCCAAGCGTACTACATGAACGAAGTCGTGGACAGTCACTAGTAATAATATGTATAAAAATGAACCCCTATTTCTCCTGGTCACACTATAACTTGAGAACGGCTTTACCGATTTCATTCATCCCTTTTTGAATGTTCTCTAAACTTCGTAAAAGTTTCTTATATTAAAAAAAATAAGAAAAGACAGTTCGTTATGACGAGGCCGAAGGCCAAGCGTACTACATGAACGAAGTCGTGGACAGTCACTAGTAATAATATGTATAAAAATTAACCCCTATTTCTCCTGGTCACACTATAACTTGAGAACGGCTTCACCGATTTCGTTCAATTTTTTTAATATTTTCTTATTGTATTTATTCTTCGCAGATAATAATCATAATAATAATAACACCGCGCACCCTGATTCTCCCTGGGGCTAAATGAGACCCCTGACCCCCGGCTTGCCTTAATTGGTCGTCTGGGGGTGGAGACGCAAGAGCAAGAAACAAATAGCTCCAAGGGTGAAAGTGTTAAAGGGCATAACGCCGATAGTAGCGCTCTAGTGAAACCGCAGTACACCTCTCAACACCCTTCAGATATCCACACCAACGTTGCCCCTTTTGTCACCATTGATGGTGGCTCTTATGGGGGGCCCGTTTAGTGGGTGGCAAGTCACCACCTGCCTAAATATTTTAAGATGAGACTGAAATGTCTCGTCCATAGCCCACTATCTCCCGTACCACTAATAATTACATATCAATAGCCATTTTACCCATTTTTGTAATAGATATACCATGTAACCATCCATCCAAAATGTTTCTGTTTTTATACTAGGTACATTGTATTTTTATACCAAACGGGCCTCTAAGTGTTGGCTACAGCCCCACTTATGCCTATGTAAAGGACCGGGTGAAACCCGTGAAATATGTCAAATAATAATAATAATTGTTTATGTAATAAAAAAATAACATTACAGTATACAGACATTACAGACCAAGGCGTTACAAAATTCTGTCATAGTTTACATGTAAATGGTTCTTACACTAAAAAAAATAAGATAAGACGGGAGGTTATGGCGAAGCCGAAAGCCGAACCTATTATGCGAACGAAGTCGCGGGCAGTTGCTAGTAAAATATATAAAAAAATAATCCCTATTTCTCCTAGGTACGTTAACCTTGAGAACGGATGGAACAATATCGCTAATTCGTTTTTTTTATGTTTTAGTTATTGCTAGGAGAAGGTTCTTATGAAAGAAAAACGAGGCCGAAGGCGGAGCCTACTACGCGAACGAAGTCTCGGGCAGTCGCTACTCTTAAATAATTATAAAATTACTCAAACGAATCTTCGGCATAATCCACTTATTACTCCAAATACTATAACTGTAATAAATATAATTAAAATATAACTACTTATAACAATAAAAAGTAAATAGCTAAAACATCTCAAACAGATACAAGGTAAAACCTGCATTGAATGAAATCAATGTCTGCGAGTAGGGTGCCCACAAAACTGACAACCTAACCTCGTTGAATAGAACAGGCTGACTGACACGTCGGCTGAAGTAAGCAAGTAAAAAAATATATTGAGTGTGAAACCTACTAAATGCAGCATTTTCATATGATTATTTGCCGCATTTAAATCAGTATTTTTTTTTAATGTCAAAACTGCAGTAATAGTAATAATAGTAGAATTTACTGCGTTATAATGAGCTATTGAACCAATTGACTGATTTTATACTAAAAAAACACTAGTCGTATGAAGATTTTTTTACGTTCCCTTTCAGTTTGCATTCAAGATCTTATCAAATAACACATTTTCGATATTTTTGTTGCTCTACAACTTTAATAAATTTTTTTAGGGGGGATATGCTGTGCACTTCTCTTCCGCCACGGGGGTGACGGAAGGGGGCGTGTTGGGCTCAGACCCACTAAAACCCCCCCGTGAGCAGTCCTCCGCCAAGGTGGGGCGAGACAGGGTCGCGCTGGCAGTCACCATCTCGCCCCAGCGGTAGGCCCGGATTGATCTTAACCGGGCCTCAGCGCCTGTGAAGGGATGACCTTGCTCACCAAGGTCACCCCCTAGACGTGTAGGGCCGTGCAAACCGGCGAAGAGTCTCCCGACTATTCGCCAGTAACCCCACTACGGAGGAGGGAGGAGACGAGCAAACCGTCTCTTCCGTTCCCCCGGTCGTCTGCGCCGGAGCGGGTCAGCTCGGACATCGTTCTCCCTGATCCGCTCCGCGGCCTCCTTCTGCGTCATCACCGTTTCGCAGAAGGTGGCCACCGCCTGCCACGATCTCTCGCTGCTGAGCATGGAGAACACCACGCTCGGCAGGGAGAGATCTCCGCCTATTTCCGCTGAAAGCGTGTGCCGCTGCGGGCCCCATGCAGCACACACTTCCAGTGTGTGGTGTGCCGTATCTTGCGATTTGGTGCACGTACTTTCCGAAGCATCCATGTCCGGAGAGCACCTGCACCAATCGGAAGGTCAGCGACCCGAAAGGTCGTTTCACCCACCTCTGAAGGACCGGACGGATGGCCTCCACCGTCCACTGCCCAGGAACTGGCGGAGCCAGGTCCTCCTCCCACCGCCGCAATAGAGTGGCTCGCGCCTGCCGTCGCATGCGTGTGACCTCCTCCCAGTTTGGGGCTGCTTCTTGGAATCTCCTCGCCGCCAAGAAGTGGTAGACTTCGGCAAGGATTTCCGCCTGCAGCTCCCATGGGGGATCACTGGCCAGCACGCATGCCGCCGTCCATGACACCGTCCGGTATCCGCGAATCGTCCTAGTCGCAATGACTCGCTGCGGACGTCGCAGCAAGCTCCGATTATTGCGACCGAGGGTGTCTATCTGCCATGTGTACCATGTCGCCAACTGCCGCCGACTGTACTCCGGAGTGATCCGGAGTACAGTCGGCGGCAGTTGGCGTTCGGACCACCCACGTTGGGCAGCAGCCTTCCCAACGCGGCTGCAGCTCTCACGAGTCTTGGGGCCAGTTGGGCAAAATGGCTCCCAAAAGTCCACCTCCCATCCAGGCTGAGGCCCAGATATTTCATCTTGGCCCCAACCGGCACGAGGACCCCGTCCAGGATAATTCGCGTTCCTGGATGGGCCCCTTGTTGCTCTACAACTACTTTAGCTTTTTTTAACTTTGTTAACTACAACTATTTTAGGCTTTCTTCAAATTAATGTTTTTGCCGTTGCTGCACCTTAGGCTTAATACGTTTAACTATATTATTTTTGTTCAAATAATACAGCATTAAATAAGCGCTCATTTATTTATAGTTATCTACAAGTATATACCATACATTTACCTACGTATTGCTTATCACAAGTAAATACAATAGGTAAATTAATTAAACCACTTACAAGTAATGTTTATCGTTTAACTTTGTTACAAAATATGTCTGTTAAATAATTACCATAAAGCAAAGAATTTTATCCATATTTTTCTACCGACTTCCAAAAAAAGGAGGAGGTACTCAATTCGACTGTATTTTTTTTAATTTTTTTTTGTTTGTAATCTCATAATTTTCGATTGGGTGGACCAATTTACAAAATTCTTTTTTTGTTTGAAAGCTTCCCGCGTGTCCCATTTAAATTTCATCACATTCGGTCTAGTAGTTTTTGAGTTACACTCCACACTTTTACCAAAGTAATATAATGGAAGTCGGTATACAATTTTTCAAATTGCACTTGTTTAAGGTGTAATTCAGAAGTTTATGTGTATGTTAGAATGTGCTCTTAAATAAAACGTTCAGATGAATTAAAAATATTAGTTTAGCTGAAATTGTTTTTACACATGACCTGTAAAACTTAGGTTTCGAAATTCGACTTAAATCAGTTTATGATAATGCAAACAAAGGTGTGAAAAAAATGCCAAAAATCTTTATATCGCGTACGCTGCGGAAACGATTGCCAATAGAGCTTAGTGATGTACTACAGCATTATATAAAGGGGACATTAATGTAAAAAAAAGTCCGCAGTACAATATGTCTAACTATTACAGTTATATCGTAATAACTACTTCTCCATCTTAAAATATGCAAAGGTAACGCTAAAGAATCCTTATATCTCGTACGCTGCGGAAACTACTACAGTTTTATAGAGGACATGAATGTCTATAAAAAAATCTGCGATACCATATTATTACGTCTGACTTCTTACAATAACTACTTTTTCATGTTAAAATATGCAATATTAAATGCCGGTACTAACAAGGCTACATAATTTGTATCTATTAATCCTGATCTGTACTATAATAAAGAGAAAATAATTGATTGTTTTTTTTTTGTAATGGACAAACGCAAAAACTACTTAATCGATTCAAAAATATTTCACCAGTAGAAAGCTACATTATACCCCAGTAATTTACCGCTTTATTTGAATCATCATCATCATTATCCATCACCACGCAGGTTAAATCGCGGAGTGCATGTAGTTTGACTAATAAAGATATAGTATGTATACCTTAACTTTTACTCTCAGGAATTTTCGTCTTGTCTCGAATTATCTTGTGGAATCATGGTCTCTTTAAAATATATATTAAAAGAAGCATCGTTTCGCATATATACCAGATCCTACAGTTTCCGCGGTTTAGTATGGAGAGCTCATAGTGCATCATGCATATCGCTTATATCGTCTTAGCCACTTTTGTATCAGTGTTGTTCATTGTGTACTATTCACTAAAGACAAGATCTCACTTTTGGAAAAAGAAAGGTGTCTTGTACAGCCCTCCTGTTCCCATTTTAGGGAACTATGGGGAATATATTCTACTCAAAAAGTATGTTGGCCATGTTATTCAGAGTCTCTGTGAAAGATTCCCGCAAGTTCCTTACTTCGGTGCCTTCTACGGCACGGAACCAACCCTCGTCGTGAAAGACCCGGAGCTCATTAAGCTAATCATGACAAAGGACTTCTACTACTTCAGCGGAAGGGAAATCTCCAAGTATACACACAACGAAGTCTTCACGAAAAACATTTTCTTCTCTGGTGGCGATCGATGGAAGGTGGTGCGACAAAACCTGACGCCTCTTTTCTCTTCTTCCAAAATGAAGAGTATGTTTTATCTCCTGGAAAAGTGCACACATGCATTCGAAGAGATGCTTCACGAGGAGCTTAAAGTAGTCGACAGTGTAGAGGCTCGAAAACTCATGTCGAGATACACCATGGGTTGTATCGGATCCTGTGCGTTCGGTGTTGACACACATACTTTGGACAGGGATGTAACGAACAACCCATTCCTTACTATGGGACTAAGTATATTCAAAGCAACGTACTACAGAGGATTCAAGACAGCAGCTCGAGCAATATATCCATCAATATTTTACGGATTGGGTTTCAAATCGTTTCCGACAGCAGTCGATAAGTTTTTCTTCGACCTACTTACCGCAGTTTTTAAAAGCCGAGAATACAAACCGTCCAACCGAAACGATTTCGTGGATCTGATCCTGACTTTCAACGAGAATAGTTATTTAACTGGTGACAGTTTGAGCAACATGAGAGACGGTGGTGCCAAGAAGGTGAAAGTGGAAGTTGACAACGAGTTATTGATTGCTCAGTGTATTACATTCTTTGGAGCAGGGTTTGAGACAAGTGCAACAACGTCGTGCTTTATTCTTTATGAACTTGCAAAGAACCAAGAAGCCCAGAAACGTGCTCAAGAGGAAGTCGATGAGTTTCTGAAGCGCCACAATAACCGACTATCTTATGATTGTGTAACGGAGTTGGTTTATCTAGAGGCTTGTATTTATGAAGCACTTAGGCTGTATCCTGCACTGGGCCACCTCACGCGGGAGGTGATTGAAGATTACACGTTGCCGTCTGGTCTCACCCTGGAGAAGGAGATAAGGGTGCACATTCCAGTGTACTACATGCATCACAACCCTGACTACTTTCCTGACCCGTACCAGTACCAACCGGAGAGGTTCTTGCCAGAAAACAAAGCTAATATAAAGCCGTATACTTTTTTCCCTTTCGGAGAAGGCCCCAGGGTTTGTATTGGTAAGAGTTAAAACCCTTTATTTAGCTTAGCTACTGACATTGTGATTAACAGAATCATAATCATAATCAGCCCATTTTGGTCCCACTGCTGGGAATCGAGCCTTCTTCTCAGAGAGAGGAGTTGGGCCATAATCCACCAATTCATGTCGAAGTTTTCAGGCCGCACAAAGGCCTTCGACATAGCCTAACGGCTGTTGTACTAAGACAAACAACCGGGACTGACGGCTTAACGTGCCCTCCGAAGCACGGGAGCGCTCAGTTGAATAATGCCACTAGCGGTCACCGATCCAACCCCAAACCCATCCTGACCTCAGCAAGTGTTGCTTAACTTGTTAATCGGTTAAGATCGTCAATTTGAGCTCCGCTACGAGCGCTTCTTCCTAACAAAATCAGGATAACTTGAAATATAAATCCAGTATCAAATTTTGACGTTATGAAACTAGATACAAACATAATGTAATACTTCCTGTTTCTGTATTAAAAACACTTAGCTCTGGTCCTACCATCATGGCTGTTCAAATTTATTATAAAATCCCAGACAATAAGTGTTTTTAATACAGAAACAGGAAGTATTATATTATGTTTGTATCTAGTTTCATAACGTCAAAATTGGATACTGGATTTATATTTCAAGTTATCCTGATTTTGCTGGAAAGAAGCGCTCGTCTTCGAAGAACGACGAAGTCTTCTTCTTGGGCGGCTTTAGCCCCTCGCTTCACTCTGTTTGCGTTAATACGTTGTTATATTACTTTATTTTATTCAACTAAAAGTGTTTTCGCAACTTTTTGTTCAAGAAAGGCGTTTTACGGCCGTTTTCAATAATCTATCTATCCACAGTTTTCCTTACTACCGATAGATATTTGACATAACATCCATATAAATAGTGTCAAATATCTATCTCTAGTAAGGTAAACCGGCGATAGATAGGTTATTGTAAATGGCCGTTAGTGAGAACATTCGATAATGACTGTTTCTTGAAGTTACGATTATTGAATATTATTTTCCAAATCCACAGGTCTAAGGTTCGCCAAGATGGTGTTGCTGACGGGCTTGGCGACTATCATAAAGCGGTACCAGGTGTCCTTGGCAGACGACATGCCTCCGACTGTGGAGCTGGAGTCCCGGACCCTGGTGACCCAGCCCCGGGGAGGAATCCGGTTGAAGTTCCATGATCGAAACGGGTGGGAAGAACGAGTCTTCCATAAACCAACTTCTCATTAAATTAGTTGTTTTTAATAAACTTCCGTCATATCGGACAGTTACACCATTATCGTATAGGACATAACCCCATATTATTATCATTTATATAAAGAAACCATTTTTCTCACTTTTACATTATACCTGTTATGAAGAAAAAGCTGCATCATAGGTCTCCTAAAATTTATGCATGCTCAGACATCGACAATGTACATTTTGTATAAATACACATATTTATGACGTTTGAAGTTTTCCGCTTTAGTCGCGGCTGTGTCAGCCCGATCTATGGTCCCAGGGAGATGAGACGGCGCCAGTATGTCCCACAAGCATCCCAAACCAAGGGCAGTCCCATCTTCCACGGGACGATAGTCATCCCATCTGGTCTCTTGCTGTCGTCCCGCATCCCCTTTTGGTTCTATATCTGACGGGACACCAGCACTGACAAAGGCCCGACGGATGACATCATGTCTGTAAGGTGTATTGTTTTCGATATGGGCCGCTGGTCATTTTAAGTTGTCTATTGCTTGAAATAACGATTATTATTACTAATATTGATCATTAGTTACTACCATAATTTAATTATGTTCATTTATACATTGTGATACTTACTCGTATTATCATATTATAATAAGCTTCAGTCATAAAACTAATTCTTTTTTTTATAACTTTTTCGATGTAGTACGTTCGAAGTACATAAAAAAGTACATAAATTGTCTAAAATCGTGTTTTCCTTTAAAATAAGATAAATGAAATTTATTGGAATCAGAGGCAATAAGACCCGGTAAATCGCCGCAGTATGACGATTGCTAGCAAACTTGATTGAAAGGCAGATACAAATACTAGATAAACCATTATACGTTATAAGCAATGATGCTCTGATGAACGGATAAGTATTTATTAGTTGCATCAGTTCTACGTTATGATTTTGGGATTACCTTATGGGGAACTTAAAAGTGTGTATTCAAAGCGCAAAAACGATTCATACGAGCAATATAAAAGTTAAAAAGATCGATATCTGTAAGCCAAACTTGCTTAAACATAGAATGCACCTCTGTATATTTTTGAAGTAGCAACATTTGTAAAAAACAACCCGATTTGATACTTATAATAAAGCATCGACTAATACTTGTAGCAGGCAAGAGATTACAAAACTGTGAAATACAATAGTGTTTATGTATGGCACTAATGATCTATCTAAGTATATATATATATAAATGCCCTGTCTGGGAGACTCAGTTCTGCTGCATATGCAGTACGTAAAATAAGAGAGCTAACAGATGCTTCTACGGCGCGTTTAGTGTATTTTGCATATTTCCACAGCGTAATGTCATATGGGATATTGCTATGGGGTTCAGCGACTGATATAGAGACCATATTTATCCTTCAGAAACGTGCTATTAGAGCTATATACGAAATGGGTCCCCGTGAATCTTTGAGAGATTTATTTAAAGAATTCAATATATTAACGTTGCCTTCCTTATATGTATTTGAAAATATAATGTATGTTCGTAAAAAATTACATAAATATAAGTAAAATAGTGATCACCACACTTTTAATACCAGAAATACAAATAGGATAGCTGTACCTAGTTTTAGACTTGCGAAGACTAATAAGTCATTCCTAGGAAATTGTGTGCGTTTTTACAATAAAATCCCAAAGCACATAACTGAGCTCACAGAGAGCAAATTCAAGTTGACTGTAAAAAACGTTTTAATAAAAAAAGCTTACTATAAAGTTCGACATTATATAGAAGATAAAGATGCTTGGAATACTCCACTTCTGGCAAGCTGTCTCTCTGCCACCCATAAAATGTAATATTTGTAGTACCTAAGTAGAAACATTGTAAACATCCATATAAAAAGAATGGCCCCGAGTTTCTTGCCGCTTCTTCTCGGTGGGTTCTATATATTTTGGAACGCGGCGGTAGAGTCTTTAAAGTACATTATAATGAAAAGTTGACGTTCATAAGTGCGTCTTTGATGCCTAAATTGAATAAATGATTTTGACTTTGACTTTGACTTTAAAAATGAACCCCTATTTCTCCGGGTCACGCTAATAACTTCGAAGGCCGAACCTATTATGCGAAGGAAGTTGCGGGCAGTCGCTAGTTTACAATAAAATACTAAAATGTATCACAGAGATAAATAACTAATAATTTATTATATATATATATATATATATATATATATATATATTAATAATAGTGATAAATTCATCATTAAACTTATTAATTGATAAATAATTTGACTCTACAATGGTATTTATAATGGTACGACACGACATTTGATATTAAATAAGATTATGTAAATAAAATGTCATTATATTATCCTGTACGCTTTTAGCTTTGGTAAGTGTTCACATACCTTATACAACAAACAAATAGTTCTATTCTATTTCGCATCCGTTAGGAGAGAAGATACTATTAAAAAATACAAATATAATAAGAATTCACGGACGGCTATTAAAGAACTTTTACTTGTAGTCGTCACAGTTTTTTCGTCGACCGTTTAACGATCTAATTAATATCTAAATCTATAAATAAATATATACATAGACTATGTATTTTGTTCATGCATATAAATATTTATACCTATCTACTTTTTTACTCTGTGACTAAGAATTTTTGCTTTAAAACCTAGGTACCATCCCAGTGCCCAGATAAGTTTATCTTCCCCAAGTTGTGGTTTGATATTGATTTTATTATTTGATTGAGCTCTACTTGTCATAGTTGGAGGGTAAATTTAGTAAGCGTAATTTCGTCATCAGGTGAACGACTTGTCTGTGACACTTGGGTATTTTTAAAATGTAGTATAAAAAATAAAAATATATCTCAAAAATATCAAAACGATGGTCAGCCTTCAAGCTCCGTCGCTGATACATAATTCGTTGTCTCTGTAGGTACTCATTTGAATAAGATGAATAGTTAGGCACGCCTCGTCTCAGTCCGCAACCGAATCCATCATGAGCGCGGTCCTACCGCTCGCCTTCTCGATAGTATCTTTATTGCTGCTACTTTACTACGTCACCACAAGAAAATTCAACTACTGGAGGAAAAAGAAAGTGCCGTATCCAAAACCACTTCCATTCTTCGGGAACTACGTAGAATACTTATTACTAAAAGAGTATACATCGACAGTTACTCAAAAATTATGCCAGAAATTCCCCGGCGAGCCTTACTTCGGAACGTTTTACGGAACGGCACCAGCTCTCGTGATCCAGGATCCTGAAATCATCAAGCTCGTCCTGACGAAGGATTTCTACTACTTCAACAGCAGAGAAGTCATGGATTACACCACAAGAGAAATAGTAACTGAGAACTTGTTTTTTACGTACGGTGATAGGTGGAGAGTCATCCGTCAGAACTTAACGCCTCTTTTTACATCTGTCAAAATAAAGAAGATGTTCTATTTGATAAGGAACTGTGCACATGCGTTTGAAGAAATGCTTGACTTCGAAACTGGGATGTCAAAAGTCGTCGACGCCAAAGCTCTGATGACCAGGTATACCATGGATTGTATCTGCAGCTGTAGCTTTGGTATCGACGTGAACACTATGGAGAAATATCCTGAAAACAACCAGTTCTTGCACATGGGACGGCTGATCTTCAGCACTTCCATTTTAAGGGGTTATGGGCTTATCGCTCGAGCGATATGGCCGAGTATCTTCTACGGACTGGGTTTTAAAGCTTTTCCGGATGAAATCACTAAATTCTTCAATAAAATCCTGATAGGTGTCTTCGAAAGTCGTGGCTATAAACCCTCACAAAGACACGATTTCGTAGATTTAGTGCTGAGTTTGAAGAAGAATAAATACATAGTGGGTGACAGTATGAGCAATTTGAAGACTGGGAGCTCGAAGAAGGTAGAATTGGAAGTGACTGATGAAGTACTGGTGGCTCAATGCGTGGTGTTTTTTGCTGCTGGGTTCGAGACATCGGCTAGTACTTTGAGTCTGTTGATATTTGAGCTGGCGAAGAATCAGGAGGTGCAGAGACGTGTGCAACAGGAGGTTGACGAGTTCCTGAGAAGGCACGACAATGAGTTGATTTTTGACTCTGATATTGAGCTCCCTTTCTTGAACGCTTGCATATCAGAAACTCTTCGATTGTATCCCGTGCTGGTGGTTCTTGCTCGGGAGGTAAGTTTGTAATTGAATAACCTACTACTAATCGTTTTGTTTGTCTATAATTCTTCTTAGTTGCTACACTCATGACAGAGTGGTGGTGGCACGGTGGCTCGTGCGTTATGGTCAGCACTACGCTTCCCCATAACAGTTGCAGTGCCACCCAGAGATCAGAGTAATAGAACTGCAGTTTTTCTTGGCACTGCACTCAATCCATTGGGTTTTGAGTCCAGTGAGCCCATCACCCAGTACTATCACTAGCGCTTACCCTAAAAAAATGTATGAGGACTATTACTCATGCAGTTATTGACTGAGCGAGCGAAGCGTCTCTGCGTTAACTGGCCAAATTGATTGCGATTTAGAGTGGGGGAGAGGGGTACTTTTCCTAAAAAGGGGGGAAGTTTACTGCAGCGCTATGTACCGACCGATTTTGTTAAAATTAGATTTTGATTAAAAAATACTTATAACTCCTTCGGCCGTCTGCATTAACTCACCTGCTTATACTATCAATAATAACAAGAGAGTGATTATTATTATTAAAATATAGATCTTTTGTTAATTTTACTTAAACAATATTTCGATAACCTTTGTTTAAAGTTTGTTGATGATAGTGAATACCTATTTATAATTACTATCAAACTAAAAGTAATGCACTGATAACCTTGTTCCAAAGGGTAAACTTCCTATCTCAATCCGTGTTTCACAATAACTCTTACTATCTAGTCAAAACTTGGGCTAAGGAAAACCCTTTTTTTAAAACTAAAATTAAAAACTAAGTGTTGCCGATTCGGAGGCTGATTTAATAATGAATAATAAAATGAACAAAAGAAATCTTAACAGCTAACTTAACCTACCGCAGGACAACGAGAAGTCTTGGTCAGCATTACGTGTAACTGCTACATGATACTGCAGCTACTGCTGAGCAAGCCCTCTAGTCGAGCACGGAAGGGCGAGGGGGATGTATAACTCCTCCCTCCCTAAGAGGGAAATTATCGGAAGGTTCGATTATAGAGTTTTCCGATAATTTCGCAAAAACACATATTTTTATAAACTTATTACGAAACACATAAAATACAAAAAATACAAAACTAAATATAACTAGACCTAACATGATATAAACTAACACACTGATTTTAGAGTCCGTTTCTCTTTTTTGTACACTTTCGAGCACTTCACTATTTTTCAACGCATAGGACATATATTTGACCTCGTCCAAGTTCACTTTATGCATGTTGAGTGCACGCGCACTTAATACACTGGCGTTTGGTCTTAGTTGAGGTAAATTTATGATTGGGAGTGGCGTCGCAGCTTCAACGTCTATGAAGGCACGGTGGTGACGAATTTGGATTCCGTTAATCTCCAAATCACAAGGCTCGTCGATGGTTACCAAGTACGTGCCGTATACAGGATATTTAGTAGTCTCTTCAACACATTGCTTGTTGAGTGTGGTTTTCAGGTTCGTATAGAGGATCCAGTGTTCAGTATCAATTCTTTGGACCTTCAAATCTTCCAACTGAATTGGGTACTGTCTGCAGCAGGTAAGGTTGTCCTCATACTTCATGAGTTGCTCTTCACAGGTGGATCCAGCGTATAGGGCTCTGTTATCGTCTGTGCACAGGAAGTGGTCTCCAGCAGCTAGAGGACGGCATGGCTGAGTGATCGGTAAGTATGTCTTTCCTTTCGCCAAAAGGTAAGGGTAATTGGGTATTATAACTAAGGTTGTATTTTCAGGTTCATGGAAAACAGGTAAGGTATACATTTTAAAATAGTTATAATTGTAATTATCAGTAAGTGGAATTTGTAAGATAAACGTAATCTGGTTTTTCTTTATGAATGATTTTACACAAATTGTTTCTTCTATATTAACTAAATTTGATTCAATTGGTTCATAAACCAAGTTTTCTGTCTTAGTAATAATTTTTAGGTGATCTAACAGTTCGGTAGAGTTCACAATAGACTGATGTAATATAGAGCTTTTACTTAATGCTAGTGCCGTCTCTAATTCGCTCAATTTTATAAAGATAGTTTGGAAGTTACTTATAAATAAACTATATAATCCTAATATATAAGAAGTCAGAACAAAATTAGTTTCCTTATTTGCTATGTCTTTTATTGATGCTTCAACCTTTTTAAGGCGGGCATCAAGAATAATTGTATTTTCATTAAGCAACTGTGAAGTGTTAATGAGACTGTTCAACGCTTGGGAGATAATGGTAGCCTTCTTTGAAATAATAACTTGATTTTTGGTTTATTTCGGATATTAATTGGTCATATTTTAACGCGTCATCGTGATCTAGATTTCCTGTTACAATTTTTATAATAGAACCCAATGGATTAAGGATTCCTCTTCTAAAACGTTGCGGCATTAGTTGGCGATATTTATCTATAGTTATGTCGCGTAGATATTCGACATGCATTAACATGCTTATAAAGTCATGGGGAAACGGTTTGTTTAACGAAACTATTTTATTAAATTCAGTAAATTTCCTTATCACAAAATGTAAGTCGTCGTGAATACTATTTAAGCTAAGAGTTTTAATAATAGTCCATTTATCGATTTGCAGATACGCTTGACCTTCTTTTACCGGCAGGAGTCCTGGATTCCCTTTAAGTGATTGCAGATGAAGGGCGACTGCTGACGTCACTAGTGTCAGAATGCACCACCTGCGGAGGGCGTTTTATATTTTTAATCGGTGCTTTAGTATTTTTACGTTCTGTTTCTACCTTAATAGGGACTACATTCCTTTCAATCTCATCCACTACTTCCGCTTTCTTGTACCTTGCCTTATCCTTACTTTTTCTTTTATTTATATCTTTCACAAATACGGTTTTGCCTTGCGGGAGTTCTATATTGATTTCACCACCTCGTTTGTCCCTAATCTTTTCTTTATTTGCTGCTAATTTTTCTGCTATTTGCTTATACAAACATTTTGTGCGTTTTTCGTGGTCTTTTACTAGCTGTTGCGTGTAGGACTTTTCAAATTCTACATTGAAAGGATTGTCTGTGTCTGTATGTCCGAAAACGACTTCGAACGGAGTGAGACCTGTAGTCGAATGAATCGTGTGGTTGTACCCCATTACTGAATACGTCATAATTGATGCTGCATCGGTGCATTTTTCCTCATATTTCGCTAGCCTGTATATTTCTATTATAGTCGAATGGAAACGTTCGATCAGTCCCATGGAGTTAGGGTTGTTGATTGTACCTACATGTCGTTCTATTTTATGTAAGCCTAGAAACTCTTTCATTAACACATTATTGAACTCCATTCCAGGATCCGAACTGATCTTCCTAGGGATGCCGTAAAATGAAAAGTATTTCATTAGGGCTCTTACAACTTCTGGTGTCGATTTGTTAGGGATCTCGATCGCTTGACCTAACTTACTGAACGCGTCGATAAGGGTCAGGTAATGTTTGCCCTCAATGGAGAAGAGATCATTAAAAATTTCCTGGAAGGGGGCATCTTGTGTCTGTGTTAACTGCATTACGGGTTTGAGAGGTTTTCTATCATATTTCATTTTATTGCAACCCTCACAAGCATTGATAATAGCTGTTACAGTTTCTTCCATTTTGGACCAACAATAACTTCTACGGAGCTTGACCAACGTTTCTTTAATTCCGCGGTGACACGTTTTTCCTAGATGATATTTCAATATTATCTCTTTTTGTTCACTCTCATTTTCCACGTATACTACACGTTCAGTGCATTCATATAATTTTACCATATCTCGTATGAACAGGGTGATTATAATATTGCTAAATTGTCTGCGGTGTTCTTCTTCTTCGAAATATACAAAGTACTTTATTTTTGGTCGAATGTATTCTTTTAAAAAGTTCTTTATTAGATCTGGATTGTTTTTGGGTAGAAAAACTTCCATTATTTTCGTTTTTCCACGGGAAATATCTTTTACTTGCATTTCGTTTTTATACCAAGAGAACACTAGAATTTGGTTCGGCTTATTATCAATCGCTTCGTGTAGAATGGGTATGCCTATCGATTCTAAATCAGCTGCAGAATGGATTGTTTGTGATTTACTACTATGTTCTGAAGGTGATATGTATACCGGCTGTTCAAGTGTGAGTACAGAAATAGGTTCAGTAGCTTCCGAAGACGATATACTCATAGGGCTAGCTGTCATTGTTCCACTACAGTCTGATACAGATATTGTAGACGAGTCATGTCGCTTTGGCTTTCCAGCTGATATGTCAATGATGTTTTGAACTACCTCGTCCATTTGTTTCTGTATTTTACGTTCCTTTCTATCTATGTTCACGTCCATTGAATTTCCATCCTCATCTGAATCTAGGGCATTGACCTTAATTCTACTGAGAGCATTTGCGTTTGTGTTCTGCTTACCCTTTTTGTAAATGATTTCAAAGTCGAAATCTTGAAGACGCAACCTCCAACGTGTAAGCTTGCTGTTAGGGTCTTTCAGTGAATTGAGCCATGCTAGAGGCCTATGATCGGTATATATGTAGAATTTCCGACCATACAGGTAAGGCCGGAAATGTTTGGTAGCCCAGATTATCGCGAGTAGTTCGCGTTCGATGGTGCTATACCGAGATTCAGTATCGCTTAAGGTGCGGCTGGCATATGCTACAGGTTTATCCGAACCTACTTGTCCTTGGGACAACACCGCGCCTATCGCTACATTTGAAGCGTCTGTTGTCAGTATAAAGGGTTTGTTATAGTCTGGATATTGTAACAATGGTGCGTGAGTTAGAAGTTCTTTGCATCTGTTAAACGCGTTTATGTAACCTTCATCGATAATAATTTTGTTTCGCTTTTTTAAACAAGATGTTAATGGCTGGGTAATTTTGGCAAAATCAGGTATAAAACGTCGGTAATACCCAACAAGTCCTAAGAAACTTTTAATTTCCGTTACTGTTTTCGGCAGAGGAAAATTCATTACAGCTTTTATTTTGTCGTCGTTAGGTTTGAGGCCATCTTTTGTAATGGTATGACCGAGATATAGTACTTCCTTTCGTAAGAATTCAGACTTATCTAGCTGTACTTTTAAATTTGTCTGTCGGAGTCTGTCGAACACAAGTCGTAGTTTATGTAGGTGTTCCTGGAGGCTTGACGAAAAAACGATGACGTCATCAAGATACACCATGCAGTGTAGGCCTTGTAGTCCCCTCAGTACACTATCCATAGTACGTTGGAAAGTGGCAGGCGCTGTCTTGAGCCCAAAAGGCATTCGAAGAAACTCAAAATGACCGTTTTGTGTGCTGAAGGCAGTCTTCT
Source organism: Selenia dentaria (assembly GCA_917880725.1). Classification (NCBI taxonomy): domain Eukaryota; kingdom Metazoa; phylum Arthropoda; class Insecta; order Lepidoptera; family Geometridae; genus Selenia; species Selenia dentaria. The sequence goes on along the minus strand of OU862896.1, from coordinate 2,893,649 downwards.
CCCTATCCTCGTGCTGGATCTCAAGCTGATGGTAACCGCTTGCCAAATCGATCGTACTAAAGTACACGCTTTTACCTAATTTGTCAAACAAATCGTTGATGTTTGGTAGAGGGTACTTGTCATCGATGGTTATGTCATTTAGTCGTCGATAGTCTATCACCATACGAAATTTCTGTTCACCAGACGCGTCTGCTTTCTTAGGCACTAAGTGCACCGGAGCATTCCACGGGGAATGCGATTCCTGAACTACATTGTCATCTAACAGCTTTTTCACTTGTCGGTTAATTTCGTCTGTCTGTGCCGGGGCTAACCTATAGGGTTTTACATATATCGGGTCCTCATTCTTTGTACGGATTCTATGTTTTACCTGGTTGGTAAAAGTCAAAGGCAATTGGTCAGAGTAGAAAATGTCTTTGTATTCCATACATAACTTGTATATCAGTTCACGTTCTTCGTCATTAGTATGGTCCAGCCTGAGTTTGTCTAGGTTATCTACAAGTATTGTCTCAATTTGTCTATCTGTCATCTCATTCGTTGTAAAATTTAGATTGCACTCGGTTTCTTGGTGAGGCGTTACTTTGAGAGGTTTGTTAACAGTCAGTCGTACTGATTTGTCTAAGGTGTTCTGAGCGTAACCATTGGTACAGTTTACTACAGCACTCGGCATTCGAACACCAGGACCGAACTCTTTGTAGTCTATAATTGCGTCACCTGCGTGTTGGTCAGTGGGTAATTTCACGCGTTGTTCAGATCGCGGGTGTAAGTCAATTACGTAGTCTAAGTTATTATTAATAATTGGAATGCACGCAGTTTTAGTCTTCAAGTATAAGTCTTTAAGGTCTATAATCGCATTCAATTGTTTCAATAAGTCATTCCCGATAAGACCGTCATAACGTGGATCGACGTCATAGAGATAAAATTTGTGACACTCATTGCTTTGAAAGATTGGTAAAAGCGGAATTTCTATTGCTTCATTGTGGTCACTGGAGGCGTGAGTACTTACGACTTTAAATGGTTCATACCTAATATTGTTATAAAAGTATTCATACGCCTTTCGTGGACTCAAGAATGATCGAGTGCTGCCAGTGTCGATCATTAGTTTCGCGTCTATTTCCGGGATATATATATGAGGCAACTTAAGTGTAGGGTCACAGTTTAGTTCTATCATTTCTTGTCCTCTATGGAGGCTGTTGTTGGAAAATTTTCTATCGGCTGGTCCTGAAGTGAGTCTGTCTGTGTGGTCTCATACGTCATTTCGTCACTGTACTCGTCACAGTTGGCGTCATCATTATAGTCAGGTTCGTGGTCACAGTAAAAGTCATAGTATTGCGCTTCGTCATTATCGGTCAATTCATTGATTTTAAATCCGTCGCGCGGCCTTGGTGGTGCAGTCCTCATCGTAGCATCTGAGGCTTGAAAATGCGGAGCGTTAACTTGGGGTGGTTTGTATCCGAATTGTTGGGGTGTCATACCCACGTAAGGCCTAGAGCCTGTTTGTAGGGGTTGATTAGTATTATTATTAAAAGTTGGACGGTACCCTAACTGTGGTCGGTAACCGAACTGAGGTGGGCGGTAACCGAACTGGGCAGGCGGGTGGTAGCCCAACTGCGGACGGTATCCGAAATTGTGTGATTGCCCTTGAGGCATTCGGTATGGTGCGGGCTGACTACCGAAATTGAATTTTGGCGGCACGCTATTTGGCGAGTAGGTCGGAATTCTAAAACCACTCGGTTGTGATGGTCCATTAAACTTAAAACCAAAGTTAGGATTTTGAGTCAAAAATGGTTTCGGGGCATTTGCACTATTATTCGCGCTACCATAAACGCGGTTCCGCATATTATATTGCTCATGGAAGTTAACCTCCTCAAGAACAATACTTAGCGCATCTTCTAAAGTCGCGGGGTATTTTAATCTTACTATGCGTACCATATTTTCGGGCAAGTTGTATAAAAATACGTTTAAGGACGTATTGTTATAGATGGTGGTTTTTGCACGTTTTAATTCCGCGTCGTTTGACATATTAACCTTCGAAATTAATAAAGATCGAATACTTTGTATGCGGTTACATAATTCTAAATAACTCTCACCGGGCTTTATCTTAACCGATTCAAGTTCAAGGTTAATGCACTGTTCGCTACGAGGGTCGCCAAAGTGTTGTTGCAGCAATTCCTTAAGTGCGGTCCAAGTTATAATATCTTCGCGTTCTGATAATAACGCGGCCGCTTTATCCGTGAGTTTACTTGTGATCGCTTGATATACGTATAGATTTTGTTCCTCGCTACCTCTATACCTAGCTATTACGTATTCGCTTTTCCTAATGAACAAGTTAAGTTGTCTTTTATCGCCATTGAATGTAGGCACAAGCTTTAACATTTCATTTGGAATCGCGGTAACTTCTTGGGCCGGTTCCATTTTTATAGAATAGAGCAAACTTTAGAGACCAATTCACAATATAAAAAGTATAAATAACCACTTACACAATAAAACACACAGTAAAATACACAGTAAAATACACAGTAAAATCAAGTACACACAGTAATATCAGTAAAACACAGTAAATTCAATAAAACACAGTAAAATCCAGTAAAACACAATAAAAATCAGTAAATATAACTCAGTAAAAAGAAAATTGTAGTCTCGAAACTAACAATTATAAATAACGTTTAAAAGCAAATTTATCTACTTAATAATTATTCAATTTAAATACTTTTATCAAAATGTTAATCTACAGTATATTTAATTTGAAACTGAAATTATAAATCGTTCTTATTTTTATTTCAATCTCTTTACTCTAATACTCTACGGTATGCTTATCGCTAAGGTAGTTCGTAGAATTGCATACAAAAAACCAGATACGTTATAGTGAGCTAAGTCTTATCTCAAATATAACAAAACAAAATTTAGGATAACTAGAGGAGGATTCGGGAAGGATATGGCGAAAAGTTTGACTCACCAAGCACCCGCCGTTACTCTCATGGTCATCTGTGGATTCACCCGTTTGACAAATGTATTTGGTTCGAGGATCGGCTCTCGGCGTTTCGCGTCGCACTCGCGTTTTCCAGATGGATTTGGACACCCGGAGTATAGCAGGAACGACACAGCCTTTATAAAACCGATCCTACCGGCTGCGCCAGTCAAAACTTGGGCTAAGGAAAACCCTTTTTTAAAAACTAAAATTAAAAACTAAGTGTTGCCGATTCGGAGGCTGATTTAATAATGAATAATAAAATGAACAAAAGAAATCTTAACAGCTAACTTAACCTACCGCAGGACAACGAGAAGTCTTGGTCAGCATTACGTGTAACTGCTACATGATACTGCAGCTACTGCTGAGCAAGCCCTCTAGTCGAGCACGGAAGGGCGAGGGGGATGTATAACTATCTACCTTTTTTGTTACGAAACGACATCCGCTACAGTAGCGTCGTGGACAACAACAACATAATTTGCTATTTAATATTTAGTTTACTAACAGAAGTGTTGTTATATTAAGTATCTATTATTATATATACATATAGAGTGTTTGGTAGAAGCCAAATATAGGCGTGTAGGTTTTATAGTTTAATTTAGAAAAGTAAAAAAAATATCATTGATTTCTTTTTTATTTTGTGCAATTTTGGCTTTCTTTAACCCTACTTTTTTCGCCAAGTGGTTAGGCAATTCGTGTTCCGATAATCCATCCCCTATGACAGTTAAAATCAACTATAGAGTTAATAAAATGCTCAAACGGATCTCCTCGGTGGCCTAGCGGTCATGGCGTCTGACACGAGTTGTCGGAAGTCGCGGGTTCGAATTCGAAGCTTGGACTCACTAAGCAGATGTTAAAACTATAAAAAATCTATAATAATGATATATTGTGTTGTTTTTATGTTGATGAGATGAGCCAGTACCTCGCATGATGTTAAGCGTTACGCTTGCCCATAACAGCTCATTACCATTCAGAACCCGAAAATTCCGCAATGCACTGCGGTTTTGATTGATATATATTTAAGGTATTTGGTAATTAGTGCATAATATTGAACGGGTGGTTTGCAATCGATAACTGGTCATGAAAGTAAAATAAATAAAACATATTTTTTTATTAATATGAACCCATTTTCGGCGCTCCACGTCTATACAGCCATAGTGCGACTGAACGCACCACCCGACGCTCGCTACATCGCAGAATAGATAGCAGTAACTACGCAAGACATACCTACCCGCTTAGAATAGGTACAATGTGCGGACGATGACTCGCCCGGGCCAGCCGTCGTTTAGGCATAGACATCAACTGCGTAAACATTCGCGAGTAGGTAGGTTCGTACGAAGTTGTACCTATTCTAAGTAGGTAGGTATGTCTCGCGTAGTCACTGTTGTCTATTCTGTGATGTAGGTAGCGGCGTGCTTTCAGTCGCGCAATGGTTATTAGCTGCGGAGCAATGAATATGGGTTAATATTTATTTATTTATGATAATAATTACATCAAAAACTTACAGTTTAAGAACCAAAACGTTTTTGAGTCAGACGTGAATAATGTAATAACAATTAATGGTTATATATTAACTATAGTGACACAATTGGGAGATTAGGACAAATAATAATAAAAACAACATGTTTTTCCCTACACTATAATGACCAGTTATCGATTCCAAACCACCCAATTCGATATTGTGCACTAATTAACAATGACCTTATACAGGCTGACTGGTTGAACACTTTACATATTGATATATAGTGCTCAGTACTCGATTCTCGTTCTAATTAAGAAAAAAAAATAGGTGCCTAATATTTACCTAATTTAACTTTAATTGTCTACTCAAAACAATAAACATGGTCACTCGCGGCGTGTAGTAATAAAATTTGCCTTAGCGCGGCAAGGTAAGTACTTGTTTGTTTACACCGGCGCGGCGCGGCCGGGCGGGCGGCCGACGATCGCGGCATCCTTTGATTCCTGTGAACGCGGCGCGGGCGGCGCGGCCCTTTGGGTCATTAACCCCGTTCGGACGCAGCTTGATTCCTTTGAACGCGGCGCGGCGCTTTGGGTCATTAACCCCGTTCGGACGGTGTCCATAATTTTCGAGTTATAGCACATTCATAGAATGAAGGTTTCCTCTGTAGTTTAACGGTATTTTTTTAATTTTATTTTTTTAAACGTTTCATGTGACCATGAATTATCATGTCCTTGTTTATGTAAAGTGTTCAACCAGTCAGTCTGTATATGATGTTAAATATCTTGGTATGTAATTTCTCTGAATACATTGCCCTTCAAACTGAAACTCAGTAATGTTTGCACTGTTGTGTAACGTCATGTTTTCTACTGCTTCACCGTTGAATAACCGACAAAGGTGTGGTACTGTCGAGGGACTTCCACTACTAGGTGTTATATTTAGTTACCTATTGTAAGACTCGTGCCTTTCAACCAACTTCCAAAAAAGAACGAGGTCTCAATTCGTTGTATTTTTTAAGTTTGTTACCTCATAACTAGACATCAGATTAAATGCAAATGCATATAATTACAGTGTTTATGCATATATATATAGTTCATTCTTGCCAATGGTGCTTATTTCGGTAACACTCGGTAGAATCGGACGGTACGGGGATTCCCAAACCGGGGCTACTGCTGGGGCGAGAGGGTGAACACTAGCGCGACTCCATCTTACTCCATCTTGGTGGAGGACTGTTCACGAGGGAGTTTAAGTGGGTCTGAGAACACACGCCTCCTTCTGTCACCCCCGTGGTGTAAGGGAAGTGAATAGCATTTCCCTCCCCCTCAAAAAAGAAGAAGTATAGGTATTTAGGCTTAAATAATCCTTAATGACAAACGCCAAAGTTTGCACTAGAAATTATAAACGTTATATTGTAATTGTTACACGAATTATACGTATTTATCTTTGTATAATATAATAAAATAAATATTGTATGTCCGATAAGGGCAAAACTGTTGATACTTAGGAACTATTGTTAAACCACTGTTTATGCAATAAATTATTTCTGATTTCTGATATAATAAAACTAATACAGAATTGTATTATTAAAACTAGCGACTGCCCGCGACTTTGTTCGAGTAGTAGGCTCGGCCTTCGGCCTCGCCATAGCCTCCCATCTGTTCTTATTTTTTAATTAAAGAACCTTCTACGAAGTATTCGAAAGAAAAAAGATGAATGAAATCGCTAAAGCCGTTCTCAAGTTATAGCGTGACCAGTGGGCCGATCACGAATATCTGTCGTAATCGCATCGTTAACGTGTTCAGTACAAACTGTCATTTATCTAGTACACTAGTTGCACAGATAACTCATAGTTTGTACTGAATACGTGAACGAGAAGGTAACGTTACACTTAAGCAGACTTCGTGCTCAGCCCACAGGAGAAAAAGGGGTTAATTTTTATATTTATAGACTAGCATTTTTATAGTGTGTATAATTATTGAGACATTTTTAAAATTTTATTTTATTGGCATTTTTTATTTTGGGATTTTGTTAGTGCATTTAATAATGTCTACACAAAACGCCCTTACAGGGTTCACGTAGGTACTTCCTGTTACCCAGTCCATTTTCCTTCTTAGGTGACATGACAGCAATATGATGGATGTACATGAATGCAAATAAATAAAAAATAAATAACTTTTTACTTAATGAACCGATTTTGATGGTTATTTTATAATTTGAGGGCTGGTATCATTTAAATTTGATCAAGATGTAGTTTTTTGATTTACCATCAACATCGTGTATAGAATGGAAGTCGGTTTCAATAACTTGTTAACAAAATTACATTTCAGGTGATTGAAGATTACACGTTTCCAACAGGGTTGACCTTGGAGAAGGGAATGCGAGTACACATCCCCGTCTACCACCTGCACCGCAACCCTGAACATTTCCCTGACCCTGAACGGTTCAACCCTGAGAGGTTCATGCCTGGGTCTCAGCACACCATCAAGCCGTACACCTTCTTTCCATTCGGAGAAGGGCCCAGGACTTGCATTGGTAAATAATGTTTCGTACTTATTAACTTTATCATTATTTTAACTATTTCTTCTAAATATTCCACAGCTTGAGAATTCGATCTACTTTACAAACCACGGGCTTGTTTACTTACTTTTCGTATTTTTACAAGTGGTCTCCTAACGATTGTAGATTTGCCATTCTTCAAGTTAAATAAGTTAACTTATGTTGCACCAATTGAAACTTTCATTCAAGTACTCAGAGTCAAGCCACAGTCACATAAGTCTTACAATTAGTCACTGTCCTGTCTAAGTCCGTTCTAGTAATGCGGTGGATGCATTACTCAAGGCAAACGTCTCAGGGATCGCAGTGTATGTGGCAGTTCCTCAGAAAGCGCTGTTCGTCACCTTCCGGTATATTATGTTTCCCTTAGTCGCCTCTTACGACACCCACAGGAAGAAATGGGGTTGATAAAGATTAGACCTCCTAGCCCTTCAAGAGTCGTTATACTAGAGAACCTAGTAATAATATAATAATAGTTAACTTCTAATTCCTAGAGACTGAGCAAAAATGTGTCCTACGTGTGTTAATTTACTGTTTGAACGCTAGTAAATAAAATCTGATTCAAATTCCTGCTAATTTATTATTTGTAGTTTTATAGATTCGAAGTTCACACTTGACAGTTGCGTGACGGACAGATAATTGGGAGTCATATATAAATCGGAATATGAGGCCACCGTAATGCTCTGACGGTTAGCTATTTGCATAGACTCTTATATTATGTGGTGTTCGAGATCCTTGTGAATATATTTTTAGGTTAGTATCAAAATTCATTGAACCATTGTGAGTTGAATGATAATAAACGCAAATAGGTACTTTGTTTATCTGGTTTATAAACATATGTAAACAAAAACTCACTAGAACCCCGTCATACAATAAAAAATCCTTTATTTATGACAGTGCGCCATTTCGTATTTCACAAAGCAAAACAAGTGAACGGCGATGTCTTGAAATATATATTTTTTTACTAAAAAGTGCGTTCGAATTGCATAGAGAAGTCGTATAATATATCGCAAACCACATAGGATATAATATGGCTTCGTTTGGTGTACAAATTTTGCCAACAATGGAAATAATGCGATCCGATGCGCGGCCTGCTCAAAATTGAGCAGCCGCTAGTCTGAGCTCAATCAGCATTGATCAAATCTGACCGTGCATCAGGTGAAGTGTCGACACTTTTTTCTACTTTATCTACTTTACTATTGTTTATAATAGATACACGTAAAACTACTTAAACAATTCAAACAATTCTTTCACGAATGTAAACTACATTATGCCTGATTAACATACGCTATATTTGATTCATCCTCATCATCCATCACCACGCGGATGAAACCGCGGATCGTAGCTAGTATTATATAGTTAGCTAATTAGGTATCAAGTTGCAAATGTACGTATACGGAAAATTACAAGATGACATTACAAAATAATGTACTTACCTATAATTTTAGAACCCTTTCAGCTAGGTACCAAAGAAAATTACAAGAGCCTAAACGCTTTGGAAACGCCAGTTCGCGTTTTTTCTGAGTGTTTGAAGGGTCATATATTGCATCAAAGGTCGCACGGCCAGACACAATAGAAATATCATTGTTATAATGACATCGACCCTTGAAGGGATAATAATGATTGATGTTGTATGTGTCAATTATTCTTACCTGATGTAATAGAACATTGATGAACAAATTTCACAGACGACATTTAGGAATTGTTTATTTTTGCCGAGCGGTTTCTACAAACACGTTATTGAAATCTTTTAAAATCCGTCCTTCTTGCTACTTGATAAGTACTTCAAATATTCACAATGATATTCTACAACAATATTTTTAAGAAGATTGGTTCAACAACTACAATTCCGTTAGAAAATAACTACCAAATAATAACTACATTATTCACTGTAATGGATAACAAAAATACGCAACAACGCTTTCTTTAGCTAAGTTCAAGGCAGTTTATGGTACACTTAAAAATCCGATAAAATTGCATTGTTATTTTATAATAACAAAACAATTCATGTTCTTAAACGTGAGCTAAAAACTAACGCATAATAATACGTAATTATTTTTTTATAATTATTAATAAACTATCATAAAACCGGTCTCGCCAGTCACAAATCGTCAGTCGCGTCCGAGGCCTCTTAGAGAGAGGACGTATTGCTCTGACGCCCGGGCTTACGTAAATTATATCGCGTCGCAAGTAGAAGTAACCCCCAAAAAACAACTAAATATAAGTGCGCTCAACACTTCTTGATACTTATTGTGGTAAAATTTGTAAGTACTTTCAAGTGGACTTCTAACTAATAATTTTATATGACATCCAGTATTTATTCTTATGCTTAGACATGGTGACCAGGACCTGATGCTGGTTAATAGTAGACACACCGTGTTTGGGCTGGTATGAATTGTCTTCGTGGTACCATTTTGGTCAGGCATTCGTGGCCAGGGCCCCAAGTATCCTAGCTATTGAACGGCGTTATAATATATAATAGGTATGTTGTAAGCAAGTCGGTAGTCTGTTACATAATGTAATAAGGTGAACTCCACACCACTTTTGAGTACAGATTACATTCGGCTTAGCCAGAAATTCTTTTCGTAATAGTATTGTGCTAGCATAGTTACCACCAGTGACAGTTGTTTTTCCTCGAATTAGTAGTGTGCACTGTGTACGCATATTGTATTAAGGCTTGAAGGCATTGTAACTAATTGAATCGATTCCAAATAGTGACCCGTCTTTTGGCTACCACTGCAATGCCCGTAACTTTGAATCGAAGTAGTAGTGTGCACTGTGTACGCATATTGTATTAAGGCTTGAAGGCTTTGTAACTAATTGAATCGATTCCAAATAGTGACCCGTCTTTTGGCTACCACTGCAATGCCCGTAACTTTGAATCGAAGTAGTAGTGTGCACTGTGTACGCATATTGTATTAAGGCTTGAACGCATTGTAACTAATTGAATCGATTCCAAATAGTGACCCGTCTTTTGGCTACCACTGCAATGCCCGTAACTTTGAATCAAAGTAGTAGTGTGCACTGTGTACGCATATTGTATTAAGGCTTGAAGGCATTGTAACTAATTGAATCGATTCCAAATAGTGACCGGTCTTTTTGGGTACCACTGCAATGCCAGTTACTTTGAATTGTAGTATTAGTTTGCACTGTGGACGTAAATTTTGTTAAAGCTTGAACGCATTGTAACTAATTGAATCGATTCCAAATAGTGACCCGTCTTTTTGGGTACCACTGCAATGCCAGTTACTTTGAATTGTAGTATTAGTTTGCACTGTGGACGTAAATTTTGTTAAAGCTTGAAGGCATTGTATTTAATAGAAAAATTTCAGATCCACGAGTTAATTCTCACAACTGGCAAACATTTGATTAAAAATTAAATTATCATGTGGTATTAAGTTGATTTTAAAAATAAAAGTTCTATAGCGTGACATTTTGCGCTAGGGAGTACGCTCGCTACGTAAAATACCTAAACTCGCGCAGCGCTGCGCAGAATAAATAATAATAAATATATAATAACAGAATAAACGCTCTTAAATTTAAAAAAACATGCTACTCTACACATGTACCTATACTTCAGCACAATAATTTTACAAGTTTTTTTGTAAGTATGTGTCTACATAAACTGCATATTTGCTCCTTCCTTTTCTCGCTTCCTCGTATAATAAATGATAATATAATGATAATAAGTACAAATAATAATGTACCTTATATACAACACAAACATCTGCGAGATTTAATTGCGTTACATTGTATATGATAACATAAATATAGATTTCAGTAGTTCACGCCTACGAAGCTCAAATAGCAAGATTTGCTAAACATGCTTGTACTATAAGTCATCGCGCAGTTACATTTTTATACCTAAATACGAAGGCGGTGGTGTATTGGTGGCTATTAACAAAAATATAGATTTCGTCCGTCAAACATCTTGGGAGTCTATATTTGAAGATATTTGGATCAGTATTATACCTAGAGATAAAACTGTCAAAATTATTAATATGTGCTTATGCTATCTTCCGTCATATTTAACTTCGGATAATTTAGACGAATTCTACACTACTTGTCAATATATCGTGCGAGATCACGACCGCGAGGAGTTTCTCTGTATTGGCGATTTTAATACTCACATGGACTGGACTAAATCTGATAACCCGTTCGTAATGACCCCTAGTAACCCACAGGGAGTGAGAGGTGATCTTCTTTTAGAACATATCAGTTTATGCAAGTTCAACCAACATAATAGCATACCCAATATATATGGTTTATTTTTAGACCTTGTCTTTTCAACTATGTCAAGCTTACAAGTATACAGCTGTGAGCCAATCAGCAAGATGGACAGATATCACCCATCACTCGTGATTGAGTTCGAAACAGTTCATAATTTTACGAAATCCTTGAAGCCAAACAAAGTGAAGCGATTAAATTTTCGAAAAAGTGATTTCCAAAGTATAAATGAAGAATTTAAGCTTGTTAACTGGAATGAAACTCTAGACACCTTTGATGTTGACCTTCTGGTTACCAAATTTTACACAACACTCAATACAATACTTTCAAAGCATACTCCTCTAACAAAAAATATCACTGGTAATTTCCCTATGTGGTTCTCGCCTTCCCTTATACGTACTCTCAAAGAAAAGGCAAACTATCATTGCCGCTACCGTAAATTTAAAAACCCTCGTGACTATGACACGTTTTCTATTTTACGTTTTAGGTGCAAAAAACTAATGGACCATGATTATAAAAAATTCACTTCTTCTGTTGAGTTATCTTTAGAAAAACATAACATGAAACAATTTTGGAGTTACGTAAAAAGCAAAAAGGGATCTCCTTCAATACCTGCTAGAATGCAATATAGGAATTGTGTGTCATCAGACCAACGAGAAATCTGTGAACTATTTTCTAACTACTTTAGCTCAGTTTTTGAGCCTTCTTCATCTTCAAATTGCACTTCTTATCCCACGCACAATCAGACAAATGTTTTAAGTACCTTATCCTTTACGCGAGACGATATCATCCGTAAAATTTCTAGGTTAGATCCTAACAAAGGAGCAGGTCCTGCCGGGATACCTCCACTAGTAGTAAAAAAGTGTTCCAAAGAGCTGGCGGCACCTCTTCTAATTATATTCAATGCATCCCTCCAGTCGGGTATCTTTCCATCCTTGTGGAAAACAGCTCATGTAGTTCCTATTTTTAAATCAGGTGATAAATCATGTTGCAATAACTACCGTCCAATTAGTTTATTATCTTGTGTAGGTAAAGTCTTCGAATCATTAGTATACGATGCCCTTTACCACCACATCTGTCCACTTATATCAACTAAACAGCATGGTTTTGTCCGAAATCGTTCCACAACCTCAAATCTACTTGAGTATAAAAACTATATATGTAACGCTTTTGCAAAAACAACACAGGTGGACTGTATTTATACAGATTTTGCCAAAGCTTTCGACAAAGTGAGCCATAGCACATTAATTTCAAAATTAGCAGCTTATTACGGAGTTCATGGTAACTTGTTGCGATGGGTTGAGTCGTATCTCACCAGACGCAGTCAATTAGTCGCGATTAAAGGCTTTCTATCTTCTCCTGCTCATATAACCTCAGGAGTGCCCCAAGGTTCCCATCTCGGACCACTGCTTTTTATTTCCTTTATCAATGATCTTATCGACAAATTTAGTAGCCCTTGTCTACTATATGCGGACGACCTCAAACTATTTACTAATGTTTGTAGTATTAAGGATTGTGAAGTTCTTCAATCTGATATCAGTATTCTTGACAAATGGTGTCAAGATAATAATATGTTATTAAACGTTAAAAAATGCTTTATCATAACATTTACTACAAAGGTCAATAGAATACTTTATAACTACAAGCTAAAAGATCATTGTTTAGAGAGAAAGGCGGTTGTCAGAGACCTCGGGGTCTTACTTGACGAGTAGTTCACATTTAGAGACCATTATGACCACATAATTACTAAATGCACTTTTGCAAATTTTGGGTTTCATCTCTCGGATATCTAAAGATTTTAAAAATCCATGTTGTTTCCTGAATCTTTACTTTACATTAATCCGTAGCATACTTGATTACAACTCGGTCATTTGGTCACCTTTCTATGACGTTCACAAAAAACGTATAGAACGAGTACAAAGTAAATGCTTAAGCATATTATGTTCCAAACAGGGTATCAAACGAAAATTTTCTTCATATTCAGAAAGGCTGGCCAAATATAAACTGCAAACCCTTGAAACTCGACGATTATATAACGATCTAGTTTGTCTATTTAAAGTTATACACTCGAAGATTGATTCTCCATCGCTTCTCTCCAGCATTAGTATAAACACAAAGCCTAGAACACGCGATGGATTTTCCAAAACTTTTATTTTGCAAGTATATATGAATAATACTTCCTTTTATAACCCTATTGTGAGAATTTGTCGCCAATATAATGAAATTCTGAAAGAACATCACGACTCTATTGACATATTTGTCCAAAACCTACCTAGATTTAAAACTAATATCAGGAATATAGTATTTAAGGCCTATGATGAAAGTATTTAAAATTGTTTGTTTGCCTCTTTTTATTGTTATTATTAAAATACATAACTAGTTACTGCTCAATAATCAACCATGTTGTGTACACGTACTTAGGAACATAGTCTAGATCTAAATTGTACTATTTAATTTTAACCATTTATTGACTGTATTCTGTTTTGTGTGCCAATAAATAAATAAAATAAAATAAAAAATTTCTAAATCTATCTACCTGTTATGTTTTTTTTTAACTTCCATCTCGCATTTGTAACAAATTATATCTTGATCATCAACGAAAAAATGTATTTATAAGTTTATTAAAGTCAGTACGCTTTTTACTTTTAGTACCCAAATTTCTTGAAAATAATATAATAATAGTTTATTAACTTAATAAGTAGGTAAAGAAAATTCAAAACCTAAATTAACTATATACTATAAACTATAACTATAAATTCTATTCTATTCTATTCTATTCTATTATATCAATACCCATGTTTTGAGTTTTCATTGTTTGCAATTTAACATTTTTAAATATAGTTAGGTATTTTATTCTCTCTAAAATTGCGATAGTGCTTTGAAAGTGCATAAGCCACATTATGTACACACTACGATACATAGATAGTATTAATATATTAAAAAATGCATACTTAAATATACATACAATATATCAGTCGACTATCAGCCTTGCTATATATTGCTCGGTATCTCGACTGTGGAGAGTTGTCTTTGCAAGCAAGTTCTTAATTACCGATCGTTAGCTTGCTACGCTATTGCTACTCGTATTTATGCAGAGACTTGAGATGGGTCGCGCTAACGTGAAGTCTAGGATTGTATGTTAGCTTTACGGTAGCTACATCGTGCTAACATGTAGAGACTTCCGCCCAGAGTGTGACGGGTCGTGATAACGTGAAGTCTAGGATTGTATGTTAGCTCTACGTTAGCTTACTCGTGCTAACATGTAGAAACTTCCGCGCGGATTGTGATGGGCCGTGATAACGTAAAGTCTAGGATTGTATGTTAGCTCTACGTTAGCTAACTAGTGCTAACATGTAGAAGCTTCCGCCCGGATTGTGATGGGCCTTGCTAACGTGAAGTCTAGGATTGTATGTTAGCTCTACGGTAGCTACATCGTGCTCACATGTAGAAAGCTTCCGCCCGGATTGTGATGGGCCGTGCTAACGTGAAGTCTAGGATTGTATGTTAGCTTTACGGTAGCTACATCATGCTAACATGTACAAACTTCCGCGCGGATTGTGATGGGCCGTGCTAACGTGAAGTCTAGGATTGTATGTTAGCTCTACGTTAGCTACATCGTGCTAACATGTAGAAACTTCCGCGCGGTTTGTGATGGGCCGTGCTAACGTGAAGTCTAGGATTGTATGTTAGCTCTACGTTAGCTACATCGTGCTAACATGTAGAAACTTCCGCGCGGATTGTGATGGGCCGTGCTAACGTGAAGTCTAGGGTTGTATGTTAGCTCTACGTTAGCTACATCGTGCTAACATGTAGAAACTTCCATGCGGATTGTGATGGGCCGTGCTAACGTGAAGTCTAGGATTGTATGTTAGCTCTACGGTAGCTACATCGTGCTAACATGTAGAAACTTCCGCGCGGATTGTGATGGGCCGTGCTAACGTGAAGTCTAGGATTGTATGTTAGCTCTACGTTAGCTACATCGTGCTAACATGTAGAAACTTCCACGCGGATTGTGAAAGGGCCGTGCTAACGTGAAGTCTAGGATTGTATGTTAGCTCTACGTTAGCTACATCGTGCTAACATGTAGAAACTTCCGCGCGGATTGTGATGGGCCGTGCAAACGTGAAGTCTAGGATTATATGTCAGCTCTACGTTAGCTAACTCGTGCTAACATGTAGAAACTTCCGCCCAGAGTGTGACGGGCCGTGCTAACGTGAAGTCTAGGATTGTATGTCAGCTCTACGTTAGCTAACACGTGCTAACATTACACCTTTCTTAAATGAATATTAATATAGTAATTTAACATATTCACGTCGTTAATGTTTTATTAATTAATGCATTCATCGTTACACCAAAACTTGGCTTGGACTGTGACGTATTGACTTTAATCATTATTGAAATTATTATTAAGTATACATTAAAATAAGTATTTTTTATAGATTTGGTTATTCCTCCTTCGTCCTTTTATTTAATGAATTATTTTTCCAACCTATATATATATAACAATAACTTGTTTACTGCCATACATATTGATGATATCATTGTAGTGTTAAACGTTGATAAAGAAAAAAAAAGAAAGAAAGTAGATGTATATTCATGATATACATACATAATTAACTTACATTTTGAAATGCTGAGTAATATAAACAGCACTTCTTGTAGGGAGTTTAAACATTTTCGCAGTTGAAGATCTCTCCATATTTGTTAAACGATTACTTATTTTACTTTACAAATGGTAAATTTACAAACAAACCGCAAGACTAATAAATAAATAAAATACAAATAAGAAATAACTTTCATTTCCCATAGGAATGCGTTTCGCCAAGATGCAAGTGATGCCAGGCCTGATCAGCTTCCTGAAGAAGTTCCACGTGACTCTGGCCGAGGGTACGCCGGAGACATTCCGGCATCAGACCACGACTATAAACCTGCAGCCCGATGGCCCACTTCCCCTAAAGGTTGCTTTGAGGGAAGGCTGGGAGGGGAGGGTATTTAAGCGATGAGATTGTATCAGTTATATAAATATAAACTGTTATTTTCAAACTTTAATGAAATACATTACTAACAAATTTTATTTAACAATTAATGATTTTATATGTTTTATTAACATTATTTAACAACACGCACTGCCCGCGGCTTGTACATACGCGCGCACCAAAGATTAACTATGTGGACCCCGCAAATCACCACATTGCAATTTTATCAAAAGGCCATGAACTTTGCTAATGCCACAACATCCAAGTTTTATATTGTGAACAACGCAAATTTTAGATATGTTGACCTCGCAGAGCACCCCATTGAGATTTTCTCAAAGGAACTTAACGTTGTTGATGTCACAACGTACAAAGTTAATATTCGACTTACATTGTGAATCACTCAAACATTAACTTTGTGAACCTCGCAGATTGCACCCTAGTAATTTTATCAAATATCCTAAAAGCTGCTAACGCAACATAGTACAAACTCAATGTTTGTCTTACATTGTGCACCACGCAAAGTTTAACTATGTAAACTCCGCAGATCATCATGATATTGCTGTTATAACAAGTTGTAAAAAAATTGTTAAAGCTACAATATTTCTTTGCTGCATTCGCTGTATTTGCGTTTCACAAGAAAAAAATGGCTGTGGCAGCATAGGCAATTTTCTCATATTCTCAAAATTTCTTTGTTAGTTTCGCAATAATTTACTCAATGTACGAGTAAAACGGCATACATTGCAACCAGATTTTTTTCTGAGCGCGTGGTATAAGGGGATCGTGGTCCCTCAGGAACAGAATGAAAAGTATTTCTCACGAACCCTTATAGACCCCTTGAATAGTATAAAATAAAGTAACTGGCATACACACTTACGTATTCATTAAAATTTTCGCATCGATACTCACTAGCAAACTTTAGCATATATACGGCAAGAGTATAGTTTTATTTAATTGTTATTTACCTATAGCAAAGTAGACCGCGCGGCCCCGAGTAAGTAGAACATCATCGCGATAAATATTCGCCTATTTATTGCGATAAAAGTGGGAAGAGGCGGTGGATGGGGGTGGAGGACACTTGCCGGCAATTATTACGTGAGTGCCGGCAGCGCGGTTGGGGTGGGCAGTTTTAAATGTCATTGTTTTCTGTTGCGTAGGTATGCTACCAACAAAACGTAGACGCGACGTGTACTTGTTTTGTAGCGATGTTGACATCCCCACAAACGTCTCGCGCCAAAACTGGGTGGATCAACGCTATAAGTAATTAAGTATGTTCGAATCCAAACCTCCGGCGAAATTCGGACATTGACGCCTAAGTATTATATTAGCAAAAAAACAAAACGATAGTGTCGCTGCCCATTCATAAATTATCGTATTCTCTGTCGTTAAGATTTCGTGGTACGGGAATGCGCATGACCCGCTACCAGCCAGGGGCCGCAATCTGATTTCAACAAGTTCCGCTGCCGGCTTCATTCGGCTGTGAATGCGAATGAATGTAGATTTTTGCAGTAAAAACGTTTGATTTAATTTGTTATTGAGTTGTTTTGTGGTTACGTTTTGCTATTGATATATGGATATTGATCTCAGTATCGACAAAACTGTTGACAGTTTTATTATCAATGTGGCAGAGTCAACTGCATCGTCGGATTATTATGAAACGGACACAGAAGCACAGATTACTGAATAAGAACATAGTGTGGTGAACAACACCAATATAATAAATATACCTAGTAAATATACCATAGTATGCATTACATACAAGTGGTTTTATTCCTAAAGTAACATACCTACATATCATGACTTATAATAGGTACTTACACAATAATAAAGAATACAAGTTTGTAAGTTGATTAGTACTCCATAATATTGAAATAAGATAGCAATTTTTATAATTTCAAGTTTAATAACTTTTGTCTATAGGTACCGTAAGTCTCGTCACGTTATAGTAAAAACAAACATACTTAGTTTACTTTCTTGTAAGAGGCCAAATCACCACGTGATTGGAATGTTGCAGTCAGATTGGCCTCATACATGACTATAAAATAGTTAGTGTTGAGTTTTTGCCCTTAGTCTCGAAATCTTATAACTTTTTTTCAGCACTAATGCTGTAATGCACAGCCAACAATATTCATTTACAACAGGACACCTGTCTGAAAGACAGATCCCTGTTCCCTTTTCAATAATGTAACACGTAGCTAGCACCTGCGAACCGAATGTTGTATCCGGTACCGGCACAACCGGAAGTAACCGTCGTGTTGCTGTCAGGGTACACCCGGTAACTATTGTCTAGCGGTATAGTTTGTGCAAACTTTCACGATTTGGGACAGTTTTCTTTGTTTCATGTTTAGTTGATTTACCGCGAAATAATAGAGTAATACAGATGGCAAGCTTTGTCTGTTTTTAATTTAATAGGGAGCGTATTATTATGTTGTTACCTATTATTAAAGTCACGCATCGATATACTTGACAAAGAATAGCCGAAGCCGCTGATAGAAACATATAAAAATGTTAATACGATCATTAGATTTGTTTAAATATATGTAGGTATATTATTTATATTGATTTAAATCTGTCAAGTAAAATCTTGATTATTTAGTTTAGTACTGGTAGGTAGAAGCCTTTGAGTTAATAGCTAAAGTAGACGCACAGCCGTTGTTATGCTGCACACAGCAGTGTGCCGCAAGATGGTGTTGGATTGCTGGTGTAGTATTGATACTAATAGTTACTATTGCATAAGTATTGTTTGTTTTTCGGGACATCGATAAAATTTAAAATACTATCGGGCCCCCTTTCAAAATTACTTACCTACCCCTGTTCTAAGCCTTATCGGTCTGAGGATAGTCCTCGAGTTGCAAGGGCGTACGCTTAGCGCGAGGGTGCATAATATAGGTGACATGGTGATCATACGACGACGTGCCGGTTCGTCACTTGTTTCTATAAAAAGAAAAATAGTAGGGCATATGTAGGGTTGGCCCGTGGGTCGGTCGATGGCAGTCGCTTATACGTGATTGTTCGTCCAACCGCGCCCTGCCGGCTGACTGATCATTCTCATTCACTTACAAAGTGGCTTTTTAATACGCTTCGTTTTTTATTAAAAACTAGTTGTGCTCTGCATGCGTGTACGAGTAACGCATATTTACCCGATTGCAGAGGAAACCCAAAAGGGGGGTGGTGAGTGTATGTTTAGACTTTACTTGATGTTGCGAGTGTTACTTACTTTTATCAAAGTACGAGTATCTATTATATAAAAATGAGCCCCTATTTCTCCTGGTCACGCTATAACTTGAGAACGGCTTTACTGATTTCATTCATTTTTTTTAAATGTTTTCTAATACTTCATAGAAGAGTCTTACATTAAAAAAAAATTTGAATTGACGGGAGGATATGGCGAGGCCGAAAGCTGAGCCTACTATGCGAACAAAGTCGCGGGCAGTCGCTAATACCTGATATAAATTGCTTAAAAATCCAACTGGTGGATTTTATTCGCTTTACTGTGCGGGCTAATTGTTATTATTTCCCTTAATTCAACTTTTAGTTCGTTTGTTCCCTTGTTCTTTTTAAGTAATTGGGTACATATTTATATAAAAGACCATGATTTTCAATTACAAACCTTCGTGGTCGGTATCAAACAACTCACCAAAGTTTCATTGTAAGGGAATAAATGGTATAGTATGGAATATACGATTGAACTAATATTCCTTTAAACATAATTAAAGATTGAACCGAATGAAGTTCTGACTGCAGTGGAGCGCCTTTAAAAACTAAATAGCATCGTTCTCTCGTATGTTTTGTAGGAAGTTTAGAATGCGTTAAATGTAAACTTACCTACTACTTCTCTAAACAAACTATTTAGCATTTCATAGATTCACCGTCCGGATGATCGGATCCATCGGAAGAACGTGGCAAGATCAATTTTGACTGTCCTCAGGACTTACAAATCAGGTGTCAGGTATTCTTAACCATAAAATATCTGCCTAAATAGTAGTACAGTAGACCCTAAACAGTGGAAATGTTTAAGCCCTAGCTACACTTATATAGTAGTTTCTCTAGAACTTCGGTCGGCAACAGGCGGACCACGATCCATATCCGGAACGCGAATAGTTGGAACTTGGATCGCCAAATAAATGTACATAATTTATTTTGTTATATACCTATCACGTAGGATCTTGATTACTTACTTAGTTTAGTATTAGTAAATAGACGCCTTTGAGTTTACAGCTAAAGTAGACGCATAACTGTTGCTATGCTGCACACAGCAGTGTGTAGGAAGACGGTGTTGGATTGCTGGGGTAGTATTGACACTAATTACTCGTAAATACAGATGAGATTTTTTTCAGGACCTCGTTAAAAAACTTCAATACTTTCGGCACCCATTCAAAATTACTTGCCGACTCCTGCTCTAGAGCACGGTAATATCCTACTATAAACCTAAATATCGGTGCGTATAGTGGCTGAGTGGCTGGCTGAGTGCCATCTGCGCTCGCCACCCGTCCGGTGACGCTGTAAATGCCGGTAGAGGCAAACAGCTTTAGTCCGTTCGAAAAAAATATGTATATATAAGTAGTCACGAGTCCGAAAATGTCCTTCCTTCAAGCATCGTTGTGCAGTGTAGTAGAGTGAAAAAATGTTTGTAAAAATAAAACAAAATTGAGGTTTTACGTATGTTTTCTAACTTTTAACTTATGTGTGCCTAAACGCCTATACCCCATAATTAACTTTGGTCTAATCTGTGAATAAAAAACAAATTGGGTAGGTATGTTCATAAGCTAAATATTACTTAGGTACTTAAATCCAATAATGTTATATTATAAACTGAGCTCATTTCTTATATCAAAGTATTTAGAGCGCCCGCGCCCACGTGCGAGGGGTAGGTAGGTAGGTAGGTACTCGGGGGCCACAGCCAGGCAAGTAGAAAGTCTTCGCGATAGTATGTATATATCTACGCGATAGTATATCGCGATCTTAGCGATAGAGTCTACGAAGAAATAATGTCAGGAAGCATAACTCAAAATAAATTCCACACAAAAAGTGGTCCTTCAAACCAAAACGACGTATGATTCCAAATACGAATTACTTCCGAGGCTACAAATAGACATGTTCGATGATTGGTTTGAATTTCAGAAGGAAAGCAGGGATTGGTCCACGCGCGTGCTGCAACGTCTACTATGACAGCTGAGTGAGTCATAGCGGCGTGAACGATGTTATTGATTTAGCACGACTTTTATTGGGTAATTTTTTCAAGGCAGTAACTCTTCCTGATATTATTTCTTCGTAGGATAGAGTCGATAACTAGGCGACAAAAGTGAGAAGAGGCGTTGTGGGGCGCAGCATGAGTTGGCAATATAAATGTCATTTATAGTCGATACTCGATCTCGCCGTCCTATTAAGGTTGTGATTGGCGTACTCGCTATCAATTTTAGTTCTACAATTAACCGCAAGTTGGCACTGTTCTTTTTTTCATACATTTTTTCGCGACATCGATAATGTTGTAAACTCATGGTAGACCCAGACGCTTGTCGGCGATCATTGCGCGAATGCCGGCAGAGCGGTCGGGGTTGGCAGTTTTTAAAGTGTTTTCGGTTGTGTACCTAAGTAGGCTACCAACAAAAGAGGTCGATCGAAGATTTGTTCATAGATGCGATGTTGACATCAACACGCGTCTCGCGCTAAACCTGCGTGAATCAACGCTACTAGACGTTCCTCTTATTTGTTCTATTTAGCCATCAAAGACAATTTGTATTTAAAATAACACTAAACTAGACTCTACTGTCACGTCCCAAAATAAATAGCGCCTCTACCGAGAAGAACGGGCAACAAACTCTTTAAAAAAATTACGTATGTTTTCATCATCATCATCATCTCAGCCGTAGGACGTCCACCGCTGAACATAGGTCTCCCCCATGATTTTCCAAAAGGACCGGTTGGAAGCGGCCTGCATCCAACGTCGTCCTGCGACCTTCATCAGGTCGTCTGTCCACTGGACGACCTACGCTGCGCTTGCCGGTCCGTGGTCTCCACTCCAGAACCTTTCGGCCCCATCGGCCATCTGTTCTGCGTGCTATGTGCCCTGCCCACTGCCACTTCAACTGGCTAATCTTCTGGGCTATGTCGGTGACTTTCGTTCTTCTACGGATCTCCTCATTTCTGATTCGATCACGTAGAGAAACCCCGAGCATAGCCCTCTCCATAGCTCGTTGTGCGACATTGAGCTTTTCTATGAGGCCCATAGTAAGAGACCACGTTTCAGTGCCATAAGTCATCACTGGTAACACACATTGGTCGAAGACTCTTGTCTTGAGGCACTGAGGTATTTTTGACGAGAAGACTTCGCGAAGTTTCCGGAACGCTGCCCAGCCGAGTTGGATTCAGCGATGGACCTCTTTCTCGAAGTTGGACCTGCCTAGTTTGACTGTCTGTCCCAGGTAGATGTACCCGTCAACAACTTCGAGAACTGAGTTCCCAACTGATATTGGGGTAGGTACAACATGGGCATTAGACATAATGTTCGTCTTATCCATGTTCATCTTAAGACCTACCCGTTGGGAAACTCGATGGAGGCCTTCGAGCATTGTACTGAGGTCTTCCATGGACTCTGCCATGACTACAATATCGTCGGCAAATCGAAGGTGAGTGATGTATTCGCCGTTAATATTAATGCCAAGTCCTTGCCATTCCAGAAGCTTGAAGGCGTCTTCCAATGTAGCGGTGAACAGTTTCGGAGATATAACGTCTCCCTGTCTCACGCCTCTTTGCAATGGAATTGCCTTCGAACTCTGCTCCTGTACTCGGACTGACATGTAGGCGTTTTTGTACAAACACTTCAGCACTTCAATATACCGATAGTCAATACGGCACCGCTGGAGAGACTCAAGCACTGCCCACGTCTCGATCGAATCAAAGGCTTTAGCATAGTCCACAAACGCTAAAAAAAGAGGCAAGTTATACTCTTCGGTCTTCTGTATAACTTGCCGTAGCGTGTGGATGTGGTCTATGGTACTATAGCCTTTTCGGAAACCGGCTTGTTCCGGAGGCTGGAATTCATCAAACCTGCGACTGAGACGGTTCGTTATGACCTTCGAAAACAGCTTATAAACATGGCTCAAAAGCGAGATGGGTCTGTAATTTTTAAGTAAAGTGTTGTCACCTTTCTTGAAGAACAGCACCACCACGCTTTTGTTCCATGCTTCTGGCGTTGAACCTTCGAGTAAGACGGTATTAAGGACTTCTGAAGGACTTTAAGTACCTACCGGTGTTCCACCCGCTTTCAGAAGCTCAGATGTGATACCGTCGTCACCAGGCGCCTTGTTGTTCTTAAGCTGTTTCAAGGCCATTCTAATCTCGTACAGGCTGATGTCCGGGATATCTTCAGTATAATGTCGGGTCAGCTTGGCTCTTGGGTCTTTGACCGAGCTGCTAACAGGTTTAGCGACCGAGGTGTATAACTGTCCGTAGAAACTCTCGACCTCTCCTAACACTTCCGCTTTGGTCGACGCTACACTGCCGTCTCCTCTCTTCAGCTTCGTCAACTGGCTTTGCCCAATAGACATGTCTCTTGCAAACACTTTGGAGCCTTTTTTCCGCTCTATCGTCTCTTTAAGACGTATGTTTTACAATGTTACAATTTTATAACAATGTTAAATTATTATATGAGTGGCAGATGTCGACTTGGAAGAGGTGGACTCCAAGCTCCTTCTCATTCATGTCTCATTACATATAGGTAATATATTAATTAATTGAAACATTTTTACAGCCAACTTGAATTATCTTTCCGCGAGCTCTGTTATGTTTTAGGATGTTATTCAAAAGAACACAATTCGTTAAGAAAGACTACTAGTACTAATGTAAAACTAGTAGACTAATGTAAAACTAGACACGCTATATTATCCTATTTCTAGTGTTTATAAATAAGTTATTACAATAATATTTTTTTTCTACCGACTTCCAAAAAGGAGGAGGTACTCAGTTCAACTGTATTTTTTTGTGTTATTTACCTCATAACTTTCGATAGGGTGAACCGATTCTCAAAATTCTTTTTTTTATGAAAGCTGGTGCTTGGTGTGGTCCCATCTGAATTTCATCAAATTTCGTCCAGTACTTTTTGAGTTTCACTCCAATAACTGAATAGAATGGAAGTCGGTATTAAATTTGTCTAATTGTACTGGTTAATTTTTACATAACACAGATGAAAGTCCAGTCAAGGTATGATACCACCCGGCCCCTATCCTCGCCCCAGTATCCAGGGGCACATGATATAATATAGTATAGCCTCTTTGGTATCTACAGTTCACTACGCCATAGGTATCTGTTATTACGCATAGATATTTATATGGTGCAGGTTACAAGATCCGTGTACATAAATTACCCACTGACAGTACTTCCGTAGATCAATCATTACTTGCGGCTGCCATGCCTTACACACGGCCTCTCTGAATCGATTTCTATATTGTAAATTGATTCTAAAATAAAAACACATTAATGGGACAGTAAAACCAGAATGTATATGTTAATAGCGCAGTTTCTTAATGTTTCCTCCATTACTTAGTTACAATTTTTCATGCTTCTTGTCCGAATCCGCCATCCGAAGGCACCATGCCTTAGTTTCTGTATTTTATCGAAGGGTCGCCTTATATAGGTATAGAAATTTTACACAATTCATATGGAATTTATGCTTATAATTAAATTTATATTATAATTATATTTACTTATATATATTTATATATTTTTTTTAATTTATATATTTTTTTATTAAATTATATATATATTTTTTTTTATAATTAATTTATAATTTTTATAATTTCTTATTTATTTATTAATTGAATTTATTTATGCCAAATTTGTCCTACATCAGTAGGGCAAACCGCGAAAGATTATAGAAACCGACCGAATTCTAGTGGTTAACAATATTGTATGGGAGGGGCTCTGTAAGGGTGTAATGGTGACCAACACACACCATGTTTGATTGTACATCGTACATAGACGTAAGAAAAATAATTTTGAGCTAGCCTTTATAACCATGTAACCCATAACATCATTATGTACACAATCACACACACATACCTGAAAGACAATAAACAGTGTTCAATAAATTTATGATTTCTTCACGGCAGAATATCTGGTACTGCGGTGGTCTTAGTCAAGTCTGGGGCCTTACTATGAGCTCTTAAAGCAGGACTTCTAGACAACTGCCCGGCTTATTCGTACCATGACAACGTTAAAGCAGGCCTGCCCAGGCCTACTATTCAATAACCGCAGAAAAACAGTTCATCTGTTTTTTTGTATGGACTATCGTTAACATGTCGCTCTAAATCCAATCAGTTTATCAGCTACAAATGTCTAGGCGTTTGCAATGCTGGTTATAGTTAATTGTTAGAATGCCAGAGATAATATTATGCGTTCACCTTTGAGAAAACAACATTCAAACAGTTCACCTAAATGAGCGTCATGGTATGATTCAAATTTATTCAAAACTGTTTATGCCAGGTTTAAGAACTGCACGGAACTTGCATTGTTTTTATGAAGCTGATCCTTTCCCTTTTCCGTGTTTATTCTGAGTAAACGAAGATCTCGATTAGGTACTCAGAACAAACACAAACTTATACGCTTGTTAAACAAATAACTATTATGTGCCCGTCGGAGCCAACCCAATCCAGGGTGGTATTTCCGAAACCATCACATAATAAATAAAACTACGAATAATGTTCACAAAACTAGATCCGTCCCATTATCATAATCCTATATTCGTATTCCTCTCGCGCGCTGTCGGGATTGCGGCCTTCGGTTTTTGCTTCATTCTGCGCGAAACATGAGACCAGCAGAAGCAACCAAGCGTAGTAATAGTAACTACTATCATATCTGTGGTGTGCGTGCCTTTTGCATGCAAAGAGTTTATAAATACACCAAAATTTGAGACGAGAGAGACCGGTCGCGGTCTAGACTCTGGCCCAGGTAATGGTTGTGGGCGAGGAACTCAGGTAGGTTCTATTTGTAGGTTCTGTCTGTACCAAAAGTACAGGCTGTGTACACCGCGGCGATCCTGGTCGCGGTGTGGACTCAGGTCGCGGAAATGGGGGAGGGCGAGGTAATTCAGTTTGTAGCCCCAGCCAAGGTAGTGATTCCGATCACGGTGTAGGCTGCGCCTTATACGCTGTAAATGCCGGTAACGGCAAACAGCATTAGTCCGTTCGAAAAAAGAGACGATTTGCCATTCTGCCTTCACTATCATTATGCAGTACTAGCTGATCCCCCGTGGCGTCGCTCTCTTCACCGCCTTAGGGTAAATAATTTAATGTGGCTGTTTTATGGACACAGCCGTGTGTTGCACAATGTTTCTCCGAGTTAATAATAAATAAAGAAATACCTTCATGTTCTATTGTAATTTGAGATGGCTTATTGGATGGATTATTTGTGTAGGTAGGAGAAATCCAATCATTGGATGTACTCGGTGTTTCGTCAGTAGGAAGCGCCTCAGAATCAAGTTTAATTCTTTTTGTGATTTTTGCACAAATTTCCTTCTTGTTTTGTATGGAATCTTTTACGCATGATTCTGCTACATTGCTAGATCGCCACCCACCATGACGCTTCAAAGTCATTATATCAGCTCCTGAATTAGCCAGATATGTAGCTGAAGTTCTTCTGAAACTATGTCCAGTGTAGCTCTCAGCATCTGCTAAACCTAAAAACTTTGCGATTTCTTTAGGCATAGAACCAAATTTGTTTATACCTATAGGCTGACAGGTACATTTACCATTCTGGTAATTTAGAAAGAAAACGGTCAGTTTTTGCTTTTGGTGACCGCAAACTTTCATACTTCTTAATAATTTCATAGAATGGACCGTGTATGGTGAATGACCTCGGTATTTTATTTTTCGTGATAGGTATCTTCACTAAAAGCATCTGGCCATGGTTCTCTATGTTTTTTACGGTTATATTTGTTAATTCTTGTATCCTACAGGCACCAGTTACACCAAATATTAAAGCAACCTGAAAAAAAAGAAACAATAATTAAGTTCAACACACAACACAGGCTGAAATCGCGTAGATATTTAAAATTAATTTAACTAACCTTAGTAGCCAGATATTGGTTACCTGGAGCATCTTTTATAAATTTTTCAATATCGTCAGACAATAAAACCTTTGATTTCTTGCTTCTAAATCCATCGGATAGTCTGTTTAGATAAGGTGACAAATTAGAGTATGTTTTTAAGTCTACATTCTTTGTTCGGACTGTACTTTTTAACATTGAGTATAAACACCACAAAGAGCTAGGTTTGTACTTAGAAGATAATTCTTTAAAGTACGCCATGAACACATTTTCTGAAAAAGACTGAGTTTTCTTGCTGTTTTGCCATTTTATGAAATTTTGGTACGCTAATAGATATTTTTCCTTGGAGTTTTCAGGTAGTAAAATTTGCCATAACGTTAAGGGCTTCACATCTTATATCGGGCGTTGTACAACACAAATAATTTTCTGCGTAACTAGTACTTGTAGACATTTTAATCAATAAATAACTATAATTTCAACAGTGAAAACGAGTTGTGAAAAATGTTTCGCTATGGCGGGAAAAATTAATCAGTTTTCCTATGCGCGCGCATTGCGATCAGCCACAGACTAAAGGGATGAGGTTTTTTTTATTTTCCGCGCATAGGGTTTGTGTCTATTCTGCCACGTACAAAATGGGGAATTTAAAGTTTTCTTTTATTACCGAGATAACAAAAGTTATATTTGAGTGAAAGTTTTATTTATTAAACACGTACTTACGAGTTAAAATTATCTATTTTAATAAGAAGTTGCATGAAATGACCAAGCAATAGGAACATTAATTTATTTGTTCTATTGAACACGATATTTTCTTTGAATAAAAACTTTTTTAAGAACAAAGCACCTCAACCAATAAAATTTTAATAAAATCTATAACTCGCTAGTCAGTTATAGCAATGAAAAAGTCACAGTTTGATTATGGGTGTCATTCTGTGCCTAATTGCGGTGACCATAGAGCCACTTTATGAGCAAGTGTGTGGAAAATTAATAGTGTCACAATGGGCACAACTTGGCTTAATAGTTTGTTTTAGGGCATGACTAAGAATAATAATGTAACCTTATTGCTTCCATCCAGATATTAGATCGCAACAAATAACATTTTATAATGTAACATATAGTCAATAATGGTTAAACGCAAGCTTATTAAGGCCCACTTGCACGTTTGCTCGGGTTGAATAAATAAGCCAACGAGTTTGTAAACTTGCGTTAGTTATATCAATTTTTAACAGCCTATGGGTTCACTAAATAATTGTACAAGTTATATCAATATTTTTTTTTACTTTTACTATTTTGCCTTGCACGAAAAGATCACCGGTTTTGCTAAACTGACATTTGTAATATTTAGATGGGAACATTGAATTGTCTATGCGCTTATATTGTAACCTGACCAATAATGAATCAATCGAAAAAAAAAGTGAAACTTCTTCTTCTTCTTCTTATGAAAGTGAAACTTATATCTATCTCTTTGGCATTACAGTACAATGTATATAGATTTTCTTGTTTATCCTTTGTTTTATGAAATTTGACGACTTTTTATTCTATACGTATTGTCTCGTGTCATTTCGTCCAAAGAGTACATTATACAGCAAAATGTAACCTCAATTTCTTTTGCCACAAAACTTCACTAACCCTAGTTAAAGACTTAACCTTCACACATTGCTGGGTTATATATCAATAACTAACCTCAGATTTACTCCTAACCTTTAATGGTGCAAGATAAATTAAATTATAAAACCCCGTTTTAGCAGTTGACTCTGAGTTATTGAAGCTAACATGCAAGTGGGCCTAACACTAAAAAAAGTTACGCATTTAAATAGAAGGAAGTGCCAAGTGAAAGTTCAATTTGCCGCAATTTGCAAATGGCCTTCGACC
The DNA here is from genome assembly GCA_917880725.1 of Selenia dentaria. Taxonomy (NCBI): domain Eukaryota; kingdom Metazoa; phylum Arthropoda; class Insecta; order Lepidoptera; family Geometridae; genus Selenia; species Selenia dentaria. Next base: position 2,864,562 of record OU862896.1, on the reverse strand, counting down.
GTGTTTTGTTTTGCGTGAGTGGATTCGATTGTTTGTTCTAATGATTATCCATTTTCACACTACGACACATAATCGTACTAAGGTACTCCGTGAAGGGACGGAGTTAAGTGAGAACTCGACTAACCAGGTGGCGGTTTTGAAATGCCAGATGCTGTCGCGAAGTCAGGTTTCAAGTAGTTCTTATATAGCAAGTTAAATTACTGGGCGAATAAGGTTGACAAATCGATGGAAACTAACACATCCAAGCGCTTCAGTTTGAATCGCTAGGTGGCGCTGTAGGTATCTTACGTGGACAGGCGTGTGCGTCACTCAAACGAATAACAAAAATCCAAACTATAATATACGATACGCTACGCTATACATCCGTGTCCCGAAACTCATCGATAACCTGGTACCGGACGAGAGGCAAAGGTATAGGTACCAGTTATGAAAAAATAAGAAAAGAAATCCATGCTAGTTAGCCAAGCTATAATAGAATTTTTCGAAAAAGTTGATACAGTGATTTTTTTTAATAATGTTAACTCAATGTATCGAAGCGCTCGTAGCGGAGCGCGACTTGGCGATCTTAACGGATCAGCAAGTTAAGCAACGTTTGCAGCAGTCAGGACTTGGATGGGTGTGTGCTAGTGACATTATTCAACTGAGCGCTTCCGTGCTTCGGAGGGCACGTTAAGCCGTCGGTCCCGGTTGTTTGTCTTAGCAGTTGTTAGGCTATGTCGAAGGCCTTCGGGCTTCCTGAAAACTTCGACATGGAATACTAACCTATCCACCAATCCGCACTGGACCTGCGTGGTGGATTATGGCCCAACTTCTCTCTTTGTGAGGAAGGCTCAAGCAGCTCCCAGCAGTGGGAACAAAATAGGCTGATTATGGATCTCAAATAATAGTGTTATTTATCGTAACCACAAGTCAACTTAATAAACTAAGTATACCTATACATATATTAGTTAACTAAGTAAAATAAATTAAATTTTGAGAAGTTATGGTTTACAAAATTATTGTCAGTTAACTTTGACACTTCAAGTTGGAAATATACGGAACTTTGGCATGTTGAAAAAATTGTTTTTTTTTTCTTATTTATTTCATAACTGTTATATATACACCAGTTATTCGTTACCTTGGCCTCTCGCTCGCCCGATACCAGGTTATCGTTGAGTTTCGGGACAGCCTGTATATACGGATACGGATGTAGTTTCATTTTTATTGTAATACGAGCTGCATCCATAGCTTCATCCCCAGGATTTGTATGCCGGGATAAAAAGAAGTATACTTCTATATGTTGTAATTCTGGCTATGACTTGTCTCTATTCCAAAAGGGTTTGGTTAATATTGTCCAAAGTAAGGCGTATTTTGTTTTAAATGTATACCCTTAGATTATTATTATTTTGTAGTCATACAATCCAACAACGTGGTTTCAACAGGCCAATATGGGTAGGAATGAGATAGTCACAGCTGCGAGACTTCGATCTGGGCATGTTCCTCTCAATAAATTGGGCTTTATTATGGGAAAAATAATTCTCCAAAGTGTGAGCAATGCGGAGTCGTTGAGGATATATGTCATGTGTTGATGAAAAGTGCCAGGAACGAAAGTCTGCGGCGGTAATTGTTCGCCAGTGACCATGTTTTCTGGCAGGTAGGCGGTTGTAATACAATATTATCTCAACCAGAAACAGATGATGCCAAAAGTTGTACGATCTCTATCAAGCAGCTTTGAAAAGCAGGTTATACTTTTAAGTTATTTCATACCTATTTAAGTTCATTACAAGGGTGGCATATTGTTGTAGAATAAAACCCTGTTTAATAATAAATGAAAAAGAAAACCAACAACATTAAACACACATCGAAAAGTGTGATTTTGACACATAACTATCATTTAATATTTTATCAAAGTTGTAAAGATACTAAAAATAATACTCGTATCAAGCCTTCATTGAATATTCAACCTTATCAGACTGAATATAAATAAATAAATATTCCACAACTATCACACAACGCCATCTAGTCCCAAGCTAAGCAGAGCTTGTGTTATGGGTACAAATTATTAAATAATTTAATTTATTAAACTAAATAGTTATTATATTATATAAATATTATAATAAACAAATGAATAGGTACCTACTGGCTGGTATTTTCGTTTTTTAATTTATGGTATTATTATATTATTTGTATTTTTAATTTATTAAACTAAATAGTTATTATATTATATAAATATTATAATAAACAAATGAATAGGTACCTACTGGCTGGTATTTTCGTAATAAATTATGTGGAAATATTACGGGCACTTTCCATATATTTTCTATCCTAGATTTACCTTTCTAAGATATAGTTTTTAAAATTTGACTTCCATACAACTAACGTAAATTTTCTTTTTCTAGTAGGTACGGTAAACCGTTGATATACCTATTGACTATAGAGCACGATTGTATTATATTTAATTTGAGAAATGGCAAATATGCAAATATACGAGTCCACTTATTTAAAAAAAAATGATATTCCGATCCAATCAATAACATTTGTATGCGTTTTATTTCAGGAATTTTATAGTTTTGATGCAGAATCGATGCATAAAAGTTTTAAACAGCCGAGCTCAGACAAAATAAAAAAGTCAAGCCAGAATGTTGTGAACAGAGAAGTGAGGCCTCAGATTATGAAACAATCATAATCTGAGAATGATGCCGGGTAAAACTACGCCTCGCCGTGTCCATACATAATTACATACATAACGTACAACGAAACTACGCCTTGAATCGTCAATCGAATTATCGCGGCGCGTGGAAGCAATACGTAAAGTTTTAATTATGATTAAATTAAATGTAAATTTATTAATTATTTTTTAATAATTTTAATTTAATTTGAATTATCATGGCGGTACCGGTGCACGTACATGTAGTTTAGAAAACTGGCCTCACTTCTCTGTTCACAACATTCTGTCTCTACTTTTTTATTTTGTCTGAGCAGCCGAGTAGGAAACTGTGTTGCAGTTTATCAAACTTCTCAGAAAAAGGTTTGTAATTTTTTCTTGAAGGCCCTTTTTTGTTTATTTGTATCGAGAGTACAAGTTACCTTCTATAAGGAAATCCATTTCACTTTAAACATCAACAAACATTTGATGAAAATTCTTAATTATATTTATTATTCGTCATTTCAAACTAAAAACCATGAGTCAGTTTTTATTATGCGGGTTGTAGTATTAAAATAGTTGGTTTCAAGGTCTAAATAAACTTTAATTAGACATTGTTTTGAGGCAACAGTGTTGCTTTATGAGGTTGACAAGGGTGTTTACAATTTAATCAACACAATGCGGGGCAGACTTTTATTTCAGAGATATCATTAAATCTAAATTAATTCTATACTTATTTAAGATTCTCGGTAAAACTCATTTACCTAATACCTACTTATATAATTGCGTTATATTTTTTGTTGAGTTCTCGTAAGTTTGACACATATTTATTTGATGTCTGAATCAAGTTTACTCGCGTAGTTAAGGTCGTCAACGTCGGCTAATTACGCGAGTAAAGTCGATTTTGAATAAATTGTGATATAGTATTTCGTGAGATCTGCTGTTAAACTCCGTTGACAACTGATAACCATATGGATTGATTGGCGATATACCTACATTATCGCCATCAATGATAATTCGTAATTTTAAGCTCTATCTTACCCATTATTTGTAGGGGGTGGGTTATTTCAACTATGCTATTGTTATTGTCCATATTAAATTAATAAATGAATTCCATATTAATTCAATATTTCATTAATCTTCTTTTTCATTTTACATAAATTTTATGTAAGAGGAAAAAATAATTAATAAACTTGAATAAGTTTAGCTTGTCAAAAGTAATTTAATATAAATTTTATGTTTTTTTTCTAATTGACAGATTTTTATACTACTATCGATGTAGTTCAAAGTCAAAGTCAAAGTCAATATCATTTATTCAATTTAGGCATCAAAGTCGCACTTATGAACGTCAATTTTTCATTATAATGTACTTTAAAGACTACCGCCGCGTTCCAAAATATATAGAGCCTACCGAGAAGAAGCGGCAAGAAACTCGGGGCCATTCTTTTTATATAGATGTTTTTACAATATTTTTACTTAGGTACTACAAATATTGGCTCCAGTGTGTTACCTTACAAAAGAGAACATAATAATGGTATCAGTAGGGCAAGACACGCTACACTTTGACATCTTAGTACACGAGTAGATAGATCCTGGAGTGATCAGTCCCAAGCTGTTTTATCCTCCAAGTAATCCGAAATTTTGTAATAACCTTTTTGACAGAGTTTAGTTTTAATAGTAATTTTAAACTTATTAATAGGCAAATCTCGGATAACATTGGGAACTTTATTATAGAATCGTATACATTGTCCCATAAAAGAATGACTTATTCTGTGGAGACGCGTTACATGTACGGATAGCTTGTGCTTATTTCGCGTGTTGATGGAATGAGCATCACTCCTTTTATCAAAACTGCTAATGTTTTTCTTTACATACATTAGATTTTCATAGATAAACTGAGAGACAACAGTTAGAATGTTTATGTCTTTAAACTTCTGTCTAAGGGAAACTCTGGGAGCTAAACTGTAGATCGCTCGTATAGCCCTTTTTTGCAGTATAAAAATGGAATTAATATCTGCAGAACATCCCCAGAGCAGTATGCCATAAGTCATAACGCTATGGAAATAACTAAAATAAACTATTCTAGCTGTGTCTACATCAGTTAATAGTCTAATTTTTTTAACAGCATAAGCCGCTGAACTGAGCCTACTAGACAATTTTTTTATGTGGGGACCCCATTGCAATTTAGCGTCTATAGTAATTCATAAAAAGACCGTTGACTCCACAAGGTCCAACCCTGTTCCATTCAATTGTATATTGGATTCTACTTGTCTCACATTTGGTGTCGAGAACTTTATACAATTAGTTTTCTTCTCATTGAGGAGAAGATTATTTGTATTGAACCAATTCACAACTTTAGCTAATGCATTGTTAACATCGTCATAATTTAATAACTGCCTTTTAATTTTAAATAACAGTTAAGTGTCATCTGCAAACAATACAATCTCGTGATTCTTCTCTACATGATAAGGTAAGTCATTAATATAGATTAAGTTATAGGTACATAGCGATTTTTTCTACTGGGTGAGTGAGTGACCAAATCCGGAAGTAGTGTATACGAAACAGTGAATAATCAGTCAAATTTCGTCCCACGTGATGTTACAGCAAACTATTAGACCGCGCAGCCCCGAGTAAGTAGAACGTCATCGCGATAAATGGGTGATATAAGTGGGAAGAGGAGGTGGGTGGGAGCGGAGGACGCTTGCCGGCAATTATTACTTGAGTGCCGGCAGCGCGGTCGGGATTGGCAGTTATTAAATGTCATTGTTTCCTGTTGCACGGGTATGCTACCAACAAAACGTAGATGCGATGTGCACTTGTTTTGTGGCGATGTTGACATCCCTACACGTGTCTCGCGCCAAACCTGCGCGAATCAACGTTAGTAGGGAAGATGTAAGTACCTATACTTACTTACGTTACATTATAAACGTATATGTTACGTTCTATTAGAATAAGCAGGTACGGTCTACAAGAAACGTTGCTGAATATTTTCAGTGTATTTTTCAAACGAACAAACACTATTATTTTGCCTGTAATAAATTTATCAACATTTAAAAACAACCAACCTACTTTTGCTATAGACTGTACCTACTGTTCTTGATTTGCAACATTATCGTAATGACAACCTCGAACAAAGCCTGTTACTAACGGATAGGGGAGATAGATTTATAACCAACTTAGCCTCTCACAGGCTGTACCCTTCCGGTAGCGATTGGAGTCGTGACCTATCCATGGATACAACTGGTTTATGTATCACATGTATGATTTAACGTTATCAAATCTATCACTCTGACATTATACACGATAATGCCGTCAATGCCGTCTAAAAATAATTGGGTAACACCGATCTAAATAATTTTAAGAGGTGAAATTAATGTATATGCGCGGAGTTATACATAATAATTAGTAAATGTGCTGTCACACTCTATACATATATACCTACACCTGTGTATGTTAATCACTCGTTGAATGCTATTTAACACTTTTTATATATACTATATTATAAAAACGGGAATCAACGAGCGTTATCCGCTCTCCAAAGAACACGAGATGTAGTTGAAACTATAGTTGGAAAGATCTGACTTATTTAGGTGGTTTTAGCAGCAAAAGTAATTAAACTAGAATATAATATACATTTATTCCTGATTATCATACAAAATAGCAACAAATAACAAGTTAAAAGTAACATAAATAATGTACTAACCCTGAAAACAAAACACTTTTTGCAATGTTGTGTGATGTCGAGAATGAGACCCGCCTCAGCATATGCTATAGGGTTGGAGCGCTGGTTTTCAGTCTGAACTTATGGTCGACTTCACGAACGCCCGTCTAACAAAGAGAAGAACAAAACGTACATTTATATAAAAACATACAGAGTATGTACAAAACAAAGAGTATAAAACATAATAAATAACATACTAGGATCAAGAATACCAACATTATAATTGTATTCTTATTTAATAGATTGTATTATGCAGAGTATTGCCTGTGCCCAGTGAATTGTGCTAAAGATCATAATATACCCAACTCTTCTACTCAGGCATGCTAAACGAAACATGGTCTATGTTCAGAGTATACAATTATACAAATACAAAATTATTTAATTCATATGGAGCATATGCTGAGGGAAGCCTCATTCCCATCATACAACATTTCAAAAAGTGTTTTGTTCAGGGTTAGTACATTTTTTGACAAAACTTTGTTACTTTTACCTAGTTATGCCAGTCGCACGGTCAGACTTCTTCGTAGTATCGCCCACGCAGTATTGTTCGGCGAGACCGCCGTGAATCGTCAACGCAGCACTCTTGTGAGTAGCTAGGGGTCTCTAGTTAAGTTAGATTACAGTCAGCCTGTTGCTGGCTTTTGCTTAAATTACACGTTTAATTAATATCTTTGTGTTTTTAAAAACGTCCCTCGGGTCCGTCGCAATTTGAGTACCTTGTTATTTATTGTTATTTTGTATGATCTGGAATTAATATATATTCTATTCGCTTATAATTTCCTCACTGGTTTATCCGTCAACGCAGAGCCTACACCACTAAACCTAAACTTGATATTTTGTTGATGAAATGTTGATGTCTTTTATGTTGTAAGTTGTTTGTGGATACCAAGAAAAGTTTTTCGGAATTTTCACCTCTAGGAACTAAATTTATTTCTGTGGCTTCGTATCCCATAAAACAAGCGAGCGAAGCCGCTGGCGGGTCAGCTAGTAATGTACAAGGTTGTTAAGATTTAACGTCTAAATATTGCTTCGAAAATTGTCAGCTTGATTTATCAGCCCGATTGAACACACATCTTTGGCTGGCTCTTTCGCAAAATTATGGACATTTAATATTTTATGATAGCTTTGTTTTCGTCTTAAAATAAAACGGCTTAGAATGTTTTTGTGTGTTTAGTTAGATATTCCTAGAATCCTTTCGACGCATACATAATTTTGCGTTTCTAGAAAATTAAAGTAATAATGATTCTTCATTTTATACACAACATCTATAATAATGCAAAGACACTTCTAAACAGATAAAGAAAATATGCAACCGCAGCTTAAAGGACATACTTTTTTACCAAAACGGAACTGAATTCAACACCAAAAAGTGTGAATTATTTCACACTTTTTGGTGGTGAACTCGATTCCGTTAATTGTTTGGTAATAAAAATGTTTCACCCTTTTTAATAACCTTTGCTAATTACGGGTTCGATTGTCATTCACCGTCAATTATGATATCATCAAATCATAAAATAGGAAAAACACTTTTTAGTTTAAACAAAAATATAATTTTGATAATCGGGTCACAAATGGAGTAAAGAAATCGGTGAAGATACACAAAAAAATACACACACAATAGAACATAGAACAGCACTTCCTTTTTTGAAGTCGGTTAAAAATTAAAACACAACACTCAACAAAAGCACAAGTGTAGTTATATAATGTATAATAATAGGTATATAATGTATAAAAGTCATAATTAGGCATCTCTCTCTTTTTGTGGTCGTTTCCTCCTGACTGAGGATCGTGGACATCGGTGGATGTGGATGGTGTACACCGAGATCGTAACATCTGCTTCCATCGGTGCCTATCCATCGCGTCTCCGACAACTGAAAATTAATCGTTTGAGGAAGGATCTTAAATCGGTCGCTCCAACTGGTTGGGGATCGCCCGCGGGCTCTCTTGCCCTCCGTGTTCCCCAGCACGATAAGTCTTTCAAAGCCATAAGAATAATTTATTCTTATGTGTTAGGCTAGAGTTTGTAGCTAATTATACATAGGTGTTAAAAATATCCTATCTGAGAGAATATAATTTGTACACGTCTCAACTATAAGTCATATCATATCTATAGCGATATACGATACATACAAAAAAGCGAGATTTGAAAAAAGGGTTGAGTGTGTGTTAGGTTCTTTAGAAGTTTATCTCAAATCAAAACAAAATCTTAAAATCATTGATTTTGCAGGAGATTGTAGGTGTTAACAGGTTTGTAATAAATAAAAAAGTACCGTACAATCTACCGTACATTTAGAGGTGTGCAACATTCTAATATATTATAGTGTAAAATTTGAATTAAGTATTTGACTTGATCAAACTTTTGGTTGAAGGCGTTGAAGCGTCAGGTGACCAGAATGCGGGTTCATATTTTGCACAGAAAATATGCTTTTTTATGCGAATTTCTGTACAATGAAAAAAAATGCTTAAAACCCTCAGTCAGGGGGGTGTAAGGAGTAAAATCGAACTAAATCAGATTTTTTTAATTTTTTGTTTCTCTGTTTGTCTGTTCGTCTGTCTGTTTGTACGGGCTGATCTCCGAAACGACTGGACCGAATTAAACGAAAATTTGTATGGTGGTAGCTCATATCAAATCAAATATATATCATATATTTGATCCCGGTAACTTAAAGAAGTTGAAGTGGCAGTGGGCAGGGCACATAGCACGCAGAACAGATGGCCGATGGGGCCGAAAGGTTCTGGAGTGGAGACCACGGACCGGCAAGCGCAGCGTAGGTCGTCCACCGACACGGTGGACAGACGACCTGATGAAGGTCGCAGGACGACGTTGGATGCAGGCCGCTTCCAACCGGTCCTTTTGGAAAATCATGGGGGAGGCTTATGTTCAGCAGTGGACGTCCTACGGCTGAGATGATGATGATGATGATGAACTTAAAGAATTCTCGTGGGATAGTTAAAAAGTGTAACACGTGAGGCCACGCGAGTGAAGCCGCTGGCTTGTTCCATCTGACGACGACGGATGGAACTTTAGAAATAACTATATATAGTTATTTCTAAAGTTCCTTTTTTATTTCTTTTAGTTAGTGTAGGCAGGTTGAAACGTGTTACTCTACAACCTGTTATGTGAAAACGTGAAAACCTCCTCGATGAAATCAGTGGGCCGAGCATGAAAATCTGCTTAAATGTAATGTTATAGTATCGTTTACGTATTCAGCACAAACTATGAGTTATCTGTGCCACTATTGTACTAGATAAATGACAGTTTGTACTAAATACTAATGTAAACGATGCGATTACGTTACAATTAAACATATTTTCGTGCTCGGCCCACAGGCGACATAACTTCTACAAAGTTTTCAAACGGGACAGCCGCATAAATTTAAAATAACTGAACGCGGAAGATACCAAATATATATTTTATTATAATCAGCAAGAACACGTCGTATCATGTTATTTATAACGCAAATTACCTCACCAAGACCTTGAAAATAATAGTTTTTTTTAATATTTTGAATTAGCTTACCTGTCCGCGACTTTGATCGCGAGGCCTCGCGGGATATTGGGTGTAAACTTTTAGCGCGATACCCTCATTACTTTTTAAATAAAAGTTGCATAAGTTACTCTTTAAAAATCTGCGAGAGATCCAATCAGCCGTTTTGAAGTTTAGCTTGACAAACCGACAGACAGACAAATTAAATTGTAATAACTTGTTGAAGTCGGTACCATGATAGTTAAAAAGTTTTTTTTATCACAATATTGTGCGCATGGTACCGACTTCGACAAGTTATTTCACACTCTATAGTGTAGAAGTCGGTAAAATTTTGTGATAAAAAAAATTGCGCCGTTTTTATTAGTGTCCCTTGCTACTTCCGGAATAGATTGTCATTCACCGTCAATAAGGATATCATCAAGATGGCGAAACACTTTTCAGTTATTGGAGTGTAACTCGAAACCCGCTTGACCGAATTTGATGAAATTTAAATGAGACCACCTCAGAAGTATAAAGTAATTATGAGCATCTTTACCCAAATGAAATCGGTAAATCAGTGAAAATACATACAATAGAACACAAAACCTCCTTCTTTTTTTCGAGTCGGTTTAAACATGATTATTTTGTGTGAGTACCGTAGTATGTATATTTTCTATATTCATTTTGCAATAGTTATGTTGACAGTACAAATGGTAACTTGTTTATTATTTATATGTAGATATGTATAGAAGATTAGAATTTTAACTAGACATAGAGGATGACACAACGTATTTAATTTACGTCATCATATTTGGATATAAGGAAAATGTTTTGGCAAATAATTTATTCCATGCTCCGCCTCTTTATAATGGCTAAAATTCGCGAAGTTAAATATTTAGAAAAGGTTTTGTCAAATTAAATCTAAATCATTTAATAACCAAAAAGTTTGGCAGTTCCTACCTCTGTCGTGTAACTAAATTGTGGAATGCTTTGCTGGCGTACGTATTTCCTTGCAGCTGACCCTGGGTCTTTCAAGCGGGGCGTGAAAAAGCATCTCTCCGGTCATTATAGGGGTGGCGATTAGTGCAGCTTACGGCTGCATTAATGGTTATCGCTTCTTGGTTCTATATCAGCTTTCCATCAGGCGAGAGGAAGTCACTTTGACAACCGCTATAAAAAATAAAATATAATAAAGTGACATTTAATAAAATCAAAGAAGCATTATTACAAAAATATTTTGTAAATAAATGTAGGTACTTTAAAAGACTCTTAGTATCTACTGCGTAGAACTTCTTATTGCGATACTTTTACTGTCAAAAATATAGACTTGATGAGCTCTGCGGATTCGCTTACACGTTCCTAATTTTCTGTAGTATATAACTTCTATACAACGGAACTGTCCAGCGACGTAGATCCTGAGTGCTTCTCGTACATCCAAGATACAAAGCATTTTTCTGAATAGTTTCTTTTTGTATCTGCGATCAGTCTTGACCTTGAGCAGGTGCTTTGAAAGCAATAGTCGTGTAGGATAGTACGATCAAGTATCTCATCTTTAAATATGGTAAAATTCTAGCTATAATCATATATATCAGATCATATAGGGTGTTTGGTAGATATAGATATAGTAGATAGACCACTTGGAGAATACAAGTTGGCCAAAAAAAACCCCAGACCCCCCAATTTTTTTTTACTTTTTTTGTGAATTTTCCCTTTTTCTCCAAAATCGTACCTATTTACCTATTACCACCATAACATTTGTAAAATCTGTTTAAGACAGGATGTTTTAGTTGAATTTGGTCTCTATACACCTTCAGGCCAAGCAAAGCAAAATTGGATACCTGGATTTTGAATAAAAAGAAAAAAAAATTGGGGGTCTATGATTTTTTTTGGCCAACTTGTATTCTCCAAGTGGGCCCCCGAACACGCTCCTTTGGTATGTCGGATCCTCTACCAAACACCCTGTATAATATGATCTCAAAATGTGAAGTAAGATTATGCGTATATATTAAGATAAATAGGAACACAATAAGTTTTTCTTTTGATTATTATAGTTGTATTTAATAAAACGTAGGTGCTGCAATTATATAGTAATTTCAGTTTTCCTGTCTGACAACCCTAGTTTTATAAGTGTACTAAGTCTCCCCTTTTAATATCCTAATGCCCAAGACATACATAGTTACATAAATAGTAACTTATTGCCTTAGAATAAAATTATTCTGAGCTTATTGCAACGAACGAACTATTTGGTACAACACTTAGGTCACGTGCACCGACTGCGTGGGTGACCTCAAATGTCGACCTTCGGTATTTGATCTTCGATGTTTGATGGATGGCTCGGGTGGACAACACGTCATGTACTCATGACGAGTTGTCAAGGTACTAATAATTGGTACCTATACATACCAACTCGACACTACTATATGGTGCCAGATATAAAAATATATAAATATCTGAATGAGAAAATATCCAACTTTTTTAGTATTTTGAAAACTCCTACTTGCTATACTCGTATATACTCTTGCGAGACTTCGTATGGTGGGTCTTGTGGTCTACTATTATCTATTCTGTAGTTGCTGGTCGATACGTCTTGTGTCTTTAAGAGGGAGGTCCGGCTTTCATCAGCGGAAACAAAACGGGCTGATTATGCCAATAGCCCATGTCATGTGCTAGTAGGAAGATGGAAATAAAGCCTGTCACAGACACAGCTGTCAATGCTGTCATATAATATCAACATAAATTATAGCATGTCAAATTAGGATATATATTTTATGCAAATCTTCGAGTGACGTTGCTATTAATGTGTAAAGAGAAATATATAAAATACTAGTCGGCCCGCCAGCGGCTTCGCTCGTATCAAGAAGATCAATGACATACGAACAGCAGCTCCACCTACCGGGTACAATTGTATTTTTAAACCTTCCACATATACACACAAAATTCAATCCAAATCTGTCCAGACATTTAGGAGGAGTTAGGTGACAAACACACGTACAGAAGAATTAGTATATTAAGAAGACTGGCTCCTCTCCGGGGTTTCACCCGCGTGGTGATGGATGATGATAATGAATCATATATATGTATGATTCTGTGATTCAGGATATGATATGGATGGATATAGATTTAGGATGTGATGATTTTTTCTTACAGGTCCAGTAGTATCGGAGCCTGTTCAATTCAAACAAATCTTTCTTTTTATAATATTATAGTATGTTCATTCTCATCATCATTATCAGCCGGAAGACGTCTACTGCTGAACATATGCCTCCCTCATAGAACGCCACAAGGAACGCCTACTTGCTTCCTGCATCCAGCGATTCCTCGCGGTTATGACGAGGTCGTCGGTCCACCTAGCCGGCCTACACTTTATCTTCCGGCGCGTGGTCGCCGCTACAGAACCTATATAGTACCTACTATAGATTATTATTATTGGTAATAGATGTTAATCATATTAATAGTTGTTATGTAAAGACATTTGTAAAGGGGGTGGTCTGTACCTGTCAAATAACACATAGGCTTACGTTTTATCCCCACTACAAGGGTAGTTCCCGAAGAATCGGGATAACCTACTTCCACACAAAGCCGTGAGGGGATACTAGTATAAACTAGTATAAACTACTACCTGCGCCTCGCGGTTACACCCGCGTGGTGATGGATGATGATGATAATGAAAAAGTATCCTATATGTTAGGGGCCGTCCATTAATCACGTGAGGCTCAAAAAGGGGGGGAAGGGGGTTCGGTAAAATTCACGAAAAATCACAAGCGGGGAGGGGGGTGTAGCAAGATATCACGTGTATTAATTTTTTTCGTCATACATTAAAATATATCTTGATATACTATAGTACACTTTATGTTTTTCGCATGATTACACTATTTTATACCAGTCACAAACAACCTGCAACCTCTCCGTCTAGACTTTTTATCATGGTCCTATTAATTAAAGATAATATTCGAAAAAAATTAAGATTATTTGTAGGTACTAAAAAATACACGTGATTTTCGGTAGGGTGGGAGGGTTTAGCTTTAAACCTCACCACGTATCACCGAGGGGGGGTTAAAAAATGATAAAATAAACATCACGTGATTAATGGACGGCCCCTTATTCCAGGACCTCATCTATCTACATACCTACCAAATTTCATTCAGTATTTTTTGCACGAAAGAGTAACAAACATCCATTCATACAAACTTTCGCGTATAAATTAGTAGTACTATATGTCATAGCTGTGTATATTACGGACTTAATTATGTATTACTAAGACAGTACGTGTTAGTCTATATTCAGAACTATTTTAATATGTAACGGAAGTAACTAGGCTATCTAGATCAAGTTTATGCAGGCAGTAACCATTTCCTTAATGTCAATGTATCAAAGAATCTATTCGCGCCGTACATAGCCAAGGTATTGTAATTCATAGAGTTTTATTGACAATTAATAACAATAACATAAAATAGTACCGTTTAAGGAAATGTAGAGCACAAGGAATGCATTGAGTAGATATTTTCAAAGTCGGTATAAAAGTTTTATCTCGAGTTCATTGGGAATGCGGCTAAAGAGTGGGTTTCATTGCTCGTGTCTGTATTTTTCTATTATGTAGGTATATATGTGACATGAGTGCCTTTTAGTCATATATGAAAAGATTTATTTTAGACGCCGTGATTTTTTGACTTTCCTTATCAACCAAGCCGCACTGGGCCCGCGTAGTGAATTATGGCCCAACTCCTCTCGCCGAGAGGAAGGCTCGAGTCCCAGCAGTGGGAACAAAATGGGCTGGTTATGATCTATCTTTGATACTACATCATTGTATTCAATTTCAATTTCAAATTATTTTTATTTAACATATGAATACAACTGTACATTTCTAGTGTAATGTTAAATCCTAGAAGTGCTACTATCTTATAATATTTACTGTTTCGCAAGTTATAATACTTATATAAAACTTTGAGACATGTAATTACAATATGGTTATTATTACGTGGATTTATTATGTAGTTCATTATCAATATTTTATATGTTGTATTATGTACGCTTTAGAAAAGCATTTCATTCCCAAATTGCAATTTAAATTATATTAAAAAACATTATTGCATTACTTCACTAGCGTTTTAGCAATATATATGTTACATACTACATATAAAATTACTGAAGTATTTTTTGGTTCCTAGTTTTTTATACTTCGTTTAATAATTCATATTATTAATTCATTTATTTTCAGATATATCCATAAACTTATCATAAAATAACACTTTCATTAATTAACTCATATAAAACATGTCAGAAATATTAAAATTACAATTAAAAATCACACACACGGTCAGTACGGTCATATTACACACAAAAACACAAATTACAATGTTTTACCCAATATCCATCCACTTATTTTGTATAAGACAGTCTAGCCTGTCACTTATCATCTTCAAGATGCTGTTACGGCTGCCTCGCACTCGCTTTCGTAATGAGGCAACCTTCTTACGGATAATCGCATGAAAGTCGTCAGTATGTGCTTCAGCGAACATCTGAGATGCACTGCACCAGCGAGGCAGCCGCATCAGCATCCTGAACAAGTCATTGTACTGGACACGCAAGGCGCTGGCAGCACGCCGAGTGTGGTTGACCCACATACTGCTCGAGTAGAAGGATTGGCAAAATGCCTTAAATAGAGTAATTTTCACTTCCCTCGAGCAGCGTGCAAACCGGCGCTTAATACTTAACGTGTTATCTTTTTGTGATTTTTCTAATGTAGTTTTGTTTAAACCAGATGCTTTGCTACTACAGCAAACGAATATTATATTATATCCACTGGTGAAAACTTGTAATTGGCCCGGGTTATTAGTCTATAGTTTATTTCTTGTTATTTTAAGTTAGGCTGTAAGTTTTCCTACGATAATAAAAATAAAAAAATAAAATACCAATTCTGTAAGTACGTTATTGGCGAACGCGTCAGGCAGGCGATTAAGGCAACGGCAAAACAAATAGCAGAATATAATGTCAAGATCAGATATAAGCTAGGAAAGAAGAGGTCGTGGAGACAGTGCTTAGTACAATAGGGCAAAAGCAGGAGTCTGCGGCCGGATGCCCTAGCTAATATCAATGTAATAAGGAAAATAGTATTACTAGACTAACCAATGTAAATAATTCTTTATTGTTATGTATAATTGTGATGTTTGGAGAACGAAATCTCCATTCAAATGTATGCTCATATAATTAATTCATGTGTTTAAAATTGGTACGGACTATAGTGTATGTAGTGTGTAGATGAGATAATTAAATATATATATACTAGCTGCAATCCGCGGTTTCACCCGCGTGGTGATGGATGATGATGATGATGAAAAGTATCCTATGTGTCAATCCACAGCCTCATCTATCTCTATACCAACTTTTATCAAAATTGGCCCAGCCGTTTGAGCGTGAAAGAGCAACAAACATTCATTCATCCATCCATCCATCTTAACTTTCTCATTTATAATATTAGTGGGATATACGTACGTACGTTAAAACGCTAACCACTTCAATTCAGGTATTAGCCTAATACCTGAAGAAGTTGTTAGCGTAAGCGTAAGGTAACAGACTTCTCGTTGTAGAAACTCACACTTATCAGGTTGTAATTTTAGTTTAAAGTCTCGCATTCTTTGAAAGATGGATCTAAGGTTTAAGATGTGGGACCGGATATCATATGCATAACAGACAATGTCATCTAGGTAATAAATACTATTAGGTGCGTGACGTGTATATTGTCTTTTGATGCATCTTAAAATAATTGAAACTTTCGTAAGTATTACACATTTTTAATGTTATTTGACGGTTTAACTTACGCGGTAGGCATAAATCATAATAAATAAAATAAAAATCAAATAACATAAAAAAATCTTAATATAATGTTTTATTTCGATCAAAACCGTTCATGTATGTCATGCTTTGTAAAATAGAACCTCTTTGTAAATTCAAAGTTATGTTAAAGTCTGTACCATTCTATTACAATCCATTAGTTCCATTTTTTTTTACAAATAACGACTCAACTGTTTTTGTTGTTTCAGCAGTAGGTGTGATCCAGTAGTATACCTAGTGCGTTTGGTACCCCTAGTAGGTAATTCTGAGAATGCCTTATTGTCAATTATTGTTGGCACTGGATTGCCTCTATTTGGACATAAAATCAAAGTTGTATTTTATGATTTATGAAAACAATTATGCGGTATAACATAAATCATCAGATATCGATAGGCTAAGTGTTGTAACCATTAGCGCTTAGCGTACAATACATAATAGTAGCGTTTAGGTAAACTGTAAGTAGGTACTTTAAGTAAGGAAATAAAATAATAAAGGTGATTTATATAATCTCATTCGGTAATATTCTAATTATGAAATGAAATACAGACTTTTATTGGCATATTTTATTTACATACTTCTATAAGGAAATTAAAAAATTAAACTAAAGCATTATTCTCCTAACAAAACAATACTTTAAAACATTTTTTTTATTATTAAAGTACAATGTGTCCCGACCAAGGAGGTTTCAATTCAATTTAAGTACACATTATATGAAATGAGCTGGTTCCGAGCCAATAGACCAATAACAGACTTTTCAGACCACTGCTATTGGCAAAATTGTGGTTACGCCGCACAAGCCATACAAACAAGAAGAAGAAGAAGACTTTTTCCATTTTGGCGCTATTTCGTACATACGAATTCGAGTAATATTTTGTTGGATAAAACTTTAGTAGCAAAAATGTCATGAGATTAAATAAAGTAGTGTATGCAACTGCATATAATTAGGTATTAAAACACTCGTGTAATCTTATTTTGGAACTCGCCTGCGGCTCGTATCAAAAAACTACACTCATGTTTTATTTTAATACCCTCTATTATAATGACAGTTGCATAAACTACTATTTTTATACGTTTTCCACAGGTACTATAATATATATTAATAATAATATATAAATACAGCATAATAACTGCTTGCTTTTCTAAACCTACGTTTTAAAATATTGTTGTTAATTCTGTGACTATCATATTGTATCCATTCTGTATTACAATAACTCATAGGGAAGACCAAAGCTGATGCCCTTTTGAGACTGGGTACAGTTGATCTCCCACTTTTGTATATGCCTCTACAATCAAGATTTAATCTCTAATTTCCGACGATGTGGGACTAAAGCAATTAAAATTCATAATGTTACATTAAGACACAATATGATGTTGTCTTAATGTAACATTATGAATTTACCATGTGTACCCTACCTACATAATCGTGGCTATAAGATGTCTTGATTCGGAGGAATCAAATGTCCCATACTACTAGGAGAGTTAAGACATTTTTCATTACTCTAATAAATTAAAAGCCATTCATTTTAATTATAATTACAAAAATCACATTATTTTATACACGCATTATATATGCGCTTTGTAATACTATATTAAGGGCATATATGCGGTTATGTTAGATATTTGAAGAATGTATTATACTGCATAACTCAACATAGTAAATGTAAATGTGCGAGAGGAAATATAGGTAGGATTGAAATAGTTATTAACATATGTTGTTAATTATCGGAATCATGTTTCTTAACACCTAATTTACAGTGATGAAAAATACCGATTGTCTACGAAATTATTATTTCTTCGTATACAACTGTTGAAAAGTCTTTGTTTAAACTATCGAGTGTAATTATATATTTGCATAGTTTGTACGGCTTCTTGGAACGTGAAACAACCTAGGTATTACTTTATTAAGTACCTACTAGCCGGTGCCCGCGACTTCGTCTGCGCAGGATTAGTACTTCGAGTAGCTTATTATCTTCTCCATGGTCATCTTATCTTTATACCAAAATGTCATTAAATATGTACATGGTCAAACGGAATTGCTATAATAGTACCTATTATATGAATTTTAAATACTTAGTATACCAATCAGTATACATTAATAATAAAATACAGGACTTACGTACATACAAATATAAAATTAATCACCATGGAAAAAAACTGTCATTACACTTCATCACCCTTGACGGTATTTGTGTTACATTTCATTTCCCTTGACATCGAGCTGTCAAATTGACTTGGCTTTTGACTAAGCTATCAGAAACTGACACAAACTTTGACAGAACTGTCATCATTACGATCTTGACGTAGGCGGAGATCTTATTATTTTGTCTATGCTGTGCCCAAGCATATTACGCTTTTTCACCTGCGTGGTGATTGATGATGATGATGATAAAAAGTATCCTATGTGCTAATCCAGCGCCTCATCTACCTCCATATCAAATTTCATCAAAATTGCCCCAGCCGTTTGAGCGTGAAAGAGTAACATAGATCCACACATCCATACATCCATACTCACAAACTTTCGCGTTTATAATATTAGTAGGATATTAAAGCATTTAGTAGGTATATAAAAACAGATGCTATGACTCGTATCAGAGCATTGAGCTGAGATGTACTCGTGTGCAGACCTTATGAGAGCTAGCCAATCGTAACTATTTAATATTACTGCAATCACTATTTGGAAAGGTGACCGCTAGAGGTGTTTCCACCTGTTTTTTTTAATTTGTTTGTTATTCTAAACTATATGCCCCTTTCTATCACTTCTTTAATA
Source organism: Selenia dentaria (assembly GCA_917880725.1). Taxonomy (NCBI): domain Eukaryota; kingdom Metazoa; phylum Arthropoda; class Insecta; order Lepidoptera; family Geometridae; genus Selenia; species Selenia dentaria. Next base: position 2,845,157 of record OU862896.1, on the reverse strand, counting down.
GTTACTTGCCTAGACAATCTGGTATGTGATGCATGTCATGTCAACGCAGGTTGTAATAGTTAACTATACCCACGCTATTTTTCCGTATATATAAGTGCTGCAATCTATCAACTATAGACTGATATAGATAGCGTTGCCTAATGAGTACAATGACAGCAACGTATGATAACGCAGTTTAAAATTCCCAGTAGAAATCGTATCACCTGCACCTATTATGTATCTCAGTTGCTAACAAATGTTGAATTAACATTTTGAAAAATGGCGGCTCTATGTCAGTTCTGACAACATTAAGCAAAAATGTTAGTAATCAAATAAAATTGACCGGAGAGCTTTGACCACACTTGTGCGTCGACCGCTGGAGGCCTAAACGGACCCGCCATTTCAGCGCGAAGAAATTTTGTTTTTCTTCTCGCTGAAATGGCGGGTCCGTTTAGGCCTCCAGCGGTCGACGCACAAGTGTGGTCAAAGCTCTCCGGTCAATTTTATTTGATTCGAAGCAATTTTTAATCAAATGTACTGGCAGGCATAAAAATGATTCACAAAACCAATAAATATTAAATAGGTACCTATTTAGAGTAGATTTATGTAATGTATCATAATGTACTTATAAAGTAGAAATGCTTTTACGTTGTTTATATCTAAAACAAGTACAATTTGAAAAATTTAATACCGACGTCCATTCTATTACCTTGGTAAAAATCAGTTATTGCAATGTAACTGGATTATTGGATTAGTGGAGTGGAACTGAACCGAATTTGATGAAATTGTATATATATATATATATATATATTATTATTATATATTATATATATATATATATATATATATATATATATATATATATATATATATATATAATATATAATAATAAGGGCCACACGGGAAGCACCAGCTTTCAAACAAAAAAATAATTTTGAGAATCGGTACACCCAGTCGAAAGTTATGAGTTAATTACATAAAAAATATATATACAGTCGAATTGAGTACGTCCTCCTTTTTGGAAGTCTGTAAAAAAAATTATAGTCATGGGTATTTCTAATTAAGATTAAGAGTTAATGTCAATAGCAAATTTTGCACTTAAAAGATGTATCCCAATCACAGTTTTGATCACATTAAATTGTCATGTACCAACAGAATTATTTTACCTAATTACTTATAACAATCAGTCTCAAAGTCCTTAATGAGATGGAGAGTAACCAACTTTTCTAATGAAAAATGTCCTTAAAAATTGTAATAACAATATAAAACATATTCAACTTTAAAAACTTGAACTATATAAAACACATCTATTACCTTTTATTAAAAGTAACATGCAATATCATCTCTATTAAATAATTAACAAGGTATTACTTTTTTCTCGGATTTCCACATAGTGGATTTGTCATGACCATGATCATGCTATTTTAGGATTCCGTACCCTAAGTTACTAAGACTTCGCTGTCCGTCCATCTGTATGTCTGTCCGTCTCTCACCAGACTGTATCTCATGAACCGTGATAGTTAGACAGTTGAAATTTTCACAGATGATGTATTTCTGTTGCCGCTATAACAACAAATACAAAAAAACCGGCCAAATGCAATACAGGAAAAATATTATTATCTTCTTTTGAATAACTGTGTCACGCGTGTGTTAGAATTATATACGTCAGATATTTATAAAAAATCGTGTAATTCTGTGTAAATTAGCTGAATTATTTTTAATATTATATCTAAATGTTAACGGAACTGTAATTAGTATAATTTTTAGCAAATGCCACACCGAAATACTACCTCGTTTAATTTGTAGCGAGTGACGTAGCATCCTCTTGATTTCTGATAGGCTATTTTGGTTTGGCGGGTAGTATCTTGTTTCTGACTGGTTATGAGGTTTAGCGGGAGGTGGAATAGTAGTGGGATAGTCTCTTGGCGGCAGACATTGCTATATAAGCCAATATCTGAGATTGCCGAGTCCGGTCTGGCTGAGTGCCATCTGCGCTCGCCAACCGTCCGGTGACGCTGTAAATGCCGGTAGAGGCAAACAGCATTAGTCCGTTCTAAAAAAAAAAAAATTGCCGAGTCCACAAGGCACAGTGGCGGAACGGTATTAGGGTGTGGATCGAGCCCGTGATACAACTTGCCGAGTCCTGGCTGAGTGCCATCTGCGCTCGCCACCCGTCCGGTGACGCTGTAAATGCCGGTAGAGGCAAACAGCATTAGTCCGTAAAATAAAAAAAATTGCCGAGCCTACTTTACTTCACATGTGACTGTTGCATCATGACCTCCTGCTTGCCGAAAGTTAAGTGTCATATTTCTTGTTATGAATACTGCTGTATGTCTATGTATTGTGTCTGTGTATGGTATCTTTTAAATGTGTCTATATTTGATTTGTTTCCTGAAATAGTGTGCCTATAAAATACTTTCCTACTACTAGGACATCTGTATCGTGTTATATAATATTAAAATGAACACTGTGTTTCTTGGGTAAAATATATGGTTCTATTATAATGCTATTAATGTTGCTTCTGTGTTTTCCTTCATTCCTTAGTAGAATACGTAGCTAGACAGATAGTTAAATTCATATTATAATCATCGATCTCTTTCATAGGATATAATATGACACACTGCTTGTTACCATGTGTGTTATGCTATGAAACCTTTTAATGTAGTAGTGATCAACGCCCTCTGTCTTGACAAATCTCACACGTGCATGACACGTATGATAGTTTGGTTAAGAATTACTTTTGTCGTTTACTGTACTAAGTGCAAAAAGCAATAACAATATTATATTAAATTTATTAGAATCGGACAGGTGCGTTGACTACTGGGGGCATACGCCACATACCCGAAATGAAACTAATTTTAATAAATCTTGGAATAGAGATAGCTTATATTCGAGACGCATAATATTGTAATTTTTTGGTTAACCATATATATCGGAGGGAACGCGATGGCCTAAATCCATGCGGAGAAAGTAGCGGCAAAAACTATTATAACATTATATATATATATATATATATATATATATATATATATATATATATATAATAGTTATGATACAATTATACATTCTCTCATCCTAACTAAAAAAACTAACATACTTCACAGACAGCGAGTTCGTCAGGCGGGCGACAAAGGCAACGGCAAAACAAATAGCAGATTACAACATCAAGATGGCCATAAAGGATAGGAACGAAGAGGTCGTGGAGTACAAAGTACAAAAGTACTTAGTACAAAGGCAGGAGTCTGCGGCCGGATGCTCTAGCTAATATTAGTATAATAAGGAAAATAGTGTAACTAGACTAAGCTAGATAAGTTAAAGCATTTTTGTAATTTAAAACTGTGATGTTTGGAGAATGAAGTCTCCATTCAATATGTATGTTATTTTAATTAATATATAAATTTAAAAATGGTATGGACCATAGTGTCTGTGGTGTGTAATTAATAAATAAATAAAATAAAAAATATAATAAAAACTATAAAACAAAAATAGAAATAATAATAAAAATTATGATAAAAACTACTTAACTACTTCTAAACTTTCTACGTTTCACGGTATTATTATCTATTACCGTGGTTTCTTATTGACTTTTCTACATATTTTACGAGAGAAACGAGTTTTTAGCCGACTTCAAAAGAGGAGGCGGTTATATCTTCGTGCGAAGGTTTTTTTATATATCCGCCTCTCAAAAACTGAAAATTGTTACGCCTATCTTGATGATATCACCATTGACGTTGAATGACAATCGATTCCATAAGTAGCAAAAGTCACTAAAAAGGGTGATTTTTTTTTGCCAAAAATGGAACCAACTTCAACACCAAAGAGTGTGAGATAACTTGTCGAAGTCTGTACCATGCGCACAATATTGTGATAATAGGTACTTTTGAACTGTCATGATACCAACATCAACAAGTTATTTCACACTTTTTGGTGTCGAAGTCGATTCCATTTTTTGGTATTCTTTTTTTTATTTTAATACGTGCATTTAGGTAAGTATAGCCATATAGATAAAGCAATGGAACAAGAAAATTTATTTCATGAATTTACCTGTAACATTGTCACCATTTCACCGCGACCTCGCGGCAGCGACCTTCCTTACGAGCAAGCTGAAGACCTTGAGCGAACGCTCCAGGGCAACATGTATATATACACACTAAGAAAACTATCACACTAATATTACAATGCCTATATAGATAAGTGACTACGAAAGTAAAAGTGTATGCGTCTGCCCTCTTACCGCTGACACGTCTCAACATATTAGAATTTGTGGCCAACCCAGGTCGAAGTTTTCAGGCCATCTTATATCTCCGAGTAAAAAGCGCAGTGCTTTGGCATGTACAGTTTGAAGTGTTGTACCCAGTTCAAATTTCTTAACGGCACTGGACTGTTATGGGCAAGCGTAACACTTAACACCAGGCGCACGACTTGATACTATATATCGATCATGAGAGGGTTCATGCTCCGACTCGCAGTTGGCAGTTTTTGGGGTGGCTGCGAGTGCTGTGACCACAACCTTTTTTGTGGGAAGGATCCGCGTCTGACAATTAGTGTGTATTGTTCAAACCTACAATCGAGTGCGAGTGCCAGTGGTATCCGTAGTAAAGGACTGAGAAAGAGGATAGCGTGTTTTGTCTGTTCTTAAATAACTTTTAGCTTTTTTCACATCCACCCGCATCTTTAGTCTACGCGTGTACATGGCGTGCTGTGCCGAAAAATCGGGAACTCCAAAAGCAATAAAACTAATTCGTGGTCTACTTCCCGTGAGTACTAATTGTAACAGGAAGTGCTTAGATAAATAATAATTAGATCGCGTTTTCTACGCTCACATTATTCAACGGAAAATCCATATGTACAATAAGCAGAAAATACATAACCTTAGTCCATTCATAGTAATAGATTATGTCATTAACAATGGCGGCAATATCTTGCATTTCATCACGTTCCCATTTTTTATTGAATTGCTATCAAAATGATGATAAACACGAATGCTACTGACAATAGTTTTGCCATGAGTATGGTTTTTGTTGAGACTTTACGCTTTTGTAAAGTACAATGCGTTCGCTGAATTCGGTGATGTCGTAAAACGGCTAGCTGCGCTCTGTGGCCTCTGTGGTGCACTTGGGTGCATATTGATAATGATGAAAGGTATCCTATGTGGCACCCACCTCATCTATCTAGTATCTACCTACCAATGTTCATCCAAATCAGTTCAGCTATTTTGGCGTGATGCGGTTACAGACATGCACCCTTACTTTTACAGTTTTTAATCTATATATAAAAATGAACCCCTACTTCTCCTGGTCACGCTATAACTTGAGAACGGCAGGGCTATTATGTATCTCAGTTGCTAACAAATGTGGATGGAAATCTGAAACAATGGCCGCTCTATGTCACTTTTGCCAGCTTCAGTGATCCAATTACTAACAGTTTTGCTTACTGGAGATGCCAAAACTGATACAGGGCCGCCATTTTTCAAGATTTCAATCAACATTTGTTAGCAACTGAGATACATAATAGCCCTTCGGATGGAACAATCTCGGCAATTCTTTTTTTGTTGTGTTAATAATTGTCAGGAGACGGTTCTTATGATAGAAAAACCAAGAAAAGACGGGAGGATATGACGAGGATACTACGCGAACAGAGTCCCGGGCAGTCGCTAGTATAATATAATAGTAGTATATATATAAGTAGGATTGCGAAATCATACATCAAAAAGGATACTTGAAGAAGGTATAAATAAATTAATTATTTCACCCGCGCGGTAACGGATGATGATGATGATGAATCAAATATTAGCGTATGTTACTCAGACACAATAATAATATAGTTTTCTACTGATGAAAGAATTTTTGAACCAGTTATGTACTTTTTGTGCTTGTCCGTTACTGTCTGCTGATGTTGTGTGTTTGACGATTGGTATTCAAACTTGATGACGACGGCCTCGTCAACATAGTTGGCATTGACTCTGTGTCCTAGGCGATCCAGGGCAAATATTTGTCAACTGAGCAATAATACTCGGATCTGGGATATTTCTGAAGTGTTAAATTGTGTGTGCTTAGTAAGTAAGTATATAAGTACCTATATAGGGAAGGTAAGTATATAGGAAATCCTTGAATCTGAAATCATCTATAATTCTACAAGTTTGTGATCATTTCCTAACGAACACTATAATAGTGCCCTACTAAATCATCAACGACATACTTTAAAATGTATACCAGAATTGACTATGACTGTAGAACAACGCTCGTAAACCTGTGAAACTAGGATATGATGTTGGCGAGCTCGACTCATGTTTCGATCTCAACCGCCAATTTCTACGAAAAACAAAAGAGCCCATACTCTTTGCGTGTCCAGCAGGGCTATTATGTATCTCGGTTGCTAACAAATGATGATTGAAATCTTGAAAAATGGGTGCTCAATGTCAGTTTGGACAACTCCAGTAAGCAAAAATGATAGTAAATGATGACTGGAGCTGACAAAAGTGACATAGAGCGACCTTGTTTTCGATTTCAATCAACAATATATAATAAAATAGCCGTACAGGTGTTTTCAGATGAAGGCGCTCGTAATTCCTGTTTCCTTACCGAGAATCCTAATTAGGGAATATGGAATTTTCGGCAATTTCAAACAAAAGGCACAGCTGACGCCCCAAGCGGAACCATATACGCCTAATCCAGAAAGTTTCGTTCTCTCACTTTTGTACGAGTAACTTATAGAGCCAATGTTTCTATCATATGATCTTTAAAGCACTGATGCCAGCTTGGTGAGACCAAAATATGCATTTTTTTCTCTATAAAAGCCTACAACGCTAAATATATTAAACTATTACTATTAACCGACAAAACATTCATGTTAGGGATCGAATACGTGACCTGCAGAACAGTGCCCGCCGGGAGCTTGCAGACGCCGCTGCGGACTTGCCCTGAAGATGAGCATCGGACATGCCCGAAACCCGGCGAGACGTATTCGTTCCCTAACGTTTTGTTGGTTAATAATAATAGTTTAATATGGTGTTAAACTCACGAGAATTTCATTACAAAAAAGGGAGTTATAGTTCTATTTTATTCATTCGTGCTATTTTTCTGTTCCATTTTGTACCAACTTTTTCATTATTTAATGGGTTTTTTGTTAGTAGGCACATCCCTGTTCAAAGTGTGTAGTCTGTGGATAGAGATTCAATTATCTTGTGGTTACCTATGTATTCTATGGTCTGAAAAAAGGTCTTGATCAGGTTATGTTGAAAAATAAAAGGCAAGTTATTCTATATAAAACGTTTATTTCACTCTGCGCTGTACTAAGTACTACCCTTCATTTTTACCTTTTTTTTCCGTCCGAGGACCATGAGTTCACTGAATGACGTGAAAACAGATTAAAGCACTCTGTTACTACGGAGCGGTAGAAAGATGGTAAATTATTTAGTCTGCTATTAAATAACTCAACTTTTTTCACATCCACCCGCATCTTCAGTCTACCCAACATGGTGCATGTAGCTGCGCCGAAATATCCTCGGGATTATTATCGGGAACTCCAAAACTTATTAAATCGTGGTACATTCCGTGAGTACTAATAATCTTCTTCTTAAAGTGCCTCCCGACTAGTGGAGGTTGGCGATCAGCGTGGCACAGTCCATCTTGTTTCTGGTTCGGCGGAACAACTCAGACGCCCCTGATATTTCAGTCCACTCCCGGATATTCCGCAACCACGACTTCTTCCTTCTCCCCACCTTTCTTTTTCCAGCAATTTTACCCATGATTATCAACTGCAGAAGGCCATATTGCTGATGACGGAGGACATGACCGAGGTAAGAGATTTTACGTACCTTAACCGTAAGCATGAGGTTGCGTTTTTGGCGCACCCATTGAAGAACACGTACATTGGTCACCCTCTGAGTCCAGCTAATGGACAGCATGCGTCTATATGTCCACATCTCAAAAGCTTCATACGTTTTTTAAGATCTTCTTTAATGGTCCAAGCCTCACATCCATACAAAATAATGGGCTAGATGTAGCAATAGAGTAAACGAGTTGTAATATATTTTCATGATCATATTTCATTGCATTAAATCCTTATTTTGTGTATTTAAAAACTATTTCTTGATTAACCTGCAACGTGACAAACTTTAAAAAAGGAGAACCATGATAGAATGACACAATAGAGACATGATGAATTTTTGATTTGGATTTTGGGAGATAGAGTATTGGATCACGGATTACGTCCGATTAAAAGAAAGATTATAGGAAGATTCCAATTTGGTGTGCCGAGACACGAAATAATTATATTCCCTGGAAACCTTAGTTGACGGTGAGGTGTTCAAGTTGGTGATATAGTGATTTGCACCCGACGAGTCACTCTCGATATCGTCAATTACATTCCTGAAGTCAAGACTTGGATAAGATATTTTCGTATTAATTAATAACAAATCGGGGGTGTTGGTTTGATAAATACTCTCGCCCTGATATAAAAAACAAGTTATTGGGGGTATCCCGTGTTCTCTGAGCTCAGAACTGAAGCCTTCGATAAAGCAAGAAGCTAACTGGAACCTTTGATGGAACGTGTGTGTGTGGACTTGTGGTGAAGTGTTATCCGCCAGGTCATGTAATACTTATTATTATAATTTTATTTATATTTCTGTTGTTCCTTTTTATTTTTTAGTTAGTTAGCTAGCTAGGCATTCAGCTAGGTATTCTACTAATGTTAGTAACCTTAACATTACAGAGTGCGTAAAACGATGTTGATGCTTCCACTACCAAGGACGTTTTTCATGGTGTTGAAAGCACTGCGAGCAATTGCAATGCGGGGCTTTATTTCTAGCTCGCTATTCCACTCCCCGTTAAGCCATGTACCCAAATATTTGTACTTTGATACTCTTTCCAGATTTTGGCCAGATACCCTTATAGTAGACGTATCATCGACTTTCCCAGAGATTACTTTACTAGTACTAATAATAACACAATATAATTGAGACTTAGCCTCATGCAAAAATCGCTAAATACTAACTATTAGTAATCTGCGGCGGGACCATGAACACAAAACTGGACAATGTCGTGCTTGAATGGTGTTCCTACTTGGAACAAGAATCGATCTAATTAAATCATTCGAGTGATCAACCGGGCTTTCAGTAGCTTTCAAGGCTGGTAAGGAATTAGCACGGAGCTAGTTGCAGCCGCGTGTCGGACAGCGGCGCACGCGCATCACACCGCTACAACCTATTTTGTTTACCATAGAGGTTGTATAGGTACTAAGTATATTCATTTTTACAATAAAGTTGAATTAGTTATATCGGTAATTGAAATCGATAGTCGATCGCAATTGTTATTGAATCGATTTTCGGTATATTTTTTGAAAACCGCGCATATGTTTTGGCGGTTATCAGTGTTGCTGCTGAAATAAATAAGTGTTTTGTTCCGATTGTCCCTGTTTCTGGTAAGTTATGTTTTTACTTCTTTTATTTACATTTTAAATCTAATACAAAACTTTATTATATTCATAAGTTGTACAATTGTTGCTTCGTGTACTTCTCGGATCAAACAAGACTCTCCTGCAGCCAAACATTTAATAGCTTTGCAATTTAAGCACCCGCTTAATTGTTTGTGAACGGAGATTCTTAAAAAATATCAGAAAAAGTCGAATGATTGTGCAACAACCTACCTTTTTATGGGTGTGTTTATATGTATAGTATAAATTATTTTTTATCAGAACACTGAGTACGTTTTATTGGTCTTGATTGCTTGTTTACGTAAGGATTAGGCAATACATACATCGGAGATGTTCAAATCACCGTACTAACTGCTAAAAATAACTATTAGTGCGTACGAATAGCCCCAAGTTGGCGAAAAAATAATGCTAAAAACGCTCACAAGGCGCGTTAAAATTGGGGTGTGAAAATGTCGTTTTAGACTCTTTTCGTGCAGCGTTCGCAAAGCTAAACAAGTGCAATTTGAAAAATTTAATACTGACTTCCATTCTATTCAGTTATTGGTGTATAACTCAAAAACTACTGGATCGAATTTGATGAAATTCAACCAAAAAACAATTTTTATATACAAAAATTATAAGTAAACAATTTTACAAAAAAAAAAGAATTTTTAGAAACTGTTCACACAGTCGAAAGTTATGAGGTAACAAACATAAAAAAAAAACATACAGTCGAATTGGGTACCTTCTCCTATTTTTGGAAGTCGGTAGAAAAGAAGTATTTATGCCACAGAAAAGTGCAATTTTTGACCCACGTCCCCAACATGGTTGCTTGTGATCGTTTTTTGACAACTATCTATTATACAGCATAATCATGCTGTTTTAGGCCTTATGCTCGGTTTAGTGTTCGATTAGAGTGTGGGCAAAAGTGACAAAAATACATTTTTGAGCATTACGAATGCTCTAACAAAAGAGCCAACAATGGCAACGCTACCAATGCCCTCATTGCTAATCGAAAGCACCTTCACATTATAGGTACGATTAATCAAGGATATTATCAACCACAGCCCTAGATAATGCACGTTTTACACTCCAGAGTTCCTGTCACTGCTTTGGTGGTTCCATCCGTGGGGTAAACCATGAGGTCCCAAGTTTGGGTCTCCAATCTCAGGTCGGACAAAATTATAGAGAATACTTTTCGTAGGCTATTTTCGATATGTGGACTCTCGCTTGCCCTTCAGGGATGTACTGCAACTCATGCAATGAAGGACGATACAATACAGTATACAGGCATATCTAGAAGTTATACTTACGTTATTTTATATTATTTTAAAATGTTGGAAAATAAACAGTCTTCCGGCCGTTTTCAATAACCTATCTATCGTCGGTTTACCTTACTAGAGATAGATATTTGACACTATTTGTATGGACGTTATGTCAAATTCCGTAGTAAGGTAAACTGTGCATAAATAGATTATTGAAAACGGTCGTTAATCAACAAAGTTAAGATTCGAAGAAACAATAGGAACAATTGACTTTTATCAATTTTCGCTTATAAATATAAATGTACAGTGTCCTCGTAAAAAGAATACATTCGAAAAATAGAGAATTATGCAATATTAACGTAATGTGCGTTGTAGTTGTGCTATATACATAATAAATATATATAATAAACAATTTCAAAAAATATCATCAAGCCCCAAACTTAATATAATATGCTTATGAAGATTTCTCATTGTTTTCTCCGATCCAAATAATACAAATTTACGAGTACCTACCTATGTTTAATAATAAAAAAATATTACTATTCTATGTCTACTTAAGTATAGGTACACTATTTATTATTATTATTAATTTATTTATTTTTAGATATATCCATAAACTTACACCTTCATTAATTAATTCATTTAAAATATGTCAGAAATATTAAAATTACAATTAAAATTCACACACACGGTCAGTACGGTCACAGATAATAATAATCATATTACACACAAAAACACAAATTACAATGTTTTACCCAATAAGGCGTCCATCCACTTATTTTGTATAGGGCAGTCTAGCATGTCACTTATCATCATCAGGATGCTGTTACGGCTGCCTCGCACTCGCTTTCGTAATGAGGCAACCTTCTTACGGATAATCGCATGAAAGTCGATAAAAATGAATATGAAATATTAATAACTATGAAATATTTATAAAATAATGTTTCTACTTATAACACTTACACTCGAATACTGAAACGTCAATCAAATATTTAAGTTCTCGTTAAACATTTGAGACCCTGTTATCCTTGAGAATCGTATACTGAAACGCTAGTTGAATTGTCACTTTAAATTTAAGATGCCACTATTATAAGTGCCACTTAAGTAAAAAATTGTATTTTACATGCATAAAGTATACATTAAGTAAAAGCAGTAGTAGAAAAAGCAAAAGCAGTACTCTTGGGAATGAGTTGGTGCAGGGTAGTGCTGCCATACCTTCTTCTACCGTGAATCAGTAATGCTCGCAAATTTCGCAATACTATGTTTTGGTTTGAAGGTATGCTTGTTGGCGACATTACAGGCACATGAGACTTAACACCTAAATGTCTCAGGGTTACGGGCGCGCAGTTCCTCACTTGTGAGGAAATGCATCTCTTCTAGGTTACCACTTAACACCATGTGAGCCTCGTGCTTGTACCGTTAAATAATCAATTATAATAAAAAATCAATTATTTTATTTTTCTACTGACTTCCAGAAAGGAGGAGGTACTCAATTTGACTGAATATAACATAACTTTCTATGGGATAAACCGATTCTCTAAATTCTTTTTTTTTTAAAGCTGGTGCTTCCCGTGTTCCCGTGTCCCGTTTGGCCCAGTAGTTTTTGAGATACACTCCAATAACTGAATAGAATGGAAGTCGGTATTACATTTTTCAAATTGTACTTGTTTATTTTTATTTACAAGGATTCCTAACAGCCTTGTTACATGTATAGATACACTGAGGCCAACAAAGGTAATCACATGTAGAACACTTGCCGAAGTTACTGATGCAGTAGTTAATCAGCCGTGTGATTATCTAAGAGCAAACATCGTTGCATCTTTGACAACATCCGTGAAACAAACGACGAGATGACAAGAAACGTTGGGAAAACAACCATATGTACAAGGGCGATGTCTCATAAAGTATTTGACATCAGTGAGCTCGTCGACGAATCATTACAGAGTCGCACGGCAGGTTAAAAATGTCAAAGCCATATAAATATTTTTCTAAATATTAAATTAAAGAAATTAAGTAAATATTGAAAAATCGCTGATATATCAATTTTTGAAAAGTATTAAGCCGCATTGTAAATAGATCAACATACGGAGAATAATTTGAGTTAAAGTTTCTAAACGTGCGTGGAAAGTAAGAATTCTGCCGATAGTTGGCGCGACAGCGGGGGACATGCAGATGAATATAATCTCCTCGAGATGAAAGGGACGGTGAGACAAGTTTTATTTCGGTCAGAAGAGAAGAGCAGTCAATTTTACTCGACACAATGTTATGAGGAAAAGAGAGATCGGCTGCCTCTCTTCTTTTTTTGATAAGGTAACAAGTGCTGATGGTAAAGGGAAACACAGAAATCGTATGTGCTACGCACAAAACAGATAGTCCTATAAAAAGGCCAACAATAACAATATCTTCCCCAAACCACCTCTCCACTCGGTTATTGGATAAATGCTAACAACCTCTTAAGGTTGATTGTAAAGCATATCAAACACCATTGGTTAATTAATCAATCATCTAAATAGTCGTTACTATATTAAGAAGTCGCGCGACTCAGGCGCGTGTCACACAACTTATTTTGCTACAGAGCTCGCGGGAGGCTTTGCGTCGTAGACTTGTCAGAGGGGTATAAAATCAAAAACGCATCAATCACATAATACCTAAAATGAGTAATACATGTTTTTTGTTTAACATACAGAATTTGCATATTTTTGCACAGTTCTGATATTAGCGTGTTTAATGTGTCATAAGAATTGAAAAACAGTGATTGGTTAAAATTATAATTAAATAGTATTGGGTTCAATACCGAAATATTGATGGATTGAAGTGAGTTTGCATGTTAACAAGGGATCAAAGCGTATTTGCTTTTCACTGCCTGGGATTGAGACTGATTTGCATATAACCTTTAAAATGGACAGCTGTCAGGAAGGAAGGTACTAGTCGCAAAAATAGAACAATAATTTAGTAAACTAGTTCTTTTCCATGAACACACGGTAAAAACACGCAAATATAAAACTAAATCTACAAATTAGAAGAGATGGCGGGCCAATGTTTAGGTTCAAAAACAATGAATGTTAAAAAAATATAAAACAAGTTTCTAGCGTAAAATTAGCTTATCATTAGTTTTTACATGACAATTTTCGCCTTGTGCTGGTTTATCCTTAGCATTAGCATGATTACAAATATAGGCTGCGAATTTAATTTTGTAACACTTTTACCATTAATATTTTTCGTCCTTCATTTTTTTTTTCGTCCTGTAAACATTTTTATGGGATGTATCATCACCGCCTCTATGTTCTTTAACTTGACCTGAATATATTAAAAAATTTTGGTTGGTAAACACTGTGTTGGAATTTTATTATCTGATGCATAATTTAGTTGAAAAAACTAGCCTGTCGTGTACTTGATGTATTTGCTTTTGATCAATGACGTTATAGGTCAGTAACATGACAACAATTTAAAAGAAAAGCATCTTGGGGTTCTTTAGTTTTGTTGGTATACCTATGGCATGATTTATTCGCATCAATCTATTTTAAACTAGTGCACTTAAAAAGTTAAGTTCCTTTTTGCATTGTTTTAGATCAGATAGTTGGGGTAGCTGTTTTGGGGAGTACTTATAGCAACAAAAGAACAATCAAAAGCAAATCACAGCAGTAGCTCTACCATGAGTTGGCAACGTAAATGTCATGTATAGTCGATACTCGATCTCGCCTACCTATTAAGGTTGTGATTGGCGTACTCGCTGTCAATTTTAGTTCTACAATTGACCGCGAGGTGGCACTGTTCTTATTTTCATACATTTTTTTCCCGCAGTCGATACCGAGCATCGATTAGAGGCAATGTTGTAAACTCGTGGTAGACCTACAGAAACAACTAATTGCTAGTTAAATGTTATTCAAATTCTATGTCGGCACCAAAATTACGTATGTCACGTTTCTGCTATCCATACCATACCGAGTAAAATATTAGGCAATGTTCTCCATGCCATAAATGTAACAAAAATGCAATGTTCTCACTAACTTTAGCATATATACAAATAAACATAATTGTCTGTCACTATCCACTCATATTTCGTAAGCCCTTCATATCATAATCAGACCATTTTGTTCCCACTGCTGGGACTCGAGCCTTCATCTCAGAGAAAGGAGTTGAGCCATAACCCACCACGCGGCTTAGTGGATAGGCTAGTGGCCAACCCATGTCGAAGTTTTCAGGCCGCCCGAAGGCCTTTGACATAGCCTAACGATTGTTGTCCTAAAACAAACAACCGGGAACGACGGCTTAACGTGCCCTCCGAAGCACGGAAGCGCTCAGTTGAATAATGCCACTAGCACACACCCATCCACATACTTAACTATTCATTTATATACTAATATTAGACCCCTTAACGGCTTCATTTGCATGTCCCATCGGATTAAATAGGTTTTATATTTTAATATATTTGCGTGGATACTAAGTCTTTTACTAAAATTAAAATAACATGAGTTGTTCCTTATAACATCAGCTATCTACCAATTATAGTTCCGTCAAAATCGTTCCAGCCCTTTCGGAGATTAGCCGGAACAAAGAGACAGACAAGCATTTTAAAATAATTATTTTTAGTGATAAGTGCCGTATATACCTTCATATGCATTTAGTATTTTAAAGCTGTTCTTTTTAAATTACAAAAAGTTTAATTTTATTTTTGTATCGATAGTAACCGGGGCAGACGTTGTCCGAAGCACGGAAGTGCTCAGTTGGAAATGTCAGTCGCGGTCACTCATCCAGGTAGTAACTGCAGTCACAATCAACTATTTTTTATCCTAGTTGAATAGTTTTGAACAGGTACCAGTTACCGAGCACGAAAACCTGCTTAAGTGTAACGTTCACGTATTCAGTACAAACTATGAGGTATCTGTGCCACTATTGTACTAAATAACAGTTTGTACAGTTTCACATGACGTCACGTTACGTTACACCTGCGCAGTTATTCGTGCTAGGGTCACAGCAAGCCAATTCTACTATTTACATTATTACTGTTAACAACGTTCAAGAATCTATCCCGCTGCAACTGCCGTTCGACTCGGTTGTTCGATCATCACCCAAAACCCATTCTACTATTTCTATAGACAAATTGGAGCGTAACGTCATCTTAAACACTATTAGAGATTATATATATACTTATATTAAACGATAATAAATACGAATATTAGTTAGCGTCGCGTTCATGATCTATCAAATTAGCGTAATATAAAGTTTAGATCGATCGCTGACGTCAATAGAAACGTAACTGCAGCTGAACTGTTTTTCAATAGCAGTATAAGAAAACGTATAAAAGTCATCGTTCAGCTACGGTTCGGGTACAATTTAATTAGTGGAATCGACCCACGGGTAAGCTCTGC
The DNA here is from genome assembly GCA_917880725.1 of Selenia dentaria. Classification (NCBI taxonomy): domain Eukaryota; kingdom Metazoa; phylum Arthropoda; class Insecta; order Lepidoptera; family Geometridae; genus Selenia; species Selenia dentaria. The sequence goes on along the minus strand of OU862896.1, from coordinate 2,829,133 downwards.
TACGCTATGAGTACGTTTATTCCTTTTTTGTGGACGCGTATGTTTGTATATTAGCCAACGCTCAAGTTAATTATTTAAATGTGTAAAGTTGCATCAAACAGTTCTATATATAATAAGTAATCAGACTCTAGTTACCCTGATTTTCTTTCACTTTCCTGTCTAAGTCACGTTTTAGTAAAACGGTGGATAACTTTCTATGGCGATTGACGAGGAAAATACAAAAACCAAGTTACACGATTTTGTGTGACCTTATGAAAAAGTTACTAAAACAAGTGACTTGACTCTGAGTATTTGACTGAACATGTCACTTGATGCAACTATATATAACTACGTACATAACTTGAAGAATAGCAAATGTTTAACTGTACGAGTCCACAAAAAAGAAAACATCCCATACTGCTATCATTCATTGGATTTCCAATGACAAAAATATAAAAAATCTTGCTAAAAGAACTAAGTATGCCATGTCGTGTCTATAGATATTCTAGTGTAATTGGGCTTTGTGGAATTTAGGTGCATGTCTCACGCTGGCTGAAACACTAAATAACACTTCAGTGTCGTCATTAGTGATACAACTATAACTCAACAGAACAGACTAAATAACAGAATTAATAATCGTTCTACGTAATAAAATGTCTAAGAACCTATCGTTATTTTTGTTTGGTTTTCCTAGATTTGTATTTCAACGATTTTAACCTACATAATGATGGTGGACTATTAAACGTTAAGTGTTCGTGATGGTGCACGAAGTGTTTGCAATGGTGCACGAAGTGTTTGCAATGGTACGAGTACACGAAGTGTTTGTAATGGTGCACGAGTGTAGAAAAACTGTCTTAGTCATATCTTAGTAAATCATTAGATGCATTTCGGCAACTCTCTAGAGTGTTGGGCGAAGAAACACAATATACCGTTGCATGTATGATGGCTTTTTCCGCCCTCCCGAAAATAATCAAGCCGCATGTTTTAGCGATTTCTTGTCAGACCAATTCTATTCTTTGTAACTTAATGTACATTTCTTTAAAAGTATGTAGTAGCTATGTACTAGTCATACGTCCTTGCAATGACCCTCAATAATTCATCAAACCGTTAATGAGTATGTATGCCACGCCCTCAGACAAAATAAAAAAGTCAAGACAGAATGTTGTGAACAGAGAAGTGAGGCCGGTAAAACTACGCCTCGCCGTGTCCATCCATTACATACAACTCGTACAACGAAACTACGCCTTGACTCGTCAGTCGAACTATCGCGACGCGTGGAAGTACCACGTAAAAAAGATCATGATTTAATTTAAATTTATTAATTATTAATTATTTTTTAATAATTTAAATTTCATTTGATTTATCATGCCAGTATCGATGCACGCACATGTAGTTTAGAAAACCGGCCTCACTTCTCTGTTCACAACATTCTGTCTATACCTTTTTTATTTTGTCTGAGGCCACGTCTAAGAATTTTATTAGGTTAGGTATTCAATATTTCGGATAAAAGTAATTTATGTAAGTTCAAAAACACATTATTACTTATAATGTGTATGTAATTCTATGTAAACATTATTATACGGGACTAAACCGCGTTAGAAATATATTTATTAACCCTGAAGTTTCGACTGTGTGACATTGATCATGGTCTTTTGTACAATTACTACCATTAGTTATTCTGGATATTTTAATTTCTGGAAAATTATTTAGTAGAATTAGGTTAGCAAAAAAGTTGACCCTCTAAACAAAAGATTGGTTGTTCTGTGAAATAATATTGTAAAGATATTGTCAAGATACTATCAATGGTATCAACAAAAAGGAAAATCGCACTTCTTCTCCACTGCTCAACTAGATTGCTCTACTGCATAAAGTTGAGCAGTGGGTAATACCAACGGCTCACTCAACTGGTAGGTAATTGCTCAAAAGACTCGCACATTCCCCTTCGGAAATTTAATAAACCTGAACTTATTCTAATTACCTATATCGGGTGATTCATTTAGAGGTACTTTTTTGTCTAAGTATAGATTTTTTGACAGATGAAGCGTGTGTGGTGGTAATATGGTATTTTTGTTCAGTATAGTTTGACATTTCATTATGGAAAGACTTAGCCCCGCACAGCGTCTACAAATTAATCAGTTGTATTACGGAAAATCAGCCTTTTGCGAGGTATGTGTTTCGTGCACTTAGAGAAACTTATGGTTCACATTATCGGCCTACCGAACGAACGATTCGCTATACCATCAAAAAGTTTGAAAGCCAAATTACATTATTAGATAACATACGACTAAATAGACCACATCTTGAGCAACTGGACGCCAATATTAGGTACTCAAGTTATTCGCCAAATACCAATCAAAATGCTCGGACGCGTCATCGATAATGGGAACTGCAGAATTGACTATGGAATATATTAACTGGAGTTACGGCCAACATTTGGAAGCAATAAACTTTATAAAAATAAATGTAAAGAATAGTTCTTTAGTGTCATAATAAAAATTACCCAATAAATTTGTTTTTAATAACAAAAAAATAGTTTTGAAAAAAGTACCTCCAAATGAATCATCCTATATATATTATAACTTTCAAAAAAACTGTATTCACTTTACTCACCTGGGTGCTTTAAATTGACTTTTAAGTACTTACACTTTATTCACTAAGAGAACCTTTGTCAGTACATATATATTATTCATTACGTCAGTAGATATTTAATGAATAACTGGCGATGGCCCAAAACATCGAAATATGCTCGGTATTATGAAAAAAATCACCTAATCAATATATGTTGAAAGTTTTCATACTACTCTGAGTAAAAGAATTAAGAAGTTTAACAGAAGCCTATTAAATATGATCGGAGCATTTATAAAGACTAGAAGTGCAAACCAAAACAACGCAGATCTTGCGTTCAAACAAGTGCAATTTGAAAAAATTTATACCGACTTCCATTCTATCACTATGGTAAAAATCAGCTATTGGAGCGTAACTCAAAAACTACTAGACCGAATTTGATAAAATTTAAATGGGACCACACGGGAAGCACCAGCTTTCAAACAAAAATAATTTTGAGAATCGGTTCTCCCAGTCGAAAGTTATGAGGTAACAAACATTTAAAAAAACAGTCGAATTGAGTACCTCCTCCTTTTTTGGAAGTCGGTAGATAAAAGATGAATTCATTATGTGAGATAAGATAAGCATGCTGGATATAAATATGGGCATGTAAACTATTTCCTAGAAATGGTCTGCTAGACCTACTTGTATCTGTTTGATTAAATAAATTTTACAAATTTTTGTAAAAACATGCCTTGTTTTTTTTAATTTTATAAACCACGTTGCAGCTGTTAAAAGTTTACTAGAAGTGGATCTAAGACGCAAGTTTACGAAGCCCAATAAAGTATTTAGACAGGTCAAGACGATTGTTTTTTACAAATACGGTTAGAAAACACGAATATTGATTTACTTGTAGGTAGATATTTAATTCACGGTACTGTATATCGGTGGCCTAGTTTGGTATACACCTGACACGTACGTCTTACGAGATCATGCTAATTCGAAACCTATCCGAAGTCGACAATTTTACGTACTCTATTTATTAATCTTTTCGGTCAGAATTATTATCATACTTGTTACTTACCTAATGTTTTAACATACGTGCAGTTGCCTGAAATATGATGTATACAATCCATAATTTTCAATAATAGGTACTTCAGCATAAAACACCATAGAAGTCGGCGCATAAGTTACTTCAAAATTATAATGTTTTTAATTTATTACTGCATAGTAGTACTGAATCGTAGGTAACATATTATGCAATGTAAAGGTACATCGTATTGCAGGATTTGCAGGTGATTGTACTTATTTATCGCTTTTATACTTGATAGACTTGTATTGACTACTTGATGTACAAGGCAAGGATGATGCTGTCGAAGGTAGTAGTATCAACCTAGATCTCGAATGGCGAAAAAATTACCTATTTTAAGCTTAAACATCATATTGACCTTTAATATTATGTCTGAAGTCACGTGAATGTATGACGAAGAGAAATAAACATTTTATGTACATAGGCTGTAGCACACACAATTTGCTAAATGTGATCGTATCAACGCGTCATGCTTCCGCGTACAAACTATGAGTTATATGTGTCACAGTGTGCTCTAGCTAGATAAATGACAGTTTATACTGTTTCACGTGAACGACACGTTACACTTACGCAGTTATTCGTGCTAGGTGCAGTGGTCTATTGGTAAATTGGTAGCCATATATCACTGCTATCGGACCGTGGAATAACTTCAAATTGGACAAAACTTCGTGGCCCTGAGCAGATCATGTAGTTAGCCTAAATCTATGACCGGAATTCATAATTAGCGGGCTAGTGTTGTTACGTATTAACAAGCTTATACAATAATAAAGTATTGTAAATTTAGTGCTGACATTTTGTGAATGATATTTGCATCATTGGAATTTTATTAAGAACTAGCACTACCCTCGACTTCGTTCGCGTAGTAGGCTCGGTCTTCGGCCTCGCCATAACTTCCCATTTTTTCTTGGTTTTTCTTTCTATTTTGTTTTTCTATTTTTAATTGCTACACCAACAGACTGACAATTTTATAGAAAATATAAATAACGTGGTGTTAATATTAATATCTTCTGTAACAATCCAATAATAGGCAAACACAGCATGCATTATTAGCAACATTAAAAACAAATTAATGACTGGTCTACAAACAGCTCCGACGAATTCAGTAACATATTATAAAAAAAAAGTGCAATGAATGAGTCTAAGCACAATAAAAAAAAACAGTGTATAACTTTCATAAAACCTTCTCCTGACTAATAATTAACACAACAAAAAAAATATTACTGATATTGTTTCATCCATTCACACGTGATGCGAAGACATTTGCCATAATTATATATCAGCTTAAACAACAACTAAACTGTTTTACCTTCTCAGCAACACTAAAGCTACTTGACAATAGATGGCGTTGTTAAGCAACACTAAACCAATGAGTGTTTGGTTTGAGGTTACACCGAGCAAATCAATCGTTTACTTTCAAGCAAATCTCGGTTATCCAAGTACTATAACTAATACCGACAAGGCCCGGTGGACAGACGATCAGATAATGGTCGCAGGACAATGCTGGATGCAGGTCGCTTCAAACAGGAACTTATGTTCAGCAGTAGGCAGCATACTGCGGAGATTATGAATACGAATAATTAAATAATACTGGCCTTCATTTCGACTTTAGTGAGTTTCAAATTATTCCACGCAAATAAAGTCGCGGTCAATAAGTAGTTTAAATCCATACTATTCGCCGCGCTTTGTTTAAGTCGCGTGAATGAAAAACGCAAAAAAACTGCAGGTCAATATCCGTAGCACTGCATAAAAAGTGAAGGACGGCGTTATGCAAGCTAACAATTGATCCAATTCATTTATTAAAATTAATATTATTGAATAATGCTTTAGCCGTAACTGGCAATTAATGAAGTAGGATAAACTAATAGTTTATTATTTTACTGAATAACGCGATTCGTGACCAAAACAAACAGCGTTGTTCACCGACGACTAGTAGGTAAATAATTATAAAATGTATTTTCGTCCAAAGATTGTATTGGAAAATGTATTTTTTGGAGTGTATCCCACTTCAAACTTAGTATACTTACATGATTTGTAAATCAAATAATGAAAGACGTGTTCCAAGATTTTGCCGATATACCCCATAGAGGGGCAGACATGAGGCTTCAACGCCCAAAATTCAAAATTCAAAAATGTTCAAAATTCTATGAGAAGATATTTTTATCGTGAGTATCCTTTTTCATCTTAGCAGTGACACGTGTTATGTATATCCCATTTAAGGAAAGTTTTTTTTTTAAGTTAGTACTTAAAAGAAATTGATTTTTGTTTCTTTTTTGTTCATTAAAATCAAGAACCTCGCTGTTCTTGCTTGCTTCTTCTTCTTTTAATCCCTATCGGAAAAGGTCCAACAAAAGAGATCTTGATAATTCGAAAAATCTTTCTAAAACCATTTTAACAAGTCATTTACGAATTAACGAAGTATTTAGTGCTTCGGCACAGCCTTCTGTACACCGAGCGAGCAAAGCGGCGGTTCAGCTAGTCACGAATAATATCGTAATAAATTCTCAACGCTGTTTTATACGGATGAGATAATATAATGTGTATAGTCACTTGTTTTATGAACCGCGTAGAGATTCATCTGAAAACCGCTTCGAATGGCTGGACTTGGCACTATGCTGAAATATATCTTATATAATGTTTGTTACATCACCTTACGTATAACCGCTCAGATCCGTAGAATAAGTACCAATAACACTACGGGTCAAGACTTATGAAAGATGAAAGCAAGCTCTCATCAAGCTGTTGCACACTACGTACATAATGGACCCCGCAATGAGGAACTGAAGGAAATTGTTCGCATATTTTGTAAGTTAGACAAAATTCATCATCATCAATGGATTGTCAGTTAATACCACGTTACGTCACTATATTAATTGTTCGTTCATTCGTTCGTTCTACATAGTACCATGTACACCTTAATGTGCACTACACTAACAACATTTATTATAATTTTAGTGTCTCACTAACTGACCCGCCAGCAGTTTCGCTCGCGCGGCCTCGCGGGAGACATTTTATTACAGTTTTTTAATTATCCCACGGTAACTCTTTAATTTACCGGGATCATAAGTATTGTATATGTTGACCAGGTATATAAGCACAAAATTTCATTTAAATCAGTCCTGTCGTTTCGGAGATTAGCCCGTACAAACAGACAAACAAAAACACAAACATTTTCGAAAAACTTTAAATTAGTTCGATTTCACTCCTTACATCCCACTGACTCGGTTTTTAGCATTTTTTTCATTGTACAAAAATTCGACCGCTACAGTTTGTAGTATTTTATTTTAGTCTCAAATTTTAATAATAATAGGTTTTACTTCATTTTCATATATCAATATTATTATCAATTTTGATATCATTTTGAATCAATTTTTTTTTCAAATTTCAAAATCATTTATTTCGACACCAAAAAGTATTACACAGTTATGGTGAATCCATAGCCTCCCGAACTAGTATACACTGTGTTTCAGGAGACAGTGGCTTCTCTTATTCAAGAGCAGTTTTATTTTATGTCGTACATGAATTAATTTAATAACAACGATACCGAAACGTTTTAAATATTCACAAATAATAACTACGCAAGCTAGTTAGAAGGATAGTCCATAGAGGGATTTTTCCGTGAAAAAAGGTGTTTAGTGTTATGCCAGGATCTGTATATAGCACATACCTTTTTTATCGAAAGCCGGCCAGCCATTTCAGTACTGAGTGGCGACAAACATAAACACTTTCGTTTCCATCAAAAGTAGGTACCTATTAGTTGCTTTTTTGGAATTGATACAATTAAAACTATTTATAATAGAAGCTGAATAGATTAGGTCAGTAGTTACAAATTAACTAAAAATCTGATAACATTAATCTCAATAAATTAATTATAAATCATTGCGAGTTTAAAGGCAACCATGCGTTTGTTTAATATATGTCAAACTCGCCAGAATTTGCAAACAAAATAACCTGTTATTTAATTAGTTTGTTTTGTAGCTATGGTCATATTAAATTGCCATTTTTCATAATATGCAAATTAACTCAGGCGATATCAATCTACAGATATAATGATAGCGTCCCCGTACAATGGAATATTTTAATTACTTTGTTACAACTACCTACTTCATTATAATTCTGAAACGTCAATGTCTTAGAAGAATTCATTAGTTTGTCTCTATTGAGGGTAAATAAATACGTTATACTCGTATAAGATGAACAACGGATTCGCTCGCTTGGTCTACGGGATAAAAATCCACCACGGTATCTATGTATTTTTATAGTGTTCAATATTTGTATTATTTTTAATATGAAAAACGGGGTTCACTCACGTAAAAAAGTCAGAGTAGTCTCAAGTAATAAAATCATGCTGCCCCGCATGATTTTATCACTCGTGGTCATTGCATCTTTGGGATGCTTCGGAGACTGCCTATATAAGTGAAAACTATTCGAATTATTTTAAAGACACACAACCAACAATAATAGGTAGTCATGGAAACCATTATCGCGCCCAAAGAAGTTTTCACTTCAAAACTACATTATCTCTATAACAAATCGTTCGGTGACGATGACGCGAGTTCTATGATTTTTGTTCACCCAAAAAAGGCTCAACGGATCTAAAGAAGTTTATACTTCATAAGGATGATAAGCTCAGGGAAACACCGTGCCAAGTTAGGAGTTCCTGGTGTTGTGTATGCCGCATAATGGCATTCGAATATGCTGCATTTGAATACATACTGTGATGTTTGAATTTGTATGCGTGATTTTGTATAGTGGGTAAGTGTGATCGATTACATCCTAAACTATAGTATATGTCGTACCGTCTCTCACCAAAATAAAACATATAATACTATTTACATCAAGGTACATATCAAGTAGTCATAATCCTGATGATTGTTAATACATTCTATTCAATATAATATGTCAATAAATGCTTTATTATTTGCCGAATTTCGCTGTAAACTTAAGTGGCTCCCTATACGCCTTCGCCGGAATTCTCACATCCTCTCTATTCTGTATAACATATTGTTTAATCCTTCTACTCCCTTTTACCTAAAAGAACGATTTAGATTTCTCCAATGCTCTTCTTACTCTCTTAGGTCATCAGAAAACTTACTTCTAACGACTCCTGAACATTGTACTATATTCTACAACTCTTCATTCACAGTCCAGGCAGTTCACCTTTGGAATGCCCTCCCTACTAGTATCAAACGCGCGCAATCGCTGAATAGCTTCAAAGCTCAAGTAAAAGACTACTATCTCTCCACGTTAAATGTTAATCCCTGACATCATTCATTGATTGATATTATTTTATATTATTGATATTTATGTATGTGTAAGTATATTTATGTTCATGTATGTTTATAGTATAATATATGTATTATATTATTATTACGTGTAGGTAAGTGTAAGTATTGTTATATTTAAGTGTATTTTTATTAATTTGAATTTTACCCTTTTATCTAGTATTATCTAGCATTACATCTGTTTCATGTAATACTAGGTAATAATATATTTCTTCGTGATGTTGCACCACCGTCCATGTCAATCATGTAATCGCTATCCATCCAAAGGTTGTCTGGAAGAGATCGCTTTTAGCGATAAGACCGCCCATTTGTGCCTACTATTTAAGTTGTTTCCTTATGTTGTATTTACTTTGGTGCAAATAAAGAGTTGTTGTATTGTATTGTATTGTATTATTATAACTCGAAAAGTGTACTTGTTTGCAAACGGCACACCATTGGCGCATCTGTTTCAACGTGTATGTGTTATTCTATTATTAGTCTGTGGTAATAATATTTATATTAGGCCAGTAATTTGTCAAACCTGTATTTGCTTAAGAATAAATATTATTTACATAAAATCTCCATCAACAATATCATAGAGTTCACCTTCAGGCTCGCTACTTATGTTACGGTAGGTTTTTGGGTCAACATCGTGGCATTATAACTTAAGACCGATTATCTGTTTAAAATTTATTTAATAATTATGTATTAACATGCAAAGTGGAGGACGTAATTAGTATATATTAATAATTATATTATTACATGTAAAGATACTGCAGCAGCAGTAGGTACCTACTTTTGTATTAAAATTATTATATTCTAAGGAATCTCATTAATTTCATAGCAGACTGTGTTTTTATTTATTACCTACCTGCCCTACGCGGTTTCACCCGCGTGGTGATGGATGATGATTAATCAATCAAAATATATATATATATATACCATGTTCGTCAGGGATAATGTAGCATTCTAATGGTTATTAATTAAAAATACGGGATTACTCACGTAATATTTATCGGATAGGTCCGATTCGACCACATTCGGTGGCCTTTTTCTAGGAGTGTTCGGGACGCCCGCGTCGATGTCGTCTCGCTTAGCACTGCGGGCGGCCGCTCGTAGCGCTCGTGATGTTAGAGGTTGGTGCGGGGGGCGGGATACACTATATTGGGTCGGCGCGTCTTGGTGTGAACCCTCTTGATCGTCGTCGCTGGTGAAGCGCCTGCTGGTGTGTGAGGGAACGTCCCAGCAAAAAGAGCTCACTACATCTGCACCAGACACATCATTTGCATCAGAATGATCTCCATGAAGGCAAGGCTTCCAAGCATGTGGTAAGAATTGGTGAAATAATTCTAATGGTGAAATAATTTTTGAAATCGGTGCAATAGTTTTTAGGTATAGGTATTCATTACAGTGATAGATGATTATGATGATAATCAAAATATATCCTTTGTTCATCAGGGATAATATAGGATTCTAATGGTGAAATAATTTTCAATATCGGTCCAGTAGTTTTTCGATTTATTCGTTACGGTGATGGATGATGATGGAGCAAACAAAATATTACAATTAGTTAGGATTACTGACCAAAACCTGTCGAGTTTCAAAATAATCAATTTGAAAAAAAAACACCACAAAGTATGGAATATAATATGGAAAATATATTTTGCAAAAATATAAATAAGTTTATTATAAAAAAACATAGAAAGGTTGGTGTCGTTTACACCAACCTTTCTATGTTTTTTTATAAACAAAAATATATTAAAGTATATGTTAACCAACAATTTACGTCCTCTGCTTTGAACGTTAAAATCGTCCATTTAGAACTCGACTAATAGTTTCAGTAGTAGTAAGTTTGGTTACTGCCGTACAATTAATTAAAAATATGTAAATAAATGTTACTTTAAATACCTACGCAAGGCTTCTAAACTGTCAAACTTATCGAAGCGTTAAATATGAAAATATTGGCCAATCCGTTACCTTGGCATTTTGATTTTTTTATTCATATTTATTTCCTTTATCAATAAATTATACAATTTTTCAAAAACATATAAGTCAGAGGCCGTATTTAATTTTCGTCTCGCCGCAGGCCACTATACTCTAAGCTTCCGCATTTTTTTGTGTCAAAGTCTACAAGTTTTTTGGGACATTCAACTTTAATTATATATACATCTTTTATACCTACTTAATTATTTTCATTCTACATTTTCTAAAGACGGTACACAATTGGTTTACTAAATAATTAAATTGTGCAGTATAGCATGAAACTGTTCACTGCCCTTTCACTAGAGCGACACAGATTAGGCAATAGTTACTGCACTTGAAGTATGCTTGAAGCCTGAAGTTCAAGGTTGCTTGACGCATGAGAGCCCGTCAAACTAAATTGATTGTTGTATCCGTTTTTTAATGCAATATTTATACTTACTTATTCATGTAGAGAATTTAGAAATTAGTCCCTTTTTTAACTAATTTTCAAAAGAGGAGTACTAGAAATGAAGTTAACGCTTATATTCGTTCTTTGATATTTATATTCTGTTCTTATGTTTCTCAGCCATTCAATTTTAATGATTCTTTATTGTTGGATAGATAGATAGATGGATATTATATAGGTGAAGCGCTCGTAGCGGAGCTCGACTTGGCGATCTTAATCGATCAACAAGTTAAGCAACACTTGGATAGGTGATCGCTAGTGGCATTATTCAACTGAGCGCTTCCGTGCTTCGGAGGGCCGTCGATTGTTTGTCTTAGGACAACAGTCGTTAGTCTAAGTCTAGGGCCTTCGGGCGGCCTGAAAACTTCGACACGGGTTGGCCACTAACCTATCCACCAATCCGCACTGGGCCCGCGTGGTGGATTATGGCCCAACTCCTCTTTTTCTGAGAGGAAGGCTCGAGTCCCAGCAGTGGGAACAAAATGGGCTGGTTATGATTATGATATAGGTATACCTTTGCGATCGATCTCGACCCATCTCTATTCTTTTATCGGTAACATACAGCATCTGAAGATGGTCGATATTCCAAAAATACTGCGTCTTTATTTCCCGATACATATACATATATAATCTGGGACTCTTCAAGTACAGAGTGAATAGGTATCTTAAAGCAAGCATGTACCACCGTCGACCGCGTCTTCACTTTCCATTAGGTGAGATTGCGGTCATGCGCTTGCTTATCTATCTATATCTATACTATGTAAATGTAAAGGTAAAAAAATTGTTTGTCTGTTTAAATTGAATAGACTCCGAAACTACTGGACTGATTTGAAACATTCCCCATAAGAATCCTACATTATCCCTGATTAACACATTTTATTAATCGTCATCGTCATCCATCACCACGCGGGTGAAACCGCGGAGTGCGGTTATAGTATTATATGACAAAAAACTCAAAAATCATATTTAATATCGATCAACTTTGGCATAATAGCTTTGATTGTTTCTACTTTAGAAATCTCGTAGAAATCCATCATCACGTGGGTGAAACCGCGGGGTGAAACTACAACAATTGACTTATAATAGAATAACTAAGAAGACTAAGAACATATAATTAGTTTGAAACTGGTAGGAGACTTTTTCCGGTATATATCACGCGAGCTCAAACCGGTTCTTAAATAATAAACAGACGTAGTAAAAATGTTATACTGGCCTATATAAATAGAATATTATGCTGTATAGACAATAAATCGTCGCTAAACTCACAAATTAAATCATAAGTAGGTTGGAATGGGCTGGTCAAGGTTACACCACAACAAGTTCCTGTGTACCACCTCACATTAGAATGAGAAAATTAACATTCCGGTTAACCAAGGCTCTTCAGCCCGCCTACAGATATTTCAAAACCATTAAAACCTACATATAACATAGTTATAATTGATTGACGATTAGCATTTTTAACCGACTTCAAAAAAGAGGTCACATTATGTTCCACCGTATGTTTTTTTGTGTATGTTCATTGATTTTCACTATTCGTGGACCAATTCTGAAAATATTTTTTTTGTCTAGTAGAGTATACTTCCGAGGTGGTCCCATTTAAATTTCATCAAACTCGGTTTAGCAGTTTTTAAGTTAAAAAAGTTATTCGCACATTTGATGATATCATCATTGACGGTGATCGTATAATCGGTACAATCGATCCCGTAAGTAGCAATGGTCACTGAAATGGGTGAAAGATTTTTTTTACTTTAAATGGAACCGACTTCAACACCAAAAAGTGTGAAATAACTTGTCGAAGTCGGTACCATGCGCACAATATTGTGATAATAGGTACATTTGAACTATCATGGTACCGACTTCAACAAGTTATTTAACACTTCTTGTTGTTGAAGTTGATTTTTTGGTATTTTTTTTATGTTACGGTCAATTTGTTTACCTCCTGTACGAATGGAGCTTAGATTAATGATTAGTCTCGCTCTCGCTTCGACGAAGCGCGCGCGTGAAGACCAATCCTTAATCTAAGGAATAGAGACATAAATCTACCCCTATGTAGCTTGATGTTAGCACAAGTACTACATTGCAGCAGGTTCACCATCATCTCGACGGTACAGGGAAAACACGGTCACTACGGACTAAAAAAATCTCTAACTACAGCTAAATAATGAACTAATCCTGATACATAGTGTTGGAGATCACAATAAAACTAAAATGTTTTCTATATTATTTAACTAAATTCAATTTGTATTATGATTTTTCGATGTACCTAATTATAATTATCATTATTATATTCTCATATTTAAAAAGTGATTGTCAAGTCAATAGTTGCGTCATTCGAACTCGAGCTGTCAGAGCGAGTAGACGTTGTTGAAAATATCGATTTAAAAATAACAAAGAATAAACGACATAATACTGGAAGAAGACTGATATATTATTTGGAGTTTCCCTGCTGAGAATCGCTAATAATAGTCTATAATCTATACTAATATTATAAAGAGGAATGAATTGGATGTAAGTACGTTTGTAACGAATTGGCTCAAAAAGTACTGGACCGATTTCAAAAACTCTTTCACCATTGGAAAGCTACATTCAGCCTGAGTAACATAGGCTATGTAGGACTCATCATCATCATCATCATCCATCACCCCGCGGGTGAAACCGCGGAGAGCAGCTTAGTCTTTTATAATTCTTTGGCCCTTTTTCTCATCGTCATCGTCCACTTTGGGCAAAAATTAGCCGCAATGCTGCCTGATTTTCGGTTATTTTCATAATCGTTCTTTCTTTAAGTTTGTTTATACTAATATATATCATAAATAGGAAAGATTTGTTTAAATTGAATAGGCTCCGAAACTTCTAGACCGATTTGAAATATTCTTTCACCATTAGAATCCTACATTATCCCTGATGAATATTCCACGTCTGTTTGTAGATAGTCCATACGCTAATTCCACCTAAACCACGCAACGAACTTTGATGCGGCTTTCACAATAAAGGTGAAACCGCACTAGAGCGACACTGCAGCGGAGAGGCGCGGCGCGAGCGGTGCGGCAAAATATTTTCCGGGAGTCGACTGCGTCGCGACGAGCCGCGCCTCTTCACTGCAGTACCGCTATAGTGCGTTTGAATTCATAAGAAACAGTTGCAAAAATATTTTTAATACCGCGCCGCTCCGATGCCGCGGCGCGCCTCTCTGCTGCAGTGTCGCTCTAGTGAGGTAACACCTTAAGTAAGATATTTTTACGTTAGATTTATGTATACCTTTACAGAACAAGATTTATGGATATAGTTATGGATATGTAGTTTATAGGTATATCTAAGGTGATAAAACAAACTTCAAAAAATTTCACCTATAAAGTCAAAAGTCAAAATCAAAACCATTTATTCAATTTAGGCATCAAAGACGCACTTATGAACGTCAACTTTTCATTACTTTAAAGACTCTACCGCCGCGTTCCAAAATATATAGAGCCCACCGAGAAGAAGCGGCAAGAAACTCGGGGCCATTATTTTTATATAGATGTTTACAATGTTTACAATGTACCTATATTTTTATCACATCATTATGCACTTAATGAGCAAAACAAGTGTTTTTAATGTGTATTTCACAGGCCAATCATACGTGGATGAGCTTTCTGGCGTGCAGGCGGCTAGTGTAGTGTTAAAACTGCGATATTGGCAGGAGGTTAAACAAAGCCAGGGCGGGTCGCTAGTCATATATAAGTACTATTCAATAGCCTTCTCACTTAACACTAGCATGTCAACGGAACGGATAAGGTCACGTGGTAACCCGCAAAATGTTGTCTACAATAATTAGCGGAAGTCAAGTCGGCATTCATTACTAAAACAACAAAACAAATTAAAAAAATACGGGTGTGATAAAACCGGCGTTATACATACTATTAGTTATTCTGTGGTTTATAGCGTACGTCAATGTGTTACTATAAAAATAATATTAATTATAACCTTTGGTCATTACTCATTTTATTGTACATTAAGGTGTTGTCAGTTCATTACGAATATTTTTTTATATTAAATAAACAAGTACAATTTGAAAATTTTAATACCGACTTAAACTCTATACAGTTACTGGAGCGTAACTCAAAAACTACTGGACTAAATTTGATAAAAAATAAATGGGACCACACGGGAAGCACCAGCTTTCAAACATAAAATAATTTTGAGAATCGGTTCACCCAATCGAATTTTTTGAGGTAACAAACATAAAAAAACTTACAGGCGAATTGAGTACCTCCTCCTTTTTTTGGAAGTCGGTAGAAAACAAATTACACCAAAAATGGAATCGACTTCAATACCATAAAGTGTGAAATAACTTGTTGAAGTCGGTACCATGATATTTCAAAAGTAGGTTACTACCTATTATCAAAATACTGTGCACATGGTACCGACTTCGACAAGTTATTTCACACTTTTTGGTGTTGAAGTAAGTTCCATTTTGAGTTTTTTTTTTTCAAATTTTTCTTAGTGTCCCTTGCTAAAATGATACGGGATCAATTGTCATTCATCGTCAATAATTATCAGGATAAAGTATCACTTTTCAAGCAGTTTTTGGGTAAACTCCAAATTATTTAACTCAAAAACTACTTGAAGAGTGTTACTTTATATTGATGATATCATTATTGGAAAACTAAAATAAACTACTAACACACATAAAATATAGACGAATCGAATATAAGACGACGAGACCGAATGAGACCCTCCTTTTTTGGAAGTCAGTTGACAAGAACCTGTACCTACCTTTATGTTTGTTGCCTTGTAATTCTTGTCAAGCCTTGTTATAACTGTAATAAAATAACTAAGCTGTCCGTTACGAAATCCTGGTGACGTAAGACATGGTAATACCACATAAGTGTATTTTTATATTCGCCAGCTGCGTTTCGTGGGTTCGTCTATGTCAGTCGTTCTGAACCTTTTAGTTGATGAGCCCTATTTCACAAAATTACTGTATTAACTTGGATCACCAACTGTTTGTTGACAATATTATAGAATAAGTAATAGTAGAATATACAGTAATTGAATGAGTGATTGTTCTATCTATAAATAAATGTGTTAAAAAACATAACATTATTAAGCCGTCCTTATCAGTATTTAAATATAACTAAAAGTTCATATATTACTGAGATAAGTAGTACCTATGTACATAATATTATTTTATGCGATTTTTGTGACTGCATAGGTACTCTTGACTAACTTCTGAACCCTTGGTCCAGTTACCATTAGCAGTATTTCCCAAATCTTTGTGAAGATCCACACAAATCTTTATGATTTGGATGGCTTTGCGGACCACTTCGGGTGCTTTCAGGGACCACTGGTTAAGAACCACTGGTCTATGTAGTAATAAAAAGTCCACAGTTTTTCTGTAAGTAAAAAATAGACGAAGTGCTGATCCAAATTTCATTCAAATTCTTTTTACCGTTGCAGCATGAAAGACGTACAAACATACATACAAACTTTTGCATTATATTATAGAGTAATGTAATCAAACACGTAGATCTAAGTCTCGTTCATACTAAAACACGCCGACAACATTAAGTTTGTTGATACCATACCATAGATATATAGACGCAGAAATACATTGAATGCAACAATACGGTTGAAGTTTCTATAAATCATTCTTTATTGGATGCTTAAAACATGAAAGGCTTTAACTGACAAAATTCCACCGCTGTGGTTTAGGCTCGGCTCAGTTAGGCTGGATTGTTTTATATCTAGTTGACAAATGGTCAAGACTACCAATGGTTAATAAAAAACCAGCCAAGTTCGAGTCGGACTCGCGCACCAAGGGTTCCGTACCATCATCTATAAAAACGGCAAACAAAACACTTTTGTTGTATGGGAGCCAATATTTGTTTTATTTTATTTTATTGTTTATTTATTATTATTATTACTTTAAAGTTCGTTAAGTTTGCTCGTTTTTTTCGTTATCAATATCGAGCAAAAAAAGGTGCTCCCATACAAAAAACCCTTAAATATTTATTCTGTTTTAAGTAATTGTTGTTGATAGCGGCAATTTCACATCATCTGTGAAAATTTCAACTGTCTAACTATCACGGTTCATGAGATACAGCCTGGTGGCAGACGGACAGCGGAAGGAGCGGAATCTTAGTAATAGGTCCCGCTTTACCCTTTAGGTACGGAACCCTAAAAATTACATTACTGATATTATTAAAGAATCTTCTGTTATTAATTATTATTATTATTCCATTAGTAGCTTTAACTATTAGTTAACTAGACTAGTTACTAATTAGATTATACTAGTGTTCCCACACGGTTGTGCCCGCGAGGCCAGCTACAGATATAAAATACTAGCTGCTCTCCGCGGTTTCACCCGCGCGGTAATGTATGATGATTATGATGATGACTCTTATATAGCCTATGTTACTCAAGGTGAATGTAGCTTTCCAATGGTGAAAGAATTTTTGAAATCGGTCCTTTACTTTTTGAGCCAATTCATTACAAACATACATACAAATTTTTCCTCTTTATAATATAAGTATAGATTAATTGTGACAATCTTTACCAACGATTCGTATGGAATAATCCGCGTATGCTAAACCAGAAATATGTTTACCGATGAACTCAATCCACTTACGGCAACCCAGAAACCGGTTAATCGACCAAAATGCACTCGTCTGTTCGGTACATAAATTTTACAATAAATATTTAGATAAAGTTGTCGGACGATTTGAGGAAATGACATTGCTTAATCACTCTGTATTTGAAGACTTCCAGATCTCACTGTTGTTTCAGAAGTGTAATGATTATACATTGCGTAGTACATTGTGTGTTGTAGTGTTTATTGAAAATTCTATATATATTTTAACCACACACGTTGCAGTTCCTGGAATAGTAGGTTGATTTCTGCGAAATCTATTGTATTATTGGCCAAATATGGCGAATCGAAAAATGAAAAAACAAATGAATAAGATTGAAGACTGGAACAGTTCTATTCAAGGACATTTTACGTATGTAGGTATAAAAATGAATTTGTGTAGAGAATGATAGACCACGAAATTTTAAGGGGAAAAGGGGTGTTTGGTCACGGGTTTGGTGGAAGGGACATGTGATCAGAATACTGGTTCCTCTCCGGCAAAATGATATATAACTATTAACATTCAGCATGGTACTACCTCCTGCAGTCTGGACACTTTACCACCCAAGGGCTTTATAAAGCGCTCGAGCTTGACTTGGCGATCGTTACCGATCAACAAGTTAAGCAACACTTGCTGCGGTCAGGACATCGATGGGTGACTGCTAGCGGAATTATTCAATTGAGCGTTCCCGTGCTTCGGAGGGCACGTTAAGCCGTCGGTCCCGGTTGTTTGTCTTAGGACAGCAGTCGTTGGGATATGTCGAGGGGCTTCGGGCGGCCTGAAAACTTCGACATGGGTTGGCCACTTAACCTTAACATTAACATACCCGCACTGGGCGCGCGTGGTGGATTATAGCCCAACTTCTCTCTCTGAGAGGAAGGCTCGGGTCCCAGCAGTGGGAACAAAATGGTCTGATTATGATATGAAGGGCTTACGAAGTATGAGTGGATAGTGACAGACACTTCAATTCTGTTTATTTGTATATGTGCTAATGTTAGTGAGAGCATTTTTGTTACATTTATGCCATGGAGATCTAGAGAGATGCCAATCCGTGCGCTGAGTACAAAACATGGTGTCTCAAGCAGCGGCCGTATTCCGCGCTTCAACGTATTCTGTTAGCTTCAATAAGTTCATTATCCATTGCGGTATTAAAACTTAACGTTTAAATGTTTGTAAATACAGAGCAAGTATTGTAAACTGTTTACATATTTATCGCGTCCGGTGTCACATAATACAAAAGTTGCAATGTGTTCTGTTTTTGGGCATATTGCTGCGACACCGGCCCCGTCCCCTTTTTAATTTGTGATTTACGCACTGATATGGCCACGAATACGGCTGATACGAATTTAAATTGAATTTGTAATAGAGATATTTAGGTAAGTAGACTATGAAAAATCTCTAGGATTAACAAATAGCCTACTAGACAAAAGCTAATGCTACATTTCTAAGAAATATACCTTTGGTTCGACGAAGTTGATTACGACATCCATATTTACACTACAACAAATACCTAAGGAATGGTTTCACAACATTGTAATAACAAAGCGTACCTAGTAGGCGTGGCTTAACGCCAGGTGACCTAGGCATAGAATTTACAAACTCATTAGACCTGACCATACAAATGGGATTTAAAAAAGATCGCTTTTTCCCTGATTAATGTTGAAATTCTATCCTTTAAAAGAAAATATATTTTTAATTATATGATTTAGCATTAACGCCGGCTTAGCGAGACCAAAAATTACAATTTTAAAGATAAAAAATTCAAATTATTAGACGGGCATTGAACCTGCGTTTTCCGACTATCCGTGTCAGACGCCATGACCAACTAGGCCACCGAGGCTTACCGTCAGCATCGAATTTTAACTCTTTATATGATTTTAACAGTAGTATGAAAAAAAAAGTTGTAGATATTATAATTTCAATAAACGTCGTGTACATTGTGAATCTATACGAATTTATATTTATTTTCACAATTTTTAGCTTTAACATAAATGTCAATAAAATAAATAAAATATTTAAATACCAAAAAATACTGACCTTTATGAAAACTAACGTGGTTTGTACAAATTTTTAATATGAAAAACAGAACACACACGTAAATACGTCAGATCTTTCCAACTATTAGATTCAACCACGATCGGATTCAAAATCTTATCCAAAAAAATAAAATAAAAAAGATCACCTGCATGAACAACTGACCTAAACCAGTTGAAATATAAGAATTAACTTTAGTAATGGTATATTTACTATGTTCTTTCTTCTCTTCTATATATTTTGAGCTCTCGATATTTCGGCACAGCAGCGTGCGCCATGTTCATGTGCAGAAGAGGCTAGACCGTTTCATAACAACACTACCCGCAGATACTACAGTTTGCTCGTGAACATGGCGCATACAACTGTGCCGAAATATCGAGAGCTCACTATAAATACAATACATTTTTTAGGTTTAGGCCACATCAGGCGATCTTTATCAAATTGTATTTTGCATAACATTGTGAATTCGGTTGTTGTTGAAACTATAGCACAATAGATAGAATACGTGGTAAATATCCCGTTTCTTAAGTTAATTCTTATATTTCAAGTGGTTTAGGCCACATTAGGTGATCTTTATCAATGTTTTTTACAAAAGATTGTGAACTCGGTTGTGGTTGAAACTATAGCACAATAAATAGAATACGTGGTAAATATCTCATTTCTAAAGTTAATTCTTATATTTTAAGTGGTTTAGGCCACATTAGGTGATCTTTATCAATGTTTTTTGCAAAAGATTGTGAACTCGGTTGTGGTTGAAACTATAGCACAATAAATAGAATACGTGGTAAATATCTCATTTCTAAAGTTAATTCTTATATTTCAAGTGGTTTAGGCCACATTAGGTGATCTTTATCAATGTTTTTTGCAAAAGATTGTGAACTCGGTTGTGGTTGAAACTATAGCACAATAAATAGAATACGTGGTAAATATCCCGTTTCTAAAGTTAATTCTTATATTTCAAGTGGTTTAGGCCACATTAGGTGATCTTTATCAATGTTTTTTGCAAAAGATTGTGTACTCGGTTGTTGTTGAAACTATAGCACAATAAATAGAATACGTGGTAAATATCCCGTTTCTTAAGTTAATTCTTATATTTCAAGTGGTTTAGGCCACATTAGGTGATCTTTATCAATGTTTTTTGCAAAAGATTGTGAACTCGGTTGTGGTTGAAACTATAGCACAATAAATAGAATACGTGGTAAATATCCCGTTTCTAAAGTTAATTCTTATATTTCAAGTGGTTTAGGCCACATTAGGTGATTTTTATCAATGTTTTTTGCAAAAGATGTGAACTCGGTTGTGGTTGAAACTATAGCACAATAAATAGAATACGTGGTAAATATCTCATTTCTAAAGTTAATTCTTAAATATTAAGTGGTTTAGGCCACATCAGGTGATCTTTTTCAAATATTTTTTTTGCATAAGATTGTAAATTTGGTTGTTCATGAAACTATAGTACAATAAATACAATACACGGTAAATATCCCGTTTCTAAAGCTAATTCTTGCATTTGTGACCATGACAGTTTAAAGACTTACCTATATCAATTGAAATATGTAGTAAGTAAGCTTCCATAAGGATTTCTTGGGAAATTTTACTCCTAATTTCGTTTTATTTCTATACTTCGTAATTCATAGATCCTGCGAATGACGACGCTGATCAGCTAGTCCCTCTATAAATTGTGACATCTATCTGTGTTCACCGGTCTAGCTGTGGGCTGAGCAATGTCTGGTCACGACTACATCAGTTCCTGTTACTAATGACCTTTCAGATAACTGCGAGCTTTGTCTTATAGGAAGTGTACGTTACTGATTTATTTATTAGTAGATATATGTAAGTTTACCTCATGTATTAAGAAAGAATGTTATTTTCAAACACATCCGGCAGCTGCAGTAAAATAAAAAGAAAGTTGCATCTTTGCAAGAGAAACTACCGAGAAAACATTAACATAAAATATGTAATTGACCGACCGAGCGAAGCGTCTCTGCTTTACTCGCCAAAATTGACTTTCATCTGTCCGTATGTTTGTTAGGTTGTGTGTTGGTCCTCCTGTACCAATCGCATTTTTCAACCAATCATAACAAAACTTGGTGTGCATGTTCTACTATTCAATATAATGTTTTTTATGTGGACGATATAAGAGTGGTGAGAGGTACTTTCCTAAAAGGGGAGGAGTTTGCTGCGGCTGCTTATTTACCGACCGATATCGATAAAATTTGGTACACATAGTAGGCACCTGACTTTAAAGAGGAATTTCGAATATGAAAATAATTGTTCAAGTGGTTATCGATATAATGTAAAGGTTGTCGAAGTTTAAAATCTTGACGATTTTGGTAATATTTGGAATTTTCCAATTGCAGTTGGCTCAAACTGCAAAAAAATCGCCGCTGATAAGACTTTCCTCGCGAGTCTACTGTTTACAGAACTACTAGGATTGTTTCCAATAGTTATTAAATAGCTTTAAGTTTTTTCTAATACTTTTTAAATTTGTCATTGTCGGAAATGTGACATTACTGTTGGAATATGTATGACAAAATGAATCCGTCCCACTCTAGTAAGTAGTATGAGAGTATTTCTCTTTCTTACGTATTTACACAATAACAGCCCTTATAGTTTCATATAATATTTAAGTATGAAGGGCACAGTTCAGTTAGTTACAACTCTGCGCTCCGCCTGGATAGAACTCTGCAGTAGAGTGCGCACACACCTCTCCTGTTAAATAACGATACAAATAAATTAATCTTTATAATTCGTTAATTACGTCTTTCATTGGTCACCCTAATCTAATAATTACCACTATGATTACATTTTACTGACATATATCTGAAACCCATTATCCCAGCCGGTTTCAATAATCTATTTACCTATTAGGGTACTTCTTATTATGTTTAGACTAAAATAGGATAAGTAATTCTAAATAATTTTAGCAATTTTTACTTTAGTTTAGCGAGCACCAAGTTACGGGACGAATAATCTGTCTAAACTAACAGTATAAGTGCCCACAATTGAAGATCTAATTTTAGTGTTGTCATTCGGAAATGTTATCTACTAATTTTGATTTAAGCAAAACAGAATAAACACTGACACAAATTAAAGAATTTTAGTTTAGAGAATTATTACAGAATTGAAACCAATATTTATCTAGTAGGGTAAACCGACGATAGATGGGTTATTGGAACCGACCGTAATGGTAACCGTCGATATATATAGGGTGTTTGGTAGAGGGACCGACAAACCAAATGAGCGTGTTCGGGGGCCCACTTGGAGAATACAAGTTGGCCAAAAAAAATCCCCGACGCCCAATATGTTTAACTTTTTTTTTGGATTTTTCCCTTTTTCTCGGAAATTGTACCTATTTACCGCCATAACATTTGTAAAATTTGTAGAAACTAAAAACATCCGGTCTAAAACATACTTTACAAATGTTATGATGGTAAATTGATACAATATTGGAGAAAACGAGAAATCTCACAAAAAAAAGTTAAAAACAATTGGGGTGTCGGGGATTTTTTTTGGCCAACTTGTATTCTCCAAGTGGTCCCCCGAACACGCTCATTTGGTTTGTCGGTCCCTCTACCAAACACCCTATATAGAATACAGCGCCGCTGTACTCTATAATACGAGTATCAAGTCTTGTAACATAAAGATAATATAACTTATAATACCTTTATGTTACAAGACTCAGCATGTTACTCTTACGCTAAAGGACCTAAAGTATAATTTGTAATTAATACATATTTTCCAGCAAACAAATTATTTGGTTGATGTTTCTCTTGAAATATGTTACTTTTTGTGCTGTCTCATGTTATATTTAAGTATTTGCCACTGGCAACACTAATAGGAACGGGCCGTAAATCGTATTTAGAAAATTTCCGTACACATGATTCATGATAAATAAATAGACATGCAAGTTCTTATAATAGCACTGTGGTCCCACAAGCCAATCAACTGGGATCACAGTAGGATCACTGGCATCGCGCAGTTTATATTGAAATTAATCACTGTCAATTGTTTTCGCGTTATTAGTGTGCGAACGGTATTTATTATTATTAGATACTAGCTAAGAATAAGCAAGCTGAAGTGGCAATAGGCTGGATACACATCCAGAAGAACCGATACCCGCTGGAGTAGACGAGTTCTTGAGTGGAGACTACGTTTAGGCATACGTAGTGAAGGACGACCTGCGGAAGGCAGCTGCCCGTAACTGGATGCAGAGAGCTGAAGACCGAGCTCTGTAGCGTACTTTAGGAGAGGCATATGTCCAGCAGTGGACGAATGTGGGCTGATGACGATGATGAGATACTAGCTACGCCCCCGGTTTTCCCGCGTAGTGATGGATGATTATGATATAGACTAGTATCCTATGAGTTTATCTAATGACTCATATCTACACGCCAAATTTCATCCAAACCTGTTAACGTTGCAGTTCCTGGAAAAGCAGGTTGGTTTCTACAAAATATATTGTGTTATTGGCCAAATATGGCGAATCGAGAGTCAACGGGTTAATCCGTTCTGGCGTGATTGAGTAACAAATATCCATCCATCCAAACATTCGCATTAATAATACGAGTCTACGAATCTAAGAATCTACGAGTATCTAGTACTTTAAATGAGCAATTCTTGTATATATAATCTCAATCTTGGAAACGGCTGCAGCGATTTTCAATGAAATTTAGTATGCAGGGGGTTATGGGGCGATATATCGATAGGATTCATTTTTAGAAAATGTCGTTTCACCTACGGAATGAAGCTTTTCTTCGTCTTGGGCGGCTTTAACCTCTCGCTTCACTCAGGACACTACATAAATCCCTCGCTTGGCTCGGGAGTTAGCTCGAGCGTCTCTCGTTATGCTCAGGGTCCACTATACCGCTCGTGCCGTAGGATACGACATCGCTTTATCCCCTTTGAGCATAATTGTACAGTCTACATAAGTAGCCTATTGCACTGGTATTGCAAAATCATTGTTCATATATGTATGAAACTTTTAAGCGCAGTATGTCTGTTAAGTACTTATATACAATATATAGGTATACCTTTTGTTACTTACATTAATGATAATTACCTATAAATGTCAAAATTGAAAATTATATCCGGCTCTCGTTTAGAAAAAACTCGCACTTGGCATGCAGCGTAGCTGAAAGAACATAATTACCTTCTATTAACATTCCTACAACTTCATTACATAACTGCTCTGCTACCATTTTTTTCTTGCACACCCTGGATGCCTTGTAGAAAATACTACGTAGCTTTTTTGTTACAATTACAAATAAAATCTTTATGATAATGTGAACAACTTCTACCTTGGTCCTTATATTCCCACAACAAACAATCATGTACCTATACGTATAGTACAATATTGAAATTGTCAAATAAGTAACTCATCAACAATCAACAAATAATAATAATCTTACTCGTAGTATAAATACTATTAGTACTTAAATGACCG
The DNA here is from genome assembly GCA_917880725.1 of Selenia dentaria. NCBI lineage: Eukaryota > Metazoa > Arthropoda > Insecta > Lepidoptera > Geometridae > Selenia > Selenia dentaria. Next base: position 2,803,743 of record OU862896.1, on the reverse strand, counting down.
AGCCTTAGATACGAATACAAAATAGCAGCACATGTTCTGTGAGAATCATGTCACCGCATTTCAGGATTTGCAATGCGACTGTTACGCCATCTATTTTGAACGCAACGAACAAACTTTTTCTGTGTTTTCAGGCAATGAAAACACAGAAATACATACAACAAATTTAATACCGACTTCCATTCTATTCAGTTATTGGAGTGTAACTCGGGAACTAATTGACCGAATTTGATAAAATTTAAATGGGACCACACGGGAAGCACCATATTTCAAACAAAAAAGAATTTTGAGAATCGGTTCACCCAGTCGAAAGTTATGAGGTAACAAACATTAAAAAAATACAGTAGAATTGAGTACCTCTTCCTTTTTTTGGAAGTTTGTAGAAAATGAAACCTAGTTAGATCGATTTATTGCCCTCGAAACTCCCTGCTTAAATTACTAAATTTCGCCTAAAACCTTTGGAGTCCTTTCCGATATTCAGATTATACTGATCGTTTAAAGGTGTTAGATAGATTAGATACAAGTGGGCAAGTGATTGTAGGTACCTATACTGTACTACAGCTATTGATGATTGTAATTAAGCTCTATGTACACGGACCATGTGATGCATAGCGTGATGGATCTTCATGCTACACATCATCGCAATTTGTAAGGCCGTAGGCAGACTTGGCGTCTAATTGTGATCGCAGCAGGAACGCGGCTGTAAGCGTTTCAGAACAAAGTATGAATAAGGTCAGTTCGACACGGATAGACGTCAGTTTATATATTAGGTTTTTAACTGACTTCAAAAAAGGATTTTATTATATGTTCGTGTGTACCTATGTATTTTTGTTATGTGTATGTTAATCGATTTCTCCCCCATATTTGTAGGCCGATTCTTAAAATTCTTGTTTTGTTTGGTAGAGTATACTTCCAAGGTGGTCCCATTCAAATTTTATCAAAATCAGTCAAGCAGTTTTTTAGTTACGCTCCAAAAAATGGAAATTGTTACGCCTATCTTGATGATATCTTTATTGACGGTGAATAACAATCGATTCCGTAAGTAGAAAGGGTCACTAAAAAGGTGAAAAATACTTATACCAAAAAATTTAACCGACTTCAACACCAAAAAGTGTAAATTAAATAAGTTAGAGGAGGTAGTATAGACACTGTCTGGCTACGGGACACAAATAGGAGCACTCCCATGTTTCTGTGTTTTGTGGTGCACTCGTATGAGATCCAATAGCGTAGAAAAAAGTTTTAAAATACGCAAACCTAAGTATCCAATAGGAAAAACGGATCCGTTAGCTAAGTTGTTAGCTGTCCTGCCTCCGAAGCACAGAGTCCCAGTTCGATCTCTGGCTGAGACAAATATTTGCTCTCGGGTCTTAGGTGTTTGTGGTATGTTAAAGTGCGTGTCTATGTCCAGCACGACACATTAAATCTTTAATAAATAATAGATTATGTTAATAGCGCGTTTTTTTCGCGAGTAGCACGCTCGTCTGCTACTGCCCTAAGCGTGGCAACCATGTCAAGGTCACCACACGGCAATGACCTAGGGAGTGACCTAGCCGAGCTCGTCGTGAGCTGATCACCTCTCCCAGAGAAATTACGGCTTCCACTCGCTGAAATTACAGTATTTTAGTATCTTTTTAACTTTATTATCTTTATAATTTTAATTAAAGATAAGAGATATAGTAAGTAGTAATAACAGTACATCTTTTAGATATCTTGACGAAGTTAATTATATAATAATTAATGTTGTATAATTTAGAGAGTAAAAGCTATTTTCTACACTCGTTAATACTAAAAATTTCAAATGGAAATGTGAAAAAGTTAGAAGTGCAGCATTTTTTATATCATAGACCGTGGAAGCTCTGACGTCACAAAATGACAGTTTGGGTAAAACAAAGACAAAACGTACGTGATTTTATCATTTTAAATTATTACGCGCTTATTTTGTAATGAAAATTAAATAAAATGCCGTATTGTTTTACCTCCGGGTGCAACCATGTCTCATGATGAGAAACCAGTAGGTTTAACACAGAAGTTACCTTAAACACAGCTCTACAATACAGCTCGAAAATACATATAGTAGACATAGGATCTCTTTCTTTTTTGAAGTCGGTTAAAAAGTATTCGTATTGCGTCACGCTTCGTTGTACAAACTATGAATTGTCTGTGTCACAGTTGCCCAAGATACATGACAGCTCATATACTGTTAGACTTGATCGACAAGTTACGTTGCACTTACGCTGTTATCCGTGCTAGGCCAAACCAGCGCTGGGTGCCTACTCTTACCTTTTACGAAACTGTCATAAATCAGGAGGGTTTTGTAATAAGCTTAGAATAATCATACTTACTATCGTACTCCCACCGACACAAAACGATCGAACTTATTTCTTCAATACTATTTACCGCGTATTACTTTTTTAGCTGAAATTGATCCTAATGGTGCGTTCCAGGATCAATACCTATAATGCCCAACCCGAATAGAACACTAACGCAGTTGCAAAGTACGCGAATTGAGTGCACTATTTGATAATACGCCATTAAAGCGTCTATCGTAATCCATTATTATTTTAAGCTTGCTATAATGACGTGGTGGTACCAAATGGAAGGTTTAAATATGACTACTTTTAAGAGGTGGGATTAAGGCCCCTGGTCTTCCGTTGAAGCCAGTCTGTGATGTCATGGATTTATACTGCAACAGCTTAAATTATTAAAAAACAAATTATCTACAACCGTATACTAGTTCTTCAATAGCTATTTGTATCGATCTACTTGTTCAATAAACTAAACTAGAATGCTAGGATGTAACTACGGGCATTCCTTACTCTGCCAACAGTAAAACCCAAATGCATGTAACATATTGAATGACAATAATAAGAAATCCCAAGTACGAGTTATTACAGTTAATTATTCAAGGCAAACGCAGTGCTGGTAGGAGAAGAACATCCTGGCTGAAGAACTTACGCCAGTGGTATAATAAAAGCACCCGTTCATTGTTCAGAGCTGCTGTGTCGAGGGTTCAAATTGCACCGATGATCGCCGACCTTCATTAGAATAAGGCACCCCGAGATGAAGATAGAATGATATCTCTAAAAACAGGACATCTCTCAATGATTTTATACTCGTATTTCATTGACATCTCTACACCAGTTTAGCGAGCACTAATTTTAATACACTTGTGTATTAATGATGATGATGAATACACTTGTGTATTAAAATTAGTGCTCGCTAAACTGGTGTAGAGATGTCCTGTTTTTAGAGATGTCATTCTATTTTATAGTTTTATTTTTAGAGATTAATTCATAGGTTGGGCGGTACCACGGGGTGCAACCATAGTTGTTTATAATCATACAGCTGATAAATTCACGGTTAATTTATGTAGCGATATAGAATTAGTTAGACAGCTCGTTGCGTTCCCGACAAGTGACCCATTTACCCACTGAACCGCCGCACGCCGTCAGCCATCTCGTGTCACCAGCATCGCATTACGCGGCACAGTTATTCATCAATATTGTTATTTATTTTAATAAAGTTCATTTACAATTGTATTATGATGCTAGAATTTAATTCAATATTAACAGACATAATTATGCATTATACAAATTACAATACATTTCATTTATAAAACTTATATTATAAGTTAATAAATGTAATATAATACTAAAAGAAATCTAATTAAAGTAAACCAACCTATTAAGCACAGAAAAATGAATTATTAGTTTTAAAATATTATTTCAAAGCACTAACGCCTGCTTAGTGAAACAAAGCTGCAATTTTAGAGAGAAAAAAATACACAACCTTGGCTAGATTCGAACCCGTATCTTCTGAAAATCCTTGACCGCTAGGCCACCAAGGTACCCGATCATCGACTTTATCTTTGTACATGATTTTTAAAGGATTGGAAGGATATATAATTTTCCTCTCTAAAATAGCAGAAATGTAATAATAGTTATCTTCTCTGAGAAACTCCACTAATACATACATGAACCATGTTTTGCCGCATTCAAATAGTGCACAGAACTACCCTTCATTGAACGAATACTTCAGCGACTGCACCCTTTGTCGAAGGTCATTTTTATAAACAAATATACTAGCGATTTACTTTAATTGAAAGCTCAAGTGTGAGGCCGTAGCACAATCATTTTGTGAAAAAGTATTCGTATCGTAAGCGTCAACGCCAGCCAACAAACTATAAGTTATCTGTGTCACAGTTGCCCTAGATACATGATAGTTTGTACTGTTTCACGTGAACGTTACGTTACACTTACGCAGTTATTCCTGCTAGGCACAGGGAGATAATATCATCGCACTACTAACTATACATAATATTATATATTTTGTATAGGTAGCATACTATAATATATATATTATACAGTTTGTCCCGAAACTCAGCGATAACCTGGTACCGGGCGAGAGGCTAATGTTAAAAAATAGTAGTATAATGTAGTTAATATGAAAAAAAAGAAAAAAATCCATTACTTTTTCAACATGGAGTGTCAAAGTTAACTGACAATAATTTGTAAACCACTCGTCAAAACTTAATGTATTTAATAAGTTAAAACAATGTTTATTACTTTGAGTTGTGGTTGAGATTAATAGCACTGATAATTGGGATTACATTATTAAAAAAATCACAGCTATTTTTTTTCAACTTATTAAATAAAAAGATTGTGTCCTGAAAACACAATTTTTCAAGTGATACTTATTGAATTAAAGTAATAAAAGCTCTTCTTGGCTACTTTTTAGATGCCCTTATCTCAGGCGCGGATCCAGCCCTCAAAAATGGTTGTGGTCACAGCCACCTGATAATCGAGCAAATGCGCGTTGGAGTATGAACTCGCTCTAGATCGTTATTGCATTTCTACAAAGGACAAGTGTCTTACAAAATATATGACACCCTGACCAAGATTTTTTACAGTGTATACTTTCACACGGGCAAAGCCGTGGGGCGTAATAATATTAATGAACGTGTTAAATATTAGTTTTTTCGCTTACGAAAAAACTAACTTAAATGTGTATTTGTTTGCACATTATAGTCACATTAAGAGCGGCGGCGCGTTTACATACTATGGGAAGCATAATGTGTCGTCATACAGGACACGACGCCACGCTACTGAGCAAGACTCGGCGTTAGCCTACTACTGAACCGATTTCGATGACATTTTTACAACTTCAAAGCATCAAAATAAATTAAACACTTACATTTTGATTTCAAATAAAAATAAATTATAAATTCAAGCTTACGTTTAGTTTTTCGCGAAAACGTTGATCATTTCATCGACATCCGAGTTTTTTAATATTTTTGTCCGATTTTTTAGGGCGTTAGATGTTTTCAGAATATCTACATCAATAATTATTAATTATTAATTAGGCCTTATTAATAAACTTGTAAACCCGGAGTAGTTAAAACATCTATCTGTCAATTTTTCGCTTGCAGTAAATGTCACGCGTGAAAGCAAGACAAAGCATGTTACGCCTAATCTATGTTTACGCAACGGTTATTAATAAACGCCTAAAAGTCTGATGCCACAAGTCTATTAGTCTTGTGGGCATGCCCATCGTGCCCACAACGGTGGATCCACGCGCTTGCCTTATCTAGTCTCAGATCCAATATCATATTATAGGTCTATATATGTAAAGTATGTAATAAGGAAGAACAAGAACTCAGTAATAATTAAAACAATGCTAAAATAATAAAACTTAAGCAAATTAATAAATGTTTTACGACCGCAATACCTCGTCGTTTTCAATAATTGAGCAAAACCACGAGTAGGCGTACTGGCTGACGTTAGTTCATTTAATTAAGGTAATGGGTGACAAAAGGGAAAATCCCAGGACAGCAATACTTAATTGAATAATCCTTTTAACGTAGGTAAGTAACTCAATAAGAATGGCGTATGCGGAAGTTTTGGGAAACCTGTTTATTAGCCGAAGCTGCTTTAGTTATGTAGTAGGTATTAATTATGTTTCTCGGTATATGTAAAATTATTGGCATTTTTTGCTTTATCGGACTGGTTTTTAAGGATTCTGTAACAGAGCATCGAATCAACGCACTAGTCTCAAAAATCGGTATAGGTATTCATACTCAGTCCATTAAGTTCTGGGACTCTTGATCCATCCTCTTAGAGAGGAGTTGAGGATCCACAATGCGGTCCCAGTGCAGCTTATAGGCTAGTGGCTAACCCATTTCGAAGTTCCAGGCCGCCCGAAGGCCTTCGACATAGCCTTACGACTGTTGCCCTAAGATAAACAGCCGAGACCGATGGCTTAACGTGCCCTCACCAAAGCGCTCAGTTGAACAATGTCACTAGCGGTCACCCATCCAACCCCTGGCCGTAGAAAGCGTTGCTGTATACTGTAAAATATATACTCGTGAGTAATTACTTGTCCCAGCTGACGAGGGTTGCCATATCTCAGGATTTTCTGACTCTTCTCAGGATTGCGGCCGGATTTTGTAAATCTCAGGATTTTTAGAATTTGCACTAAATACAGTACATTTTTAATGAAAAGTATAACAAACTAAAGAGCAACCCCCGCTGAGTGCGATGTTCGACACATGATCGAGACCCCTGATATCCGCGGTGTATAAATCGAAAAAATACTTTTTTTTAACTTGTTTAGCACGTTTGAGATAAAATTCTTAAACTGCAACAAAATCTCAGAATTGTCATTGGAAATCAGGCCTTTTTCCGGACTTTTGATTTTTCATCTGGTAACCCCTTATGCGAGGACAGTGGCATTTAAGTCTTTTTAAATATTTAATATATGTACTAAAGTAACACAAAAAATGGACTAAGATTAAAATACACTATAATATTTAATAAACGACCTGTTGAAGGAAAAGTGCCCAGAATGCCGGCTGCATTTCCACGTTGAATAGCTATGCTTATTTTTTGTGCAAAGTATGAGCCAGCATTCTGGTCACCTGACGCTTCAACCCTACGTTTCGTTAGGTCCCTGATTATTTAGTAAGCGCATAGACCCTACGCACCCAAAAGTTGTCGAAGTCTACACTTTCTACCCCAAACGGCACAATTTATTCAACCTCCATCGAGATTGGCATATTTCCTAAAGACGCGGTCCAACCCCAATTTTAAAATAATTTACGATGCTTTACGTAAGGTTGAAAATAGCTTGTTAGAGTGGACGATGTAATGCGAAAATGCGTTAATTTTGTACGTTTTCTTTATATGTTTCGATATATACTAACACAATTGAAAAACTGCTGATTACTAATTTAGTACTATACGTTGGCTATGTATTACCTAAAATTAATATAGTGTTATCGCTGAAAATTCTGAGAAATATTTTTGTGGACCTATTCAGGATTATTTCTGCTGAAAGAGAGTTATATTTATGAATTCTATTCGGTTATTACTCTTTTCCTATTCCATTTCTAACCTTTGTATTTTTTCCATAATATATTATCTATCTGTTTCGTTACACTAGGGTCTTTATTAATAAACGTTGCGTAAACCTATATTAGGCGTAACATGCTTTGTCTTGCTTTCACGCGTGACATTTACTCCAAGCGAAAAATTGACAGATAGATGTTTTAACTACTCCGGGTGTAAGCCAAGTTTATTAATAAGGCCGTAGGTGTTTAAAAATTCTGCTTTTTACTATTCTCAGGATCCTCGGCATTTGACGCTGCCGCACAATATTTTTAAATATATTCCAATGTATTATTAGCATGATTACCTATCTACATTAATCCTTCATATACCGTGATAATTAAAACAAAAGATTTATAAATTAAACGGACGTAAATGTACGTCTCTGGTACGCAAAGGGTTAAACTTTGACTATGTAGGTAGCTGTGTCGGAAATATTACTTACCTATATTAAAAGTATTTATGCAAGAAGTGCATACATACATATTTTTACTACAACAGAAAAGCTGAGTCTCTCCGCAGAACTATCTGTTTTGTGCTTGCCACACACACGTGACAAGCAATTATTGAACAGATGAAAAAATAACTTAAATTAATATAGTGGCACGTTTAACCTTAGCCATCCGATAGTACAGTGACTTTACCCCTTGGAATATCGCAGAAGTTTTCATACATGTACCTTTAATCTAAACCTATTTACGAGAATTTTCCTTATTTACAAGCGTTTTTTACCCCCATGGTTATTTATTTTTTGCATGTTACAAAGTGAAAGTCATCGTTAGCAATTTGTCAGATAACCTTGAAGGTGACGATTAAATTGTAGAATTCGTTCCGGCATGCTCCAAGTAGTTGGAGTAGTCAATTCCAATGAATATAGGAAATGTAATGGAACTGCCTCTTTTTTCCACGTGACACTACTGCGGTGAAGCTAATTTAGGTTTCAAATCACTTCCATCGTTCAGTTTGTTGTCCGTTTTGTGATGTACCATTTTCTACCGACTACCAAAAAAAGGAGGAGATACTCAATTCGACTGTATTTTTTTATGTTTGTTACCTCATAACTTTCGACTGGGTGAACCGATGCTCAAAATTATTTTATTTACAAATTATTGTGTTTGAAAACTTGGTTCACGTGTGGTCCCATTTAAATTTCATCAAATTTGGTCCAGTAGTTTTTGAGATACACTCCAATAACTGAATAGAATGGAAGTCGGTATTAAATTTTTCAAATTGTACTTGTTTATTGTAAGTTTTAATCACTTTGAATTTATGATCGCTATAAATGTAAAAAAAATACAGTTATAACTCAATTGAAGAAGTTTTTTTAATAGTTCATCATTATTCACTAAATGAGCAAAATAAGTGATTTAATGTGAATTTCAGGGGTCAATCATATTTACGTGGATGAGCTTTCTGGCGCGCATTCGGCTGGTGTAGTGCTAAAACTGCGATGCTGGCAGGAGGTTAAATAGTTCTTCAGAATACTCGAATTTATATGCGATAGAATATATATAGAAAACCAATGCCTCTTCGCATACTGAGCGGGAGATCTTTGGAAAGCTTCGGGTCGTCGACAATTCTGACGGAATTGACTTGTGTTCCCTGTTTTTGTGGAAAAAAGTGCATGTTTATTCGAAAAAATCCTCAATACTTTTTAGAAGCATGTGAACAGACGAGAAATTATCTCCTTAGACTAACTCGGAAACATACACTTTTAATACCCACTTCTTACTTCATACTAGATTGAAAATGCACAGATCAGGTACCAAAGCAATGGCAGTTAAAATGTAATACACTAGCTGCTCTCCGCGGTATCACCCGCGCGGTGATGGATGATGATGATGATGAAGAATCTTATATAACCCATGTTACTCAGGGTGAATGTGGCTTTCCAATGGTGAAAGAATTTTTAAATCGGTCCAGTACTTTTTGAGCCAATTCATTACAAACATACTTACAAATCTTTCCTCTTTATAACATTAATATAGACTAATATAGACTCTTTATAACAAAATAAAAGACGAACATTTTCAAATCAACGTATTCAAAATTAGGTAAAAAATATTAATTTTATAGAAGTGTTATTATACTTAATAGTGACAAATTTTTCAATGATAATACATTACAATAGACTGGTCCTCTCTGCACAATTGCAACACCCCCATGGTAACATGTTACATGTACTTATTGTAATCCTTAGGCAACAACACCTGCATTGTTTAGCCGGCTAAACAATAAGCAATAAATGATTCGAGTTTGAGATTGAGTTTACCCTTTTCGAATTAGAAATGTACATTAAATTTAGTTAGCCATTCACGTTTTTTCTAATAAATAATTTTGCACACTGGGCTTTTCTAACTACTATGTTACTACGACGGTGTTCTGTGGGACAGGATCCAGATAATAATATATTTTACAAACCAGTTGCGTTGCATTTTAAAATGTATCCCGTTATTCATAAAAAACTATAATATCAAGTTTTTAGCGTGTAATATTTTTATAAGTATAACCTATCCTGTGTGTAAGATTTAGAACTCACATAAGTTAAAGACATTTTAAAGCCATACAACTATATTTAAATACCCAGCGCCCGAGCAGCTCACTTTGTATTCGCTCGCAATCTGTATTTAAAAACTCTCTAAGTTGTAAGCTAAATAACCTCTCTTCATAAATACGGGTAATATACAAAATAGTAAGACAGATCTGAACACAATTTTTATTGTATACGTAATAACAAATGCTAGAACTTCGTTCTACGGCGCAGTGAAAATGTATATTCTTTCACATAGGTACGTGTGTCTTGACGTCTTCGACCGTTCAGTGGGCTTAGCATGTACATTTGAGTAAGTGAAACATAATCGTAACCTTGACGCTAAAACTAAAACTGAATTAAGTTCTAACTATTGTTTTTCTAGAGAAATATCTGTGGATAACTATGAAATTGTACGACGAAGCGTTTATCAAATGTTCACCATACGAATTCTTCAATCGCAAATTGTTCGTGCTATGGCCTCTGGTCAACATGCCACCTGAATTTGTGCACCTCCACCTCGTCACGATCTCTATACAGAGTATTATTTATTTCGTGGTACATTTAAACCATTTTCAATCCTTCCAACAGATAGATGAAGTAGACTTTACAATAGGATTCCGTGTCTCCTACAGCACCTTAAAAAATGGTGTTTTGTATTATTTATTTTGTAGTTTTGAGGCGGTTTCTTTAGGCTTTGTCTGAGGTAAAAAGGTTGCGTATACTATTGTTCCTATGAATTCGAAAAGTATAATAAAGTATATATTTATATCTTCACAATAAGACGCTCACATCTATTGATGATAGTATTGTGTGTGCCTGTTTTGTGTGAGACTGGTGCCTAAAATAGGTTTCAAATAGGGAGTTACATACTTAATTAAACTTATATGAGACCAAAGAATCAAACCGTACTGTGCCAAGATGAGTAGATACTTAGTATGTTTGTGTGCGTGCAGAAATAGTACCTACCTATTGTCTGTGTGTTAAATGAGTACGCTAGAAATACGTTCAAGTAAAACTATTTTCATTGTTGGTTCGTGTTAACGTTCCAATTAGAATGATATCCGCGTTAAGCATAACCGTAACGATTCACTCATCTATGAAATTATAACATTGTTAACTGCAGAATAGTTGGAATCTAATGCCATCGTGGCCTAGAAGTGGAATTAACCAGTCTGAGGTCACACCGGTCATTTGGCTCGCTGGACAAACACAATAGGGATCCAGGTCCTAGCACGTACTGGCACGGAGACATAAAGGTCGTTGAGGAACTATGAGGCTTTAGTTTTTAAATTTATATTGTACTAGCTGCGCTCCTCGGTTTCACCCGCGTGGTGATGGATGATGAGGATGAATCAAATATAGCGAATGTCTTTGATAATATAGCTTTGCATAATGTAGCTTTATACTAGTGAAAGAATTATTTGAATCAGTTACGTAGTTTTACGTGTATCCATTACAAACAAACAAACAAATGTTTCCTCTTTATAATATTAGTGTAGATGTAAGTAGATGTAGAAAGGTAAGCACTAAATTCCTCTGTGAAGATTCTTAGTATGAAATCAAATTAAAATATAGGTTATTTTTAAGAATTTTGCATAACAACTATCACAGTTATGTTCAACAAAACACTACACAACTTAGTTACGTTACTACGTTAGTTTAAAAAACATTAAAAAAAGACGTGTGGCACTCGGAAACTGCCGCGGTAAAGCTATTGCATAGCTGTTTTTATCAACTTATGCAATTATAATTATTTAACCAATGCCATCTAGAGGCGAGTTGCTGAACTAAAAAGACAAGCGTGATATTTCAAAAAGTCATTAAAAGTTCTGCTATTCATCGATAGATGTTATATTATGTGTTAGGTTATTTTCGTTACGGAATTTCTGGATTCGGTCTCCACGCTCAAGGCCCGCGATAGAAGCTATGCAATAGCTTAATAATTATGTACGACTAATATGCAATACGACCATAGAATAATATAATATACTCGTATAGAAGTTGTATTGCGTATTATATATACCTAACTAGCGACTTCCTGCGACTACGTTCGCGTACTAGGCCTCGCCATAACCTCTCATCTTTTCTTGGTTTTTATTTCAGAAGAACTTTCTCCTGACAATGATTAACATAACAAAAAAGAGTTGCGAGATTGTTCCATCCGTTCTCAAGTTATATTGTGAACAGGAGAAATAGGGGTTCATTTTTATATTGATAGACTACTTGTCTTGTCCTGACTGACTCATTGTTCATCTACGCAGAGCCTCAACCGCTGACAGTTACAAACTTGACATTTTGACAGTTGGTGCCTTTAATGTTGTAAGCATCCAATATGGAATGATTTTTGGTAATTGCGCCCTTAAGGGAGTGAACTCAATTTATTTCTGTGGCTTTGTGTCATCATATTCCATAGATATAGTGATAATAACACAAAACTCCTCTGACAGCCGCCGGGTAAATCATACATCAAATCATCTATAATTCACTTGTTGTTTGTTACAAGTGAATGATAAATGAATTGAATGAGTAAAACTGTTGTTTTAATCATAAAATTTTACTTAAAATACATATCAAACATAAATCTTTGTATAAAAAATATCTATACATGTAAATAGAGGAATGTAACGTGAAAAGTTGAATTTAAATAACTGCGGATGAACTGCGTATATATAATTATGTGTGGTTTCAAACTATTTTCAGTATTCAGTTTTAATGCTATGTTATTAAGTAATTTAAGAATTATATTAATTAATTCTGTCCTCCGTATTTGACTTAAAAATCTATTGTTTCATTTAGATAATAATAAAACAATAACTTTATAGGCATATAATTAGTTTTAAACTATGTTGAAAAAAAATAAACATTATTTATTTATTATTATAGTTTTACCTGCTGACCTAATGGGGACTTTATAGATTTACAATCTTTGCTAATGCGTAACAGATATTTATTATTATTACTGTAAAATAAAATTAAGTACTAATAAAATGAACTACTGCGAGTACAGGAACTAGAATTAACTACTAAAAAATTGAAATTTATAGAGAGAAAAATTCCATCCTCGGACGGGATTCGAACCCGCGTCTTCTGACTCTCCGTGTCAGACGCCATTGACCAACTAGGCCACCGAGAATCTGGTCCGAGCATCGAATTTTAACTCTCTATTTGACTAACCGTCTTGCGGGGACGGAGCGACATCTATTGGACAGTTTAACAGTACCATCCAACCGAAAGAAGCATTATTTAGAAATACTATAATTAATAATTATTAATTATTAATAATGAATAATTATCAATGTATAATGTATCAATGTTTGAGATCGCTTAAGCAGGCGTTAGTGCTTTAAACAGTGATACTATAAAAATTACAAGGGCTGCGATGTCAATACGAAAGTTTCAAGTATTTCTAAATAATGCTTCTTTCGGTTGGATGGTACTGTTAAACTGTCCAATAGATGTCGCTCCGTCCCCGCAAGACGGTTAGTCAAATAGAGAGTTAAAATTCGATGCTCGGACCAGATTCTCGGTGGCCTAGTTGGTCAATGGCGTCTGACACGGAGAGTCAGAAGACGCGGGTTCGAATCCCGTCCGAGGATGGAATTTTTCTCTCTATAAATTTCAATGTTTGAGATCGCTTAAGCAGGCGTTAGTGCTTTAAACAGTGATACTATAAAAATACTAAAAGATTATTGTCGTCGTATTAACACAAAATAAATTATAACTATTTTAAGTAATATCAGGCGGCACAGATTAGTTACAGATAGTAAGGGTCTTGATATTAGCGTATTTATAACGTAAATAATAAATGTATAAAAATAAAAAAAATCACTTGCCAAATGCATGCGTTAGTGAACATACAGCCCACTTCAAAATTATAAAGTTATCATAGAATTATAATTAAAAGTTATAGTTTTATATCAATTATTTTGATTGGAAAAAGGCAAATATTTTAACAATGCATAACCAATTATTGTAAATTATTAATAATTTGATTGTGATAAATGTTTGTTTGACTTAATTAAGGTCGTACACGTTTATTTATTCCAAAAATGTAAATGGATTTTCAGTGGAAAAAAAACCTCTTTGTTGTTACTTAAAAGCATGACTATTAAATATTGAAAATGCTCTTTATACTCGCCTACAGTAAGGTACCAATTTAACTTTGTAGGGATAATTATATAACATAGGTAACCTCAAAATGTAAACTACACCCGTTCATAACCCTGCACGGCATGCACTGCACTCATCACCCTGAGTTATAAGATATTAAATCTCTTGCCATCTAACTTTACTCTGGACATTTCAAATTCAAATTCAATTTCAGTTATTTCAGGTAAAACCCATATTACATAAAATCAAGAAAAATCACAATGAAAAATACATACAAATCATGTGTCTAGCATCTGTCATCATTGCCTATTACTTCACGGTTGAACTGGCAAAGGAAGACTTCCCCTGACGGTATATATTTAGTTCTCTGCAAAAGTCTTACCACTGCAAAATATAGGTAGGATTATTCCCTTTACTCTTCACGTTACCATGGTTACCTTGGCCATATCTTGGATCTGCCACCCACGCAACCACGAGCAGAGTGGTACCATCTAAAAACAGGCTATTGTCTAAGGCACCCGTCAGTCGCATAACAATGGGCCGCGACACGCAACGCCAGACTTTTCATTAGATAAATACACCGCGTTTGTCATCTAGGTCATTGTTTCTTTTTTTTCATGACCAAAAATAGGTATGCTAGGCTGGGTGACAAATAAATTGTCGTAGTTATGATTATGTTGTCATTGGCGGTTCTGAGAACTTATGTAATTCGGTACGCTGATTTTCAATTAAGGGATCTCGACAATTTGACAAAAACAAAAGCTAATCGCATCGCATGTCATGGAGTTTTTATCTAATTTCTAATTATTCATCCAAGGGATAAACAAGATGGCAGTAGGCTTGCCAGCGTATTCAAAAGAGGCCACGATCATGACTGACAATATGTGGCAGTATACACACTTGTAACTGATTATGAGAACGATCTCAGACTGATGCTACGTGCCGCGATCTGGTGTTTAGTGTTATTTTAACAACTTCCATAATATGTTATAATAATTTTGAACGCAGTGCATGTAGCTGTACCGAAATATCGGGAGCTCCAAAAGCAACTAAATCGTGAGTACTAATTATAACTTAGTTAACAACCGCGAAAGTCTAAAACAGTGTTCCCATAAAATGTTTTTCAAAAATATTAGTCTGGCCCTCTATAACGGGACAAATGTTTCCAATTTGAATATTAACTATTAATTTTAACTAAATAGCTGCTTTTTAAAGCTCTGAGCCTTTATTGTCTCACAGTAGGTATGAAAAGAAAAGTATAGAGTATGCACCTCGAGGATCGCTTCACTCAGAACTCTACATGACACCCTCGCTTTGCTCGGGAATTAAATTTTACCCCCCTCGCTGCGCTCAGTAACTCTCAAGAGTCCCCGTTGTACTCAGGGTTCAATATACCGCCCGTGACGTAAGACACTGCTTTACTCACTCGGTGCAGAAACTACTATAAAATATTCGCTATTTAATTCTTATCAAAGTTTTATTTGCAATACGCAATTACACGCTCGTTGTTCTAATTGCTTCTACCATATGAAAACAAATGATCATTTCTATTCTCTACCTTTATGGTTTACCACAAAGCACGTATACCTAGTACTTAAGTAGTTAAGTAACTACAAAACCTAGAACATGTGCCCTGTTCTTATTAGGCCTCACTATTTAGGTCTCGGTTATCAGATCAATAAAATAAATCGATAATTTTATAAGCACTTAAACAATAATTAATTCTAAAAAATACAAGGAAAATACCACACACGTAGGAATGTACTTATGCTTATATTTTATATTGAGGTAGATACTTAGCAGTGTTAACTACATAAACATTCGAAATTTTAAATAACAAGGCATACCTGACAATTTCAGATCATTCGTAATGTCACGCTTTTACATCCTGAACAGGTCGAAATACGTATTCATCCACATTTTAAGCATTTAATCTTGGAAAATGGTTATTAGGCTATGTCGAAAGCTTTTAGGCTGCCTGGAAACTCTGACGATAAGACTGCTTGATAACTAGGACATTTATGTCGCTGCCTGAAAACTCTCACACTAATATTGTCTGAAAGCTCCGACACTAGGACTGTCTGAAAACTACAATACTAGGGCTGCCTGAAAACTCTCACACAAATTCAGGCTGAAAATTCCAATATTAGAGCTGACTGAAAACTTTTCCGGCTTTACTTATAAACGCTGTATAAATATGTATTTATGAGTAAGAAGGTTAAATTTAAATAGCGTTATTTAGCACGGCGCAGAACATTTTTCCAGTACTAAATAACGTCATTTAAAGTTAAGCAGCGTTTATAAGTAAGGCCCTTACACTAAGGCTGTCTGATAACTTCGACATTAGGGTTGTCTGACAACTCTCACACTTATGCTGTCTGAAAAGTCTCAAACTAGGGCTGATTGAATACTTTCACACTTATAAAAACACTGACACTCAAAATTCTCAGAGTAAGGTTGTCTGGACACTCTGACACTAGGATTGCCTGAAAACTTTCACAGTAAGGCTGTCTGAAAGTTCCGCCCCTAGGGCTGTCTGAAAACTCTGGCACACTTCTAGTTGTAGGCAAGACATATGTGTTTCTCATAAAGTCTACTACTGGTATTCTTTTTTAAACTTATTTATTTAATATTATTTTCTCTTCTTTCCAGATTGAATAAAGATGTTCCAAGGCGGCTTAATGACGAAGCTGCAAGGCTTCTACAAGTGGTACGTGCTGGGGCTCGTCTCTGTGGGGTACATCCTCGGCGAGCTTGGACATTATCTCATTGGTGAGCATTTTCAATTCATTTAGTTATTATTTATGTTTTTTTTCGGTTGTCGGAAGGCTAGTACTTGTGGGGCAAGCCAAACGGCGGGCAAAATTTTAAACACTACCCCTTACGTCCCAATATTTCCTTTCCTTAAGCGTTTTTTTATGGTTTTGAGTCAAGTCTCTTATAATCAAAATTACTTAAAACATGTCACAAAAAAGGAAGAAACTCCACTGTACTAAGTGCTGCCATCTTTAATAATAGCATATAGCATTTGTTGCTCGTCCGGTGATGCTGTAAATAACGGTAGAGGCAAACAACATGTAGCCCGTTGGAAAAAAAAATGCTCCTCAAAAGACAAGATTCATTTTTCGAGCTAGCCTTTATCTGAGCGCGATGATTTACAATCCTATTTTACAATCCTGTTTAAAAAGATATAGGTCAATCTGTGAGAAAATGGTATATCGTGACTAGTGAGGTCGTAATCCTACTAAACAGACGAACTACGTACCAACCTATGTATTATGTAGCTACCCTTTAAATGAGCAGCTTTAGTTGACTACCTGAAGCTGCTCATTTAAAGAAAAAAAAAACTATTTTACACGTTGACGATGCTTACGCGGGCATATGACAGTTGCTTCCTTCGATATTTGCATTAGCCCGCGTAAAGTTTCTCGAATGGCGTCGTCCAATTTGTCTAAAATAGATACGCACTATAAATGTTTTGAGATAGAAAGCTATCGCGAGTTATGTTCATAATTACGCTTTAAAACCGGCTAGGACTCGCGTAATATTTGCCGGACATATTCTCCGACCAGTTTCGAACTTATTTGAAGTTCGTCTTCTGGGAGTCACTCTTGTACACACTTGTCGGAGAATATTTCCGGTAAATACTACGCGAGTCCTAGCCGGTTTTAAAGCGTAATAAATGTTTTATTATATATTGTTGACATTTTAGTTCCTAGATCTGTATCTGTTGACGAGCACATTTAGGTCATGGCAAACATTTGACTTCTACACGCTATAACGTCGACAGCGGAGATGGTTGCTATAAGCTTAGATACAAGTAGAAATACCCACTCGTATTTAACTGTATACCATAATCTTAAATCTATCTTATATCAATAATAAAACTGTATCTAAACCAAATCTGAATATTAAATATTTTTGCAAATTATAATCTTAACCATCATAATCAGCCCATTTAGTTCCCGCTGCTGGGACTCGCGCCTTCATCTCAGAGAGAGGAGTTGGGCCATAATCCACCACGCATGCCCAGTGCGGATTGGTGGATAGGTTAGTGGCCAACCCATGTCGAAGTTTTCAGGCCGCCCGAATGCCCTCGACATAGCCTAACGACTGTTGTCCTAAGACAAACAACCGGGACCGACGGCTTAAGAGGATTGCATAGCTAGTACTTTCCATGCTAAAAGAGAAAACTCTTTTCTACCTCTAACATTGTCCGATTTCAGTGATTTTTTTTTCATCGAGTCATGGCATTGTTTACTATGCCCGTACGTTTTGATTTTTTCAGTATTTCAAAGTACTATAAATTTCTTTTTTCAGAACTTATAAAAACTGAAAAAATCAAAATGTACGGGCATAGTAAACAATGCCATGATACCATGAAAAAAAAAACACTGAAATCGGACAATGTAAGAGGTAGAAAAGAGTTTTATCTTTTAGCATGGAAAGTACCTACTAGCTATGCAATCCTCTTAACGTGCCCTCTGAAGCACGGAAACGCTCAGTTGAATAATGCCACTAGCACACACCCATCCAACTCCTGACCGCAGCAAGTGTTGCTTAACTTGTTGATCGGTTAAGATCGCCAAGTCGAGCTCCGCTACGAGCGCTTCCAAATTAGTAAAGCAAATTATAATAGAGGTGAACTTTTATTTATTATGTCTGTAGACATACAGGTTAAAAAAGTATTATCATTTTTTGTATTTTTGTGTTGTTTGTCTTTGGAAGCTTACAACAAAAAAAATTGTACCGATAAATTGAACCGACTTCAACATTAACAAGTCTGAAATAACTTGTTGAAGTC
Organism: Selenia dentaria; assembly: GCA_917880725.1. Lineage (NCBI taxonomy): Eukaryota > Metazoa > Arthropoda > Insecta > Lepidoptera > Geometridae > Selenia > Selenia dentaria. The sequence continues at coordinate 2,784,914 of OU862896.1, read as the reverse complement.
GGTACCACGATAGTTCAAAAGTACCTATTATCACAATATTGTGCGCATGGTACCGACTTCGACAAGTTATTTTACACTTTTTAGTGTTGTTGTATATTTATTTAATAAAAAAGCACCCCTTTTAATGACCCTTGCTACTTACGGAATCGATTGTCATTCACCGTCAATAATGATATCATCAAGTTAGTAACACTTTTCAGTTATTGGACCTTAAAAACCGCTTGACCGAATTTGATGAAATTTAAATGGGACCACATCAAAAGGGAGTATATTAAAAAAAATCGGACTACTCTATAAAAAGTTATGCGTGATCATACATAAAAAATAAATACGCGTCCATGTGAGAAAGTCGTCCTTTTTTTGGAATTCAGTTGATAAAAGTCACCAACAGCTGTCAAAATTTCTAAGTTTGTGCAGCGGTTTCTGCGTTAGTGAGTCAGTCAGTCAGTCATGACAAAGTAATTATATGTAGATTGAATAGCTCTTTATTTTGATCTTTATCTATGGTCGTTAGTGCGTGTAACTATTCACAATAAAAATATTTATTTAGGCGTGAAACCAATGAAGCATATCAATCTGGCATTAACGAAATTAATTGAGGCAAAAAGCAATTCGAATCCATCCACGAATGATTAAGTAAATTATATCGAACACCAGTCAAAGTCAAGGTTCGTTCAAAGTCAAGGTTAAAAGTATGAGTATCGCGAAATAGTTAAATGTTAAACTGGAATCTGATGTAATCTCATCCAATATATTACGTAAGGCCTAAAACAGGATGAATAAAACATACAGTATAAATAAACACTAACTAAACAATTTAATATTTTTTGAACTCAATTCATCATCACTACATATAATAAAACTGTAGAGGTCGAATTTCTGTACAAAGAAAAAATTGCTAAAAACCGACAGCCAGGGAACCAGGGAAGGAGTGAAAACGAACTATTTATTTATTATTTTTTGTTTGTCAGTTTGTCTGTCTGTTTGTACGGGTTAATCTCCGAAACTCTCAATATTTCGTATGGTGGTAGCTTAAATCCCTGGTCAACATATAGGATACTTTTGATCTCGGTAAATTAAAGGGTTCCCCTGGGATAGTTAAAAAACTGTAATCGCTAGCGTGGCCTCGCGGGATACGGATAGTATTCCGCGAGGCCACGCGAGCGATGCCGCCCGCTGGCAGGTCAGATAGTTTACAATATTTTATTGAAATATGCCCTAATTGTAATGTTATATTTACGCAGCATTGTTACGGTAGAATGTAACAGGACACAGGACAGGACAATTGGACATCACTATGTAACTACATTCTTGTGAATAAATTATTCGATTTGATAAAAAAAAAGTAAACGTATTCTATATATACTTATAATAAAAGAGTAGAGGCCAAAAAGTCTGTACTCGGAAGAAACGTGGGTCAGAAGACCTAAAATTATCAACTGAACAATAATAATCATTTTGGAAAAAAAAACTGTTTATATGTCTGTATATTCACGCATAACTTAAAAACTAACGCACAGATTTCGATTAAATTTGTTATATAGATAGAATAGAGCCCGGAGCTTCCAACTATAATTTTTTTATCGTGACCTATCACATAAATCCAAGAATGCAGCTCGATCTTTCTATGGTACACAGTCTCTTATAAAACTGGGATCTCTATTAGCTGGTCGGAGCGCAAGAACTTATATAGTACGGCTAAAACCTACGCTAGACTATGGACTAATATTAAGAATTTATTAGTCAGAAAATCTCAATAATTTTCCGACGCGGGTATTCTCTGGAGATTCCAAAGCAGCATTTTCCCCACTATACTTAGACCAAGCGAAGCCGCTGGCGAGTCAGTTAGTATTTTATAGATGTATTTTGTGTGATATTATAAATCAATAAAATATCATGTCGTTTGAATTATCTGCATGTCTGTACCTCAATTTTAATTATGTTAATCATTAATACATATTATAGATATTTAGGTGAAATGTATTTATTTCTCAACAATGTAAATTATTTCAATTACTTGATTGTTTAATAATTTGTAATTCGTCATTGGATATAAATTAGTAATGCGGCTTATGAGAGTGCAACTACCTTTGCATCAGAGTGAACAGACCTACTTTGTTTTTAAGGAAATCTTTCATAATTGTAGGTACTTGTATAAGTGTTCGATCTACCCACTTACAAAACTATTCTTGGTTAGTGATATCATCAGTATTTTATGATCACTCTTTTTCAGTGAAAGCTGTTCGCTTATGGAACTTATTACCAGTTACTATCAGGCGTGCACAATCCTTGTCGACCTTCAAAAGCCAAGTAAAAAGTTTCTATCTCGCCAATTAGTTTAACCCGTGTGAACTTGGGTTTTGATTATAATACATCAAAGAATTAATGTATAAATATATGTATGGAAGTATATTGTATTGTAGTGTATATATATATATATACATATTATGTAAGTATATCAATGAATTAATTATATGTTTATATATATTTCAATATGTATTAGTGTATTTTTATGTATTAGTAGATATTTTTCTTTTCTTGTTTATAATTTATTATTAATTTGATTTAGTAATGTATTATTGTCTTGATTTGATTGTACCTTTATATTACGCCCCGTCTTGTTATTCCTGTATTTCCTCTTCATCCTAAGGTTGCCTGGAAGAGATCACTATTAGTGATAAGGCCGCCCATTGTAACACTTTATTTTAAGCTTTCTTTTACTTTTATGTAATTTTTTGTATATTAAGTGGTGTAACAATAAAGAATTATCTATCTATCTATCTATCTATCATTCCCCATAATGAAAAGCACAAGTTGAATTTAATTTTTTTTATATTTTTTATTTACGTATTGTAACTTAAGTATGTACTTATTGTAATTGTACTTATTGTAATTAAATTTACTTATTGTGTACTGAAATAGGTACTTATATCAACCTGGAAGTACGTACTTTGGCATAAGACAAGTAGGATAGTTGATATCTCTATTGGGTGAATTCGTGCACAAAACATCAAAGTATAATCACAGTCTATGTATACCTTAATCAAGATATTATTATATTAAATGAACGAAATACCGGTGCCTACTTGGGGCAAAAAGTATTGCCATCCAGCGTGGCAATGCCGCCAGCGTTTTGGCCATTTTCCTCCCACCATGGGGCTTATAGATTAGTTATTTTTACTTATAATATTTTGTAAATATTTATATCCTAAATACGTACGGCTGAAGTCGAGGATGCAAAAAAAACCGAAGTTATTTTGAAGTTATTTAATTAATTAAAATAATACATTTATTTTATAATTATAAGACACGACAATCCATTCGATGTGAGAATAAAAAGTGAGTGTTCATCGATACAATGGTCCGCAAGTTAACAATTTCGTAATGCTGACACGATGGTTCCACGATGCGCGGTGGTCTGATTCCGTGTAGCACTTAGTAGGTCGAACGCCGGTGGCTTGATTGCGAAACTGCAGTACCGTCCTCATGTGAGTTGATAATGTGAATCTGCGTCATCGGTTTCCATGGTGGGTCGTTGCTTAACATCTCCCTCCGCAAGATCTGCAACTATTTGCAGACTTTCTTCGAAAATAGTGCAGATAGAGATATTGGATCGCTGACTTCTTTAGATACTTCTGCATCTTTATTTTCTATATTGTGCTCATCTTGCGACTTATTCGTTCTGTGACGACAAAGTATGACGATAATGATAAGCATAGTTGCGCCTAATAGAAGGATGTATACCGGTATTGTAGTGTGGTATACAGAATCTATGTTATCTATGGGTTTTAAAGTTACTGGCTCTTGTAAGGCGATTTTAGTATTACTCGAATGCAGGTGACCCAAGTCTATGGTGTTCAGCTTCAAGATCCTCTTTACCGGTACGTTATACGGCTCCTTGTTACTGATTGCTATATCCATAATTTACAATATCTGCCCTTTAAGTTGATCGTGATGGTTACTTGCAGTCAAAGCTGGAGTACGGAGTGTGCATCCTTTTGGTATGATGGCTAGGTAGCTTCCTTGCAGCATTCTATATCGGTCTTCAGAACAGGTTAATTGAACTTTTGTTGAATTAGGAAAGCTCAGCACGTAGTGGTGGTCGTCTAGCTGCTCCATGGCTTCAGATGACAGGATAACCGAGGTAAAATGACAGGACTCGTGGACACGCTGCTGGAGTATGAGGTATCGGAGGCAGGTTGACTGGTCCCCGTGGTGGCGGCTGGTGTCGTCCTCGCAAAGGTGACCATGATTGTACTTCGGACATTCTGTCTCTATGTACAATAGACCTTTCTCGTGGATTGCTACATAAGGACAGGCTGGGGTGAGTATTTTATTATCGCGGTTAGGGGCTAAGGATAGTCTGTAAAGGATGTAGTTAGTGGGATAGACAATTGGAAACTTGATAACCAAGATTATATCGTTACCCTTATAATAATAACCTATTTTAAGTATATCAAAGTAATCCCTAAAAGTAATATCTAATATTTCTTTCTTATTATATAAAACCTTAAGTCTTCCCATAATACTAATATAAGAATCATAGTTAAGTAAGGAATGATGAATACTTTTAGCTCTTATGAAAGCTAGTAAATTTTCAATTTTAGAAAACTCTCTAGATAAGCTATCTATGTTGTCTCCTAGTATAAGAAGTAGCTGAGCTAGATGTGCATACTTAATCATGTTCGTTTCATGTCTTAGGTACATCACTGGCTAGAATAGAATTTATAACTTTTTTTAATTTCGCTTGATTGTCAATTATTTTATCTGTGACATTAGAACTACGTGAGACCCATTGCTTGCTTAAACTCATTTGATGGTTTATCTCAACAGCCAAGCTGTTTTCGTTTTGTTTTAAGACTGAAATGGCATTGTCATACTTTACAGCATCTGTATAGTCTAGGTTACCGGAAATAGATTTGATGACCGAGCCTAGACCATCTATGAGATCTCTCTTTACGCGTTTGATCTCAAACGTTTCTAATTGTTCAGATATTTCAGCTAACTTTGTGTCCAAATAATTAATATGTGGCGAGTATAATGAAAACGTTTTCTCATTTAGCTTAGGCACAAAATCTCGTACTTGGGTTCGAACAGATTCTAATCTGCTACGCACAGCTTCTAAATTAATAGTTTGGATAAAGGAATGGTAATGAGAAATAACCCTGGTTGGTCCCATGTTGAACGGAAGAATGCCTGGTCCATCCCTAAGGCTTTCAAGTGATATTTCTTCCGCTAGGGCCAGGTTCAGAGTCAGCGCTCGGGTCAGCGCCAGTACGAACAGTATTTTCGGTGTCCTGTAACAAACGAGCACTGTTAGGTACCCGTTTTAAACGCGTTTTTGGTACTGTGGCATTTTTCTTTTTCGTGTAGATATGTATTGGCAAATCCGCTAATACTCTATCATGTAACGAGCTGCTAGCTTTTGCCTATTAGCTAACGGATTTCTAACGAATACCTGTTGGTCTGGTGTGTAAACCACTTCGGGTTCGCGGTCTTTATTTGCATTTTCGGTTATTTCCGTTCGGCGATGAAGTGCGGTTTCATTGATTATTTCGTATACCTTTTCCATTCGTTTCCGATGATCCTGAATATATTGTTGTAAGAGATGTTCCGTTATGTTCATATCTAAAGGATCACGAGGATCTAGGTGACCGGTTATTATATCGATGGGTCTACACTTTGTGAAACTGTGTATGGAGCTGTTGTATGCAATTACAGCGTAAGTCATGAGGTTAGGAACTGATTCACCTATGATGCAATTAGAAATAGTTTGTTCTTCTATAAATGCCTCTCCCTCATGTAGGTTAATAGGGATTCTTATTAATTTGGAAGTACCTGCTGGGATAATGTCCTCATACAGATTGGCATTGCGTGAATCATAGACTTTGATAGGGTTTGAAGCAGTCTTGGTTGAAAGTACCTTATTCTTGTAATCTATCACAGCTTCCCATTTATCCAATAAGTCTGTACCAATAAGTCCATCGAAAAACTCGTGGAACTTATAGACATAAAATGTCACGTCACTTGAATCACCGAATTCTTTAAAGCTAGGCAAAGTTATGGAATAGTCACTTCTAGTCGTAGCGTGAACATTGCATACTTCGAAAGGGTCGTAATTCAACGGAAAGTTATTAAAGTACTGTTTTATTACGACAGGACTCAAAAAACTTTGGTTCGCTCCCGTATCTATTAATAGCTTTAAAGGAGGAGATGAGATTTGGATATACGGAAGTTGCAGCTGTGTTTGAAGATTTATTTCTATTTTGACTTGTCGGATCGTGTGGCTTTCTGAAAATCCTGTTCAGTATTATTGGCGACGGTGGCGTCATCGGTTTCAGTTTGAAGTGGCTGAGGATACTCAACAAATTCCTGAATGGAAGGATCGCATTCGTAAGGCCAGTATTGATATTCAGAATAGTCAGAATTGTCGTAATAAGTCTCGTAATGATCAGTGTAAGATTCAGGGTAGTTATAACAATCATTAAAATTTACCTCCCTAGTTTTGAAATAGTTCGTCGGGGGTGGATTTCCTCCAATCATGCCCAGTAAGTGCATTTACTGGTGGCAGCGTCCGCGTAACATAATGGCTAACACCACTCATCGGACGAGGGTATTGTTGAGGCCGTGGTTGCATTTGGAAAGCGTTATTTTGGGGGTTGTAATTTGCAGGAGGCGCCCTGAAAATCTGCCGGGTGCGTGTTGGAGCAAATTGCCTAGGTTGGAAGTTGTTTGACTTCCATTGTTGTGGATACTGTGGCATCAACTGTGGTCGCGAGGGCCCTTGCGTACCATAGGTAATAGGCCTAGGCGCAGGCATAGAGTAAGGCTGAAAAGGCACCTTAAATCCACTAGTAAAATTTGGCAAAGACATAGGCACTGAATAGTTAGTAGGTTTCCTGTCGGGAAGATTTTGGTTTCGATTCTGTATGTAAATCGTATTTGATTCCTCATGAACAAACTCTAACGCTTTCTCGATGGTTTCGGGGCGCATACAACGTATGCGCGATCCTAGAGGGTCACTTAATCCACGCACATACGCCTGAAGCGTTAACTTCTTATACAGATCCCGCTTAGCATCAATAGTAGTTTGTAACGCGTCATGCAAACTAACATACGTCATAATGGTGCTGAAGATATTCTGACACCGTTCGTAAAATTCCTGAGGGGAGCTAGTGCCTTGTATCAAGACAGCTAAGTCATTGTATAGAGCGGTCTCATCTCGCTGATCGGCAAAGTTATGAATTAGAGCACTGCGAATGCCTGTCCAGTCATTAGGGATACCATTTGCGTTAATTAAGCGAGCAGCAGGACCTACTACTTTGTTCAAAATCCCGTTAAGTAAAGCGCACTTGCTCAAATCACTATTTTCTTGAGTAGAAAACTGTTGCGCGAGTTGGTCGCATAGTTGTATGAACCTAGTTAGTACGTTTGGGTTTCCATCAAAGTCAGGAACCAAACGGAGAGCTTTATAGATTGTATCTAACTGTGACATATCAGTGGTGGCCATATCGGTTTCCTCGTTTATACTACCTAACTTAATTTTTCTTTTATTATCTAGGAATATCTGCCTACTACTTCTAACTAACCTAGGGTTCTTCAATTTTCGTAAATGAAAAATCTTGGAAATCTTATTAGTAAGGGCTATGGGCTAGGAAATGAGCAACCACTAAAAAGAATCTAGTGTACTCACATTGATTTTCGGTCTCTTTGCGCTATCGATGGCTGGATACCTCTGCAGCAGCACGACGTAGATTCGGATACTCCTTGGCGCGGCTTGACAGCCAGCACGGGCGGCTTTTGCGTTTCGCGGATATCTTCTAGGCGAATACGCGTACGCGAAACCGACCGCGAGTATCCTACCGACTGCGCCAAATACGTACGGCTGAAGTCGAGGATGCAAAAAAAACCGAAGTTATTTTGAAGTTATTTAATTAATTAAAATAATACATTTATTTTATAATTATAAGACACGACAATCCATTCGATGTGAGAATAAAAAGTGAGTGTTCATCGATACAATGGTCCGCAAGTTAACAATTTCGTAATGCTGACACGATGGTTCCACGATGCGCGGTGGTCTGATTCCGTGTAGCACTTGGTAGGTCGAACGCCGGTGGCTTGATTGCGAAACTGCAGTACCGTCCTCATGTGAGTTGGTAATGTGAATCTGCGTCATCGGTTTCCATGGTGGGTCGTTGCTTAACATCCTTATTAAATAAATACATACTTAATACTTATTTATTACACCGAGAGTTGGTTCCCGCAAATGTGTAGGTGTTCTCAGTGTGAAAATGCACTGTTTCACTAGGTCTCAGTTAATTTCAGTTTTATACAAATGAGAAAGTCTTGTTCAAGTACTTAATGAGAATGTAATATAATCCTTACCTATTATTTTAATGTTTTAATTTTGCCAACAGGAACCACATCCAAAGTAACTGCAGACGACCTTCATTATGGAGACAAGGCCTGCATGCTGAACGCTACACATCTGACCCTCAGCCAGCTGCCGGTCGTCTGCGAGAAGGTCAACTCTACCGAAATGTAAGCATTAACGTAACGTTTTGTGTATATCCTTGCACAGAATAACTAATAGGTCCTTTACAAAGTCAAAATATAAGCTAGCCTTTATAAGCTAAAGACATTAAATAGTAGTAGGTAGGTATAATGTCTTTGAGCTAGCCATCTACGATATTCATTATTCGAGTTCGTTCTTTCATTTATTCGAGTTCGTTCGTTCATTTAGACGACATTCCGTCATGCCAAGCCAATTTCCCGTTCTCTCTTATAGGAGATATAGGACAATATATATGTTGGGTCTCATTTATAAACGAAAGGTTGATAAAATAACCTTGGTCTATAAAAGCTAGGATGTGGACAGAGAATGAGATGGATGTAGTAGAGAGTTTCGACTTTAAATTAAAGGATAATTCACTTAAAACTGAAAACGATGAATAAAGTGATGAATCTCATAATAATAATTACCTATATTATAGGTACGAAGTCAATCAACTGTAAATATACCAGATGTAATAATGGGAATAGGCTGGTTATGTTTAAAGTACGAAACACCTTTGAATAAATCTCATAAAGGCATATAGAGGAGATATCCTATTAAGAGGATTGCATAGCTCGTAGGTACTTTCCATGCTAGAAGAGAAAACTCATTTCTACCTCTTAACATTGTCCGATTTCAGTGATTTTTTTTCATGGAATCATGACAATGTTTACTATGCCCGTACGTTATGTTAAGAGGTAGAAAAGAGTTTTCTCTTTTAGCATGGAAAGTACTAGCTATACAATCTTCTTAAGGCGAACTAACATTATGTCAAGTATTTGGTGTATTGGGCATTTTGGGATATGAGTTCACATAGTATCTACTCTTTTATTATGTTTTTAGAAAACGGTACAAGAACGCGGCCCATATCATGATAAGCGGTAACCTCTGCCTAAAAGCCTAAAACAGATGCATTACCTCACAAGTAACGAACTGCACTACGCCAGTAACCCTGAGAAATTAACTAACTAACTAAGTTGTCAAGTCTCATGTGCTTGTAATTTCGCCGGCAACCATACCTTCAAACCAAAACACAGTACTGCGAACATTACTGATTCAGTAGAAAAAGGTATGGTGACAGAACTACCCCGGACGAACTGATTCACAAAGATTGCTCTTATCCTTTTCATATCCTGAAACTGTTTTGAAAGCTCCAACATACACCTATTATGCCATAATATTACCAATAGACTATCGCAGTCATGGCACATGCAAACAATTAAACTTTTTATAAATTCAGATTGCGCAATAATCTACTAATAGATACATGATAAATTACTGTTAATGAGACATAGACGGTACCAGGCCTGGCTACGCTCAAGTTTACCTTGAAAACTTAATTATTTCACCTTGGCATAGTCCTTGGCCATGCTTTTTAGGACACTTCCTCGTTCACCCTTTTGAAGTTTTTGCAAATTGCTTTATAAAGTTGTATGGTAGATATTTGTTGCAAAAACAAGTTACGCGTAACAAATCTATAGGTATAGGTTCTTAGGTATATCTGGATAGGAAGTCTAGATTTGATTTCAATGTACGTTTTGGATGACAAAAAATGTTATGATTGTCCCGAGCTTACTTTTTGCGTATACGAGGGTCAAACTGAAAGTTCTTAGAACTGGCCACTTATAAACAATATAATAAAAAAATAATTCTATAATTTGAAAATAGAACTCTTTGCCAATATTACTGAGTATATACTTCATTCATTTGTCATTTGTTTTACGATTTGGCGGCAAATTGAAAATTGTCTGTGTCACGTCAACATGAATTTAACACGAGAAAATTTTCGTGCAATGATTTTTTATGACTTTCGATGTCATTTAAGTCAACAAGAAAGTTATGATAGACTACGATTGGCCTTTCACGATGAAGCCCCATCTCGTGCGACTGTTTACAACTGGTTTAATGAGTTTAAACGTGGTCGCACTAATCTCACTGATGATTTACGTGAGGGACGGCCTTCTACGGCGACGACTGAAGATAACATCTGTGTTGTGCGGCGTATGATAGAGACTGACAAAAGAGTGACCTATCAGCAGATTCGGACAAGCTTAGGCATCGGTATGAGTCAAGTGCACAAAATCCTACACGAACATTTAGCGGTCAGGAAGCTTTGCGCCCGGTGGATACCTCATAATTTGACTGAGGCTCAAAAACTCCATCGTGTGGATTGGTGCCGTAAAATGATTGAAAGATTTAACGGAGGTGACTCAAATGCTGTGTTCGACATACTAACAGGTGACGAAAGCTGGATTTACTGTTATGATCCTGAAACCAAAAGACAATCTGCTCAGTGGGTGTTTCCTTTCGAGGAGTTGCCAACTAAAGTGAAGAGAGATCGAAGTGCGGGGAAAAAAATGGTGGCCTCGTTCTTTGGAAGGATAGGTCATTTCGCAACAATTGTGTTAGAGGATCAAAAAACAGTTTCTGCAGAATGGTACACTACCAATTGTTTGCCACTTGTCTTGGAAAAAGTTCGAGAGAAACGACCTCGCAGTAGGATCCTCCTTCACCACGACAACGCCTCATCGCACACCGCCAAGCGAACGATCGACTATTTGGCGACATCAAACGTTGAATTACTGGGTCACCCGCCGTATAGCCCCGACCTCGCGCCTTGTGATTTTTATTTATTTTCAAAAATTAAAGAAAAACTTAAAGGAAAGCGGTTTATGAATGCTGAAGAAGCGGTGGCTGCGTATCGCGATGCCATTGAAGAGACCCCTAAGGACGAGTGGGCAAAGTGCTTTTCCCAGTGGTTCCATCGCATGCAGCGGTGTATTGACGTGAATGAACAATATTTTGAAAAGATATAATAAAACTAATAACTGGCTAATGTAATCAGTTTTTGATTTTCTAAGAACTTTCAGTTTGACCCTCGTATTCTGTAGGCACCAGGAAGTATTTGACAAAATATCTATATGGGTTCAATCTAAATACATGGTACTCCAGAATATCAAATATCTAATATAGCCACTTGTAAATAATCAGAGTAAAACAATCGCCCATAGCACTCAGGGACGTAACTTCTAATTGGCAAAAGAATTTTTAGATTCTGTTTATAGTGTCTTTATATTATTAATTTACAATGTAATTTTCACTATAATTTATCATTTACAAACTTATAGCTTTTTAAAAGTAACCCATAAATTATTAGGGCAGACATGTCCAGCCACAGGTGTAAACCAGGTTATGCTAGATTATTTCTTAATAACATGACTTCGTTAAAGCGCTCGCAGCGGCGCTTGACTTGGCGATCTCAACCGATCAACAAGTTAAGCAACGCTTGCTGTGGTCAGGACTTGGACAGGTGACTGCTAGTGGTATTATTCAACTGAACGCTTCCGTGCTTCAGAGGGCACGTTAAGCCATCGGTCCCGGTACAGTCGTTGGGCTATGCCGAAGGCTTTCGGGCGGCCAAAAAGCTTCAACATTAGGTTGGCCACTAGCCTATCCACCAAGCTGCATTGGCTCGCGTGGTGGATTATGGCCCAACTCGTCTGAGAGGAAGGCTCCAAGCAGTGAGAACGTAATAGGCTGATTATATGCCACCTCATTGAGCATCAGTGTAAGCCCTTAATAACAATCGTATTTTATGAACTAAATGTAAAAGAAACTCTTTCCACCAACAGATGTGAATCCTTGACGCTGAACGGCACGCGATACTGCGAGTGGGGGTACAACGGGCTGGGTATCGACTACCAGGTGCTGGCGGGGCCTGCCTTCATGGCCGTCTTCACTGTCGTTGGCGTGGTGCTCGGTATCGTCGCTGACAAGTGAGATGCCCTATTTTTTATATTGGTTCATCCAAGTGACTCTCTCTCTCGGCTGATGGAAAGCGAAGATGGAATCAAGAAGCAATGACCATTAGTACAGCCGTAAGCTCCGTTGATCGCCACCCCGATGATGACCTGAGAGGTGCTTTTTCACGCCTTGAAAGACCCAGGGTCATAAGTGTATGGAAAAACATAACGTTTTTCTGTATTGTCGTCTCTTTTGCTATGTTGTTCTACTTGTTTTAGTGTACCTTTGCAGAGTGCGCCTGGGGAGAGACACCTCTATCAGTTATTTAACCGTGAAGCAGGATACTGAAAACATTATTGTATTTCGTTGAAGGGAGGTGTTTCCAGCCTAATCACAGGGCAAAATTTAATATCTTATATCTCGTGATGACAAGTACCTACGTTGCATTGCCATGCAGGGTTTTGAACTCTCGTAGTTTAGGTTAGCCATATGCCAGCCCTCACAGCCAAGCCAAGCCAAGCCAAGCCAGCTAAAGCCAGCCTAGCCGTTTGAATGCCCCGCCATAACGTAGCTTGCCAATAACAGCCATGATCGTCGTGCATTGGCAGTGACGTCATAACCGCTAGTTCGTCATAGTAGGCGGGCGAACGCTTAAATAGCCGTGGACGCCATTTTGTGCTATCGTTGCCTGCTCCTCTCCTTGCGGCGAAGCATCTTCAACGCTCGCCTTAGGCGGTGCGCCCTCTGCGCTCGCATCTGGCTGAGTGCCATCTGCGCTCGCCACCCGTACGGTGACGCTGTAAATGCTGGTAGAGGCAAACAGCATTAGTCAGTTCTAAAAAAAAAATTATGCTATCATTCCTGAATGCGAAGTGAGTTAGAGTAAAAACTCTGTTAAATTAAATTGTAAAACAAAACTAGTGATTTCCCGAGAGCGTTTCTATTTCCTTCTGTTTCAGTACCTGAAATTCGGAAAGGCACTGCATGCCGATCCACTAATTAAATTGCAATCGAACCGTAGCTGAACGGTGAATTTTATACGTTTTCTTATATTGAAGAACAGTCCAGCTGCAGTTTCTGTTGACGTCAGCAATTGATTTTAGTACTTCTAACTCGATAGAACGATGAGCGCAACGCTAACTCATATTCGTATAAAGCATCAAAGGTCGCACGGCCAGACACAATAGAAATTTCATTGTTATAATGACATCGACCCTTGAAGTACCTTACGTTCCAATGTATGTATAGCAATAGAAGAATGGGTTTTGTGTAGGTACTTATAGAACGACAACCGGAGTCGAACTGCAGTTGCAGCGGCATAGAATGTTGAACGTTGTGAAATAGCAGAATTGTCCAGCCGTGCGATTCTCTAAGAGCAAACATCGTTGCATCATTGACAACATCCGTAAAACAAATGAAGATATGACAAGAAACGTTGGAAAAACAACCTTATGTACAAGGGCGATATCTCGTAAAGTATTTGACATCGGTGAGCACGTCGACGAGCGCATCGACGAATCATTTGAGAAACGCACGGCTCTGTTTTGGGCAAGTGTGACGCTAAACATCAGGCGAGTAACTCGCACGTCTCGTAACCAATTGCAATACAAAAAAGAAAACATTTAACCAATTCTGAAAATAAGTACTAAATATTATTTTACTTATATCTTCGCCTCTCTCTACTGGAACTAGTGTAGGTTTATATAAGATGTGACTCGTAATTCATATAAGATAATGCTGGTTGTCTTATTAAGACAATATACAGGGTGTTTGGTAGAGGGTCCGACAAACCAAATGAGCGTGTTCGGGGGCCCACTTGAAGAATACAAGTTGGCCAAAAAAAAATCCCCGATCCCCCATTTTTTTGTAACTTTTTTTTGTGTTGTTTCTCATTTCTCCGAAATTGTACCTATTTACCACCATAACATTTGTAAAATATGTTTTAGACCGGATGTTTTTAGTTGAATTTGGTCTAAACAGATTTTACAGATGTTATGGTGGTAAATAGGTACAATTTCGGAGTAAAGAGAATTTTCCTAAAAAAAAAAATTGGAGATTCGGGGATTTTTTTTGGCCAACTTGTATTCTCCAAGTGGGCCCCCGAACACACTCATTTGGTTTATCGGACCCTCTACCAAACACCCTATATAATATCTTAAAAGAAACTCTCCCAAAGAATATCAAATCAAATCGAACATATATTTATTTCCTCCTCACAAAAGGTTGGTAAAATACAATTTAACATAATTAGTGACAAAATAAAACCTTACTATGTGAGAGGGCTGGTGCCCGAAGTATTTTTATTACAGGTTATTTACTTTAAAAAACCTGTGTCAGGTCACCAGGTCGCCACTCTTTGGCACACACCAGTACTACTGTATCATAATTATTAGTGTAATATATATTGAGGGTAGAACAAAAATCATTATGTGCGTAAGCAAAGTGTTGTTATTGTATCTATGTGAGCCTGTTTAGTGTCAGTGGTGTACGCAAGAATGTATCTGCGGTGTGTTAATGACCATGAGCATGTTTTTGTTGTGTGGCTACGAGTTATATAGTAAGAGTCAGTAGTCAATATGTAGTAGCTGTAGTACTACAAATACCTACACTGATCTCTATGCTGGTGACAAACTGATTATTGGTGATGATTTTTTATGCTTCCGCGATTCTTATATTGAAATTAAACAACTTTAAACGGAGTAAATCGCGTATAATTTTATATTACTTACTCGTATTTTATCCCGACGTCTCGAATACCTTTCAGTGCATATGGTCACGGGTAGACAGTTTTTCAATGATTATTGGTGATCTAAAAAGAACGATCTACTAAAAAGTTTGAGGTAATAATCAATTTTCTGTCTTTGATATTGATAATAATATCTAACTTGTGGTACTTGCGTAATATATAATAAATCGATGTAATTAGCATAACCATGATCTTGCATAAACGAATCGTGATTTCCTTAGTGCAGTTGACATGGCTGCCGAATGACGCCATGTTTTACTATATATACCTAGTATTTTACTATATCTTTACAATCACAAACCAACTTCCTTTTGTTTTAACCTATTTAAAAAGAAGGAGGTTATATGTTCGATTGTATGTTTGTTTATGTATGTTCACCTAATTCTCTCCATTTGTGGACCGATTCTCAAAGATCTTATTTGGTTCGGTAGTGTATAGTTCTGAGGTAGTCCTATTAATTCATCCTACAATTTCATCAAATTCGGTCAAGCAGTTTTTGAGTTATTCTCCAATAGCTGAAAAAATGTTACGCCTATCTTGATCATATAATCATTGACGGTGAATGACAATCGATCCCGTAAGTAGCAAGGGTCACTAAAATAGTGATTTTTTTTAACTAAATGTGAAACCAATTTCAACACCAAAAAGTGTGAAACAGCTTGTCGAAGTCAGTACCATGATAGTTCAAACGTACCTATTATTCCATTCTATAAAGGCTACGTTCCGGATCACTCGCGGTGTTCGCACACCCATTCCATTAGAAGCCCGCGATCATCGTGAGCGAGCTCGATACGTCATCGATGACGTCACCGAAAACACTAACAACGTAGGTAGGTTTTCGTGGTCGTTTGCGAGCTGTCACTGTCAAACATCAAATGTATAGGATTTTATTGATTTTTGACAGAAAAGTTGGCGCGCTTTTCGCGACCGCGTAACTGTTCCACTTGGGTTAAACATTGCAAGCATTCATTCCAACAGGAACGCTAAACCGGGGCGCGACAGTTGTGAGCGTTGACGGTGCTTCCCGGAACGTAGCCTTTGTTATTGGAGTGTAACTAAAAAAGTACTAGACCCAATGTCGATGTCGTTGATGAAATTTAAATTTAAATGGGATCACACGGGAAGCACCAGCTTTCAAGCAAAAAAAGAATTTTGATAATGGGTTCACCCAATCGAAAAATATGAGGTAACAAAAAAAAACAGTCGAATTAAGTACCTCCTCCTTTTTGGAAGTCGGTAGAAAAATATATTAATCACATCTATATCGATAACAACAAACATCTCGATTACAGTTTTCAAAAAATATTTAATTTAATTATAATATGTATTGAAGATAAGATAGATTGCACAATTTTACACCAGTATTTATTAGGTGTGGTATCTACAGAATTGTCAACTCCAACTGACTTATATATTCTACTAACATGAATGTTCTTTGGCAGGTACAACCGCGCGCGCGTGCTCGGCATATGCACGGTGGTGTTCGTAGCTGCCATCCTGCTGATGGGCACTGTGACGGAGTACTGGCACCTGGTGGTACTGCGCATGGTGATGGCTGCAGGCGAGTCCGGCTGCAACCCGCTGGCCACCGGCATCCTCACCGACCTGTTCCCTGAGCGGCAGCGCGCGCTCGTACTCTCCATCTTCAACTGGGGCATCTATGGCGGCTACGGCATCGCCTTCCCCGTCGGCCGATACATCCCCGCTCTCGATGCCTGGGGTCTGGTGAGTGAGCCCCCATTGTGTTCCACTGATGCTTCTACGGCAACATCACCTTTCTTTTTGTGTTTTAATCAAGGAGCGATTTTCTCGTCAAAAACATAACTCACACAAACAAACTAATAAGGTGTGGTCCTGATTCGTCCTCCCGCACAATCGCTAAAGTCTTACTACTACCTACATGGACGAATCATAGATGCGATAAGTTAGCAGCACATGGACGAATCATAAGTGCGATATGTTAGCACTACGAGTACATGGGCGAATCATAAGTGCGATAAGTTAGCAGTACATGGACAAATCATAGGTGCGATAAGTTAGCAGTAAATAGACGAATCATAAGTGCGATAAGTTAGCTGTACATAGACGAATCATAGGTGCGATAAGTTAGCAGTACATAGACGAATCATAGGTGCGATAAGTTAGCAGCACATGGACGAATCATAAGTGCGATAAGTTAGCAGCACATGGACGAATCATAGATGCGATCAGTTAGCAGTACATGGGCGAATCATAGATGCGATCAGTTAGCAGCACATGGACAAATCATAGGTGCGATAAATTGGCATTATACTGTTTCGTTTGGCGTTTAAGATGTAACGGTATGTCGAGAATAGTTTATTGGTTTATGATCTGAATGCAGTATCGATCCTTACCACTAAATAAATAGGGAACATAATGATGTGACCGCAAATCATATTCTACCATTTTTTTCAGAGTTGGAGAGTGTGCTACTACGGAACTGGAATCGTTGGTATTGTGATCGCAATACTTACAATCCTAACTCTACGCGAACCGCAGAGGACCACTGTTGGGGAAGAAGGTAACTTTATAAATATCTACTCGTACATAATTTTGACAGGCCTGTTGGTCTAGTAGTTAGTGACCCTGACTGCTTTGCCGGAGGCCGTGGGTTCGATTCCCACCCAGGACAAATGTTTGTGTAATGAGCACGATCATTTGTTCTGTGTCTGGGTGTAATTTATGTATAATATGTATGTATTTAGAAATATATAAGTATGTTTATCAGTTGTCTAGTACCCAAAACACAAGCTCTGCTTAGCTTGGGACTAGATGGCGTTGTGTGATAGGTGTGGAATATTTATTTAAAAAAAAATACAATAAAATTACACACCAACGTCAGTCAGAATTTCAACATTTAATACTTTTAGCATACACCGCATGTAGGTGTATGCTAAAAGTAGTAGAGCTTTTTATAATCTTTATAAACTTGTAGTGACTGAGAACGTCGTTCGGTGGGAGGAGGTCACTACCCTCACATATTGGGGATCATTTATGACCTTAGGCTTCCTTTAAGTATTTAAGTTACTGCCAGCCTAAAAAAGGATAAAGATTTGTAAGGATAAAGAATATAAAAAAAGTTTTAATTACGTAATGATTGTTTTGAATAATTATATTTTTTGAACAATTATAGAAGAAAAAAAATTGCAGAGATTTTTTTATATATATTTTTACTTTATACTAAGCTATAACGCCAGTTTCTAACCGACTTCTAAAAAGGAGGACGTATATGTTCGACTGTTGGTATTTTTTTGTGTATATTCACCGATTTCTCGCCAATTTGTAAACCGATTCTCAATTTTTTTTTTTGTTTGATAGAGTATACCTACTTCCGAGGTGGTCTTATTTCAATTGCAGTTACTTAGATCGAGCATTTTTTGGAGTTACACTCCAATAACTGAAAAGTGTTTCGCCCATCTTAATGATATTAACATTGACAGTGAATAACAATCGATTCCGCAAGTAGCAAGTACCTATCACTAAAAAGGCTAAAAAAATGTTTTTACCAAAATATGGATATTGTGATATTAGGTACTTTTGAAATCATTGTACCGACTTCAACAAGTAATTTCTCACTTTTTGGTGTTGAAGTCGGTTGCATTTTTTGATATACATTTTCTTTCATTGTAATCCACTTTTATTAATAACGGAAATTCTTGCACATTCGCTAATCTAACACAACCTCCATTTATGTCCAGATGCTGGCAACACAAAGGGAGGAGATTCCACTCTGGAGTCCGGCAAGAAGATGCCGCAGGTGACCATCTGGCACGTGATCGCGCAGCCGAGGGTGCTGATGCTGTGCCTGGCTGCCTCCATCAGACACTGCGGTAAGAACTTACCTTACCTTGTCATTCCAGCGGCCCTCGCTTCGAAGCGCTTACGTCGCTTCAAAAATTTTGACAACTCTGTTAGCTTAGTTGTCAGTGAACCTGCCTTTGAAGCGATAGGTCACAGGTTCGATACCCGGCGGGGACAAATGTTTGTGGTGCTTGGTCTCGCCGTGACATTCTGCGAGATAGATATAGACACAAGGAATGCATAGTACAGAGGCGTGAGCGTGTAACCTTTTTTACTTTAATTCAATAGTCTAGTATCACAGAATAAAATTAGAAGTTATAGAAGATTTCTGTTGTATATACAGCTGCATGTATAGTAGGTATCTATCGTAAGATAACTTAGTGTTGATATCAGCATTTTCTTCATTGGCGACTCTACGCGTCTACGTCATTATATTATTTGATAGATTTTAAAGTAACGAAACGTAGATCGTTCGCTTGATATATTAGTAGCCAGTGTATCCCAAAAATTTCAACTTTTGCGGCATAATACTGTGTTTGTCAAAATTCAAAATTCAAAATTCAAAAATTATTTATTCAGTTTAGGCATCATAGACACTCTTATGAACGTCAAAATTTTTAAATGATTCTACCGCTGTCTTCGGAAAAGAACCACCGCCGAGAAGAAGCAGCAAGAAACTCGTGGGCCATTATTTTTTCAAGTCTTTGTACATTGAGGTTACATATGAGTAGTATTAAAATAAAAAATTTATTCAATAGTTGGCTACTAGGCAGAAGTGGAAAGCTTCCAGGCATCTTTGTCTTCTATCTGGCATCTTGTTCTTCTGTCTTGTCAATCCGAAACTTAAATCCAGTCAAAAGACGTTCGTCGAGGCCTTCCTTTATACTTATATCATTATATATTGCAGTAAACTCTAAAACAGTCAAGAGACTTTTGACTGTTTTAGCAAAATCAGGCAATAAGACAAGATTGCCCGTTTTTCACCAACATTTTAGGTAACACCTATGCCAGTTAGGTAACACTTAGCAGTACAAAAAATTCATCTAACTTGGCTTAGGAGTTACCTAAAATGTTTGTGAAAACGGGCAAATATGTCTGAAAATCTCAGGTTAGAACTGATTTAAGTTAAACCTAGTTATAACCAAAGTGATTTTTTTCCAGACGGCTAAATCTAAGTGTAATCGTACCTACTTAGGCAACATAATTTTTAAACAAAACTACTTTTGATCAACCTGCCGCCTTATTTGAATGAGAATGAAATGTCACTTCATTCCCATTCCCATTGATGATTCCAGCCAATAGGCTTGCAGGGTTTTCCCACATTTGAACATCATGACAATGAAAATGAAGTACATTCCCATTCTCCGTAAATATAGACAATAAAGCCGCTGTTCACACGATTAACTTTAGACTGATTTTGCTAGTCAAACTTCTTTTGACTGATTAAGAGCTTTTGCCTCCAACATAATTAAGAATAATAACATAATAATTAATCTAGTAAACACTAGGAAGTATCCATTATAAGCACTAAATCGTATCCTAGCTGCATATTAATCATGGTTCGCATCGTAATTTGCGCATACTTCATTGTAGTAGATAAATATGATAAGTAATTGTAATTAATTCATCCAATTATATTGATATCCTATTTACATAGTTACCTACCTACCTACGGGTTTATGCTGATCTTAAACTGACCACAGTTTTTCCTCCTTTCCATTGTTTTATTGATACACTCTGTTATTACGCAGGGGCCTTATTTGCTATGACTACTCAGACACGGAACGGGCGCGTTACTATATCTTCAAGTACCTAATGCTTGTGGATTCAACACATAAGATATCGTAACCCACTACGTCACGTACGTGCCTAAGTGATCTTAGCGAATAAGGCCCCAGGTTTGTTAAATAAACTCGTATTGGGTTAAGGTTAAATCACATCCGTTGATTCTCAATTTGACGGCTCCAAATAGCCGCCGCCCTCACACGTTGATTTCAGAGTGCGCTCCGTAGAGTGTCGTTCCAAACTGCGCGTCGAACCGCACTCCGAACTTCTGTTTTGGAACGCGCTCCAAACCTCTTAAGCAAATTCACAGCATGAGAATCTTGCCTTCGAACCTTCAAGACAGGGCCCTTTATCGCTATGACCACACAAACAAGCAACGCGGCGCACTATGATATCCTCTAGGAATCACCGTGCAATCAATACAATATTGCGATCATTCCTTGAAGATTAATAATTCGCCGCGTTACTTGTTGAATGGTCATAGCGAATAAGGGCCCTGGTTTCACAAAATATTATGTTCTACCGTGCGATTCTCTAAGAGCAAACATCGTTGCATCTTTGACAACATCCGTGAAACAAATGAAGAGATGACAAGAAATATTGGAAAAGCAACCTTATGTACAAGCGCGATATCTCATAAAGTATTTGACATCGGTGAGCTCGTCGACGAGCGCATCGACGAATCATTCGAGAATCCCACGGCTGGATCAACAAGAAGTTGGCGTAATGTTTACCTAAGATTATCTTCTCTACACATAAAGTAAACCTGTAGAGGTCCAATTTCGGTACAATGAAAAAAAAATGCAAAATACCGAGTCCGGGGGGATGTAAGGATTGAGATCGAACTAATTTAGATTAATTGAGGCGCTTGCTGTCTCTCTCGATATCTCGAAGGCTTTTGACAGGGTCTGGCACGATAGCCTCATTAGCAAGCTTCCTTCATACGGCCTTCCCACTGGTTTGTGTGTCTGGATTTCAGATTTCTTGAGGGATCGGTCGATTCGAGTAGTCATCAATGGCTGTTCTTCCGCCCAATTGGCTATAAATGCCGGAGTCCCCCAAGGATCAGTACTCTCCGCAACACTTTTTCTGCTGCATATTAATGACCTGCTGAAACCCGGTATTTTTGGTTACGCAGATAACAGCACCGTTGTGGAGAGTTACACATCTAACGCACGAACCAGTGCATTACAAATCCAGTCTCATAGGGAAGCGATGGTTCAGCGCTTGAACTTTTCTTTGCAGGCAGTCTCCGATTGGGGCGATGCCAATCTAGTTAAGTTCAATGCTGCTAAAACCCTGGCGTGTCTTTTCTCCGCCAAACGGAGCCCTTTCCAGCTGGCTCCTACTTTCAGGGATGTGTCCGTGCCGATAAGTAACCATTTCGAGCTTCTTGGCATCTCATTAACACCAACTCTCAATTTCGGCTCCTATATTGAGTCCAAAGCCCAGCTTGCCTCAAAAAAGCTTGGTGTTTTGGCTAAGGTGAGACAATACCTCACACCGGGACAGTTGCTTAATCTTTATCAAGCCCAAGTCCGGTCGTGTATGGAGTACTGTTCTTACCTTTGGGATGGTTCTGCCAAATACCAGCTGGAGACACTGGAAGCTATTGCGAGGGGAGCCAAGAGACTCATTAACGACGACCACCTCGTACGCAAGAGACTCCAGAGTCTCAAGCATCGCCGCAAAGTCGCTTGTTTATCGGTTTTTTATCGGATACATTTCGGTGAGTGTGCAATGGAACTACACAATTTGATTCCGCCATCCCCATTCTATAATCGGACATCCAGAGATACTCAGAAGTGCCACCGCTTTATGGTGGATATTCCATTTACCCGTACGAAGTGATTTACTTCTTCGTTTATCATACGAACCGCTAGGGAATGGAACACCCTCCCTGAGTCGGTGTTTCCGGTTAAGTACGATATGGGGGTCTTCAAAACACGAGTGCATAGGTATCTTCTGGGTAAGCGCGCTCCATCATCGATCGCATCATCACTTAGCATCAGGTGAGATAGTGGTCAAGTGGTAGCACTTGACCACTGTTTCAGTTAATTTGGTTGAAATTTTAGTTTTATTTTGGACTGAATCCTCAATAGGTGCGTTCGTTTAGCTTATGAGGGCATTGGTGGCGTTGTCATTGATGGCTCTTGTTAAAGCGTTCGTAAAGCTCAAAAACGTTATATTTTCTTTTTTTGCCACTTTTGCCCACACCCTATTCGAACCATAGAAATAATGTATGATTCGAACGCTCAACTGAGCATAAGACCTAAAAACGCATGATTATGCTGTCAAATAACTATCACAAACAACCATGCTCCAGACGTGGGTCAAAAATTGCACTTTTTGGTAGCAAAAATTCCTCTTTTTTAGCTTTCCGAACGCTGAACAAAAAGAGGCATGAACGACATTTTCACCCACAGATTCCCAATTCGAACGCCCCTTGTGAGCGTTTTTAGCGTTATTTTTGCTAAAAACGCTCAGAAGTGGTCTACTCGAACGCACTAAATGTAGCCTTCGGCGACTGTGCTGGATTACGTATATATATATTCGTTCATTTTTAGAATAAATCCATAAATACATAGGTAAACTTTCCTTCACTGCCAAATATATCTCGTCAAGAGGATCATTTGAAATGTTTTCCATTTCATGAGAGGTGAAAACCTTAGATTTCTTACTCTTGAACCCCTGAGACTGTCTTTTCAAAAATGATGTTAACTTATGGATTTTTTTCAAATTTACATTGTTCTTTGCCTACACTAAGTGTACTCTTGAGCATTGAATATCGGCTCCATAGCGTAGAAGGCTGTAGTTTGCTACACAGTCCATTAAAATATGTTTGTAAGAAATACACTTTCGGAAAACGATTTTATATTCTTCTCTGCTCGCCACTTCATCAAATCATCTTTCTTTGAGATTTTTGGCAATGGCACAGTTCGGTATAAAAAAAAAATACTTTTTTTGTTTCTCTATTTGTCTGTTTGTCGGTATGTCTGTCTGTTTGTACGGCCTAATGTCCAAAACGACTAGACCGATTTAAATGAAATTTTGTACGGTTGTAGCTTATATCCCTGGTCAACATATAGGATACTTTTGATCCCGGTTATTTAACCCTTTGCGTCCCAGAGACGTAAATATACGTCAGTTTCATTCATAAATCTTTTGTTTTAATTATGCACGGTAAAGGAAGGATTAAAGAGTTCCCGTGGGATAGGAAGTTTAATGCCCGGTTTACGGTTAATTACAGTTAAAAAACTGTAAATAACCGTATCCCGCGAGGTCAGGCGAGCGAAGCCGCTGGCGGGTCAGCTATAGTTGATTAATAATTTTATTACTATATGTACATGAATAATGGAATATTTATATTTTTTGAAGCTTTTGTAGCTCTGTGGTAGCGTGGGTCAGCCGTCAATCAGGCAATTTGATTAGGGATCGTTTCGTAGCTTTCGGTGAAAGTAACATTGTGATAAAATCCACAGTACCTACGGTGGTAACGCATTATAATCAATTATAATTAAATTTTATATCATTTCGTAAATTCGCAATTATACCCATGTATACCTACTAAAAGTATAGATCAAAAGTTGACCACCAATCACGAATATAATTGCATTGCCATCTTATGCAATGCTTAATCTTATGCAAGAGATTGATAAGAACAAAACACTAGATTTGGAGATTCGTATTTCTTTTATAGTTATAATGGCGGAGTCGCTCGAGGATATCGGCACCATGCTCAACGACCTCAGTAGAGTTTCCCAACAGGATGGTCTTAGATGAACATGGATAAGACGAAAATCATGTCCAATGTCCATGTTCCACCTATACCGGTAATTGTTGGAAACGATACACTCGAAGTTGTAGACGAGTACGTCTACCTGGGACAGACTGTCCAATTAGGTAGGTCCAACTTCAACAAGGAGGTCGCACGAAGAATCTAGCTCGGATGGGCAGCGTTCGGGAAGCTTCGATCCATCTTTTCGTCCCCTATACCTCAGAGCCTGAAAACCAAGGTTTTCAACCAGCGTGTGTTGCCAGTGATGACTTAAAGCACCGAGACGTGGTCCCTTACTGTGGGCCTCATTAACAAGCTTGAAGTCGCTCAACGAGCAATGGAGAGGGCTATGCTTGGGGTTTCCCTGCGTGATAAGATCCGAAATGAGGAGATCCGTAGGAGAACTAAGGTCACCGACATAGCTCTCAAAATTAGCAAGTTGAAGTGGCAATGGGCAGGCCACATCGCTCGCAGAACTGATAACCGATGGGGAAGAAAGGTTCTCGAGTGGCGACCACGCACCGAAAGGCGTAGTGTAGGCCGGCCCCCCGCTAGGTGGACCGACGACCTCATAAAAACCGCGGGGAATCGCTGGATGCAGGAAGCGAGTAGCCGGTCCAAGTGGCGTTCTATGGGGGAGGCCTATGTTCAGCAGTGGACGTCTTCCGGCTGATAATGATGATGATGATGATGATGATGATTTCTTTTTCTGGTTGGGTTTAAAGTAGACAATTCCCTGTACAGTATATCCACATACGATAAACATTATTGTATGTATCTTTGTATAGTAGATACCGACTATTTTGACGTGATAACGTTTTATAAATCAACAAACGCCGGCTGTACCCACGAAAAAGCATGACTCATTGTCACGTCACGCCTGAGGCTGTAGCACGAACAATTTGGGAAAAAGTATTCGTACGGTAAACGTCAACGAGTCACCTCAAACTATGGATTATCTGTGTCACAGTTGCCCTAGACAAATGACAGTTTGTACTGTTTTTCGTAAACGTTACGTTACACTTACGCAGTTATTCGTGCTAGGCCCACTGAGCTTAGTTAAACCAATCGTGTACTCGCGCGGACCAAGCGATGGAGAGGCACAATCGGCCTAAGCGTTCGGCTTGTTTTATGACGTTACACGTACTTAGAAATTTCATGCGTAAACCGACTTTTCAGAAAACTATTTTTTATAACATTACGTAAGTACCTAATTTGTTGTACATATACATCATACACAATCTTCGATGAAATATTATTCGCAATTTATAATCATCATTAATCATGGCGTCTTGGCATTTGAAATGAAGCGCGTCTTGCAAAAACTGAGTTATTTATAGTTAGGAACATCAATAAAAAGGAGCTAGATTTGAAATACATCCTTTACTTTAGTTAAGTATATCTGCACAGAGGCTCGGGGCATTTGTCAGCCCACAAATGATATCCTGGTGACGGCCCTGCAATTTTAGCGCACTTAGGCTAAGAGCACATTGGAGTCACGACAGTTTTAAGACAGACTTTCCTCACATAGACAAGTCTGTCTTAAAACTAAAACCAAATTATTTTGCCTATGACACGTCGCACATCTAAATCGAAACTATTTTGACTATGAGACAATTTTGTCTATGAGACGTTTTGTTTGAAGTGTGCGCGACTTCATAACTTTTGTAAAGCAATAGTCTGTCTTAAAACTATTGTGACTCAAGTCTGCGCTCAGCCTTACGAGTAAAGTTAGATCGCTTAAATCGTTAATGATTTTGCTGCGTCACCTAACTCATTATTTATCTAACTATCCGATGTGGTGTCGGCGCAAAATAATAAAATGGACCGCCAACCGGTCAAAAATACATACGTAAGTATTTACATAAGTGATTACTTGTCAACAGCAAGGCTTGACGGAGTACCTCACCTAGTTATTGTGCCGCGTGACTCACTGAATCCGCGTAGCGAAATCCTTGTATTGCGACAAGCTTTTGCGTGTGACTTTGACCTTCAGCAATATACTCTCTTCTGGATAAAGGCCTATAGAAAATAAAGTAAAATTTCTACTACCTCGCTACCTCGCTCGAATATGGTAGGACTACGTCTCTCTGCGGTAGAATATGACAGTGCGTGGGAACTACCAACTAAGAAGGCCGACGGCACGACGGACGACACAGTAAATAATAATAGCTATCCATTATGTAGGATATGTATCTGCCGTAGCCGTAACACAAATAATTTATCAAAAATTATTCGTGTAGTGTAAGCGTGAACGCGTCACGCTTCGGCGCACTAACTATGAGCTATCTGTGTCACAGTTGCCCTAGATACATGACAGTTTGTACTGTTTCACGTGAACGACACGTAACGTTACATTTCGACAGAAATCTAGTCCCACTGTATACAAGTACTGTTTAGTATTGGTCAGTTACAGTAGCCGTGTCCACGCATGCGACACCCAAGGTTACGTTTCTGGTAGGATTTAGTAACTACAATTCTACAAATTAAAGACCTTAGTGACAACGGATATTATTGTTACTGCAGTCCAGTCCATTCTTCCGTGTAGCGTAGAGGTCATGGGTTTTTTGTATGCTTTTAATTAACTATTAATTGTCACGTTTGTTGGGATAGAGATAAGATAAGATAGATATAAGTATGAATTATACCTATGATTTTATTATACGATTTTAAAGCACTAACGTATGCTTAGCGAGACCAAACTTTGCAATTATAGAGACAACATTTAACACATCCTCGGACGGCATTCATATCGGCATCTTTCGACAATCCGTGTCGGCCGCTAAGCAGGCGTTAGTGCTTTAAAAATCATATAGGAACATAATAAAAATTGTATAGGTTCGCGACGTCAATGCGAAGTAAAAGTGTTTGTAAAATCTCTTCTTTTTTGGAACTGTTTTATTCCAAGTTCCGAGAGTTTTCCAGTAGACGTTTTATCAGCGAGTGCAAGTAGTATTGGGAATTTGGGTCAATTGCATTTGTATATTTGTTGAACCTATGTTCGGCTATAACTTACGAATGAATCTTCATTCATCTATCAAACAATTATGAAATTTGGTAGAAGTGTAGTTCGTATCAATAAAAGATTGATTTATGTGTTGCAAAAGAGGATCGAATTTTTGGATTAGGTAAATTGTGGTAAATATGGAATAAAAGGAATTGGACCATAGGAATTCAAAGGATTGAATTTATCCTGGTTAACGACAGCTGAGACTAACATTGGAATTTATATTGTGTCTGTGTGTTCAGTGACAGTTGAAATATTAAATTAATGCAAAGCTCTCTTCATCAATCTCGTAGTAACAATATGAATATTTCCAGGCGGCATGTGCTTCGCATACAACGCAGACTTGTACTACCGTGACTACTTCCCTGACGTGGACCTGGGCTGGTGGCTGTTCGCCGTCACCGTGGGCATCGGCTCTGTGGGTGTCGTGGCTGGCGGGATCATCTCTGACAAGTAAGTGAACATATTACTTATGCACAACAGCTGTGGTCAATTACTTCTCAAACGTGGGACTTGGCTGGTGGCTGGCGGATTCGCAGCACCCGCTGTTTTATTTAATATTATATATACATATATATTATAGACTCCAGGGTCCGTGCCATTGAGTTATTTGCAAATTATTACATCTAAATTAAAAAAGGGGCAGCAATACATACCTAATTAGGGGCATAGGATTTTCATGTTAAATTACTTAAGGGCTATTTAATTTCCGAGTTTGCATCACCATTCAGAGCAGATTGGTTTCCGCAGGCAGCACCCGTTCGCGAGTTGAGTACCCTCGGATTGAGAGGTATTCGAAATTACCATGTAATGCCATATGCCCATTTTTTGTATTGGATCAGATCAAATGAGACAGGACTATCATAACATCACTAAACCCAAATTTTTATATCCATCTCTCCAGGTTCGTGGCTAAGATGGGCATCAGATCCCGAGTGCTTGTCTTGGCATTATCACAGCTGATCGCTACTCTACCTGCCTTCGGCTCCGTTGTTTTCCAGCCATTGTGGGCCATGATCACTCTCGCTATTTCTTACTTCTTCGGTAAGTTGAGTTTTGATTGCCTTTTACACGAATAACACGAGTTTAAATTTTCTGCAACTACACAAATTACTGACAGTTTCCGGACTATGCAACTATTGAATTTCTATGCATTCTATGATGGAATACATATTAAAACGGGAGATGTTGAATAGTTCAACATACTACATATACAAGTTGCAGTCTTAAAATAATAGTCGTAACTGGCGTAGTATTTAACTTAATTAGCATTAGTATCGTCCAGTTTGAGCCCAACGTGTTCGTGACATAAAAGATATTAAGATTACCACACATTAACATCAAGCCGCCATTTCTAGCACACCTCTCAGGGCTTTATTGAAATGTAGCTAAAGCTGTTAAGCAAGAAGGTGCACCTAATACTTTGTCTGCATGATGATAGTATATCTCGCTAGACTCTAGCATAACGTTACTAAGTCAAATTATCAGTACGGTCCCAATTGAGCCATAATCGCTATTAGCGCGATAACAGTCGGTCCCGTCACCGTGAGCGTGATTACGATGGCCCACGCTACGTCATCGATGACGTCTTAACTGCCGCCATATTGACGATTACATGAACCATGCTCTACACCATAATCGTCGTAAGCGTTCTGTCAAAAGTGACAGGTGTTTGTTTATTTCTACAATGTCTTTACTGGTGTCCCTTCTTTTTAATGTAAAAGTTGTAAAAGTCGGTCCATCCATTCCATTATTTCTTTTTAATCCACACTCCACATAGTTAACCTTCACACTATGCACGATATTTTTATGAATTTGTTTTTCGCGCGCAAATGGTTCGTTATTGCTACAACTCTGGTCCGAATTAACAACACGCTTACAGTGCCACGAGCTGTCAAAATCACGATATTTGTCTCGTACCAGCTTTGATAGACCATAGCACTGTGAGCAAAATTATCGCAAAACGGACCACGGCACAAATTATACGTACTCGTATGACATACAATACGGTAGCTGTACCATGAGTTGGCAACATAAACGTCATCTATAGTTGATAATCGATCTCTCCTACCTATTAAGCTTGTGATTGGCGTACTCGCTGTCAATTTTAGTTCTACAATTGACCGCGAGATGGCACTGTTCTTTTTTTCATACATTTTTTGGTGCAGTCGATATCGAGCATCTATTGATGTCAATGTTGTAAACTCGTGGTTGACCTACAGGTTATCTTCAGGCATCTCCCTTAAAACCTTGTTTTAGCCTATGACCATAGTATAAAGATGGACAGTATGGAAACTAAGCCTAGTTAAGCGGAAATTAACTTATACTTGACCACTCGTCTTGACGCGGCCTCGCTACTGACAGCACCGCGACAACCGCTTAGGACTTTCATCGATGCGCATGTCTGTGTGAGTGAGCCGTTTCGAACGTTTGTAGGTAGTTTCCGTACTGTTTCTCTATGTTTATACTGTGCTATGACTTTGCAACTGCTAATAACAATATTATAATTTCCAGCGGAGATGTGGTTTGGCATAGTGTTCGCCATCCTTGTGGAGATCGTGCCGCTAGCAGTGCGCTCCACTACTGTGGGAGTGTTCCTGTTCGTAATGAACAACATCGGCGGCAACCTGCCCATCCTCGTCGACCCCGTGGCTAAGGCCATTGGCTACAGAGAGGCGATTATGATATTCTACGCTGGATTTTACGCTATAAGTATGTACTTTACACTGAAACAAAGCTTTAGAATTTTACTTGCAGAAAATACCACTAGAAATATAAGCCTGAAGAAGATCCGTCCACTGACCGCAAAAAAAAACTTATAGACGATTAGGTTCACTACTTGTGCCACTACCTACTAGCGGGTAATGCATCCATAACTCTAGAATACAATTCTGCCTCTGCCAGTTTGAAGCTATGCATCATTCTTTCTTCCATTGCTACATCTTACGTGGGTGTTCTGAACGCTGCGCTGTCGTTAAAATATTTTTATAGAAAAACATAAACACTGTCCATAGACAGCATCGTTGCCCATGGATATTCAAATGCATTACAAAAAAAAGTGGACTTTTTATAACTAATAATAAATAACAATAAATAACTAATAATAAATGCAATAATAAGTTTTCTAGTCACTTAGACAACGCTAGTCTAAGCTCAGGTTTCTAAAGATAAATTCATATTTTTTTATTTTCTACTTTATATGTTTCTAATACAGAGTTGTTATTCGAATTAATATTGAGATAAAATATTTTTACACTTAATTTAAAAAGTTTGTTTTGTAAATATAGTCTTATTTTATTTGAAATATGTTGGGCCTATAAAATATTTAACTCAATAAATCTTACGATCATTCCAGGTAGCATTCTCTTCTTCTTGACCATGTTCCTAATGGATGGACCAGTTGAAAAGCCAGCAGCGAATACCAACGGAATGGACAACAAGGCGTTTGAGACCGAACTACCAACGAGAAACAGTCGCGCCCTTCCATCTGCACCCCACGACGCTAGCAGACTGTAGATATGCCTGCATCTTGAGGCTAGTTATGGAATTGGACAGGCTTTGGCCAGCGGCTCTGCCAGCGATTTCGTTTTGCGGCAATATTACTTGATCCTGATAAAAAATGTATGCCGTATTGTTGTAACCACGTACATTTTCGTTCAAACCGATTAAGTTCAATTAATGTTATTTGAGTTAAAGCTAGAAATCAATAAAAGACGTTTTGAAAGCAAATTAATTATAGGTAATATGACTTCAACATGTTAATGCTTTACCTTTACGACATTAAATAATAAAAATCTTGCCTTAAATACCTTAAGTTTTCGTTGTGAATTTTACAACCGTTATTAGTAGGTAATGATTAGGTGCTACCTACAAATGTTATTCGTGGGGTGCTACGGACGTATGTAACTAAAAATATTCTGCAATTCTACAGTAGTATTGTTTTTAACAAAACACTTATTTGCACCGTTTACCCATTCGTCTACTTACTCGCGGAATGTTATCAAAACATAGTAGTACATCTGTGCCTTGATATTTAGGAAGCGATTAGCAGAGTCCTAGTCCTGGTGTTGTAATATTTTGAGTGACTCTGTGGGGCCCCGGCCGTATTATTATTTGAGTGTCATCCCTGCCCCAGAAGGTACACCTCGGATCCCTCCCTGGTTTATTTAAAAATGTCTCAATAATGTAAGTACATCTACATCATGGTAATATTATCTCGTGTCTATGTGATGTACGAGTAAAATCATCTACAAGTCATTGCGCTTAGGAAATATTGATAAACCGCTGAGTGACCACGTGCGTCCGTCATGAGGCCGCTAGCTAACTAATTGAAAGACGTCTTAATTAGGATACTTTTAAGGCTCACTTTTGGATACCCGGTATATCACACTCTGCGTCGTTTGTGCTATTTTACTACCTAAAAAATCATCGTTTAATCGAATATGAACGGAAACAGACGAAATGTTATAATTTATTTAATAAGTAAATTTTCCACAAATGTGATACTCACGTTATATTTTGTATTGTACATATTTATTAATTATTTTAGTCGTAATGTAAATAAATGTTTAATGTTTTACTTATATTGCATTTTAATTTCACTAGGGAAGACCCATGCGTACGTATTAGATATACCTACCTACCTATGTATAAAACACACCTTAGCAGAACCATAGACCATTTCACTAGGGGAGCCAGGAGACCCATGCGTACGCATTTTTTAACATGGATAGCCTGAGTCTACTCACTAAAAACTAAAGAAAAAAAATAACTTGTTAGGGTGTTCCTTGAGATTGCTTCAGCATATGATAACGTCCTGCATCCAGTGCTCATGAGTAAACTCACCTAGCTGAGTGTACCTGAGAAGCTTGTCCGCTTCATTTGCAACTTGTTGATGGAATGTTCTGTTACAGCAAAATCCTTCAAATCAAATCAAATCGTTTAAACGTTTGTTTTGTAAGTGTATTTTCTTTACTTGTAATAATTTTGGATATTTCAGTATACTGCTTTCTATTTTTCAAATAACTAGCTATCCATTTATTAGCTGCCTCTCGTATCCCATAAAATTCTAATTTATACAATAGTATTGAGTAATTAACAAAATCAAAAGCTTTCGTCATATCGAAAAATATGGATATTATAGAGGTTCCTTCATTTATACTCTCTGTTCTATATTTAACTAAGTCAAAACACGCTAGAGTAGTTGATCTTCCTTTGCGGAAACCAAACTGTTCTGTACGTAGAAGTGAAAACTTTGTAAGGAAGCTATTTAATCTAACAAGCATTGCCTTTTTTTAAACTTTCGAAAGAATTGGGACTCCATTCCATCAATCTTATGCCCCAAAAACTGCCTGAAGAGGCTTACCCCAAGGATCAGTCTTGAGCCCGTTACTCTACAGACTTTACACCTTGATCACCACCTCTCGAAGTCTCCAAGACTTCGACAAACTCATTCTGCGAAGTGCTGCAATATGCTGATGATTTGGCTCTTTATATTAAATCCCACACCATAGAGGAAACAGAATGCCGATTAAACTCTGCCTTATCGCATCTCAATGATTGGTTATTTGAATATGATCCTTATCCGCATCTAAAAGTTTTGTTGTAGTTTTTACCAAGAAGAGAATCATTTCTCCGATTGAATTACCTATATATAGAATAGACCAAGAAATAATCCCTCAGGCAAATCATGTAACATTTTTAGGCACTAAGGTTGACTCAAGAATGACTAGTATTCCTTGCTTTGATTACATTTCACAAAAATGTGAAAAGCGTGTTAATATTCTTCGTTCTCTTTCGGGAGTGCTCACGGTGGGGCTCACACCCATACGCTCAAAATCTACTCTATAATGCCATAATTCGAAGTCACTTTGATTATGGTTATGGCTCATTTCTTTTAAATTTGTACAATAAGTATGGACAAGACAAATTATTCCAAATTCAACTATATCAACCTACTTTTCCAGGAACTGCAAAGTGGGTGGTTAAGATTGAAGCCGATCAAACAAAATAACTTTTATAGTGCGTTCGAATAGATTACTTCTGATCGTTTTTGGCGAAAATAACGCTAAAAACGCTCACAAGGGGCGTTCGAATACGGAATCTGTGGGTGTATATCGTTCATGCCTCTTTTTGTTCAGCGTTCAGAAAGCCAAAAAAACAAAGAAGTATTTTTGCCACCAAAAAGTGCAATTTTTGACCCACGTTCCGGACGTGGGTCAAAAATTGCACTTGCACACATTTGCATTGCACACACACACATGGTTGCTTGTGATCGTTATTTGACAGCATAATCATGCGATTTTAGGTCTTAGGTCAGTTGGGCGTTCGAATAGGGTGTGGGCAAAAGTGGCAAAATTAACATTTTTGAGCTCTACGAACGCTTTAACAAAAGAGCCATCAAAGACAATGCCACCAATGCCCTCATAAGCTAAACGAACGCACCTTTTGTAACGAAAGCATTAAACGACTATGTAAATAAATTTTCATACTTACTGCGAGAAAATAAAAACTCAAAGATGTAAAATAGCAGTTATATAGTTAAAAGTAAAATACATTAATAGTTAATATTCATATTGGATACATTTGTACTGTTATAGAGGACAGAGTAATATTTTTGGAAGGAACATTTTAAGATAAACACTGTTATACTTTCGCGGTTGTTAACTAAGTTATAATTAGTACTTACGAGATGTAGACCACGATTTAGTTGCTTTTGGAGCTCCTGAAATGTCGGTACAGTCGTTGAAAATAATAATATATTTTAATTTCAACCAGTATATAGTATTATCTATGACTTCAACTATGACCATGAATGCGCAGAGAGGGGCCGTGCGTAACCCATAGCAATCGGCGCACAACAATCGTGCGTTCGTTTAGCAATAAGGGCATTCATTGGTGGCGTTGCTATTGTTGGCTCTTTTGTAAAAGCGTTCGTCAAGCTCAGTTTTGGTGGCTAAAATAACTCTTTTTTAGCTTTTCAAACACTGAACAAAAAGAGCCATAAACGACATTTTCATCCATAGATTCCCAACTCGAACGCCCTTGTGAACATTTTTTGCGTTATTTTCGCCAACTTATATAGGGCTATTCGAACGCACTATTATAGCCTTAAACCTTTTCGCGCCTTTTTTCTTTTTTTTTTGCTCTCCGTACTAAGAGTATTCCTACAATTAACGTTCCAAATCCAAATCACTTTACTCCCGAGGGAGTTTCATACAACTTTACAGCCCCGCGTATGTAATGCCTTGCTTTACGTAGAGATTGCGTGACATGTAATAGAACATTTTCGAGCAGGTGGTAGCAAAATAAATTTGTACACCGCAAATACTGTCTACATTAGATTAAACTTAATTTAGGGTTATTTATTAAAATCTGGTTTTTCTTTCTTGACTTCTGTGGCAGCGAAATTTATTGGTCCGAGGCGCCAAATTTCACAATACGCCCCTGCCCTATTGCAATAAGCAGACGCGTCTGTCAAAAAGTCAAGTTAAGTTTTACTACGTATATCTTACTACTCTATACAATGCAAAGAGTATTTATTTACTATTAAATTTAAATCCCTATATTGTACAGCCAATAATTCGCGACCACGTAATATCCAGGCCATAATACGCATCTAATATTCCGTGGAAAAGCTTCGAATTATTGGCAATTATTTAATATTAATTGTACAATACAGGCTGTGCATTTGACATGGCACAGACAAAGCCTCGTTTGCACGTTCCAGTGTCCAGTTTGCCCTATGAACATTTTTCAATACGCTATTCAGTGTTATTCATCATAATTCTTGCGACGTGTGGTCACCGTTAAACCAAACGCTCCTCCTCACTTCGCTCGTCGTCGCACCTACTGTGACTCTAGTTTACTCTCCAATTTAGATCCTCATGAGATGAAGATGAACTATATTTGTCTATGGTTGGCATCGAATTATTGGCCGTGCAATATTGACTGTGCATTATCGTCACGGCCTGGTATTTCGCATCCAATAATCGCAAGAATGTCATGTAAATTTTCTACATTCTTGCGATTATTGGATTTATTAGTTGTACAATATTGGCTGTGCATTATCAAACAGACCGATTTTGTACAGGCAATAAAACGGCCGTGATTTATTGGCCGTACTTTATTTGGCTGTGCATTATTGTTGTACATTATTGTCTCTCTAAATTTTTTTTAAATCTAGCACTGCGTTCGAATAGGTCCTTTGTGAGCGTTCGAATAGAGTGTGGGCAAAAGTGGCAAAAATAACGTTTTTGAGCTTTACGAATGCTTTAACAAAAGAGCCATCAATAGGTGCGTTCGTTTAGCTTATGAGGGCATTGGTAGCGTTGTCACTGATGGCTCTTTTGTATAGCGTTCGTAAAGATCAAAATAGTATATTATGCAACTAGTAAATAAAGGACGGATTTAAAGCGAGGGCCATAAATGAATCACGAGAGGGTGAAGGATTCTAACGACTGAATCACGACCGCAGGGAGTGATTCGTGATATTGAACCACGAGCGTAGCGAGTTATTCGAGTGTTAGAATCCTGAGCGATGCGAGTGATTCATTGTCCTCGATATAAATCCGTTATATTCAAGAGTTGCATACTATAATTCATACCATGACTACGAGAAAAAAAAATTAATTGAAAATAGACATTTAATGAAAAAAAGGAAGGTTAAATTAATGAAAATGCACATTAAAATTGGAACAATTACTAAACATAAGAGTAATTTATATATAATTATTATTATTATAATTTTTTTTCTATAATCGCAGCAAAGAACACAATACAGTTTTTTTTCTAATGCTTAACTCCTTGTCGCTAATATCGACCAATCAAATCTCGAGGAGTTACTTGCACAAAGTGTTTGTATGTCGATTATTCTTTGCGTAAGGAAGATGTATAAGCATTGAGATGGAGGTCGAATATATTTGTGTGTTTACAACACAAAACCAACTTCAAACACCAAAACAGTGATTAAAAGGCCTTTTTATTCACTGTTTTCAGTGAATAAAATAAGCTTTTTAGAGTGGGAATAGTATAAACGTTATTTTTGCCACTTTTGCCCACACCCTATTCAAACGCTCAACTGAGCATAAGACCTAAAATCGCATGATTGTGCTGTCAAATACATAGCTGTCATAAAACGATCACAAACAACCATGCTCCGGACGTGAGTCAAAAATTACACTTTTTGGTGGCAAAAATTCCTCTTTTTTAGCTTTCCGAACGCTGAACGAAATGAGACATGAACGACATTTTCACCCACAGATGAGCGTTTTTAGCGTTATTTTCGCTAAAAACGCTCACGAAGGGCCTATTTGAACGCACTAAATAACAACGCCACCAATGCCCTAAAAGCTAAACGAACGCACCTTTTTGTTTATATAAACAAACAAATAATTCTTTGGTTGGTGGAAATAAATACATGAGATGATGTCCGATTCTTCAGGTGAAGAAGATATGGCGCGATTCAGAGATGTGGTAGATGCATCGTTTACTGCTTTTATGCATAAGTCAAAAGAACATCCAGGGATTGAAAGTAGAGACGGTGAGGTTATAATTATGTCTTTTCATGTAGGTAAAAAACAATAAAAAATGGGCTACGTGACTTCCTAGTTTCTTAAATTATATCTTTAAAATCAATACATTAATATAATTTTATAATATTTAATATAAAATAAAATTTATATGAATATAACCTTGGTAGCTTGGTATAATATATTGATGTGAGGGGACTTGACCCCAGACCGCATCGTCGACAGTTGTTCATACAACACTGGAGCAGTTATGCCAGCGACATAAAGCCATACTCCGCTATTTGAAGGAGTTATGCTGGCTTGAGTAAATTCTGGCAGGGGGGATGCACAAAATACCCCAAGTGGGACATCAGTGCAGGCCTCATCGACCTTCCAAAATGAATATTATAAAGGTTGTTGTCTCCACTAAGCATTTCTCCATGAAATAAAGTGCAGCCTTCTTCTGAGTATACCAACTCCTGATAATACTTTTCATGCCCGCCCTTATCAGGTGCAGGGCCAAGTTATGAGCACACCAGTGCTCATTAGTGTTTCATATGCAAGCATAAATGTTATGGCAAGAGCTACCACTAGTATGTTGACCTCGAACATTTAGGTCTAGTGTGCTTCCATAATTGACATCATCAGTTACCATTTGAGGTGGTAGTGGTAACACCCTTTAATCCAAACCCCTATAATCCGAACGCCCCGTACCTACCCCACTCCTTCACTTGCTGTCTCACCACTTGCTTACAGAATGTCAAGTGGAGGTATTGTGCGCATTTGTTTGTTGTTTTTTGTTGATGAAATTGGGCATAGAGGAAGCAGACCACCTGAATTACCGTCATATAAGTAGGTTTCTTTTTATCGTCATCACCATCACCGCGCAGGTAAACCCGCGGGCGCATCTGGTATGTATTATAATCCGAATGCTCTGTGAGTCCGAATCGGGGGTAAATTTTCAATGTTCGGATTAAAGAGGTCCTACTGTATTATAAAAGAAACATTCTTAGGTCAATCATCACATAGTAATAATTGTCTAACACTACCATGCCATTCAAACCTATAAGAACTGGCTGCCTCACTGGCACTAGCTGGTGAACGCATGTATCATATCCTCTCACCTGTCGATTGTCAATATAACAATGAAATTTCTATTGAGTGTGGGTCGTTCGACAGATGAAGTATTATTTTTCGTAATTAAGTTTTATACTAGAAAAACTTACCTTTTTCAGCAGATGCAAATGGTATGTCTTATATGTTTTCCATTAACCACTGCCTTGATTTTGATGATTCTGTTACATTTATGGCCTCAAATACATCTTTAGAGTCTTAGCTACAAGTGTCATTAACTGAATTGTTTTTAATTAAATTTTATTATTTTAGATTTACTTAAACAAAAATCAGAGAGATACCTTAACATAGCGAGCCATTACAATGATGTCAAAGTGCCCAAGGAATTGCAGAGACAAATAGCAAACAAGATCTCATTGTTAATAAATAAAAATGTTGAGTTTGTGAATGTAGAGGAATCAAAAAAAAAGTAAGCTGTACTTTTACTTATATCTATATTATAGTAAAGTTAAAAGTGAAAAAGTCATTTGGCATTTCACATTAAAAATATTTTTTAAAAGATGTTGTTGATGTTTTTCATGTATGTTTGAAATATGCAATCATTTTTGAATTTTCTGTCTCTCTGGATACTTGTAACCATATAATACATAAAGTATTAGATAGAATTTTCTCAGTTACTTCCATATTATTTTAAGCGTCGGGGTATATTTCATTTCAAAATTTCAAGGGGCAGAGTTAGAAACGAGAATTTGGTATTGAATTCAATACA
The DNA here is from genome assembly GCA_917880725.1 of Selenia dentaria. Lineage (NCBI taxonomy): Eukaryota > Metazoa > Arthropoda > Insecta > Lepidoptera > Geometridae > Selenia > Selenia dentaria. The sequence continues at coordinate 2,746,123 of OU862896.1, read as the reverse complement.
TATACTTCTAAATGTGAATGGTACAAATAGTAGAGTTGGATGTTGGTCCAGTCATCTGTGGACTAGGGGTGAAATTTGAATGAATAGAAGATGCCAGATTATCATGATATGCTTTTTCAATAGGCAAAATAGTCACTAACTTACCCTAGTGCTGGATAGGATTTTCAGCCGAAAGACCACATAGACTTTTTGACCAGGCCCAACTGACTATAGGCGCTATGCAGACGATGGGGCGGGCTGGTCTTTTTGACCGCGAAGCAATAAAGACCGCGTCTGCCCGAAGATGCCCGCGGCTGCCGCACCTAAGAGTGACCATGTTCAAATAGACCTTGACCCAATTCAATCTAATTTGCCTTTTTGACGACGATTAGTGCCGACATATATTTTTGACTTTGTTTACATACAAAAGGTACAAATTACTTCGAAACTCGACAGGCCTCCATCGTTCCGAAGTTAGTTGCTTGCAAATGCAGCTGCTGATCAATCTAAGGATTCAGGTTCGCTTCATCATCATCTTAGCCGTAGGACGTCCACTGCTGAACATGTGCCTCCCCCATAATTTTCCAAAAGGACCGGTTGGAAGCGGCCTGCATTCAACGTCGTCCTGCGACCTTGACCAGGTCGTCTGTTCACCATGTCGGTGGACGACCTACGCTGCGCTTGCCGGTCCGTGGTCTCCATTCCAGATCCTTCCGACCCCATCGGCCATCTGTTCTGCGTGCTATGTGCCCTGCCCACTACCACTTTAACTGGCTAATCTTCTGGGCTATGTCGGTGACTTTCGTTCTTCTACAGATCTCCTCATTTCTGATTCGATCACGTAGAGAAACCCCGAGCATAGCCCTCTCCATAGCTATAGACTTTGAGCTTATCTAGGTCCATAGTAAGAAACCACGATTCAGTGCCATAAGTCATAATGGTAACACAGGTTTGCTTAGATTTTTGACGCCTAACGTAATTATTTCAACACTCAATGGTCGTTGATTTGTTATGGCCTTTTCTACAGAGATACATTACGTTGAAGCTTAAATTAAAATAGTCATAGGCAATAGTCTTTATGTATTACAATTTACTCTAGGGTCTGATTTTTCATACTGTCCAAGCACAACCTAACGTTTTCTTTTTCCTGAGACATCAACTAAAATAGACAGGTTAACATGCTCTCAAAAACAGGTTACCTACATACATTTGAATACAAAAACAAAAGTTGGACATTTTTACTTTCATTGAGTTCAGGAATCAAGGTATTCATCATTTTTAACAGACGAAAATTACAATATTTCCAGAAAACGTAAAATTAAAGGAGGTGTCAAACTCTTCAAAGATTCACCAGAATATTTGACATGTGAAGCAGCAACAGATGTATATACAGAATTACATAATAAGGAGTCAAAGAATATGAAGAGGATGAGAAGGCGAATAGATCCGGAGGAAAAGGAGTTAGATGAAAATGGTATGCCTTACGAAAACCATCAAATTTAAACCTCAAGGTTACAGATTACAGCGTTCCGGAAACTTCGCGTAGTCTTCTTGTCAAAAATACCTCAGTGCCTCAAGACAAGATGACTTATGGCACTGAAACATGGTCTCTTACTATGGGCCTCATAAGCAAGCTCAAAGTCGCACAACATAGCGCAGCGTAAGTCATCCACAGATAAGGTGGACTGACGACCTGATAAAGGTAGCATGACGACGTTGGATACAGGCCGCTTCCAACCGGTCCTTTTGGAATTTTGTGGGGAGGCATATGTTTAGCAGTAGACATGCTACGGCTGTGATGGTGATGATGAAGGTTACAGATTTGACTTAATGTTAAAAGTAAAGCATAATATTTTATAAAACTGTTATTACAGTTATGAACGAGTTTACACAGTTAATAACAACTAAATCAGTCCTCGACAGAACCGTCATGGAAAATTAAGTTTACTAAAAAAGTGGATTATATTAAATATTGTGTTTTTTTTTATATTACTCGGTGCGAGACGAGCAAGTCGCTCGCCTGATGTTAAGCGTCATGATTGCCGATAACAGATCAGTGCCATTGAAAATTTTAAACCATTGGAGCCCGTGGTTCAATCGCGGAGTTCAACTGGTTGATCCATAGGCAAAATTATTTGCCTGTGGATCAACCAATTGAACCATCTTTATTGAAACATAAAATTGTATTGGTTCTGGATCAATTGGTGGAGTAAGACCAAAATAAATATATTTACCCATGGTTTTAGCTGTAACAGCTGTACATCCATTTAAAACCCTGCATGGCAGTGCACTGCGCTCGTCACCCTAAGATATGATGTAAATATTATGTTTAATTTCTTGCCGCATAATTTCTCAGGAAACATTACCCTCCTAACGGAAACACAATAATGTTTGTACACTACGGCTTCATGGTTGAGTAACTAGTGTGGTACTTCCCGAGTTAGAGCTAGTTAATTATATCTGTATATGATTTAATATATTGATTATTGTATGTTTTTAGATAAAATAAATGCGGCTATAGTTACTGGAGAATACATAATCTCCAAAGAAGAAACACAATGTTGGAAATCGAGAAGGAAAGAAAAGTTATTCAAATACAAGTCGCAGGGAAAAGGTACAATGTTGGTTTCAATAGATTAAATAATTCATTTAATAAAGATACAATAGTAACATGTGTTTGATTTATATCACAAATAATAAAGGTAGGTTTATTTTGAACATATGCTAACATTATAATAGTACGTTATGCAACAAGCGCGCGAAGTTGTTTATTACAACCGAGACGGGTTTTAGAAATGCAGTAGAGATTGTAATAAACAACGCGCACGAGTTTCATACGACGTTTTTCAACACACTTACTTACGTATTTTTTATTTATTAAAGTACAATTGGTAAACTTAAAGGTTAACGCTTTGCTATTAAAAACATCAGCTCTTGGGTGACTTGAGTAAATGTTGGAGATTGCGGAATGTTCTCGTAGGGAGTAAGAAAAAGTGTTTCATCATTATTATAAGTAGCAGATACTAAATCGGCCTTGACATCGAAGGACGTTGAAGGAAGCGGTTCTGGACATATATTTTTTTGTTTTGGTTCTTAATTGATATCCTGGGTTATCCTGGCGCTTATGTTGGCTTTATTTTGTATAAAGTCTTCTACATATGATTCTGCCACTGCATTGGAGCGTCACCCACCATAAATCAGCTGCTGAATCGGCCAATAATGTGGCTGACGTTCGCCTAAAGCTATGTCCTGTATGTGATTCTGCATCTGGTAAACCTAGAAACTTTGCGATTTATTCATTCCAATCGTCTAATCGTTAAAATTAAGTCTGCATCGACTTGTACATTTACCTTTTTGATAGTTTTGAAAAAATCTGTCACTCTTTTCGGTCTCAAAATCTGTCTCATTTTAGCACTCGTGCGGGAATGAAAAGTAAAAAGCACGCGTTCGAAATACGCTGCATTTGATTCTAATTACCATTCAATAAGAGTCCCTTTTCTAGTAGGTGTGTTGATAATTATATTAAAGTTGATTGATCAATATGTAGGTAACTATATTAAGTTTTGTATTCTCGCACAGCGCGATTGATAAACAGATATTATTACAATATGTTGCGCATGGTTCTGACTTCGACAATTTATTTCACAGTTTTTACTGTTGAAGTCGGTTCCATTTTTTGGTAAAAAAAAATTTTTGCCTTTTTTGTGACCTAGCTACTATGAAACACCGTCAATTATATCAAAATAGGCGAATCACTTTTCAGACATTGGAGTGTAACTCAAAAACCACATGACCGAATTTAATAAAGTTTAAATGGGACCACCTCGGCAGTATACTCTATCAAACAAAAAAGAATCATCAAAATCGGTTCATAAACGACGAAGTTATCCGCGAACACGCATAAATAGATATATATATATATATATATACGGTCGAACTGAGAAACCTCTTCCTTTTTATGTCAGTTAAAAAGTATGTATTTGAACGATTGGAATCATTTCACAAATTCTTTTTTTGTTTTGTTAAATGAGGCCGTCAGCGCCAAAGACTGCCTCAATTATTGTCAAGAGGTCTTATCAAAGAAAATATGGGAGTTTATGGCTTGGCCGACAGTCGAACATACTAGTTAAAAAGTATGTATTTGAACGATTGGAATCATTTCACAAATTCTTTTTTGTTTTGTTAAATGAGGCCGTCAGCGCCAAAGACTGCCTCAATTATTGTCAAGAGGTCTTATCAAAGGAAATATGGGAGTTTATGGCTTGGCCGACAGTCGAACATACTAGTTAAAAAGTATGTATTTGAACGATTGGAATCATTTCACAAATTATTTTTTTGTTTTGTTAAATGAGGCCGTCAGCGCCAAAGACTGCCTCAATTATTGTCAAGAGGTCTTATCAAAGAAAATATGGGAGTTTATGGCTTGGCCGACAGTCGAACATACTACGCGAACGAAGTCGCGGGCAGTCGTTAGTAATTGCTTAAATCGATTCAGTCGACGTCGAATTTATCCATCGACAAAGTACCGTAGGAGTACTTGCACTGCTTTGTAGATAACGTTCAAAATGTAATGTTCCTGATTTGCATCAACGCAGTCGCTCCATTTGTGAAATGTACACCTACCCTCAGACTACGCCGTCCTCTCCGCCTTCACGAGACGAACACGTAGATAACAGATTCCGCCTCCTAGACCCAAGGGAACGCAAGTAATCGTTAAAACTCATACTTACCCCTATTTCAGTCAAAAGTTTACATAGATAAGCCGTATTAGCTACATGCACTTACGTAGGTTGGTTTCAAAACTCCGAAATGGCTTTGCTAAGCCAAGGGAAAGTGTCGGTTATTGCATGGTCATAAGGGCTTGCGTGGTCTACTGTTATCACAGGACCACTAGTTTATTATTATGCAGCAGGAAATACAACAAAAGCTATCAATCTGCATAGATATAGGAATGAACTGCTCAATAACAAGGCCCTACTCCCACCTCTTAATCCATCAAAGGTCATTGGTCATCATGCGGCCAGACACAATAGAAATTTCATTGTTATAATATAACGACTCTTGAAGGGTTAAAGTAATCATCTTTTAACCTTACCATTAAATTTGGTACCACCACGTCAATATAGCAAGCTTAAAATAATAATGCATTACGATAGACGTTTTGATGACGTAGTATCAAATAGTTCACTCAATTCGCGTACTTGACTTTTGACACTAAGTTTCTCTGTTCCAATGTCGGTTTTGAAGATCCGTACTCTCATCTCTTAAAGTAGTCATATTGCATACGATTTACATTGGTGACCATTAAATTTGATTGATAGTGTTGTGTCGGTGGGAGTACGACAGTAAGTATGATTATTCTAAGCTTATTACAAAACGCTCCTGATTTATGATAGTTTCGTAAAAGGTGGGAGTAGGCCTCCAGGGAGTCTCATATTCTAAAGACTTAAACAAAACGGCATACAGGGACTATAAAGCGGAAAGATTAGCAAAAAAGATACTGAGATATGATTCTGAATAACTCTCTCAATTATTGACATGCTATAAAAATAAGAAATCTATGACCATGTTTTGGGTTTTAAAAATACAACATAATTACTGTCTAATTCGTATATACAATAATTATAAGCGATGGTAATGTATTCTATCCTCTTTGGTGCATGTAGTAGTCGATCACAGTTGAAAAGGCAGCGAAGCCCGCCGCGCCAAATAAACCCGCTTTGACTCCTCCTGGAATAAAAATAGCAAGGAAAGAAATCAATTTGTGTATTAACCAAGGTGACGTGAGCTGGTCATCTCGAGATAATGGTTTTGTATCTCTTTCGATTACAGCTTTAAACTCTGGGCGGTTTACCTCTGAATATCTACAAGTTCAATACTTCGACAGTCGCATACTTCGAAAAAACATAGTTCAACAAGTCATTGCTTCGACAAGAACTGTATATAGCATAAAACACAAATGAAATGAAACATAATATTTTCATTTGCTGTATGTAAATGTGGTTTGAGGTTTTAAATAATAATAATATAAGTTCTAATTCACATTCAGCCTTAATTAAAGCATGCAAATATGTTTGATGTCATACATGGTAAAACTACTCGTATAAAAATAAAAACAGGCACACAAATGGAGCAACGAGGCTGTTGCACAGTTGATTATTCAGGGTTGGGCTAATAAGCAGAGAAATGCGTTATAAATTTACATTATTACATTATTTGTTGTAAACATAGTGTTGAAGTGATATTATTTGAACTGTTAATCTATAAAAAAAGAATGGCCCCGAGTTTCTTGCCGCTTCTTTTCGGTAGGCTCTATATATTTTGGAACGCGGCGGTAGTCTTTCAAGTACCTACATTATAATGAAAAATTGACGTTCATAAGTGGGTTTTTGATGCCTAATGATTTTGACTTTGATTTCATACCCTTCTACCAAAATCACATGAAGATCATACCTAGACAATGTTGTATAGATATACTAATAATATAAAGAGGAAAGATTTGTTTGTTTGTATTGAATAGACTCTGAAAATAACTGGACCGATTTCAAAAATACTTACAACATAAGAATGTTAAATTATTCCTGAGTAACATAGGGTATATATTTTAACTCTTTGCTTACCAGAGACGTAAATTTACGTGAGTTTCATTCATAAATCTTTTGTTTTAATTATCACGGTATAGTAAGGGTTAAATCACCATAATCATTATCGATCACCACGCGGGTGATACCGCGGAGCGCTGCTAGTGTATGATATATTTATAGTACCCCTTATTTTTACATGTTGGACCAGGGAGTGCATTCATAATATTTTGGGTAAATAAATTAATCACATATAGGTATCTTCAAGTATCATCTACTTAATTACATAGTTTCACTACAATTTAAATAGTAGTTTTCGAGCAGGACTGGTTTGCATCACTTGTGAGAACTCTAGCTCTTATGATTAGACTGAACCCACGACGTAGAATGGGCCCACTACAAAAACATATATTTTATCACTACTTTAATTGTATTATTACTGTTATTACATCAATATCAAATGTATTTTTGTGTAAGTGGACATATAATAAGAGTAATAATAATAATAATATCTATCTTTTTATCACTAATAAAATCATTTCAATAGCCTTGTCATTTTACCCATTTTTATAATAGATATACCATGTCACCATCCACCCATAAGTTTCTGTTTTTTTATACTACTTTGTATTTTTATACCAAACAGGCCTCTAAGTGTTGGCTACAGCCCCACTTATGCCTTTGTAAAGGACCGGATGAAATCCGTGATTTATTTTGAATAAAAGGAATAATAATAATAAATAATAAAACCTTTATTCAAACAATTGTACAATGTTATTTCATACATTATAATGGGGCTAGAAAACATGAGCAAATTTGTGCAAGAGTATCTGCTGCTGAACTAGGTTCATCACCCGTGTTTCAGCATACAGCGCTCTTTCCCCAGCGTTGGACTACTGCTAGCCATTTTGGTACAATACTAATCTTAAGAATTTAGAATTAATCTTAGGTCCTAATATTACATATAAAGATGATGATAGTGTTTGCGTGTGTTTATGTGTGTGTAGGTGTGTGTGAGTGAGTGTATGTGTGTGTGTATGTATGTGTTTTACATCCCAAGTAAACTATTTAGGTGATTACTGTAAGAAGTTCTTCAGTATCGTCATAAGATAAAGTTTTTAGCCATTTAGTCACTACAATTTTGACATCTGATTTAACCAACGGATAAATGTTCAAAATTTTATTAAGCTTGTTGTATAAATAAGGCCCTAAAAACAAATAAAACCTCTTTGCAAAACGGGTACTAAAATGATGAGGTTGATTGCACACCAAGTATTTTCTTCTTTTTGTTAACTGTGTAGGCTCATAATCCAAAAAAGTGTGTTGTTTCAAAATTATACTATATATAAAAAGTTGGCGCACGGTAAGCACGTCACAATACTGATACAGTGATGTAGTGGGGAATAAAATAGGTTTCCCAGTAGCAACCTTCAAAACGGATCTTTGGGCTACCTCTAGCATTTTTAAATTTGTTTTGAGAGCACCTCCCCACGACGAAATACAGTAAGTTAGCAGTGATTGGCACATGCTCAAATATATTTGTTTTACCAATTGTAAACTTATGATATGTCTAAGTTTTTTAAAAATAAACATAATCTTTCGAATCCTCCCACTCAAGGCTTCTATATGATTTTTAAAATTAATGTTTTTATCAACAATGATTCCTAAATATTTGATACTTTCCATTCTTTCCAATTTATCACAGTTGCAGTCATTATTTTTTAATGCGATACATCGTCTATTGTGGGCAGAAATTGAAAGGTCGGGGTATGGTGAAAACTCTCGTATTGAAAACAATATATATTTTGTTTTGACCGTATTAAGGGACAAGACATTGTCATGAAGCCAAGTTGTGACTGCATTAAAACCATTTTGGGCAGCATCAAATACCGCGCTCCACGTATCTGACGCAAACAAAAGAGCTGTGTCATCAGCGTATGTTATAAGTCTGCCACTCAAAGGTTGCAATTGACACAACTCGTTTATATAAACTAAAAAGAGGGTAGGTCCTAGAATACTACCTTGTGGTATACCGTATGTAATTGGTAAATCGGTACTAATGTGAGAACCCACCCTTACACTTTGGAATCTGCCAGTTAGGTAATCATTAAGTAGGGCTAACTGGTTACCTCGAATTCCAATTCGTTCTAACTTAGAAACGAGTATAGGGACAGAGACCGTATCAAATGCTTTAGCTAAATCAAGAAAAATAGATAGACACTTTTTGCCAGCATCAAGATTGGAAGATATAAAACTGACGAGTTCGTGAACAGCCTCATTTGTGGATTTCCCACTGCGGAAACCAAATTGATTATCGGAGTTGTTACGTTCTATAAAATTGACTAACCTGTTGTTTATGAGACGTTCAAGTATTTTCGAAATAGAAGGGAGTATAGAAATAGGTCTGTAATTTGAGATACGATCTCTGTCCCCATTCTTATAAATAGGAATAATACGAGATTTTTTAAGATCAGTTGGAAATATACCCTTTTCAAAACAAGTGTTAAAAATATGTGTCAATGGGGGTACTAAGATTTCCTTATGTTCTTTAAGAAACCTGTTTGAAATTTGGTCCCAACCCACAGAACAGTCATTTTTAAGGTTTGTTATTAGTGATTCTACTTCAGCGTGATTTGTTTCTAATAATACAAATGATTCTAATTTTAGATGTGATATATTAGTCTGCTTCGGATTATAACTAAAAGTGTTTGTCCCAATACTTTCAGCCAATTTTTTACCTACGTTTACAAAATAATCATTAATTTCATTGACTGACTGTTCAGGAGAACTTCCTGTACCTAGGAGCTCTCTTGGAAGATCTCGTATTTCTTTTGTCCCCGAAATATCTTTAATTGCTTGCCATATTTTTTTACTATTGTTTCCGGCTTTATCAATAATGTCTTTTTCGTATGCTCTTTTTATTTTTTTAAGTAACGTGTTGCAAAAATTTCGGTACCTTGTATACGTAATTTTAAGGATTTTATTGTTTGGTGATTGGTTTGACTTTTTATGCAGTTTGTCTCTATGCCGAATGCAGCGAAGGAGCCCTATCGTCATCCAGGGTTTGATCATCCTTTTACGTCTCGGTAAACTAATGACTTTCGAATTTTTTTCTATTGTTGTTTTAAGAGATTGTATCAAGTATGTCATTGCAAAATTTGGGTCAGAGGAATCATAAATAGGTTTCAGATCGATGGTATTTAGATCTTGTTTTAATTTTAAATAGTCAATTTTTGTGATTGAAGATGTTGCATAAGTACGTTTCATCCTGATTTCCAAACATAAAAGTGTAGGCCTGTGATCAGTCAAAGACGAGTTTAGTACTAGTGTTAGTGCTTGAAAATTGCTTTTTAGCATGACATGATCTAGACAGGTTCCACTTTCGTTGCGTGTAACCAAAGAATGTGCTGGGAGAAGACCATGAAAAGCAGCTAAGTTTAGGTACCTATAGGAATCTTCGTCACACTTTCCTGGGTTTATAGCAATGTTTATATCGCCAATTAAAATAACGTTTTTAACAGCTGACAAGTTATTGAGTATTCTATCTAACGAATTTAGAAACTTATCGAGAATTTTAAAACTTGGAGAGCGATAAATGGCAACAACAACCATATCTGTGTCGAGTGTGACAATGAGACAATTTCCTTCGTCAAATAGTGGTTCTTCAATTGTAGCTTTTAGCTGCTGGTTGACGTAAACTACTATTCCATCGTTTTGATTTCGGTTTAACTTTGTTGGAAAGGAGTTGTAGCTTTCGAGATGTGGAATAACCGAGGTGCAGCGCAACCAGCATTCTGTGAGAACTAATATGTCACAGTAAGTTTTAATTCTCAGCAATGATGTTTCGAAACCAGGCATATTACAACCGATGCTTCTTATGTTTTGAGCTAGTACTGTAAGACTTTTTAACGGAGTCTGGATTAAATGCGAACATTCCTCCAGACTGCATTCTAGAGCTCTAGAAACTGCTACATTATCTATGTCCTGCGAGAGTTCTATAAGGTTACCTAACATTATTTCGAAAAATACCGTGATCATATAATTTGTCCAAATAATACAGTGAGATATAACAGTTAATTTCGTAAGGTTTCAAGTGCGCAAAAAATATAAAAGAGTTTTTAAAAGTTATTACATGGGAGGCCTTATTTTTATATGTAATGTGTGTGTATGTCAATAGTGTAACATTTGTTAGTGTAAATTTTAAGGATAGTAAATTTCTTATGAATAAAGTATTTAAGGTTTTTACATTCTGAGACTTCGATACAATAAAATCTATACATAATATACTAGGTTCAACTCTACAAAAAATATTTTCGTTTTGTAAAGCCGATTTACTGTTACCCGCTACATTGTTTTGCACCACAATTAGTCATTCTGGCTTACGCATTTTGTCCAAAATTCCTTCACTCTCCACTCTAATTTGAGGCTGGCCGTCATCCTTTCGCAAGTAGATGACGCCTCGCGAGGTCCAACAGTACTTGAAACCAGAGGATTTCTGAAAGCTTCTGGCTAGGTAAAAAAGTTTCTGCGTTTTCTGTGTTAGTGTTTCCGAGACAAAAATAGGCTTGACTTGTTGGTTCAGCTGAAGATGTGCAGTATTTAATTTTTCGTTTCTATTTTTATCTTTGTTGAACTTTTTTATTGCAGAGAGCATGTTTTCTTTCATAACTGCAGTAGTAAACTCCGCGACGATCGGCCTTTGAATAGAATCGGGCGAGTGCGTTCTATAAACATCTTTGATCTCCGCCTGTGGAATGTCCAGATTAACAACCCGTCCCAAGTTTTGAACGATTCGGCACAAGTTAGTTTTTGTCTCTGCCTTCAAGTCCGTTTTTAAAATATTACGGATTTCTATACCAGTTGAACGTTCTCTTCGTTCTAATACTTCCAGTCTTTGTTCCAGGGAAAGAATATATTTTTTGTCTTCTTTTTTATCATTTTCTAATATTTGGATTCTTTTCAAAAACTCATCATACTTAGTTGCCATAAGTTCAACAGTTTTTGTTAAGTTGTCAAAACGTATTTCTTGGCTTTTAGATAGCGTGTCAAACATCTCCTTCATAGCACTGACAGTACAATCCCCACCGTCATGCTTCCTCTTTTTACGCTCCGATATAACACGCACGTCGGGCTCAGAGTCATAATGTATTGTATCTATGTTAGTTCGCGCGATAGAACGCGCGGTTAATTTACCTGACGATGCTGCATTTGCCTTAGGAGCAACCGATGACTCGATGTTAGTTAATGACGTTGGAGCAGGGGAGGTGGGGGGGAGTACGTTTCAGCGGCATTCTTAGGCGTTAAAGTACTAGGCTCTCAGCAGTGCACAGAGGTGACGCTATATGCTACTGGACAGTAATTTTAAAGATGTCCGCCAAATAATTCCAGATTGCTATAAGTAACTAGATAGTTCTATATAGCTTATAGTTATCGATTTGCATAATTATAATAAATTCCAATTTTAATTATTATTTGAACTAAGAAATCTTAGTTTGCCTTGCTGTGGTACCAGGCGGCTAGAAATTATAAGAGGTATGCGTACTGACCGGTAGGTATCGGCCAGAGTATAGGGCGGAGCTTGCGTGTGATTGGACGGTGTATTTAAGGAGGCGGCGTAGGCGTAGGCGACAGTCACGCCTACTTAAAGATGGCAGCTTCGTTTTCTTCTTTGTAGATGTGCTCGTATCGAGGTGACAACGTTGGGTGTATGCAACTATTCTGTAGTTATGATCTCCTATTATTCTGTTACTAATTTATGTGAAATATAATTTTAAAATTAATTTAAATAAAATGAGCACTACTTTTGGTTACGTCTACTCGCTGTCGCGGTCCGAGGGGAAGAGGTTTAGTTAGAGGTTAAATAGTTTATTTATTTGGCATAAAACTGTTACATATAAGATTGTTGAATCCATAGGCTCTCGAACTAGTTATAAACTGTGTTTCGAGTGCCAGTGGCTTCTCCCAACTAGATGAAATAATAAAAATGTATGCGTTTCTTAAAGTAGGTAATCAAAAGTTATTACTAAGTAAATACATAATTATATAGAAATATATTTTATAACATAAGAATACAATAGCATGACTAAAATTAATATTTAAATGTGTGTGTAAGTAGTTCTTATTGTCGTATTGGCTATTCAATCAGCTTCAGAAAAAACGTATGACAAGGACCACTTTTAGGCTAAATGCGCAGCTACGTATGACTAGGCAAGATCTACTACAAGTGTGTCACTTTCTCGCATACCTAAAACATTATACATGGGGCTAAGTGCATACTACTCCCGAAAGTAGTAAAAAAAAAATTCACCAACCTCTCAATCCTATCAGTCCGCCAGTAACACCTCCAGCGTATGTCCCATTCTTCCAATCAGATTTCCCCCGAGCAGTTTCTATGCAACATTCTACTCCTGAGAACACTGCTCCGAGCATGGCAAAGTTTTTGGCATAGCTTAGCATCGAGTTTTTCATCTCTCGAAGTATCTCTCTGGCTGTTTGATTCTGTTGTGCTGTTGGGTCTGTGACATTGGGCATGAGGGATGATGTGAAAAGACCAACGGCAGCGCCAAGGCCATAACCTGAAGATTTAAATACAAAACTTATTGATAATGATATAACAGGATGTCTCTTTATTAGACCCTTAGACTAGTGTATTGTTTGTCTTGAAACATGAAATTTAAATAAATTAATATGAATATTTTACTTATATTAACTTTGGTGGGAAATGATTATATCTGTTCCAAAATTAAATTATGTGTTAGTTTATTTTATGAATATAATTTGTTTACACTTTTATAGTAAATGCATTTTAAGACAAAACAACTGGCATTTACGATAGATTAGATTATTTGTGTATGGCCTCTGCGACTTCTTTAGAGTGTTACAACTTTGCCAGCATGTGTTACATGATAGTTATGATATGCCAACTGGCATTTATTCTTGATGAATAAGGCCAGGAATACAAGGAGATTAAAGACGAATTGGATTATGGTTTCTAAATTTGTTTCAGTGAGTTTTGACATGTAATTAATGATTAGATAATTGATTATGAACAGTAACATATTGGATACCTACTTGAATAAAAATCCCACTTGATTTATATATACCTACTTACTTGAGGAATTGTAATTACTACTGAGTCAACTCAATTTCACATACATAAAATATAAGCTAACCACAACATACTGTGTGTGAAGCTGTGCTGTAATAACAAAAGTAAGGGTACGACTTTCCATTGACTGCCGCCGAATTAAGGGGGGAGGGGGGAGGGGGAGGGGGGGAGGGGTTTCCCTCCCCCCTCTTCTAATAATAAGCACGGGAACCCCCCTTTTTTACTTTTTTTTTAATTTTCCTAATTTTATGGATTAAAATTAAGATAATATTTTTTAATAGATTGGCATGAAATAGGGGGTTGAAGGGGGGAAGGATAGGGTCCTCCCCTCCCTTTTTCACCATTTTTATTACAAGGTAATGCATAGTTTTTGAGTTATGCTTATTTTTGTAAAATCATGACCTCACGTTATTTAACACTTCGCTGATCTAATTTATTGTTTTGTTGGATGTGTAACTGACTTTTTAGCACTTCGCCGGCCGCTGCCGCGGCACGCTCGCTTCGCTCGCTCGGCTCGCGCGTTGGTTGTCGCAGTTTCAACCTAACCTAATTTTTTTTCGTGTGGTGTTCTTATTTATAATGTCGTTAGATTTCTGTATATTGTTTTCTTGTAAAATATGCATAAGAGGGTTATTGTTACCATCAGAGACCAAACCCTTACCCATCCCCACAACATTTAATATCAATCTTGTGCCAGTCAATTCATAATTCAACCCAAAATTAATAATAATTGTAAAAAACAAGGTAAGACCATCACCTCCGCAGCTTCAGCTTGTTGGTCACCTTTGACAACCAGCCTCAGCGGCTCTGGCTCGTCTGATGCCTACAATTATAACAAACAGCAGGCAGAGGCAGCTAAGCGCTTCAGACTTTATAAAAACACTAGAGGTAGGACATTCTCGTACCAAGTAGAGTGAGAGTCAATCAATTCAGTTCTTTGATTTAAGTTGAACCTAACCTTTATTATCTGTGGTATGGATTCACGTAAATATTGCAAAAATAATTGATTTTCAATAATTTTTTTCTCAAAAACTACGCGTTTTCTGGTATTGAAACTTGGCGTGTGTTCATATAATAACGTGACCTTTCTGTGAAAAAAATATCAACCCTCAAACCGACGTCAGGCAATGGAAAACTGAGCCAAAGTAAGAGTTAATTGCACTAGTTCCGAAAGAAATGGAAATAAATGATAATACATCTATTCAAGACACATACACATGTTACATACAACAGCAAAGAAAAATAGAATAGGTACATATATGACACGACAAAACGTGAATAGGGAGCAGCGTGTCATGAACATGGGTCCCACTAGACTCGGCAGCTACAACAACTAAGGCAGAATCCTGATTTTTAGTCGGTCGTAACCAGGGTTGCCATCTCTAACAATACCAATCCAGGACAAAATGCATGAAAACCCCGGATTTTAAAGCCCAGAACCCGGACATGTCAACAGGTTTTTTTAAACATAGTATAATAAAAAATGAGATAAGACACTTTTTTATTTATTTTCAGACCTTAAAATTAAACTTAGTCATCTTTTATCATCATTTTAAATGTAAGTAGCAAATTTAAAAAAAAAATTAAATCTAAATAGACTTATTTTAAGCTCAAAATACAAATGAAACCCCGCCCGGATGCCCTCTAAACTAGGACAAATCTGGGGCAACCTGGACGGATGGCAATCCTAGTCTTAACCCATAGTAATGACTTCAACAAGCCCGGGAAAAAGAATATTCATCGTTATACAGCGGGACTTACGGCGGCGTCAACGAAAATAACTTAGCAGACTTATATTGCGTACCTATGACACAGCTAGTCAAAGATTTGAACGGACAGCTCTCAACTGTGGACTCAATCATCTTCTCCTCGTTTGTTTTAATTATGACGGGACCTAATACCCTCGGAATTATAATGTTTTCTCGCCATCGTTGTTGGTTTCCCACTAGATACTTCGCAAGGGCATCGTAATCACTGTTCTCCATAAAACTATTTAAATTTGGATCTGTAGGTGGTCTTCTGTATTCTGCCATGTTAGGGAAATGTAATATTCACAAGTTTTTCTTACAATTTTACAAGCAAATTAGGTCGATTAATTTCTGATATCACGGACAAGACAAATTACTCAAATTAGAAACTTACTACTTAGCACAACATAACCTCAAATCATGGCACAAGTCAAAATAAATGTCAGAAATGTCAGAATGAAAGAAATCAGCTGGCCTCACAGATTAGAAAGTACCATTAGCCTGCATGACCTTGGACAAAGAGAATACAGATATACTATAGGATACGTTCCTTTAGCATGCATACCAACAGTCTTAAACAATTTTAAATAAGTGTTGACCATAGTTATGGTAAACTTTATCGGATGTCATATATTTTTTTTGATATACCTCATACACAAAGATATTATAACTGTTATAATATCTTTGCTCATACATAGTACAGTACGGCCGACGGATCAATGCCGTTCTGAAGTAGCGTGTAGATGGCTGCGCACAAGCGTATTTAGGGTCTCAACCGAGGTAAGCGGCGGGGCGCGGGGCGGGCTAGTGATGTGGCCCCTTTTTGCAAGGTGCTATTGATTTAAATCGACATTTATTGATTGATAATCACTCGATTATCTAATCTAACTAATTATCTGATCTCAAAAATTTAACTTTTGAAATGATAATATGTAGCAACGTTAATATGTAGGATTGCCATATTGGCCAGGGTCATTTAATTAGACTGCCAGTAAATAAGAATTATTTTTATTCTTGTTTATTTTAAAGGGTTTTGTCCATTTGTGGTTTTTAGCGGAGCGCAGCTAGTATCTTACATAGATAAGAGACTATTGTCTCATCTAAGTGTCTACAGGAAACAAATATGTACTACATCTACACACAAACAAACATTCTTAGTTATGATTTTAGGTAAAGTAACATAGGAAAGAAAGTATCCGAGTTATAGAAATAATTTATGATGTAGAATCTAAAAAGACCAAGTAATTAATCATATATGTTATTGTCTCTCTGTTAGATATCCTTTCATATAAAAAAAAACATAAATCTTAAATAATACTATAGATAGTATTATTTAAGATTTATGTTTTTTTTATATGCTACATGTTATTAAGTGCGCTAGATCGCACTTAATAACATGTAGCATGCAATTAGAACTATTAACTGAGCGAGTGCGAAGTACGAACGAAACGTCTCTCCAATAACTTGGACAAAATTGCTTTCGTATGTCTGTCTGTCCGTAGGTCCGCAAGTTCACATCTATATACAGGTCGCATTTCTCAACCGATTCTCGTGAAATTTTATGAGCAATTCAATAATATTTTTTTTTAATGATTCAGTATATTATAGAAAATTTCCAACATAGGTATAGTTATTTCATAGGTTTTTAGTATCCTAAAATGAAAATAGATCAATAGCTCCATAAAAACACTATAAAGACTTGCAGACCAAGCAAGGTGAGATTGTTTAAAGGATTTTGTT
Source organism: Selenia dentaria (assembly GCA_917880725.1). Lineage (NCBI taxonomy): Eukaryota > Metazoa > Arthropoda > Insecta > Lepidoptera > Geometridae > Selenia > Selenia dentaria. The sequence goes on along the minus strand of OU862896.1, from coordinate 2,728,967 downwards.
TTAAGTCCACGGTGAATATTTATTCAGTTCAAGCTGCGCAAAGACATAATCGCAAACTCGACTGCTCACAGAGCCACTAGTTAATATCATACAATAAATAAGTATCAACATTTTCTACATCGAATTTAATCATCCGAGTCTAGGCTCGGATTGATGACTTCAATGACAAGTGAAAACACTTATACCTCATCACTATTCGCATGGCCTGATGTTGAAAACGCCGATCATGTGTCTCAGTCACTCGTATAGGTTTGGCGCATGATTTGCTCTTTCTCCCGGGTGGTACACTCTTTAACAGAAATATTCGTTTTTCAGTTGATTTTGTGGATATTTTTGTTATTGATGTTTTCATATTTAAGTTTGTAAAGTTTAGTTCGTATTATAATTTGGTTGTTGTTTTCGTTAAGTAAGTATTATTTATTTTTTGTATGTGAATGTCACGGTGCAATGTAGTTTTACGCCACCGCCGGGCAAGAAAAATAATACTTAAAACAAATTAAGTTACTAACGTGAGAGTTATACAAAACGGTATGGTGTAATCCAAACGCACCATTCGTTACATCCTTGGAGAATATAAAAAGTGCAAGTTTGTCTCATTCTTTCGTACTCCGGGCAAGATAAACTGCGTTCCTGTTACAGGCATAGACAACTTTGATCGGTTGGAGTCGGAGAATCGGTTCACCCTATCGTAAGTTATGAGGTAACAAACATAAAAATATATACATTCGAATTGACTACCTCCTCCTTTTTTTGGAAGTCGGTAGAAATTAAGAAAAATATAAAAAATTTCAAGGAGATCGTAGGCGTTTAGCCGCAATAACAGAATAATTAAGTTTTCATTAAGGAAAATCAGAACTCAAAAAATTCTAATTGAAAAGAGCAATAATATTTGAAAAAAGGTAATACTTAATTGAAAAATAAAATAAAAATAATCTTAGATATGAAGTTAGGCTCTATATATTAAACTATCTCGTTTCGGTGAACAAATTTTTTCACACAACTGTACATGCGTGAACAGTCTACGTGCCTACCTTCCGAGCATTGATCCATCGGTAGTATTTTAGTTTTACTTTTTCGGATACCTCGAGTAGCCCAGTCACCAAAAACTAACTTCCCAAAATGCGTCCGTTTAGCATATGAGGGCATTGGTGTAAATTTTGTTTTTTGGGCAAAAATCGCAAGTTTCAAAAATAACGTTTTTGAGCTCTACGAACGCTCTAACAAAAGATCCATCAATGACAACACCACCAATACCCTCAAATCTAAACGAACGCACTTGCCATAGACTAAAATATATAGGAAGGGTAGGTACTACGAAACGAAACTCTCTATACTCTAATCCAAAGAGTAGAATAAAATAACTGTCCTAATACAGCTCTAATCTATGAACGAAACGAAACGAAACGACGGTGACCAACGGGTTTTTTGCTGCCGAATTTTATACTGAGAGAAAATTGAATACTTCTACCGAATAGTGTATGAAAGTATGATTTGTGATTAGCATTTTATGAAGATATTTGTGTCATCAATTCGTCGAAGTGTACAAACTGCTGGTACGGACGCTATATTTTGACAAAATGAAGGATCCTTTTGCGAAGGATTTAGCGATCGATTCGCCAACTCGGGAGAGCTTCAAGAACGCCGATGGGTGTTGCAATAAAAATATATTTAAGACTGGATCGTTTGCAAACTCACGTCGTGCGCTGCAGTCTGGTGCGGATAAAATATCCCGGACTTTCCGAAGTGTCCGGAACACTTTTGGGAATCTGTCTCAGGTACAAACATACCTCGATCTTTACTTGTTCTTGTCGTAATTTGGGAACTTTTACTTAATTATATGTTATTTTTACTAAATTTTTACTACGAGGCTGGCCCCATCTAATGCACTTTTAAAATGATTGCTTGTTATTGTTATTGCGGAATTGTGAAGAAAACTACCTGCAGGTATTAATTAGTTTGTCCATGAAATTGCCATTTTTATTATATAATTTAATACTTTGACAGGCTGTTTGGTGCAGTTGGTAGATTCTAGTCTTCCGGCCTGCTGGTCCTGGCTGGCTGTCAGCCTGGCTGGTTTGACCTGTCCTGGATCAAACACATTTTGTTTGCTTGAATATGTTTGTTTGACCTCTGTCTGGATAAGTATATAAGTATGTTATTATACAAGGTGTGTTCGTTTAGCTTATGAGAGCATTGGTGGCGTTGTCATTGATGGCTCTTTTGTTAAAGCGTTTGTAAAGCTCAAAAACATTATTTTTGCCACTCTTTGCCATACCCTATTCGAACACTCAACTGAGCATAAGACCTAAAATTGCATGATTATGCTGTCAAATAACGATCACAAACAACCATGCTCCGGATGTGGGTCAAAAATTGCACTTTTTGGTGGCAAAAATACCTCTTTTTTAGCTTTTCTGAACGCTGAACAAAAATAGGCATGAATGACATTATCACCCACAGATTCTAATATATATTCCCAATTCAAACGCCCCTTGTGAACGTTTTTAGCGTTATTTTCGCCAAAAATGATCAGAAGTGATCTATTTGAACGCACTACATGTCATCAGGTTACCATAGTACAGTCTCGGCCTAGTTTGGGACACAAAGAACTTGTGTATAATTATATATTATTATTATAGATGTTCTAAACAAAAATTATCTGTCAATGATAATGCACTATAAACATCCTGGGCACAGGAATCTAAGAACTCTTTAAAGATGTATTCACTGCCTTATCTCATTTTTTTTATGGTGGGTGATGGACTGGAGCATTTAGTTGTAACTCCTGTAGCTTCAAGATGGTCTGCTGTTTAATGTATGTATTGTTATGAAGACGAAATGACAACTTCCAGTTGTTTAATAGTGAGCTTGTCCATCAACATTTGTAATTCTTCACAGTATACCTCTGTCATGCCAGGTCTCATGGTAGCTCTAATGAGCTGTGCTGGTATAGGTCCACCATACACTCACAAGCTGCTTATTTTGACTCAATCTCCATTTGGGACACTCTTTAGCTGCCTGCCCAGTGGGATGGATGTTTTGTTATGTAGGAGACACTTTTTAACACAAATAAATCTCAAAATTAATTCTCTCTGTCCTGTGCCATATTTTTAATTTTTCTATTTCTAGTGGCGCTTTTCCTTCTTTGTAGAACGCTCAAATTATCCCTCTCGAAAAAACAAATCCTTAATGTTTTTCTGAATACCGTCCAATATCTATCCTTCCTTTCCTATCCAAAGTACTTGAACGGCTAGTTCACAATCAGATGAACACTTTCCTTGCACGAAATAACTTGCTTAACCCTCTTCAATCTGGTTTTCGTCTGGGGCACAGTACGGTTACTGCACTTGTTAAAATAACTGATGATATTCGTTCCGGTGTGGAAGATGGTCAGCTAACTGGCATTCCTTCGCTCTAATAATATATCTCCAACGGTTATTGATTGGTTTCAATCTTACCTATACGGTTGAGACTGCCCATTGTTGCACCTAATTATTGGCATTGTTTTTTATTTTATTTTCTAATTAAGTCTTAAATTTGGTGTCTCAGTAAAATGTTATATATCTATCAATCTATCTCTCTAAATCTGATAGCTATACAGGTTACTTCTTGTTCTTTTTTATGAATTCTAATTGGTGATACTTGACTGCGTACCCCCAGGTTATTTTAGTATATTTTCGTACCTGGTATATATGAGAAAGAAATTCATCAAAAAGAAACAACTGATTGCAAAAATTAACCCTAAAATGTGTAAGGGATATGTCCAGAACTTTTAAAAAGTTTTGTTGTTTTGTTACTTCTGTTTTCTCAGCATTTCCTAGAAAGTTCCCAGTTCCAGGTTTATAGTTTTTCACATATCTAGAATTAAAAGCTTATGACGAAAAATTATGGTATTTTGTAAGTAACTAAAGGGGCCAGAGCCTGTACCATGAGTTGGCAACATAAATGTCATCTATAGTCGATACTCGATATCGCCTACTTATTAAGCTTGTGATTGGCGTTCTCGCTGTCAATTTTAGTTCTACAATTGACCGCGAGGAGGCACTGTTCTTTTTTTCATACATTTTTTGCGGCAGTCGATAGCGAGCATCGATTCGTGTCAATGTTGTAATTTCATGGTAGACCTACTGGAGTGAACCAGAAATACATCTGAGCCCACTACAGTCCTCCTTATCCCCCACTTCCATCCAAATGACTAATAACATATTTTACTTATAATTTCAGCATCTCCGACTCGGCGGTCGTCGTCGGCATCGATTGACAGAGACTGGATCGCCTTCTCGCACGCCCACAACCCCTGTCATGAAAAAAAAACAGGTAAAGATCAAAACATTTTTTGATAACAGCTTTTTTAAATGCACGTCACTTTGTAAGTCATGAGTGGAGGTATGCATTAACTGTAGACTTTTTCTCAATATGCAAAGTTGTAACATGATATACACACTTTAATCCAAGTTGAAAAATGCCAGTAAGCAACAACCTGTTTATAGATCTAAATGGTTATTGTACATTATCATACCATTAATGTTGATAAAAAGCATTAGCTTATGAACTTCTTATTCCCATTAAAAGTTCATAAGCTAATGCTTTTTATCAACATTAATGGTATTGGTATTTATCAACATTAATGGCTTTTTATCAACATTATGGGTTAACCGACTTGTTACGTAACGCGTTACGGCGCCAGTCTGTCTGGCTTCCCTTTCTCTCACGCATCCTCTCTCACTCTAACGCACAGCGCTAGATTAGTTTAAGTTATCACTTCTGTGGGGCGTCCAGAGACACACCTTTTCTATTTTTTTATGAACTCAAATGACAAGAGGGGCAAGTCGTGCGCCCGATGTTAAGTATTACGCTTGCCTGTACCAGTTCCAGTGCCACTCAGAGCTTACAACTGTGGTTTTTAAAGCACTGCACTGTGGTTGTAACCCTAACACATTGGTTTTTGAGTGACTATCGCCCAGTAACTTCCCTTCCTACAGTGCTCTTCACTTGTGCACTATTGCTTCACGGATGAATAACTAGCACTGCGTGGTATTAACCAAGACGGTCCCTTGCACAAGAGGCCTAAAATCTAAACAGTCTGGAGTTCATCATCTCGTACGATATGCATCCCGCAGGCGGAGTGAATATTCTTCTCAGTCCCGTCACGGAGAGAAGGTAATACTTGTTCTATATTCTACTATTCTGTGATTATAACCTTACAGCAGAATGTATGTATATATGAAACTGTGGTTGTATAAAGAATAGGTTGTACCCACCGAGGACTCTAGATTAGTTGTTAAAGTTGTATTTTTAAGACTTTGTTAGTAAAAATATTCCTTTTAGGTGTTGGGACGCAGTCCAGCGAAGCTGTACAGTCCGTTCGGGATCGAGACTCCGCACAGCCGCGACTTCAGGATGTCGCCGTACATGCCGGATACGCCGGACCATGGGTAACTACACATTATGATACCTATAGTCACCGCGTTACCAACTGAGTCGTAGGCCCATAAACGTCAATAGGGATAGGAATGTGCAACGCGTCCTAACATGTTATCGATAATCCGCTACCTGGATTCGACCCTCATTAGCGCTCGCTTATCGCTAGCATCTGATTGGTCGTAACATCATGCCGCCGCGCTGCGAATAATAATACATTGAACGCCTCCGTCACAAAGCTATTATTATGGCCGCACGACTCTGCAACTCGGTGACTATAGTACCAATAGCACATGATTTAATGTAACATTTATTATATTTGCAATTTAAAAGAGAAACATTTTGAGAGCAGTAGAACTCTTTGTGCGCGAAGTAATGCCATCATACTTAGCTATTTCTACCGCGAAGCAGTAATGTTTACGCATTAATGTGTTATACTTTGAAGGGTATGGGTGCCGGGGAAATTACAAGCACAGGAGACTTAACAAGTTAATGTCTCAGTGTACCGGGCGCGTTGCAGTTCGTCACTTGTGAGGGAATGCATCTGTTATCGGCAAAGGTTCGAAAATATCAGATATTTATTATAAATATCGGATATTTACAATATATATCAAAAGTTTGATATATAACTATTTCTTATGACAGCAATATTATATCATTTATTGTTACATTTATTAAGGTATATAAAATTAGAAAAATATACTCAAACATAAATATAAAATCTTCTAATAAATCAGGAAAAATCAACTAAAAAAGATAAAAATAGTTTTTGAGTTATAGGCACTTTGTGATTTTATGCTCGGTAAGTGATCTTAAAACCTTATAAAAATTGTATCGGAAATTTAGTGCGAAGTTAAAAAACGCTATTTTTACTGGCCTATAACTTATAGCAAAACAAGAAATATTATAAATAATAATCAAATCAAATAAATCCTTTAGTTGTCAAATCAGTTTGTTCTACATCCGTTATCAACTAAACTATGAATTATCTACGAAATTCGTCATGCCCACTGACGAGACTGACGCCATTTAATGCCACTAGAACTGTCAATCGCTAGTGAGCTGCTGCTATTCAGTGTTGCCATTTAAGGTTTAAAACTTCTATGAGGGAGTATGTTTTAACGGTGCTCCTACGCCATCTTCATCAAATACATCAAAGTAGAAATGCAATAGCAAACTGCAAAAAACTACTTATAATATCAAATTATTTAAACTTTTTTGGTATATATCACAAAAAATCATTTGATATATATCGGATATATATCATGATATCCATTGTATTATATCCTCCAACCCTGGTTATAGGCAGAGGTTGGTGGGCCTCATACTTGTACTGTCTCCCTAAAAATATGTGTTTTCTTCAGATATCGATATGATTGTGGTATTGTTACTTTCAGCCTGTCACCAAAAAGGCGTAAAGGCGTGACCCACTCGTGGCACATTCTCGCCAAGAAACGCCCCAGAGCGTTGTTCCGCTGATCCACCGCCGTCGGGAGGACGCAACGCACAAATGTAACCCCACCGCTTTACTTTAATCATATTGTAACTGTAAGTAGGATACTGCGAACGGCCCTGTGCCCTCTACAATAAAGTATTATGTAAGTGGACGTACTCAGGCGGAGTGGCGACAATACGTATTAATTCGGGAAATAGGTATTTTCTAGGTAGGTTTTATTATTATCTCAGCCGTAGGACGTCTACTCCTGTGTATTCACCTCCTCATATATTTCCAAAAGAAACGGTTGGAGATCATCTACCTACCTACGGTCTGTGGTCTCCACTCCAGAACCTCCCCAACCCATCGCCCATCTGTATCTGCATGCTAATTTGTTACCAGTGGTATACTAAATCAAATCTAGAACTAAAAGCAGAAGTCAGCATCAGCGAAAAATTGTTTGCAGATTTGCAAACACACACATTTCCCGCGAAAGGTTGTTTTAGAGTCTCATAAACATAAAACCTACGCGATTGGTTCTATAATTCAAGGTATTATTTATCAATACAACAAACACAACGTAATTTTTTTTATATGGTTAACTAACGCGGTAGGTACAGACGAGCATTTCGACCGTTTTCGTAACCTTCCGGGTCACTTCTCCATAGAGCACCCACGCTTCCAATGCAAGCGCGGACAGTATCGAGTGCGCGAGTAGGGTTACCATATCTCCTTGAGATTTGTCCAGAGTTTTCAGGATTTTGGAGTCTTCTCAGGGTTACAGCCGGATTTTGCAAATCTCAGGATTTTTAGAAGTTTTAATAAAATACAGTGCGTTTTAAAGATCTATTAATAAAAAGTTAAACTAACTAATAATAAACAAATATAATCAACTTTGGTAATAATTGCACAATTAAATTCAACACTTATTCATTCAAGTGGGTAGGTACTTAATAAATTTAATCATATTTATTGTATGAAGATACCTTTTTAATTACGATTGTTTATTTAACTATTTTTATTATGTGATATTTATATATGTGATACTACTGTATACAACACTGTTTTAAACTATCACGGTTGTTCTCTAAAGTTATATGATTATTAACGGGATATTTACCGTGGTAAGGTTGTGGAATGAGCTCCCGATATTTCGGCGCAGTTACATGCACCATGTTCACGGTAAGACTGAAGAATGCGGGTGGTTGGTCGAAAAGTTAAAAAGTTAGATGAAGAAATGCCAGAATTTCAATCGAGGTGATGGTTTTCAACTCGCCAGTGCGTGGAATCCAGTATTAGGTTGTTTTAAAAATAAAAGTCCGCGTTCAAAATGTGTTCAAAATACTATACGCAGTGATACAGTGAGTGTGTTTTGTCGGGACTTAGGATTGAGTTCGAGTTCCAGTGATAACCGTAGCAAAAGACTAAGAAAGAGGGTAGATCGTTATGTCTGCACCTAACTTTTTAACTTTTCGACCAACCACCCGCATTCTTCAGTCTTCCCGTGAACATGGTGCATGTAACTGCGCCGAAATATCGGGAGCTCATTCCACAACCTTACCACGGTAAATATCCCGGTTATAATCATATAACTACTGTATACAATTCATTTTCAACTGTTTACATGTCATAGCCTTATTAAAGTTTAAAAATAAGAATACAATATATGAAATTAATTTTACAAAACACCGTCTACATCACCAGTGCGTGGAAGGGTGCCTAGAACACTGGCCGCATTGCCTCGTTGAATTGTCAGGCTCAACCTTTGGGCAAAGTACACACCTGCTCATAGATCTTTAATTATTGATTTATAAAATGCTACGTTTGAGAGAAGATTCTCAAACTGCAACAATCTCAGTATTTTTCAATAGAAATCAGGCCTTTTTTCCGGACTTTTGATTTTTTCATCTTGGGTAACCCTAGAGTGCTCTATGAAGAAGTAACTGGTAAGGTCACAAAACCGGTCGAGATACTCGACTATACCTACCGCGTAAGCTACATAGTTAAGTTATTTATATATTTTGCAATTTATAAACCGCTACTTAATGGCTATGTATATGCCACTCCGCCGGCGTACGCCGCTCCTTAGTTTAGCTTGGCTAGGTACACGAGATATTTGTATGCATTGGTGCTATATTTGTCCTGTTGACTGATGTTTATAGTTCAACAAGAGTTCCTGCATTTTGTACTTTTGTGACATTCAATATTACACTTGTAATAACCAATGTTCCCAATCAAATGTTTCCTTTTATACAAGGTGAATATGAATTCATTGGCATTCTTTCAAATTAAGACAGTATTAATGATAGTAATTGCATTAGCGCTAATAGTAGGCAATTCAAAAATTTATTACCGGTTAAGTATGAAGAGAAAATTGGAAATAAATTAATCAAATCGTTATCAAATTATGAGTGACCTCACTCGGGGGTCACAGAGGTCTCGGTCAAGGCACATTACCTTTTTTTACGAGGGGGAAATCTTATTAGATACCCGGACACTATGGGGAGCGTCCGGGCTATGTGGGAGTTTCCACTAAAAACCCCTCGGTGGCCATCTTCGATGTCTTATAGATGACCCCAGGATCTCCATAGGAACACACTGGGATCAAGACATATTGCCCTTTGGCTCGACTCTGAGAGCATTTTGCATCTCCTTCTTCTAAAGATGGCACGGTGTCAATTGCTACATCATGACGCCGTCTTCCTCGAGCTTCCTTAGGGCTGGGGCGCTAACTATGTCATCAACGAGCTCGAGCTAGAGAGGTAAAGAGCTAAGAGCTCGGGTATAGTTGGGGGTGGGCCCCCAACTATACCCGAGCGACCCGAGCTCTTAGGGTCCCCTTTTAGTCGACACGTTAGTTTTAGTACGACAGGCAGAGGTTACCGTAACCCTATTCTTTAATAACCCGGGCTTACAGGGTCGAAGGCACATCGCCTACAGCATGCGCTAGATACACCACGATGCTGACTGCTGATCTTGATACTTTGTTCATATATTGCGTTTTTCATACTTGCATGAATATTTTGTATTTGTGTAATATTAACACTAATGCAATTAGTATCATTAGTAGTGTCTTAATTTAAAAAATGTCAATAATACATATAAATACATTCAAATTCACCCTGTATAAATCTGAATTTTTTAGCTTTAAACCAATAACATGACCAACTAGTGCTAAGTGGAAGGCTTCTTGTGTAACCGATCGTCTTGATTGATACTACAGTTGTACTGATACGAAGCAGCAACGTGTTAGGTTTGCAGGGGCACTGTAGCGTGTGTTATTGCTGGGCCAATCATACTCGAAAATCAATGATTAAGAGTGGAGTGCTCCAAGCTGTGACATAAGCTGGCTCGTTCGTCTTGTAATTTATAGTACAAAAATGTAAGGCAATTAGTTTACTACTAGATTGTATTGATAAAGTTTTTTTACTAATCTAAATCAAATAACAAATTTAATCTGCAAACCATCAGTATTACCTAAGGAGGTACTTTTACCACCGAAAAAATAATTACACCTTGTATACAGTAAAATCAAATGTTTAAAACATTCAAGGAGTGCTTTACAAGGTCAATGTCGTTTTGATTTTATATTTAAAATCCGTTCATGCGGCAACTGTACTGAAAATTATCGTTTCAGTTACTAATTATTATTAATTAGTTTTAGCATAATGCAGTATTATTTACAAGCCAAATCATGTATTTGCTTAGAACAACTACATATAGAAGGTAGGTTTCCAAACGTCCTCTGAAAACCCGCGATACAAATTATCTATGTGTGCTGTATTTACTTGCCTCGTCACGCACACATACGCATCTACAACTTTATATCCTTTGGTAAAATTTTCTCACTTAAAACTTGCGTTGATTGGTAAAATTGTGTTCCATACATTGATTTAAATGTACACAAAAATAAAATAAAAAACAGTTTTAAAGCGGTTTAAAGTTTTCTAGCGGTATTCACAAAATTTATAAAAAGTCGTATACTGCTGTACCGACGGTGCATGCAAAGTGAGCCGTAAATGGCTTCATAAACCGGCTTACATTTAGTGCTATACTTGTTTTCTTTATGTGGTTATTCTAAGTGCATTTCTTACATTGCAACAACCGACTATGATAACTTACTATAGTATAACTAAGTATGACTATTGGCTACTAGGCATCTACTAGGTATTTTGCATTGTAATTATATTTATTTATTGTAATAATTGTGATGATTATTTTAAATTGTGTACCGACATTATCGCGTACGCAGTTTGTATACTCTCACAGATATCTGATATATTTATATTGGGGGTAGTTGTAAAATATTCATTTTTTACGTTTAGTATGCGCAACTATTGAATCTGTTTAATTCTAAAAATCCTGTGTTGTACAAATCACACTGTCCATGTTCCCATCAATTAAATATTAAGTTTTGTAACATAATTTAGGGTAATGAAAAATAGTACGCGCTGTGCACCTGCACAGGGTGTTTGAAAGCATTGGCCGACTCAATAGATACTACACAAGTTTCTAAACTTTTAACATCTTTAATATTAGTTACACAGTTTTCCACAGAGTAACTTCTGTATCTATAAATAATAATAACATTTTATTATTGATATTAATTAGTCTATCCCATAATTGAAACAAAGATTCAGGGATGTTTCGGGAATTTAACGTACGTACGTTAAAGAGCTGTCAAAGAAGAAAAAAACTAAATAGAAAGATGTTACATTGTGTTTACCGTGAACCATATATAAAGAGACGTCGTACAAGCTGCTCTCATATCCCTTTTTGTATTAAATACGGTTACACTATGACAATATTTTAGAATAGAACCTTTCGTACGGGCAGTACGACTCGCGTGTTCAGTACACCGCTTAACAATGTACTTAACCTAATTAACCTAATATACAATTGTATGAACTGTATAGCGTTTAAGGCGATAGCGCGAAGCTAAACATTAACCCCCCCGTCCCTTTTCTAGAACGTTTGTCAAACCTTTGATTAGTTGACCAACTAAATACTAAACGCTCATTGGTCAGTGGTATTCTATGACGCGATATCTGACCAATCAGTGGTCAGTATTCTGTCTATTAGATGATCAAACGTCTCCGAAACTGGAGATTAGTCTGCCTAAGATAGTTGCAATGCCAACCAAAGCTGCAAAGTTTCAATAGACATATATTCTAAGTCACGTTCGCTCAGTAATCAACTTGCAACTTAAAGGAACAACGTAAGACACCGTATCCTGTCACGATACCCGTCAAGAACTGTCAAGTCTGACTGTTGGAAAAGAGACCTCTATTAATAATTAACATTCTTAAGAGCGTACTTCATGTCTGAAGGTGCAAGTTGGTAGCCGGCTACATGAAGCAAATGACGTGTCGCTGCGACACTAGTTTCCGTACCACCATTCGTAGTTAGCGACACGAAGCTAGCGACGTGTCGTCGAGCGGCAGACGACACTGTCGCCCGACCGCAGATCAGTAGTGCCGCTCGCGGGTACCAATCTACCTAGTAAAACAACTGAAAAGCTCTTAAAGTAAACCTTACGTATCCCTTTTCAAATGGTTGATGCCATCTGCAGTTGCCGTCTGCAGTCGGGTTCGAAATCATGAAGCGACGACACGTTGTCTGCTGCTGCTACGTGTACCCGGCTACCAACGTGCACATTAAATTGGATAAATTACTTAATATTTAATTAGGAATCTCATGCTCCGCAAAAATAGGCAGCTTTATTTTGCGTATACGTTTGTTCAGTTATCGTTTGTCAAGATAATGAACACTTTTTATTTGTTTGTGTGTATGTGTGTACGCCTGATATGAATGTTTGGCATTTATACTATAAGTACGTGCTATTTAATATTTTATACTGTGAGGCTAAAATAATTATTATGGTGCGGTCCGAATTATTGAAGTATCCGATATCGTTACTTGAAGGTTGACATTTATCAAAGCTGCGATGCAGGCCTGGACAAAATTCAAGCGTTTTCCGCACACGCTACAGACAGGACGTTCCCGGGACCCCTCTACGAACTTAGCGGGACGTCACGTGACTTTTCAACGCCATACATTTTAAAGTTGTCGTTTAGTGTTAACGATAACAGAAACATTTGTTAGTAGACACATTTTTGTCTGTAGTGTGTGCGGAAACATGCCTGTTTGAATTTTGTGTAGGCCTGCTGGTCCGAATAAAAAGCGTGATTCCGTCGATCACGGCTTCGAAATAACGTAAATTTAATCGAGTTAAGCAAACATGATCATTGCTTTTAAATTTTGTATTGTTTTGTTGTAAAAAAATATTAGATAAAACCTCAAAATTTACAAGCACACATGCTACAATCTGACACAAATTAAATTTCAAATTCGAATTATGGTGATATGAAAAATTGCGCCATCTAAAATATCACATATTGTTTGGTGTTGGCGCGCACACAATGAATCCCGTAGCTCTCCCATGAGTTTGCAACATAAATGTCATCTATAGTCGATACTCGATCTCGCCTACCTATTAAGCTTGTGATTGGCGTACTCGCTGTCAATATTAGTTCTACAATTGACCGCAAGGCGGCACTGTTATTTTTCTCATAATTTTTTTCGCGGCAGTCTATACCGCCGACCATCGATTGGCGTCAATGTTCTAAACTTACGGTAGAGCTACAAATATATTTAAGCGCGATATCGCTTACGGTCTAATTCGGACCGCGGCCTTAAGTATTATACAATGTAATGTTATGAAGTCCTGTACTTACTAATTTAGTGTTAAGATTTATTACGCTAATGGCGTCTCCTGCGGGCGATCGTAGTATGCCCAATGGTTTATACCCACATTTTTTCATTATAAATATAGGTACCTACTTGAGTTACCTACTTACATGGAACTATGTCGTTGAAATTCGTTTAACCTTATTGATTACATCTTTTTATTCTATATTATATATCAAGATCTTCGAAGACGAAATTAAGTAGCAAAAAAATAAAAAATCTAGGTGAAGTGGTTTTTATTTTAAGTTTAGTGTTCTGCCATGTCACCAGATTTTTTAAATATATTGCTGCTTGCTATTTCTCTTATCCATCAACTCGGCACACATTGTTTTAATTTTTTATAGTAATGTTGAAGGTATCTAGGTCCAATAGAGAAATTATTTGAAAATGGTGTTCACAATACACAGATTTCATAAAAAAAGTCCAATTATTGCTACGTGATACCAAATATTGCTGCTTTACAAGCTGCGCCCCGCGGTTTCGCCTGCGTGATGATGGATGATGATGATGATATTTTTAGATTCCTAAACCCTGTATTGATGCGAACGATATAAGAGGGCTAACATACACGTTAATTAACCGTTTCTGTTTGACTATAAATTTGAATTTTTTATTCAAGACACACACAACATCACATTATAGACATATGAAATAATAAAAATAAAAAACAAAATACTTCACATACTTACACTATAAACAAGAAAACACGTAAGGAAAACAGCGTTTATTGCTGTGCGTGTCATGAACATGGGTCCCGACTCAGCCTCAGCATACGACTAAGGACAATCCTTAGTCACTGATTTTCAGTCGCAACCCATAGCTATGATCTCACGAACCTCAGCAAGTCAGCATTTGTAGTATATTATTCCTTCCTAAACCGTGACAATTAAAACAAAAGATTTATGAATGAAACTGACGTATATATACGTCTCTGAGACGCAAAGGGTAGGTAGGGTAAAAAATAGTAACTATCGTAAAACGAATCGTCTACATGAGTTGACAACATGTTAGAATTACCTATTTCAAATTGTTTCTTTATTGGATCTTATGTTCATGTCGGATAGGTTCTATTGGGTTTTATTATGTATCTGATTACCTACTTATTTTATTATACTTATACTATACTATATATAATTTCTGATATTTGTCGTTCTTATTTAATCGATATGACTGAATATCCTGCATTATAAAAATGCAGTCATTGTAACCTTTTTTGTCCGTGTATTTATATGTACTACTATTACCCATAAAGGGTATACTTTTATTTTATTATTATAATCTTTTTAATACTACCAAAGTTGTTTGATTTTAATCCCTAAAGTATGAAACACAAATATTTGCCGTAAAGATGTTGCTGTTTGCAATACTTTACTTTATCTGTTTTAACCTACACGGTAGGAAAGCCCCTTTAAGTAGCACTTTCATTGGCAAGAAAAGTGGCAAGTGTACTATTTTGAAATGGGCCATCTTTTGAAATAATTTGCCAAGGTGTTTTTTCAACATGTACCTAGTTGCGATTAATAGCATTGTTATTTGAGATTACATTATAAAAAATATCGAAGTAAAATGTCCATTATAGCTTAGCTAAGTGACATGGATTTTGTCTTATTTTTGTCATAACTAACATAACAGGTATGGCCCATCACCTGGTAGCAGGTTATCGTTGAGTTTCGGAACAACCTGTATATAGTGCGTTCGAATAGGTCACTTCTGAGCGTTTTTAGCGAAAATAACGCTAAAAACGCTCACAAGGGGCGTTCGAATTGGGAATCTGTGGGTGAAATGTCGTTCATGCCTCTTTTTGTTCAGCGTTCGAAAAGCTAAAAAAAGGGAAGTTTTGCCAACAAAAAGTACAATTTTTGACCCACGTCCGAAGCATGGTTGTTTGTGATCGTTATATGACAGCTATGTATTTGACAGCATAATCATGCGATTTTAGGTCTTATGGTAAGTTGAGCGTTCGAATAGGGTGTGGGCAAAAATAACGTTTTTAAGCTTTACGAACGCCTTAACAAAAGAGCCATCAATGACAACGCCACCAATGCCCTCATAAGCTAAACGAACGCACCTATAGTAGATATTCGATCAATATGTATCCAGGTGTCATGAAGTAAAGAAAACACCAGTTGACTTTGTAAGATTTTATTAAAGTAACATTTTTGTTTGGTTTAATTTTAATTACATAAATGTAATTTCTTACAAATATATTTTAAGCAAACCCCCAAAGTTGCTCAGTTTCTGGTACTATATCTAGTTTACATTTGTAACATTTGAATCCAATGACCCGAAGTTTAAGACCACATATTTTGACATCTAGTGTCATTTCTTAAGCTAGTTTACACTTACAATATGTAACTGTTTGACAGTTATTATAAAAGTCATTTTACAAAATTAAACAATAACAGTAATTTTTCTGAACGGTTATACACCTACGGCCTTGCTCATAAACGTTTAAAGTTAAATAACGCCATTAAAAGTAAAGCAGCGTTAAAAAAGCCGTTAATTCTTGCGATTTGAATACTTAGCTCTTTCTACCAGGGACGTGTGAGGCAGCTAGCTGGTTAGCTAGGAAATAATGAGCCAATAGGATTGCCTCATTTCGCAATAACGCCATAAGAAAGCAATCCTATTGGTTATATTCGCGCGCAGGGACGTGGGTGGTAGCTCACCGGTGAACTAGGAAAGAATGAGCCAATAGGATTGCTTCATTTGGATATCACGTCATAAGAGAGCAATCGTATTGGTTAAATTTTTCGTAGTTAACTTGAACAGCTGTCCCGTGCTTCGGTGGAGCTTCTTAGGCCTTAGGACAGACTTATGTTATTCTCAATTACATTTACACTAAACGTATTCAGTGAGACGTCGTATAATTGGGCATGGAAAATAATACTAAAATTAAACGATCAAATTTCGTTTAATTTATAATTATATTGATCTCTCTCTGTATACAACATTTTAAAGATGTAAATTTTACGATTGGTATTTGATGTTTTATGAGATTTTTAGAACTACAGTTAGTGATCATTATAAAAATAACAAAACTAGACCAACGATTATGTAATTATACATACAGCTACTTAAAATAATTATTAAAAAAAAACAAAAACACTAACTTCATATTTACCGATTAATTTTCAGAGACATTTCCCATATATTATCAATGAATGACATAGAAAGAATGATTGAAACCCACGCTTTATGTCAGAATGATATGTTCATTCGCCACAAATGTCATAATGTTAATACTTTAGTTTTGTATTTTAAAGAAATTAAAAGCACACCTTTAATTTGTCAGACAACTTGTCTCTTTGTTTGACACGGCAAGACAGATAGTGATTAATCTAAAACAAAATAAATGCTGCACATGTTCCCATATACTAAAATGCATGACTGTTTTATTTATTAAGCAGCATAATAAATCTAAACGCTGGGCTACAAAAAAAACCGGAAAAAATTCAGCTCATGAATCTTTCATATTATTATGTACCTATTTACTTTTTAAGACTTCCAAAAAAGAGCAAGTTCTCAATTCGACAAAGATTTTTTATGTGTACATACCTCCTAAATTTTACCCTGTGAACTGATTTTGATAATGATGAAATGAGGTTACCTAAAACGTAAAACGAGCTTACATAAAAAAAACAGGCGAATTGAGAACCTCCTCCTCTTTTTGAAGTCGGTTGAGAACTATCACGAGTTCTGTCAATAGTTATAGTTTAGGAACCGACTAGGGAGTACGTATCTAATGTATTTAGGAAATGTTCTTCGATCAGTTATAATGGGGGTAGCATGAAAATTTGCTAGAGTGTAAGGTAATCGAATCGTTGATGTATACAGTAGAAACTATGAGTTGTCTGTGCCTAAGGTGCACTAGATAAATGACACTTTGTACTGTATTATACCTCAACGATGCGTACAAAGCAAAATTTTGTGATAGGCCCACACATTGCTGTTTCTGGTAAATATCGCGTGTCCTATAGCGACTTCCTGAATAATAATTATTATTTCTTTAATAAGTTTGATTTGTCACAATAGTCCCAATTCAAAGAACTACCCTGTAAATCTATTATAATCTGTAAATCATCGCCCAACTATGTGACAAAACATTATTCAGTAATCAGCTAAAAAATAGCGTTCAGAAGTATAACATAAGTAAGTATTTAATAATGACGTAAAATATCTCTGGACAAAACCAAACGCAAATGAGAGGCATGCGATTTATTATTTATTTAATATTAATTCTTTCAACAGCATTTAACTTAGTGAATTACACTTCCAAGACGCTTCTTGTATTTTTTCTTTTTTAAATTAATATTTGTTACGTTGAATCGTATTTTTAGTTAAATCAGGGGCGATTTGACCCACAAATATAGACATGAAATGAAATCGTTTATTTTGTATAGGCCTACGGGGGCACTTACAAATTGTCATATTACATTTATTATTTCATAAATCGACAACCGGGTCGGAACGCGACCACGACTGAGAAGATCCGGCAAGAAACTCAGCGGGCTTGTCTTTTAAATTTTTTTGTATCGCCAATTTCGTAATGTAGGTATTTAAACAAATGTTCGTTTATTTTTAGCTCCAGTGTGTTGCCTTACAAAAGATACCATAATAATGGTAACAGTAGGGCAAGACACGCTTCACTTTGACATGGTAATACGCGAGTAGGTAGATCCTGGAGTGATCAGTTCCAAGCTGTTTTATCTTTCAAATAATCCAAAATTTTGTAATAACCTTTTTGACAGAGTTTAGTTAGTTAATAGTAATTTTAAACTTATAATAGACAAATCTCGGATAACATTGGGAAGTTTATTATAGAATTGTATACATTGTCCCATAAAAGAATGTTTTATTCTGTGGAGACGCGTTACATGTACGGATAGCTTGTGCTTATTTCGCGTGTTGATGGAATGAGCATCACTCCTTTTATCAAAACTCTTCTTGTTTTTCTTTACATACATTAGATTTTCATAGATAAACTGAGAAACAACAGTTAGAATGTGTATATCTTTAAATTTCTGTCTAAGGTAAACTCTGGGAGCTATGCATATACATTAAGTTACCGGCTCAAATATAGACTTATACTATACTCGTATGCATAGTGTTAGTCTGTATTTGTGAGTCAAATCACCCCTGGTTTAACTGGAAATACGATTCAACGTAAACGCATTGTGGTCGTTAGGTTGAGTCAGATAAAAATGGGTTACAAGAACGTACAATTTGCAGGGGAGAATGTAAAAGAACCAATAAAAAGGAGATTTATTAATAAAGAGATTCTATCGTCAATTTCTTCTTAAACTATAACTTGTTTTTAGGTACTATGGACAGCGAATGGCTTGTTGTTTCCGTAGCACTCAAATCACAGTCAATCGGCGTGTTGCAAACGGCATACAACGGTGTATTCCTTTCGATCTTTGTTAAAATCTAACTTCACTTTATGAATGTACGACTTACAGAGATAAAACAAATGATTGACAATTTATTCCTTATTTATGACACGTGTTCTATTTTACTAATATCACATTCTTGGCGAGCCAACGCAGAGCTTTAAGTCTATAAACGATTTACTTTCCATCAACTGCAATTAAAATTAAAAGTAAGATTTTTTTAAATAAGTGGCTTACAATAACTACCTATAGAAAGTAGGTTTCTAAAAATTCGCTTTGTGTGTTGTGGGGTTTGAAAACTATCTTATCACACATTATACTAATATAAAAATACCGGCTTCACTCACTTTGTATTATGTCGGTTTAAGTCCGACGACGTTTCGAACGTGTAAGACGTTCTTCTTCAGGGAGTGTTCACGCGCGGAGATGGCTTGGCTTTTCGGATACTTTTGTTCCGTCTGCGCTGTTGAGTGCCGAAATCCCTGAGCCAACGCGCAGCTGAGAGCCGAGGCGAGGGAGGGATATAAATTTTATGCAATTTGCTTGGGTCTTATGTTAAATTCGGTAAACTAGAATTTGTGCAAAAAGAGAAATAAGCAGGGAAGTGAGGTTGCCCGTGTGCTAATTTACCGTTTTGATGCTAGTATATAAAAATCTGTATAAAATTGGTGCTAACTGTGTTAGTTTTATGGAGTCGAAGTTCACACTTGACAGTAAACAGCTGCAGTGTGTTGCCATATAAACATTTTTTAGTTAAGTTAACCGTGACGTCACGACAGTTCTCGTTTTGCACAGACTCTAGCGGGGTAAACGGTCTATAGATAAAATACAGAAATGGGCTTTTAAAAAACATTAATTTGCCTTTTAAGGCCTATAGTTTAGTTAGCTTTACGCAGTAAAAATGTGAACGCACGCCAACATAGCATAAAGATATACATTTCCAAGCATTAAATTAAACAGATAACCTATGGTATAGTAGAATTTTTATGTTTATGTTCTTACAAAAATAGCCTTCTTAAGCACCAAATCACATTTATAATACTACACTGCTAACTTCACGCATAAAATTTGAGGTAGTTCAGCGGAAGATTTTTTATTTTGACGGTTGGACTTTCGCAGTAGGTATAGAGTACCAGTACTAGCGCGAACGCAGCCGGATGCGCAAGTATTCCATGAAGAAGTGACCCGGGCAGACACGAAACCGGTTGAGATATTCGACTATACGTACCGCGTAAGTTAAACCGTCAAAATAACAATAAAATGTGTCATACTTACGAAAGTTTCAATCAAGGTTTTTTAATCTTTTTTATTCGTGCATGATGCAGTTGAAATCTGTCGTACATGCACTCAACGTATCAACTTGGTCAAACTTTAACAAATTAAAAAATTCTACTTAAAAAAGTCAAAGCATGAGTATATTTTACATTTATACATTGTACATTAAAATATGTTTTTGTTTAATCTTTTACGTTCTTAGTCAATTTATGAATTTACGGCAATCACTACTGCGGTAATTTCATTAAATTATCATACAGAGTGATTTTTTGAGACGGTTCAGTAAGGGCAGGTACATTAACCGTTATAGTTACAGGAAAACGTTTTAGGAGACTATCCATACATTGTTTAAGGTATTCTGAACTGCATTTACACATTTTGGAAAAACAATTACAGTCAGCAAGAAAATTATAATTTTATACAAAAACTTTTTTGATGCCGATCGATCCTGTTTCTTATAAGGATCAAAAGTCTCTACTAGAACGACTGAGGTTTGAGTACTAGAAATGTCATAAATCGCGAAAAACATTTCCATACATTTCGGTAAAAGAGTCAAACTTTTAAATTAGCAAATTTTCTTGTTATGGGTAGATCCGCTATTATCAGCTATTAAGAAGACTGGCAGCAAAAGTAGGTAAGTAAAAATGTTTTAAATTTCAAACTTCGAATTCGATTCTAATTTTTGGGTTATGTCAAGTAATTATTGTGTATGTGCTGAGAAAATTATAGAGACCTGCCCTTACTGTCCCATCTCAAAAATTCACCCTGTATATTTATTACACGAAACTAGCTCAAAAGTAGGTTATAACACTATATTTTAAAGGATGGTATTTAAAAGTACTTCAATTTATTCCCATTTCATTTACCTAATTTTGCCTGTGTTCCACCAAATATACTGAATGTGCACCAAAATATGTTCATTAAAATATGTCATAACGAGCATCTATCAACAACTGTTGCAAATTTGTAAAAATAGTAATACACCTAATTTTAAAAACAAGCATTTATTTTTTTAGTTTTACTTCAGATAATGCACTACAAAATGTATTTGAATCAAACACCAATTAATGTCCAATGTAGCTTTATTAATAAAAAATGCTAACCTAACCTATTTTGTGTAACATTCAGGAATATTTGGTGCACGATCAGTATTTTTCGGGGAAGAATAAAATAGTTATTGTTACAATAGAATATTTGCAGCGCACTACAATAAAAAAGTGTTATATCTTGGTGTTAATTTGGAATTTGTTTGATGTAACATATTTTGTTGGCCGAGTAGTTTAATTATAGTAAAACAATTAAACGGGTTTAATATCAATATTTTAGAAATGCATACATAGATGTACCTTTAGATTTTAGGTGAACACAAAAATATTATCCTATTTTAAATGCTATACACACCCATATTTTAAATGGTATTTTGTACACAAGTATAATATTTAAGCGTAAACTAGTAGCTCTGGCTCTAAGGCGCAAACCCCACATATCGTGCGTCGGGCGGCTTCCTATTCCATTCAAATTTCATACAAAATGCATGGAAATAAAGCGCAATTTAGACCATACAGTATGTCGTTGCTCGGACGTGCCATTTCGGCGCCCGCGCCTGATAGGCAGCTTCTAAATTACGCTTTATTCCCATGTCTTTTGTTTGAAATTTGAATGAAATAAGAAGCCGCCCGTGCCATGTCGGCCGCCCGACGCCCGATATGTGGGGTTTGTAAACCTCATCAACCATGACCAACGACCATGTGCTTCAGTAACCTTGAGAATTAAGCAATTAAATACTTGTTTGTGTGTTTTGTTTTTGCAATAGAAGTTTTCGAGCTTTATGATATCGGTACCTAACGTGGACTTTTAAACTTTTAATATAAACCTGACGACGAGTAAGAGTATATAAAACTATGAACTTGAGTAACAAAACACATGTACGACAAATAGGTCTAGCCTTATATTGCATAAAGTTAATATTATAAAGAGGAAAGATTTGTATGTATGTTTGTAACGAATTGGCTCAAAAAGTACTGGACCAATTTCAAAAATTCTTTCACCATTGGTAAGCTACATTCACCCTGATTAACATAGGCTATATAAGTTTTATCATCATCATCATTCATCACCGCGCGGGTGAAACCAGCTAGTATTGCATAAAGTTAATATTCTTAAGTGGTGATTCAGCGGATCAGCGGAATACTGTTTTATGAAATGCAATATTAATGGCAGATCGGTGGCTGAATTGGCGCGATTTTATGTAACTGATAACTTAAGTCAATAAGCATACTTCTATGAAATAATGTCCTGCCAGTATGGGTATTATTGCAAAAGGAAAATGGTCAGCATTTTATTTACACTTTTGCAACTCTACAAAAAAATACATTTATATAGAAATCCCTTCTATTTTGCAAAGGAATTGTGAATAATTTATAGAGAAAAATTCCATCTCCGGACGGGATTCGAACCCGCGTCTTCTGACTCTCCGTGTCAGACGCTATTGACCAACTAGGCCACCGAGAATCTGGTCCGAGCATCGAATTTTAACTCTCTATTTGACTAACCGTCTTGCGGGGACGGAGCGACATCTATTGGACAGTTTAACAGTACCATCCAACCGAAAGAAGCATTATTTAGAAATACTTGAAACTTTCGTATTGACATCGCGGCCCTTGTAATTTTTATAGTATTACTTTTTAAAGCACTAACGCCTGCTTAAGCGATCTCAAACATTGAAATTTATAGAGGGATTATTTGGTTTGCGGATTTGAAATGCTGCATCTCTTTCTCAGCAAGTAACTGTCGAGGTTTACATTAGAAGAGATTGAGTATTCATATTATTACAGAGAAGAGAAGAGGAGAGAGATGAAGGGCTTCCTATTACAAAAGGTAAAGATAACATAAACAAAAATAACAGATAGCGGTGCGATATCGATAGTTGTCGGTGGGGTATCGCTAGTTCGATGTCGTCTAATTAATATGTAAAAATAATAACTACAAACTATAGAGAAAAGATTAAATTATCCAAACAAAGTACAGTAGTCGTGCAACGCGGCACAAAACAGATATTTCTATATATCTTTGAATCTTTATCCCTCTTATTTATAAACGTGTACAAACTAAGATGGATTTAAATCTATTGTCTCTTTTTATTGCGATTCAAAAACACCATTACATTTGTAACTTTTCCAAAAAAATGTTTTGTAGTGTAGTGCGCAATACAAGCGTGTAAACAATACTTATGTTATTACTTACTCGGAAGCTATATTTGTCAAAATATTTTGTCGCACATGTCAATAACATTTATTTTTTAAATTAAATTTAAGACAGTTTAAGAATCACGTGGCAGCTGTTATTGCTTAGGAACTAAAAAACAGTTTACTTAATAACACAATTTAAAACAAAATAAGCAAGTTAGTTCACTGCACTTTAATCGTAGAAGTCCCCGCCTGACCGCCGTTGATAATTCTGGAATAGAAACAAATAGGTTCAATTGAAATGCTATTTCTGTCTGAGATATCGTGGATTGACTATTCATCCTAAGAATATGGGGGTAGGTTCTTTTTATTGTTATATTTGGTGATTTATAAACATGCTAATAGATCGCTAGATCTTAGTAGCGGGTTGGATTATCCAGCGGCATCTTTAAGCCCGTAACTGGCAATACATCAATCCGCACCAATCAGTACTCAGCTGTCCCTCAAGCTGACCAGACAGTTTTCACCGCTTATAAAATTGCCGCGCGTGCGCATCTAATCTCACGCCGGCATGGAACTCTGCAACTTTCAGTACATTGGCACCGTACAATGGGTTTCAGAGGTGGATTCCGTTGGAATGCGGCTACGAAGTGCTGGAATAATCTGCCGCCACCCATTATAGGAAAATAAAAAAATATTAACACATTTAGACTCAACTTAAAAAAAATTCTGATCAGCGAGCAGATTAAGTACGGAGACAACAATATTACAGATTTTTCATTTATATAGAGTATGTTAAGGTCGAATGCGCTGCTATTATTACTTGTGAAATTCGTGTTTCTAAGATGAAATTAAACTAAAGTGAACCTGTCAAGCATCTGTCTATATGTATTATATTTGTTTGTATTTTTAAAATGTGTACTTTATTGTCGTGTGACTGGAGGTAGAATATTGTATTGTTTCTAACCTATTCACCTACAAGGCTTTGCCTGAAAATCAGCGTCAGATGTCACAGATCACGGACATCTGACATATGTGCTGAGGTGGGGCCTGTTTGACACATTGCTATTACTGTTGCTTACATTATTGTTTTTAACCTGTGTGTCAAATAAATTATTTTTCTTTCTTCTTTAATTAGATATAAAACATTAACCACAATAACTTCATAAACTCTTCGCTAAGCTGTGCAAATTATATAAGAACTTGTTAATAACCTAGGTTTGGTTGATGACCGCGGTAAATAAAAAATTCAAGGTCATTTTGGTCATTGGCTTTTCATGATTATAATTTATTTCTGTGACCACGAATGTTTTTTCTTGAAATACTTCCAAGTTACATTTAATTTTCATCAATATCTTTTGAAAAGTTTGTAAGTTATTTTCAATCTTACTACGAGTAATATTATAAGTGCAACGTTTGGATGGTTGGATAATACAATATAATAATACTTTATTGAACACCAAGCTTATAAAAGGAAACAAATGAGAATAGTTTACAAAACAGGTTGTACAATGGGCGGCCTTGTCGCTATAAGCAATTTATAATAATAATGAACTTATTGAAGCTAACAGAATACGTTGAAGCTCGGAATACGGCCGCTGCTTGCGACACCAGGTTTTGTACTCAGCGCACGGATTGACCTCTCTCTAGATCTCTATGTGTCGCGCATTCGTTGCAATCTCCAAGCGTGAGTGCAGTCGATATCTTTATTTAAACATAGGTAAAATTGCCGATCGTTTAGAGTAGGGATGCATCCGATACCGAAATATCGACATAGGTGATATTTTGACGGTCAATACATATATGCTCTTCAAATATCACAATAAATTACCCAATGTGTTCAGAATGCTAAAGGAGAATGAATTTAAAAAGAAAATATATACATGGCTCTGCGACAGATGTTTTTATTCTATAGATGAATACTTTAAATACAATTTCAAGTCTTAAATTATGTTGTTAAATTAATTGCTAATTATTATGTATTGTACTTATTAGAATTGTCATTTTTGAATTTCTATAATCTTATGTTAATTTGACTTATTTTATTTTATACGTTTTATTTTAATGCATGATAATACTACGTAAGACAATAGCCATAATAAACATTTGCACGACAAATTAGTCCAGTACAGTGATTCAAGACATAATAGCCTAAGACCTAATGTACCTGTATTCAAGCAAATAAAACTTTCATTCATTCATTCACACTTCGAAAAGTAATGCAAACGCAAGTGTTTCGTTTCTTTACAAGCACACAAACAAGGTACGAATTAACTATGGTTAGGGACTTGCGAAATCGCCTTTCTCCACAAAACTTAAGAATATTTTTACTTTCGAGCATGACATGGCATTACAGTGCCCGCCGGGAGCTCGCAGAAGCCGCTGCGCACTCGCCCTAAAGATGAGCATCTGACATGCTCGAAACCCGGCGAGACGTATTCGATCCTTACCGTGAGTGATTTGCCGGTTAATAATAATATAAACGTTTAATATCTGTCTATATTGTTTTATTGTCTATATTGTATCTGTAATTAACAAGGGAGACATAGACGGTTGTGGACTGCCAATTCCAGTCTCATTTTATTATTATTTTTTATTTTATTATCATATCTACAGTTATCGCCAGATTTCATTTAATTCATATACCGAAACAAAAAAGCAATCGATTTGAACTCATTAACTAAGTTGGTGCAAGCAATTAAGAATCGATTTAGCAGTGGTACTAATTTATAATTATTTTTATATTATATTAAATTTAATGAGTAAGATAACGATGTCTGATTGTTACCATTTAATATTGTTTTGTATCTATTCGAACAAATGACTGTGATTTAAGCAGGTATTAAAAAGAAATTGATTTTACAATGGTACTAATTTATTAATTATTTTTTATATATATTATATTGTGCCTAATGAGTATGATAACGATGACTGATTGTTACTAATTAATAGTTATTTCTGCGTTCTATTATGTATTCGAACCTACGAAGAAATAATAAGTCGTAGATTCGAACAAATAAATAATGTAAGTACAGTCGGTAATATCTACGAATATATATATATTACAGTATGGAAACTTTCAGCGGGGCAGTAAGGGGAAGTACCCTATCCGTTGCAGCTACTCGAAAATGGTCTAAGGAGACTATCCATATTTTTTTATGGAATTTTGATGCCAATCGATCCTGTTTCTAATACTGATCATAAACTTCTATGGGACCAACCATCGTTGGAGTACTCAAAAAGTCACAATTTGCAAAAAACTTGTCCCTCTCTCTTCAGTCTCATAAGACCATTTTCGAGTAGCTGCAACGGATAATGTACTTCTGTATATATGTAATTATAATAGTTACTTGTCCTGGCTGACTGATTCGTCAACACATAGCCTTATAACTGCTGAGGCTACATTTTTTTATTACTTTGGCAGTAGATGCCTTTTATGTTTCAAACCTATAGTAAGGAACATATTCGGAAGACAATGACCGAATCACTATGGGAAGTGGCGCATTTATTTTTTTCCACGGCCATTGAGACTTTGGGGTGAATTGTGAAAAATCAACACCAAAATTAATGTATGATCGATTTTTTAATATATGCAGTCTGCGATGAGATTTACAACACCTCGAGTTATGAGTAAAAACTTAATAATAGTCGTCGTGTCGTTTAAGTAAATGAAAATGCATTTTTAAATATATATATATATTAGTACATATTTTATGGCGCAGTCGGGTTTGTTTATAATATATACATACCATATATATATATACCATACAATAATTTTATAATAATAGAAAAAAGGGCCTCGTAACCTGCTCAGGCGCAGTTGTAAGCAATCCTAGGCCTGTAATTGGCCGGACTCGCTGAGAGGGTTTATCCTTCTGTATCGGATTCAAACCCACGGCGGCGATGCGACAGGGATAGACATTATAATAACACTAAAAATTGAGTTATAAATGCTGGTTACATGTTAAAAACAAAACTTTTATTTATTTTCAAATTTGTATAACTCAGTTCAGACTGATGTTGGTTATAAAATCAGATAATAACTTTTGCTTCTCTCTGGGGTCTGACGGTTACGGGCGCAATGCAGTCCTCCAGTGGGCTAACACGAATAACTGCGTAAGTGTAATGTAATGTCTTTCACGTGCAACAGCACAAACTCTAGTATTATAACATTACTTCTGTTCGCATAACATTCACACAACAACAACTCATATACACTCTCACTCCATACTCATACACTTTCTCTTTAAAGTAAATAAATAATAATATAATATACATGAAAGTAAAACACTTATGATAAGTAGTAAGTAAGTCCAATGATTCAGAATGAGACATTATAATTTTAACCTAAAACTCCCGGGTATCCAAGATACAGGCCGCGCCTAGTTTGGAACCCATTGCTTAAACATGCAACCGTATTTAAGATAAAATCTATATTATAACAATTTCTCATGTATGTAATAACAAGTGTATCTAGTATTTGTAAGCAATAAACAATATGGCACAGATAACTCATAGTTTGTACGCGGAAGCGTCACATGTTGACGCTTACAATACGAATACCTTTTCGCAAAGTTGTTTGTGCTACGGCCTCTGATGCGGCGAGGGGGCAGATAGTTAATGAGACATAAGCCTTGTACTTAGTTAATTAGTTTGTCAAGTTGTCACCTATATAAAGCCGTTTATCACCTAATTCTAAATCAGTTATATTGTGCGCGTCTATCCTGTCACATCGCAAAGTAGTCGCGTATAAATTAACACATAGTGTTTGGTGGACTACAAGCGAATACGATGAATTTTTCTAATTCAGTCTTCATGAAATACTTCCATTATACTGCAACTCAAAATCAAAAAGGTAAGGTGCATTATATTTCTTTTTAAGTACATATTCTCTTGAGTTATATGATTATTAACGGGATATTTACCGTGGTAAGGTTGTGGAATGAGCTCCCGATATTTCGGCGCAGTTACATGCACTATGTTCACGGGAAGACGTATATATACGCAGTGATACAGTGAGTGTGTTTTGTCGGGACTTAGGATCGAGTTCGAGTTCCAGTGATAACCGTAGCAAAAGACTAAGAAAGAGGGTAGATCGTTATGTCTGCACCTAACTTTTAAACTTTTTGACCAACCACCCGCATTCTTCAGTCTTCCCGTGAACATGGTGCATGTAACTGCGCCGAAATATCGGGAGCTCATTCCACAACCTTACCACGGTAAATATCCCGTTAATAATCATATAACTTTAGAGAACAACCGTGATAGTTTAAAACAGTGTTTTACATATTCCCTTGTTACTTACCTATGTAAAAGTTAACACAATTAATAAATTTCAAAAATCACGGCCCTTGCATATGTTATCAAGCATGTTAAACTTTTTACCATTTTTAGTCTTTTACCTACATTCGAGATATTTTTCACTTAAGGCGAAATGAGTTTAGATCACGACCAAATTTCATGATTCGACTTCGCGAAAACTTAGTTTTTCGACGCTTAAACCTAATAACCGAAGTTCGAAAAAAACTTAGTGTAAATTGAATATACGTTCTTATGAACTATGGGAGCCAATACACGATTGAGCAAACTTGACTCGATAGAAAAAAACCGTCAACTTAATTTTGCTATTTTTCGTGCCTCGTGGGAAAAAACATTTTTATTCAATTATGTGCAAATATATTTTAATTCATATTATATTCGAATTCCTAATGAAATTTACTAGTAAACTATGGACTCCTTTATCATTAAAATTTAATCATTTGATTGTACGAAATAAATATAAAAAGTATTAGCACGTGTTTAATTGAATCTACGCATTACATCGTACAATCTGTTAAGCAATTCTCAACCTTATGTAAAGCATCGTAAATTGTTTTAAAATTAGGATTGGACCGCGCCTTAATACGATATCTAAGCTCCTCTATTTTATTGTAATATATAAAGACTAGCGTAAGCCCACGACTTCGTCCGCGTCGGTATATTGTTTAATATTCTATTTAAATAAAAAAATTCACACCTATAAGTTCAAAAAAAGGACTTTCATACTAACGTTTTCACCCATTTTTACCCCCTTAGGGGTAGAATTGGGAAAAAATCTTTTGTTAGTACATTCTACCCGCCAAGACAAAAACACCCTCTAAATTTCAAGTCTCAACGACCAACCTCCAAACTTTAGCGACCTAACAATCAGGACTTTGATTGTTTGGTCATTTATGAACGCATGTAGATTTATTATATCACCTCCACTGTTTGGATAGGCCTCTTGAGCAAGAAGCCGCCTTGGCGGGTACCACCGCAATGTCAGCTCGTCTTTCATGAAGCAATAGCAAGCATTACTCGTATGTCCGAAGTATCCTCGAGTTTGGTGCGGTGGTTTGGGATCCCTATGAAGCTAAATATTCGCTTATGATTGAGAAGATCCAACGAAAGTTTGCACGATGGTTGTACAAACAAACGTATCATATCATAGCTATCCGTTTTTATACCCGTCGTTGTTTGTGTCAGGTATGGTTGGTTTGGACACGTTGGTTCTGAGGCGGAAGCTATTGATTGTGGTGCATTATTGTTCAGTTGTGCACAATACTGTGGACAATCAGGCTGCTCTATATCGGATTGCACTGTGGGTTCCGAGAGAAGTCGCGCCGAGAAGGATGCCGCGACTTTTGACGAGACCTTCCGCGCGTACCCGTCGCGCCCGTACTGCTCCAACTGTACGTGCTCGCATTTTACTCGGTGACATGCTCGTTCAGTGTAATGATGTTGACATATTTGCTGACAAATTTATTAAAATTATAAACAATGCATATGCATATTTAAATCTAGTTTACTAGAATTATTTTGTGACATTTTATATTTTATATCTATGTGTTTTTATTTTTTCTGTGTGTAATTGTATTTATATCTTTGTGTGACCGTGTGCCATTGTGGTGTCTTGGCATTAGCTGTAAGCCATTCTGTATTGAATTAATGTAATTAAATATATAAATTACTGTCAGGATGAGAATATGACTGTGGGTAGTGTAATTACTGAGCGAATGAGACTCAAAATCAATATCTCAGAGTGACGAGCGTAGTGAATTTCCACATTACCAGTTTTGAGCACTGGGTGACACTACATCTGTCATCGGCAGACGTAGTGCTTACCATCACACGGAGGACTTTCCCGCATCCCCTCTTGATAGTAATAGAAAATGGCAGATCATTTATTAACCGATTCGTTATTTTTTTCTTACATAGATACATCAGTAAAACTATTTTGTGTCTTTGTAGAAATATTTTAAATTATAGCCCAAGGCCACAGCACGGGCGATGCATAAAATAAAGTAAATAAAATAATAAAATATCGGTCACACAGTCAAACCACCGTCAAATCAAAATATATCACATTTTTGACATATTTTCAAAACGAGAGTTTAACCATTTTTAATTACCTATTCCAGTTGAC
This sequence comes from Selenia dentaria, assembly GCA_917880725.1. Classification (NCBI taxonomy): domain Eukaryota; kingdom Metazoa; phylum Arthropoda; class Insecta; order Lepidoptera; family Geometridae; genus Selenia; species Selenia dentaria. The sequence continues at coordinate 2,698,064 of OU862896.1, read as the reverse complement.
CAGAGATTTTGGACCCCTGACATCGAAATGGTTTCCAGCAACGCTAAACCATATTACAAGAAAACGCCTTATCGAACAAATATTTTGAAAGATGATAGCGAAGAAGAAGTAGAACTCAGGAGTGATCTGGACATGGTTTCCAGCAACGCCAAACCATATTACAAGAAAACACCTTATCCAACAAATATTTTGAAAGATGAAAGCGAAGAAGAAGTAGAACTCAGGAGTGATCTGGACATGGTTTCCAGCAACGCCAAACCATATTACAAGAAAACACCTTATCCAACAAATATTTTGAAAGATGAAAGCGAAGAAGAAGTAGAACTCAGGAGTGATCTGGACATGGTTTCCAGCAACGCCAAACCATATTACAAGAAAACGCCTTATCCAACAAATATTTTGAAAGATGATAGCGAAGCAGAAGTAGAACTCAGGAGTGATCTGGACATGGTATCCAGCAACGCCAAACCATATTTCAAGAAAACGCCTTATCCAACAAATATTTTGAAGGATGATAGCGAAGCAGAAGTAGAACTCAGGAGTGATCTGGACATGGTATCCAGCAACGTCAAACCATATTTCAAGAAAACGCCTTATCCAACAAATATTTTGAAGGATGATAGCGAAGAGGAAGTAGAACTCAGGAGTGATCTGGACATGGTTTCCAGAAACGCCAAACCATATTACAAGAAAACACCTTATCCAACAAATATTTTGAAAGAAGGCAGTGAAGAAGTAGAAATCACTTCTATTGTAACTACACCGAAGCTCAAGAAGAGAATAGGAATAGATATTCCTAGAGCCAGAAAAATTAACTTCGATCTGGCTGAAGAAGACATTGATAACCTTAAAATTTCTTACAAGAAATGAAGATTTTTTGGATACCATTAAACGATGAGACAGCGATGATAAGCTCCTATAGCAACTAGCGATAGCTGATATTGGCAGGGTTGTGACAACTAGACGCAGAAGTCCACTGAACTGAACAGATTACTCATGGCAGTACCCAGGCACTGTGGTCAGACTGAAACTTTTGTTTTTGAATATCATTCGACCAATTTCGTCACCCTTGCTACTACTAGTTGTGCTTATCTACAGCTTGGCGGCCCAAAAAAATCCCCTACACCCCAATTTTTTTTGTGAATTTTCTTGTTTTCTCCAATATTGTACCAATTTTGCTTTGCGTGGCCTGAAGGTGTATTAGAGACCAAATTCAACTAAAAACATCCGGTCTAAAACAGATTTTACAAATGTTATGGTGGAAATAGGTACAATTTCGGAGAAAAAAGGAAAAATCACAAAAAAAAGTTAAACATATTGGGGGGTCGGGGATTTTTTTGGCTAACTTGTATTCTCCAAGTGGTCCCCCGAACACGCTCATTTGGTTTGTCGGTCCCTCTACCAAACACCCCATATAATGTAAATAATATTCTCCAAATGTTGAGAATAATTTTAAGTCAAATAAAAATTAAAAAAAATAAAAACACATTATATTTATGATTTCCCGCTAATCGAGAGCGATCACCTTAAGGAGCCAAAACTAGTGACATTAACGGAATGTAGGTATAAAACTCTCAAGCTTCAGTACAGTAGAACTTAAAAAATAAAGTACCCTTGTTTAAGTTAAATATTGTTTTTATCAGATGTATTCGAAGAGGCTAATTTGTTCCTCTGTAAGTAAATGTTCCAATCACCAAAGAAAACAATCACTAACATTGTATGGACGTAAGTAGGTAACAGGCAGCAAATAAACGCCGAAAAAAAATTTTTATGCATTACCTTAATTGTTCATATATAAACATTAGTCTGTAATTATTTCTATTTTATGTCTTATTGTTCATAAATGTGTGTAAATAAATAAACGTGTTATTCATATTAATAAGTTGCACTTACTTATTTTCACATATAGGGTGATAAAAAGTAGTTTCCACCTCGGGAGCAACTCTATCTTAAAAATAGTTGTTGGTTCCTGAGGCAAAAATCTACTATATTTGTTTCCTAGTTAAAAGTATTTTATTGTATCTACCTAAAATAATGGTAATCGTTTGTTTTAATATCTAGTTAATTATTGTGTACTGTAAATTACTGAGACCAAGCTTTTTAGCCGCCTGCTACGCCTATCTCTACCAAGGTAACCCTACTTGTAGGGATAAATGAGAAAAACTCATGGATCTGCCGCTTCTGGTAATGGTAAATGGGAATGGTGGAAACTTTAAGTTAACTTATGCTTCCTATAACAATAAAACAATAAAAAATAAAAATAAATTAAATACATTATAATCATTAACTGTTACTTATTGCAATTATTATATATTATACAATCATGACTATTAATATTAAAAAAAAGACGTGTGGCACTCGGAGACTGCCGCGGTAAAGCTATTGCATAGCTGTTTTTATCAACTTATGCAATTATAATTATTTAACCAATGCCATCTAGAGGCGAGTTGCTGAACTAAAGAGACAAGCGTGATATTTCAAAAAGTCATTAAAAGTTCTGCTATTCATCGATAGATGGAGTCGGAGTGTTAGGTTATTTTCGTTACGGAATTTCTGGATTCGGTCTCCTCGCTCAAGGCCCGCGATAGAAGCTATGCTTAAAAATATTTTAACAACAAACTCGTTTCTGTTATTTGAAGTAAATCTTTGTGCTATAGTTTTCCTGTAGGGATAGCTGTACCAGAAGTTTTTGGCTTCCTAGTACTATCAGATAACATGAGTCAATTATATTATTGTTTTATTTTCATATGTGCCTATTATTTACTCATGGTACAAATGGTTATACGTACTTTGTATACTAGTAAGCATGCTGCTGTGCCCTATATGACCTTTATGTATGAGGTTAAGTGATGATATAATCTAGACTGATCTATTGAACACGCAACGCAACACGCTTGCCTAGGACTTAATGGAGCCGTCGGTGTAATTTCAAACATGTAGCGATGTGGGCTCAAAAACGTCTGGTCTATCCTAGATGGAGGAATCAAATTATACAAGCACGCACTCTACAATGGGTTTGGTAAAAGGTACTGTATAAGCTTGACATGTCTCGCTATGCTGTAAGCTTTGAAGTTTTAGCACAACTTGAGTTGTGGCCAAAGAACCTTTCAGCTCATCTCTCAATTCACTGAATCGCCTCAAATAGGCACTTTGCCGAACCGTCATGCGTCAGTATGATCGAACATGTATGATACAAGCCGAGCAGCTGTTCAAATGCACTGTTCCGTTTGGACTTACTAAAAATATAATCAGACACAAAGGGACAAACAGATAAAAACACCGATATCTAACTTAAAAGTTCAATTTTCGTCCAAAAACGACACCCTATCAAAAATGTATCAAAATTGAAAACTGAGAGCAGTCATAATACGAAACAAATCAAAATGTAAAATTTTTATCAAACAAGCATAGTTAAAACAAAGATTTTAAAATATACATACCGTGTGTACACTGTACGGGATTGGCAGCCTTTTGATGCTTTGCCTTTGCAAAGGTATTCGGAACGAGGGATTTGGTAATCTGTTAATCGCGTTAGGCATCCTAGCAGGTCCATTAGGTGTTCTAACAGGTCCATTGGGTGTTCTAACAGGTCCATTAGGCGTTCTAGGTCCCAGAGACATTCTGCCATGTACGTTGGGCGTTCTGCCCAACTGAGCAGACCTTTTAGGCGAATTGTCGGGTCCATTAGGCGTTCTATCATTTCCATTAGGCCTTCTTAGTGGCCCGTGTTGGTGAAAACTGCTCTTACTGTTCCAGTTGGTAAATGTTTTCGGAGGTCCCTGGTGGTTTGGAGGAGGAACATTGGGATTGTAAGTGACTAGTTTTGTGTTTGCTTGCGACCGTTCGAAGTCTACAGTTCTTGTTATAATCGGCTCAATCAGCACATTGTTCTGTAAAACATGAAACAGGTTTTACAATTTTAGAGATAAAATTTTTGTTGACGGAATTCGAACCGCTGTCGGGATGTAATTCATAACAGGAAAGTAGTAATCTTGATTTACTTGGTGGTAGGAGTCTTGTGCAAGAGACAGCCTTGGTTGGTAACAGCGAAGTGCCAAAAAAATTGCTGTAGTGCGCAACTACAGCTGACTTGTACAGGCATGGTCGTTGACACAATACAACATACAGATTTTTTATTTGTATATATTTGTAGTGTGTACACTGTAGACGATAGCGCTCATAACTCTATGATGCGATCAGAATTCCGTTATCATAAATGTGTAAACTGTTTATTAATCTCTATTGACTCTCTCTAGTGAGAGTGAGTGAGTGAGAGTGAGGGAGTGAGTAATACATTTGATACGGTGTTGTTGCCAGACTACTAGATGCTAGAGAGTAATCGAATGAATAGAAATAATGCTAGAACATATTATGTCGGTTTCGTTAGTAGTTAACTAACAGCCGGATATCATATCCAAAAGAAGATAACTCCGGTGGTTTGCAGTTCCGCAGGGTAGTTAACTGAGGCCGTGTCTATTCATTATTAAGAATTTACATCGACGAAGCCATACTGAGATTGCATGAAGTATCTCATTCAAGTTACCAACGACAATACGAGAATTCTTATGAGTGAGCGAGAGTGTAGCTGTGCGTCCTTTCTTAAGATGAGAATTATCGATGTAAAACGGGATAATCGTGAAATTACTGAATATATAGTTTATAAAACTCACCAAACGGTCGAAATGTGTGGTATCTGGTGACGTGTACTCTTCTCGCTCAGCGACTAGATGGTCGGGGGGAGGGGCCAGAGCGGGGAGTGCGGAAGCAGACACCTTTGGAGAGGAGGACGCAGGCAGTCGGCGTCTCCGGGCACGCAAGAACTTTTCGTAAACATCTCCCCCCAACGACCGAAGCTGCGTTTCAAACCGCTCCAATAGCTTGTTACTCCAGATTGCTGCGTCTGTCAACTCCAGTATCGACATCATCGCATACGCTAACGCCGGCTCGCAAGGCAAGATACACACACGCTGTAAAATGTCTTCTGCTATGGGTAACGGCACGGATGTCCGATGTGCGACCGCATGGCTCGCTAAAGCTGCAAACACCCCGCGAAATCGAGAAAAGTTTTGCGTATCGGCGAGCGCGCGTAACATTGCCGCGCCGAGCGTAGTGTTCCCCGCACGACGCTCCAACGTCTCTACATACGCTTGGAGATCGACGACGGTCAGCTGCATCAAAGCGGCCTCTAGTGCTGCCCGTAATTTCGCACCGTTCGCTACACATGCAAATTCCGCTGTGGTTTCTAATAAAACGCGCGTGAGCCCACGCCGCGCCATTTCCGATATTAGCGCAAGCGCGAAATGACGCAACGCTCCCGGATGCGAGCGAACCAAAGCTACATCTTGTAGGAACGCGTTGTCGTTGAGCGGCGCACATCGCAATCGTATCTCGCCGACCGATAGCTCCGAGTGGGAAAAGTAACACTTTTCGAACCGACAGTGCCCAGTTAGATAGTGGAAACACACGCCGCGAAACAGTGCACTCTGTCGCAGTTGTAATGCGATACTACGCGCGTTAAGTGAAGGAGCCGACACCGTGGATTCCCTTTGCAAAGATGTGGATCCAACTGCGACTTTAGACGCGTCCGTTTCCCGTATGGAAGTCGAATCGGCGGATTGTTTTTCGCATATAGGGGTGTTGGGGGGGCGGGGTTCGGGTAACTGATCGATACGTGTAGGTTCGTAGCTGCGTGTTTCAAGAGGAGGCGGAGCGATCGGCGTTGGGACGTATTCTTCTAAATGAGAAGAGCGGGGGTGTAACGGGATGGAAGAAGTTGAAAAACGAGATGGATCGATCGCAGTAATACTTTCCGCGAATAAAGACAACGCATCGTCGTCGTCGTAGCTCTGGTCGCATAGCGCTTGATCCGAGCTCTCGACGGCCGGAGCGGAGGGCGCACGATCCGCGGTGGAACGAGCCCGGGCTCGGGGCGGAGCGGGACGTACGAAGTCATCTCGCGAGTCTGCGACGCCAGTCACGTGTCGGATCAGATCACGACTGTGCGCGAACACCTCTCCCTCGTATTGTAACACACCGAGCGACGCGGCTGAAAGGGGGAAAGAGGCCGGAATACCGGTGCCACCGTATGACACCGATTCAAACATATCAGCCTCAAATTGGCTACACAATTCAAGGTGGGAAGCTAACGCGGCGGCCAATTCCTCAGCACGGGACGAGGATGCGACGGAATTGGAAGTCGCACTGAGATTTAGACGGGCTGCATTCGCTATGCTTTGCGACGACGACGATGATGTCGAAGAGGATGATGACGAAGAAGAGGAGGAGCTCTCCTTTTCTCTCAGTCTTCCTTCATCGGGAGAGGGAGTACGTGGTTCGTGGAAACAGTCAACGACCTCCACAACCGGCAGTTTTCTGTCAAACCGAACGAAGTCACCAGTAGTCACGGTGACGCAGGTGGTAGTGCTAGAAGCGGAAATATCGTGAGTCCATGAATGGCCGGAGTTACTCGAGTAGGAACCCTTGCGTGCTGCAATCAGGCTTATGTCAGGTTCCTTATTGACCTCTTTAGCTGTATCTGGTGCGTCTTCGGTTTTATTTTGTAACATGATTCTCTTAGGCCCGGCTTTACTTCTCAACGTGCGAGTGCTTATTCCATTAGGTGTGCTTTGAACCACCTTTACTTCCGTGCTGACCTCTTCTGTCCGTGTACTCTTGTCCAAACTCGTGTCAGGTTTATTTTGTCCCTGGTCAGTGATTTCTACTGGGGCAACAGTTTCATTTGGGTCCGGTTTTTCCTCTTTAATGACGACTTCTATTATTGGCTTTACGTTCAGTTTTTTCCTGCCGCGTTTCTTCTTGCCTGGCGGTGTATTAGCTGGTTCACTTTTTCTATCTGAAATATTGTTATCATGTTATATTACACTTTCAAATAAAATGAAATCAAATCATTTAAATTGCTCTTTAGAAGCACCGAATATTTATCTTACTTTTCTCAAATAAGCTTGAAAGGACACAACTATTATGTCAATGTTTTTCACATAACTCAAAACTACTGAACTGGTCAAAAAGACACGTAGCGTCCGGCAAAGATAGAATGAAAATGCATTTATGTAGTATTCAGCGGCCAAATAAATTAACACGAGATCTCATAACATACAGCTACCACGCGGCGGAGAGAAATAATATTTCCACCGTTTTTATCCAAGTTATACATATAATACTAAGTTAAATATATATTAAGTTTTACCATAATCGTTATTATATTTAAAACGTTTAATTATAATCTATGAAATTAATTTTACAAAACAAAAACACCAGTCTAAATCACCAGTGCGTGGAAGGGGTTTTACCTAAGTAAAATAAATATTATTTGTTTTTACTATACCTACAATAGTCCTCACTTCCATACGCATAACTAGTCTTAATAAACGAAATAGGATACTACGTATAAATACCACGCGCCATTCAGAGGCTTGGATAAATTGAAATGTTTGAAAGTTTTATGCACACACTAAAGCTATACTACGCATTTTTGATGGATTACGAAAAAAAACTTAAGACAGATGTGGCATTTTTGTTAAATTGGCTTTAGATAGAAGAAAACCATAGAGAACGCTACTGCCGCCGTCTCCGTCGCCGTGGATAAACTATCCTCTGGCGGTGCCGTGAAGGAGATAAAAATTACATGGTGGAAAGGATTTCTTTCCTCTCCATTGCCCGTGCTAGCTAGTGCTGCTAATGCTGCAGTGTTATTTAAACTTTTTAATGCAAAAAAGTCAACGAAGGAGGTAATTTATCAAAGCTTTTATATATATGAAAAGTATTACATATTGGCATAATAATATATTAAACAACTTTAAACGGATTAAGTTGCGTATAGTTTTGTATCTATGTATAAACGTGGGGATAATACATTATCCCGACGTTTGGAACACTTCAGTGAACATGGTCAGTGGTCACGGGTAGACTGGATGACAGCTGTCTGTAATACCGGTATGGAAATTATCTTTATTATTTATTTAGTCTAATCAAAACGTTCCCGATGCACGCCGTAGTCACTCAGTGTCCAGCGGTCTTGCAGTATTGTGCTGGCCGCGGGTTTTATTAGCTTGATCACTAGATCTCATGCAGGTGATACAGCCCGCGGCACGTAACTCTAGCGCTGAGCAAAATGTGGAGGGGATAGCTGCGCATGGGTACAGTCGCGCACATGTGACAGAGAGAGACAAGAGTCTCTCGTCTTCCATGTGACAGAGTGAGACAAGAGTCCTTCGTCCCTCTAGCCCCCCTGTGATAACCAATTTTTGACTTCTGCGCAATAACGGTCAGCGCTAGAGTTACATGCCGCGGGCTGTACCAGCCAACATAAACTCTATTGAAATTAGGGTGTCTTTACTTTGAATTGGCACACATTATTTGAGAAAAGAACTATACAAGTCTTGCCAGCAACATCATGTTCGCCCATTAATACATGTATTGGCAGTCGCTGCATAAATATACCATACCTTTACTTTCATTTGTCTGCGGTTTAGTAGGGCTTTTGGCCACTAGTTTTGATCTGGTTCTCGTTTTAGGCAACTCTGGCTCAATAACTTCTGCAAATAATTAAGTAGAATATGAAATATTACATCAACATAATGCCCGTCCCGTAAGATGATGTATATAGGGTGTTTGGTAGAGGGACCGACAAACCAAATGAGCGTGTTCGGGGGACCACTTGCAGAATACAAGTTGGCCTAAAAAAATCCCCGACTCCCCAATATGTTTAACTTTTTTTTGTGATTTTTCCCTTTTTCTCCGAAATCGTACCTATTTACCACCATAACATTTGTAAAATCTGTTTTAGACCGGATGTTTTTAGTTGAATTTGGTCTCTAATACACCTTCAGGCCACGCAAAGCAAAATTGGATACAAAACAGAGCTAACTAACTGATTTAGTTAAAAAAATAGGGGTGTCGGGGATTTTTTTTGGCCAACTTGTATTCTCCAAGTGGGCCCCCGAACACGCTCATTTGTCGGTCCCTCTACCAAACATCCTGTATATTGTATATTATCTCGAAAAACTCTCTCTCTCGGTCAACTAATACTATGTATTTGATCGAGAGAGAGACTTTTTCGAGAGATTTGTCCTTTAAATTTCAATAACTTTTTATTTTAAATGGATTGACATGAAACAAACACTAAATGATAAGTGAAGCTTACCACTATATACTAGTCAAAACATCATCTAAATCGGATAAGCCGTGTTTGAGGTTTGCGTGCACAAACGCACAGACAGACAGAAATTCAATAACAATTTTTTACATTCTATTTTCGTTTATAAAGTCCCAATAATATGTTTTCTCATATATCTCCCATGTACAGACGATCCGTTACGTTTTTATTTAATGTATAGATATCGTAAACGTGGATTTTGGATGTATGGATGATTGTAGTAAACAAGCTAAAGCGGCTTGAGTAAGAACGGCTTGGTTTATGTTATTAGAAGGCGGTACACGCACGAGACCTGCGCCTGGTTTTGAGTGGAACAAAAGTATTTCGTCACAATTCAACTGCACTGCGCCCGTAGCCCACAGACCATATCTGAAGTCTCATGTGCCTGTAATTTCGCCGGCAACCATACACTCAAAACAAAGAAACAGTATTGTCAACATTACTGCTTCACGGCAGAGAATGGTATGGTGGCAGTTCTCTGAAACGAACTAATTCACAAAAAGTTCTACTGCTCTAAAAACTTGACTGAAACGAAATTTGGAGTGGAGATACTGACAGTAGTTTTTATTATACATGGGATCTATCATCTAACGGGTATTTACATCCACAAAGTGGTCAGAAGATGTGTGGAAGCATCACCATTTAGACTAAGCTAAGTTTACACCTCGCTGGAATGCGGCTCCCCGCCCGCTTCCCCGCTCACCTTCGCGCGATCGCCCCGTCGCGTCACGTCAGTACAGTTAGCATCTTTGTCGCCGACACCGACACGCGTCATACGAGTTTTCGTTTCCCTATCCGTTAAATTTAAAATGTTAGAACTGTTCCTTGTTAGGTTTTTGTTGTTACCCCTGTTTTGTTATATTACTGAACTGTTTTTGTTGAACCTGTTACTGAACGGTTAACGTTCATTTTTTTACCTCGAGTGGTTGTGAAAAGCCTACATAGAAAGCAGTCACAACACATACCTTCAGAACCAGAGCCAACCAAAACTTCATTGCTGACGACTTTTTTTTTCTCCTGTTTGGGTTGTACAGGTGCCTTCACTTGCGGTTTGCACTTCCTTCTGCCTTTCACTGCGATAGACAATTTAGGATCCTCCACAACTTGAGGTGTCATTTCTTCATTTTTCTGTACTTTGTTCAACTGAGCGAGTGCAACTGAAACGCATATTACTAAATACAATACATGAAAAGTTTTTTATTATTATCTCTCTTAACATATCTCTTTTGTACTATGTTGCCATAGCCCTTATGGTGCACTCCATACACTTATGTCAGAAATGTGCATCTGTAAAACCAAGATATGCACAACGATAGCATATGTAGACATGGATAATACTGGAAGCCATGGCGGAATTTAAGCTTAGAAATCTCTATGAGCCTTGCAATTTTCAAACACATAATCCACTCCATTTAGGACGTTCCTTTATATATATACTCGTATATTCTTTTTTTATATTGTAACTATCCTTCACTGTCCACTGTCCGTGCCATTTTTTAATTTTTTGAAAGTTTAATTTAATCCAAATATAATTAAAAAATAGACAACTTCTCCGCCCATTGTACAACCTGTTTTGTAAACTATTCTTATTTGTTTCCTTTTATAAGCAAGGTGTTCAATAAAGTATTATAGTACTGTATTGTACTTAATAAGGGGACATAGGATTTTTAAGTTAAACTACTTAAGGGCTATATTGTTTCTGAGTTTGCATCAGCATTCAAGCAGATTCAGAGGAAACGCAGAGCCGCTTTTATATGGCTTTTATATTTAACATGGCCTAATCAATGTAATTGAAATACATCTTTTTTATTTAATTGATAGGACCACTATACAATTGAAGATAATAATGTGGATGATTGTAGCATACTTCATCTTGGATGGCAACTAGGTCTCAAGGAGAGTTGCTAAAACACGCAGTTAGACGTTTCATGTCAGATTTACAATCTTAGGTATATAAAAAGTAACTATAAAGTAGCTATATAATGTAGCTAGTTTTAAACTATCACGGTCACTTTGCAAGAGTTAACATCAGAAACGGGATATTTACGGTGTAATCCATTTTGTTTGAGTTCCCGATATTTCGGCACTGTTGCAAGCGCCATGATCACGAGTAAACTGAAGTCTATGCGAGTGGGCGACACTAAGAAGCAACGAAACGATCTACCTTCTTTCTGTTGCGTTTTATGCGTACAGCGTATACCACTGTTTGTTACACAAATCACTCTCATCTGTGTTTTGCTCACGAAACACGAAATTAACGGTATCCCTTTTCGAACTTTTAACATTTCAACCACTGGATTCCAAGACCTCGACATTTTAAAGCCATCATCCCTGTTGAAAAGACAATGACCAAATCTAAAATTTAGTTCATGACTTATGTGCAACTGGTAAGTCTCAAATGAACGATGCCTGGGCTAAGGACTGGTAAATCTCAAAGGCAGTGATATTCAATTAGATATTCTGACTAAACCTTGGTTCTGTAAATTTTGAAATGCTAATAAATTTTCTACCTCGGTAGTATGTCGGCTACGACTAGGACATGCATGTACCCCTGTTCATTTGGCCAAAATTCCGGTTAGGGATCACTGCTTATGCGATGAAGGAAACATTGACCATCTTTTTTTTTTAATGCAGCTATCTCTATATGATATCCTCCCCTCTAAGATGCCCCCGTCCCACTTCCCTAAAATCTCTCCTTTCACTTGCCCATTCTCCTTTTGTATATTTCCTATGTCATTTTATTTCACATAATAAAATAAAAGTATAAGTTCTGTATGACTGTATATCCTCCTCCTTGCGTCGTATTCCTCAGTGATGAGGGTCGTGACCTCCCTTCGGAATCACATTCTGTCTTATGATTGTTCTCCATCTGTTTCTGTTTCTGGCGGCGTGGAGGGCGTTGTGAAACGTAGAGTCGAGCCCGGTGCGGATCTGGTCGGACCAACGTATTGGGCTGCGACCACGAGGCCTTTTCCCGTCTACTTTTCCGGTCACAATGAGTTTCTCAAGGTTGCCACTGTCTTTCCTAGCAATGTGACCGAAATATTCCAGGACTCTGCGTAGACATTCGGATGACAGCCGCGAAGAGATCTTGAGTTCTCGCAATATGGAGACGTTGGTCCGGAATGCTGTCCAGGGGATACTGAGCATCTTTCTCCAGCACCACATCTCAAAGGCTTCGATGCGTTTTCGGTCTGCAGCTTTCAGTGTCTGTTCAGTGACTGTATATATAGTATATTTTATGTCATAACACCCATCCTATAAAACTCATTAATATAACTTGACCAAAGTAGATAGTGATGTGCTTATGTGTTGTTTATTTGTTTTAGATTTTATTTTTAGTTCTCTTGAACTTGGCAGACATAGTCCTGATACTTCCAAGTACCTGCACCGTAGCTACATTTATAGCTGATTATTCTCTATCACTTTTCGATCTAGTATAGTTAGCATGTGACACTGGCAGGATTGCGATATCATCCAGTCGCAGAAGCCATACCCAAGAATTTATGAACTACTCTTCTGCCAGATGTACCTCGTCACACAAGTTATATGCGCAGTTAGCGATGTTGCTAGAGAGTTAAGCTGTTGAGGATGCTGGTGCGAGTCCGCGTGTAGATACCGGTCAGTGTGTGTCGGCTTCCTATAGACTGAGTGGCCCAAGGAACCATCAGTACGGACTTGTACTTTTACATGCCGAAATATCGGAAACTCAAATAAAATGGATTACACGGTAATTATCCCGTTTTTTATATTAGGTGTAGCTATTGAGGTAAGCACTACGAAGTGCCGTAGCACTATGCTGTGGATTTCATCACGTTACCACCACTAGAAACCAATTAAACAATTCACTATCGCCAAATTAACATTCTGCACAACACTATGCGCTTCACTTGTCACCATAAACATAGTTATTTGGTTCCACTCATCTAGTGAGGGTGCATCATTAATATGTGAGCTGTTTTTCTTTTAATTCGGACCCCCTCCTGGTGTGATTTAAGCTATAGTTGTTAAAGGACAACATTTATATTGATAACGCAAAAAGTGATCAACATAAAGATGTACTCTAAGATTGGTGTGTATATCCAATTTATTTATGTCTAAAGAATTTAATAGCATAACCAGATAATTTTAAATTTAAATTGCTTTTTATCAAGACATAAATATTTTATTAAATAACCATGAGTTCTTTCAGCAGTAAAATAGGATCTAGACTCAAAAACATTTCTTTTAATATTTTAACATGTTCAATAAATGAGATTTGAGGAGATTCAGGACAAATGCTAAAGCAGTAGTCTACTGACCTTCATTAGCTAATTCAAGCTTCTGTTGTGCAGTTGGTCTTCTGTTCAACTTAAAACCTGGATACAAAGAAAATAGCCGTGTATTATAGTTGGATTATTGTAGCAACACTGTGCCTGTGAAATTAAAAAGGTAGATAGTAGGAAATAATGAGTTACTTGGAATGTATGCAATTAAATTTGTTAGGAAAGGGGACAGAGATTAGAGACTGGTTATGGTTGTAGGTTTCATACTGATGTTCGAAGAAGAGGAAAAGTAACCCTTATTGAATCTTTGTTCAGCTGTACCTTTTTCTCAGGAATATGTAAAGATATAAATTTGAAATGAATATTAAATAGACAACTAACACAAACTCAAAGTCAAAATCATTAATTCAATTCAGTCATCAAAGACACACATATGAACGTCAATTTTTCATTATAATGTACTTTAAATACTCTACCGCCGCCATAAAATATATAGAGCCTACTGAGAAGAAGCAGCAAGAAACTTGGAGCCATTCTTTTTATATAGATGTTTACAATGTTTCTACTTAGGTACAACAAATATTACATTTTATGGGTATTAAGTGGAGTATTTCAAGCATCTTTGTCTTCTATATAATGTCGGACTTTACAATAAGCTGTTTTTATTAATCTGTCCGCATCAGGACAAAAAATAACAATAGATACCTATATGAATGAAACTTGCCTCGAATGAGGCTTGCTGATTCGGACAGATTAAAACGTTTTTACAGTCAACTTGAATTTGCCCTCTGTGAGCTCAGTTATGTGTTTTGGGATTTTATTGTAAAAACGCACGCAATTTGCTAGGAATGACTCATTAGTCTTCGCAAGTCTAAAACTAGGTACAGCTATCCTATTTGTATTTCTAGTATTAAAAGGGTGGCAATCACTATTTAACTTATACATGAATTTAATTAAAATTTAACCTTAAAATTAATAACATTAGATAGCAATTATGTTGTTACTGCACTCGGAGGTAATGAGTCAGTATTATTATTTAATTTCCCCTGTACTTGCATGACTGCAAAATCGTGGCAGCCCTACACAAGACATTAACTTTTTTTGTGTATGTCTTGTGTAGGGCTGCCACATAGTATCTAAACAGACAACAAGCCTGACTGTCATAGAGCGTAAATGTTGTGCCGAGATATTCTTATTCTTATTCTGATTGGGGGCGCCTAAGTCCTGCACTGACGTCCCGCTTGGGGTGTATTGTGCATTTCCCCCGCCAGCTACCCTAGCCATCCCAACTCCTTTAGATAACGGAGTATGACCCTGGGTCGCTGGCACAACTGCTCCAGTGATATTTGAGGTGTTAAAACTGATGTTGATTTAGAACTATAGTGATCCTCTAGTAGACCGGTAGTGTTCCGTATATTTTCCGTAGCCGTGCACTCTAACAGCACATGCGTGCCGAGATATATGAATGACAATAAAATTGAGTTTGGGAATCGAATAGAGGCAGTTGAGGTGAAAGAGTTTTGGTTATGTGTGGTGACTTTTAAGGACAAAGTGAACACCATGAGTAGAAACCAGTGTGGAGTGAATAAGGATACAATTGAGATACATATTGAAATTGGTGTTTAGATATTTAGGGCATATAAACAATATAACAAAATATATTCTGTCAAAGTCGTTCAATAGATGTTGCACTGTCCCCGTAAGATGATTAAATCAGATAGAGAGTTAAAATTTGATCGGCCACTGAGGCTTGCGGTCTGAGCGACCGCAAGCCTCGGTGGCCTAGATGGTCATGGCGTCTGACATGGATAGTCTGAAGACGCGGGTTCGAATCCTGTTCGAGGATGTGAATGAAGAATGTTTGAGATCTCTAAGCAGACTTTTGCTTTAAAAATGTAATACTATAAAAATATTCTGTCCAAGTTGGAGACATTCTGGAGTTAACATTTTGATTGAGTTGAAATCACTAGTATCCACCTCTAGTAGCCACTAGTAGGCTGGTTGCGGAAAAGAGCCAGCCCACCAAGTACCAAGTACCAAGTAAGTGGTTTACAACATACCTTCTCGGCAGTAAATTCTTGTCAGATGCAAATAAGTGTTGTATTGTTTTTTTCACCCCGTACATTCCTGCCATATATTATCTTTTCATGATAATTGGTAATGAGACGAGTAAGTCACTCACCTGGGGCCCTACTCCCACCTCTTAAAGTAGTCATATTTCAACCTTACCATTAACCCTTGAAGTAGCTTAAAAATACAAATATTTTGTAATACATAAAAACTTTAACCGCAACAAAAAAATTACAAATGAAATAAATTCTACAAAGACCAATTTTATCTCTCAAGCAGGTGTAAAACGAGTTTACCTACAATCACAACTGTATAATAAACTTTGACAACCTATAATACCTATTTTATAAATTATCCATAATAAATCCACAAATTGTCATACAAACATATACTCTAATGCTAACCAAATAGATCTCAAAATCGTTATCAAAACAATATGGCGGCTGCCTTTATCAAATTATGGGAATTGCTCACAAAACCATAATATAAGGGGATTATAAGCTTTTTCTTAGGTTTTTACCTCAAAATGGTACTTATTCACGAAAACAATACACTAGCACAAGCACACGTGAAAGTTTAAGAGATATGGTATCGACGCCCATTGTTTTTTTACTAGCCTACTGATAACCAAAAAAATGTATATTTCTATGTAAAAGTTATTTCTAGGTGCTTATTAGTATTAAAAAAACATCTAATAAACCGAAATGTATTCTATATTTGAACAGTTAATGTTTATGTTCAGTCCTGACATAGGTTTTGACTGCGGTACACCGGTGTACCAGCGCGGCTTTATGCAATGTATAGATTTAGCCACCGGTGTACTAGCGCAGGTTTATAGGTTAAATTTGGCACCACCACGTCAATATAGCAAGCTTAAAATAATAATGTTATCCATTATTACATATATATGTGGTTTTCATGACCAATAGTTTACTCATCCCATACTCCGACTTGACTTTTGACACAAAGTATAATTAGTTATTCCATTTTTATATTTGCGATAATAAAAAAGTTGGTCTGTAGCTTCAAATCTGAGCCTGTTTTAGCTAGTTTACATTAAAAAGGCTATAAATGCTAATGTTACAGAACTGATGTCTGTGTTAATTTATTTAAAAGCCCTTTATTTTTGTATATGTAGCAAATTGATGCATTTGTGGATGGGCTCATCGCCCATATAGGGTTTTTTAAGTTTTCAAAGTTTGACAACTTGTCATTTAAGAAGAAGGTAGGGATTGATCCTAAGGGCACACTAAACCGGGGTGCAACAGTCGTAAGTATTGGTGGCGTTTACTGGAATGCATCATTAGGATCGATTTTGGCTCCAAAAGGAACATGCAGTAGATAATATTGAAGTAATATTGTCCGACTATTATGTGTCAGTGGGAGTATGAAAGTTAGTATGATTATTGTTCGCTTGTTACAAAACACTCCTGATTTATGATTTACTATCGTAAAAGGTGAGCATAGGCCCCCCGATGCTAAGCATCACACTTGCTCATAATGGTTAATTCTAATTCATAATTAAAAACTACAACAGTAGAAAACCTTTTATGGCAAAATACTGCACTCCTCCTCCTGAGACAAGACATTAATTCTCTTGTCCTGTAATTTCACTGGAAACATTACACTTCAAACCGAAACACAGTAATGCTTGCACACTACTGCTTCACGGTTGAATAACTGTCAAAGGTGTAGGTGGATTCTGCAAAAGTTCTTTCACTACCCTAATAGTCATTCAGCAACTCTTTGAAACACCTTCAAACCTATACACAGTACAGATTTCAGGGTGATCCATAATCATTGTAGGCAGCAACATTGTAGTGTACCTATCAAGAACAGTTCTAGCTCTGGTTATTGACTCAAGAATGAAGTGCATACAATATACTATCAACTGTTTTCTAATTTCACAGGAACCATGTTTTGTGACAATAGATACCAGTTTAATTGTGCAAAAGCTTACTCGTATTTCTAGTGCATATTCTTTACATATATTTAGTACCATTTTTAGTTTACTTGAATGTTCTGTAGAGTGCAGAAAGTAACATCAAATAAGCATTGCATAGTCAGCAAATAAAACTCAACTTACCAGTAGAGTTCTTAGGTATCTTGACTTTAATAACTGTAGGTGTTTTCAGTTTTGGTTTTTCTGGTTTCAGCTTCACATCGCGTTTTTTGGGGGTCTTCTTTGCGGTATTATCGTCATTCTTTTTCGGTGCCATTTTTTCAAAACATATCTGGTCGGTCAATTTGGATCCAAACTTTTATTAGATACAGCAATTTTCCGAAACATATTACAGTCTAAGTGATTTTAGATCAGGATGTTGAAATATCTCCAGAAAGTCCAGAAACTTAATATTTACTTTTACAAATAAATATTTAGGTTACAACTGTAGATAGGAAAGTAAATTTAATTTTTTTCGTTCGCTCCTCCAAGAAAACCGGTCAAGTGTGCATGATAAAAGCTCGAATAGAGACATTTCTGAAATCGATTATTATCGACTAATTTATGGTTATACTAGCAGGGGTCACAATATAGCTATTGAGCAAATGCCACACTACCACAGTCTCGGAGCATGCTAATACTCAGATTAAATAAAAAAGGCAGTTTACATATACATATTATCATCATATTCATTTATTAGTTTATTTATTAGGGTGGAGTGTTTTTACTTTTTTTTCTTATTTCGTTTCGGACCACTGCGGGATGGATGGTCTATGTTGCTATAAGTCAATATGACAGCAAATATGACAGCATCAATGTAGTATTAGTAGAAATACTGCCCCAAGGGACTTGAAGTTTGGAAAAAAATACAAAAATCGGCTATAGTTCGTTAAGGAATAAAAGTACTGCCATTTAATAAAAACGACTTAGTTATTACTTTAATATATATTCTAATACACAAAAAAGGAATTAAAACAAAATTACATAAAATATTCGGCAACAAAGAGCTAACATTAAATTGAAAGATAACGAAATTTTACCCAATTTAGTAATGTTTCTTAGACTCGAATATGGGCATTATTCGGCATGCCTCCAATTTATTTCTTATATATCCTTCACGTTGTTCTGGGCCACAGACAGCAGGACATGATTCCGTTATCAACTTAATACATCTTTCTGTAGCTTGCGTGTGACAAGGTATGCGCTGGAAGTCCAAAAATATAGTAGCATTTAAGCTATCGAGGTCCAACATGGCTTTGGAAATGACGGCAGTTGGTATTTGCATGGTGAGTGGTGGTTCCGAAATCACATCCCAGTCGATCAAATCCGTGTAGTCATTTGCTTCGAAATTAAACGATGGAACTTCGAACACCCTTCTAGGTATGAACGCAGATCTCTCCCGTATCTTCAGAATACGTCTCAGAGCTAGTTCTTTTATGTGCCGTCTATCATCGTATAGCATTGCTATCAGTATGTTTTCACAGTGGCCAAAATAGCCGTTCCGTTGAATAACTGGATCCACTAACTTCTTTGGGTTTTCAGGCAGATAACTAGACAGATTAATGGTCTCAAATAAGTGTTGCGCTCCATTAATACAGTAACTTTGGGTCTTTATCTGAAACCACATCGGCGTGTACACCTTGATCACAAACTCAGCTAAAACCACAAGATTTTTGGATGGCGATGAAGTAGAAACATACACCCTTAGAATCCTGTTGGCGGTTGTCAACCACCGTGAGTGACAGATTTTCCTAGGATTGCGTTTGGCTAAGTTTGGGTTGCAATGACCGTTATTGATCGCACAACAAATCTCTAGCAAAGCTAAGGTCTTCCCGAGATTTCGTTATATTTGGTAACATCCATTCGATTGCACGAAAAGTTATGATCGAGAGAAATTCGCAATTATTTAGACTTGTCCCACCTTGCCACTAAAACTTTTTGTTCCTGTTGTCTATCCATGTCCATCTAATACCTCAACGTGTGTTCGTTGTCATGAAGTAGACATGACATATGAGCCATTGAAGTGGATGTTGTAGCTTGCCTTCAAGTAACCTTATAATACCAGTATTATATCCAATATTCACAGCCGTGCCATCACAGCTGATTGCTATTATTATTATAATATATATATATATATATATATATATATTTTTTTTTATTTAGTATATCTCATATTTTTGGATATTGGCAAAAAAATTCTATTTTCGTATTTTCTGAAATATTCAATGGCTCGGAGGCTGTATTTCTAAAACTATAACCCTAGGCCACATTTGGTATTATTAATCAGTAGATCTTAGAGCATCCATCCCGCACTGGTCCGAAAGGAAATTAGAATAATATTTTTTTTTCATACCACCGTACTCCACCCTATTATTTATTACTGGCTATATCAATGAAATATAGTTTGTTACTTAGGCATAATGTAGCTTCTTCTGGCAAAAGAATGTATTCTATCGCTTCAGTAGTTTTTGCGTTTATCCATCCACAAACATATTTTTCCTCTTTATTATTAGAGTAGATACGGTTAATACCAAGATATGAATAATGTGGCCTAGTTTGTACGGGCGTAACTATTGCTTATTTTAACATGAAAAAGTAGATGGACTGTGTACATACAATTAGTAACAATGAAATGTATGTAAGCGCCATATGACTTATGTTAAAACTAATCAAATGATCCACAAAGCTACGGATGGACTGAATAGAAAAAAGCAACGTAAGTATATAACCAGATATCATTTTTATTTCTTGGAGTTATATCGTCGTATAATTTAAATATCACATGATATACACATATATTATGTAAAGTTAAGCTGACGGACAAGAATTTTAGATTTATGTTTAGTCGACTAATACAATTATTTACTATGGCTTCAAAATTAAACATCACTATTACCAAAAAATGATGTGCATAGGACACAGGTATAAACTCTTCATAGGTCATCTTAAGTTGAGTTTCTTTTTAATAAGAACATCTATGCGTTACGCGTTAGCATCTGTTAGCCTGTGTTATCTGTTCGTAGTACATATATATATATATAACTGTCTGTGGTTATCTGTGATCTGTGAATCGTATGACCATAGATTCACATTCATTCTTTCAGACCAAGACAAATGACCTTCAGAATTCAGAAGAGGTCGAATCTAATTGTAAAGGTTATTTGCGTCAAACGGAGGGCCTAAAATTTTAATTAGAAATATCCGATATTAATTTCGCCAAAATGCCTGGAAAATATAAGATTGTTATGATTCGTCACGGTGAAAGTGAATGGAATCAGAAAAATTTGTTTTGTGGCTGGTTTGATGCTGATCTTAGCGACAAGGGTGAGTGAGTAATAAACATAATACCTACATAATACTTTAAAATAATATCCGCAATTATGTATATTAATATATATATTGTTTTTATTTTCGTAAAATAACCTACACAGGTTTTAATTTTTTAGAGAATTAAAAATATGTTACGACACAAATAACTTTATAGCTTATGTACCTACTTAACTACTTTTCTGAAATTTACCTGAGCCAGTACAATCCCGGGATTTAAAGTTAACGGAAATTAATTATAAAATATTAATAGGTAAGAATATCTATATGTGCCTATAGCTTTTATCGCCAGAATGCATAAAACGATGTCTGTTCACTTAATTTTCTCAAAATTTAGGACGTGAAGAAGCCGTCGCTGCCGGCAAGGCTCTCAAAGCCGATGGTTACCAATTTGATGTTGCTCACACTTCCGTGCTGAAACGTGCCCAGATCACTCTCAACACTGTTCTTCAAGAAATAGGTCAGACTGACATACCAATAAATAAGACATGGCGTCTTAATGAGAGGCATTATGGTGGCCTCACAGGCCTTAACAAGGCTGAAACAGCAGCCAAATATGGAGAAGCGCAGGTTAATTTTTATTTACATATTTTAAACTTAGCTGTGTATTATTGTTTCTGAAAATGTAATGCATGTAGGTATAACTTGATTATTACAATATATAAAATCTGTTCTTAGTTTTCTTATGTTAAATAACTAAGTAGAAAATAACATTGGTTTCTTCTAATGCTACAAAATGTCACCCTTATGCTTGCCTTTCATGCTCGCCTGCTATAATTATAGCATTGGCATGCATAAAATCCATAGTAATATGCATCTTGGTACCTACTAATATGTATTTGAATAACTTTGCACAATGATATTTTTCAAATTACAATTAAGGTATGCTTTCATAATTATTAATTTTAATAGGTCACATGCAACTATTACATATTATATAGTATAATTTAAACACAATATTTAGATATATTTTTCTATATTTATAGCAATTGACGAATATGTACATATGCTATTTAAAGTATTTCTGTTATTACTTTAACCTAACCTACTGTAGCTTGGTTTATCCACAACTGGATTAATGTATCAAACTTCAACCATCGAGTACATATAAGGCACTACTTGCATGAAATTTCGCTATAGAGACACCCTACAATTCCTATTTGCGGAAATAAGCTAAGTAATGTGAATTATGATGCTGAGAAATACTGATAATATAATTTTGTTTAACTTTCCGTAATGAGTTTTTTCAACTGATAATGTTGTGGTGGCCTACCAATTACTTTAAATAATTACAGGTGCAAATTTGGAGACGCAGTTTTGACGTCCCACCGCCAGCGATGGAGAAGGACCACTCCTATTATGAGACCATTGTCAATGATCCCCGCTACGCTGGTGACCCGAAGCCCGAAGAGTTTCCCATGTTTGAAAGTCTGAAACTTACTATTGAGAGGACTTTGCCTTACTGGAACGACGTTATTGTTCCTCAGGTATTATAAAAGAACCAATCACTAAATCCTACACAAAACTTTTTTACCTGTAGGAGGGAATAGATTATGCTTTCATCTGTCCGTGTGTTTGTTCGATTGTATGTTGGCCCCCCTGTACAGGTCGTTTTTACAACCAATCTTGACGAAACTTGGTATGCATGTTCTACTATTCAACATATTTTTTTGTCGTCGGCTATTTTTAATTCTGTAGTAGAGAAGTTTTCACTTTTCCTAAGAGGGGAGTTCTGCGCTGGCGCTATTTACCGATCGTGACTGGCTTTAAGAATAATTTCGAACATGAAAATAATTGATCAAGTGGTTGCCGAGATAGTAGATTGTGAATTACTGCGAAAAATTGTCGCTAATAAGACTGTGCTAGCGAGGTCTACTATTCGCAGGACTACTAGTAATAATATGTTTTAAGGGTAATAGAATTAACTAAAACGGTTTATATAATTTTATTTTTCAGATTAAAGAAGGCAAGAGAATAATCATTGCTGCTCATGGCAACAGTCTTCGGGGAATTGTTAAGCACTTAGATGGTATGTCTTTTTCATGTCTAATGGGATAGACTAGCACTAGATTATTACTAATAGATACTACTAATAACCGCTCACGACTTCGACGTTTGGAATGAGTTTATACAATTCATCAAACTACCCCCTTCAATCGGAATAATAGTAGCCTATGTGTTAATTACAAGTATGTACGATTTCCACTCAGAATCTCTTGCAAATCCGTTTAATCATGTTTGCTTGATGTGGCAAACATCCCTACACCCAAACTTTTCAGCGCCCCGCGGTATCACCCGCAATGTGATGAAACATATCCTACCTATGTGTTATTCCAGCTCCGCATCTATCTTCATACCAAATGTCATCAAAATCGATTGAACCGTTCCCGCGTAATTGAGTTACAAATCTCCATCCATCTAAACATTGATTTGCATACGATTATGGTATGCATAATGTGACCATTTATTTTTCGTGTCGAAGCGGGACGACCACGGAATTTTGTATATATAAATAAAATAAATACATATATAGGGTACGTCAGTGTAAGATGTCATATTTCAGTGCAAAATAAAAATTATGGTTTAAAAAATGATTTAAAATAATTTATTGTGATATTTTACCCTCACTGGCATCTTAATTCTTACATCAACTTACCCTAAAAATTATATGTATAACTAATTTCGCAAACATTTAACTACTTTCGTACTGCAAAGTCGTTTCAACGATTTAGGCATGAAACATAACAGCCAGATTAGAGTTACTTTAGTATGTATTTTGTAATGCAATACAGCTTCGTTTATCGTCTATCCCGTTCTTGCATGTCAGTCGCTCACTCGCGCCTTTTCGTGCGCTGCCGTCTTTCGCAATATATTAATGTAGGCAAGTAATTAAGTAGGTATAAAGGCTTATTCGTACAGATCGCGCGGCGAGAGTTTGGCTTTGACCTTCGGGTGGAGGGGATTACTGCGCATGGGTACTGTCGCGCCATGTGACAGAGAGAGACAAGAGGCCCTCGTCTTCGATGTGACAGAGAGAGACACGAGTCCTTCGTCCCTCTAGCCACCCTGTGATACCCAATTTTTGACTTCTGCGCAATAACGGTCAAAGCCAAACTCTCGCCGCGCGATCTGTAAAAGCGGGACATTTTTGTTCTCATTGGGGACAGCGGGACGGACAGCCTGAAAGCGGGACGTATGGTCACGTTAATGCAGCCTCACAATGTTTGAAATCAAACATGAGGGTTAGGTAAACCCTGACCATTGCGTACCTAGTTTTTTCATGATAAAACGGCCCAAATGATATAGATGAAAGATGGTCTGAAGATAACCCGCATTATATTTACGTAACTAGTTTAATAATTGTGGAAAAAAATGTTAATAATTAATGTAAAGAATATTTAAAAAAACTAGCGAATCGCATTTATTCAGCCCCAACCAGTGATGTATAAAAGGTTTAAATTATTATTTTCCGATAAACGCGAGACCATAATTAAATAACCATTAACATTTGAATACAGTACCTTCTCAGAAATTTTAAACTGAACTTGTTACCCAATAGTAATTTAAATTACTGGAAGACTTATCACCTAGCGCACTATTAAGTAACTTAATAATGTTTCATTGTTTACTGAGAACTTGATCACCAATAAATAATGAATAATGTTGTATTGTTTACTGAGAAGTTAATCACCAAAAAATTAATTATTAAGGTAGATAAAATAAAAAGTTTACTTAATTACATCAAAACGAATCAAACAAGGCACATCAACTACGGCGGCGTCGGCGGGCCCGCGCTATATGCCGTGTTTGATAAATTTCGTTGTAATACAACACGCGCGCGCCCGTCCGTCACTGGAACGCACTACGCACCTCCCGTGTTTGGTGTGTTGTAGCCTTACGTTTTCTTTTTATCAACTTATGTTTTTGGTGATTAAGTTCTCAGTAAATAATGCAACAATATTATTTAAGTAATTTGAAAACTTAAATGTAAAATCTAATCACTTATTCTGTTTATACTGGGGCACTTACAAATTGTCATTTTACATTTATTTTTTCTTAAATCTACCACACCGGATCGAAACGCGACCACGACTGAGAAGATCCGAATCCAAAAAACCAGCGGGCTTGTCTTTTACATTTTTTATATTGCCAATTTCTTAGTGTAATTAACAAATGTTCGTTTCGATAATTTATTGATTCAGGCGTTTGCGGAAATCCATTATAAAAAAACGATATTAAAAGTATTTATTTTTCAGCGGAAGTGTCACTAAATATTTTTTAATATCGTTTTTTGATAATGTTCGTTAATTTTAGCTCCAGTGGGTTGCCTTATAAAAGAGACAATAATAATGGTATCAGTAGGGCAAGACACGCTAAATTTTGACATCGTAATACACGAGTAGGTAAATCCTGGAGTGATCAGTCCCAAGCTGTTTTATCCTCCAAGTAATCCGATAATGTGTGGTGGTTGATAGCCTTCCAGTTTTTAAATTACTGTTTGGTAATACATTCAATGTTCCTTAGCCATAAAAAGCTCCAGCCCTATTGAATTAGTTGTTTCATCTTTTTTAATTTGTCGCACAGGACTCAGCGATGCTGCAATTATGGAGCTGAATTTACCAACCGGTATTCCGTTTGTTTATGAGTTAGATGAGAACATGAAGCCCGTCGACTCAATGGTGTTCCTTGGTGATGAGGAAACCGTGAAAAAGGCCATGGCGGCAGTAGCTGCCCAAGGCAAGGCGAAGTAATGATAAGAAAATGTATGAGATTAAATTAGAACTTATTTATTGAACTAGAAATAAAAAAAACATTATACACAAGTTACTTACATTGTTACCTATTTAATGTATTACGCTACTCAAATAAATCTGTCTATCCAGTATTAGGTAACAGAATGTCAACAAGATTTCGAATTCAAGTTTTTATTTTTAAGGAATAATTATTACTAGATTATTTTTATTAGCACAAGTATCTTGTGTGCATCTTATAAGGAGAAAACCTTACCTGAAGTGATACCAATATCATGCATAGTGCAATTATATATATTGTTCGAACACTTACATAGAAGATAGGATGGTAGGTACACATTCTTGTGAAACGCTAATAAAACAATTCAATACAGTATTTTGCTTTTTATTCAGGAATAGTCTCCTTTAATTCATCCATCGTTATTTCCATATCAACACCTTTATTTTTTATGTCATCATTTTTAGTAAATTGTCTGCCTGTGTATTTGGGGAAGGTTTTTTGCTTGCTGTTTGAAAATATTAATTTACTATTCTCTTTCACATTCTTATGAGGTTCATTGTCTAAATCCATTTTATTTGAATTGTTATTCTTTATTCTATTCTTATTTTTTTGTTCAAATCTAAAATCTTTGGGCAGTTTATGAACTTTAACACAGTGTTCATGTCTGTCATTTGTGTTTATAAATTTTTCGTTACACTCTTCTATGTAACAGGAATACTGAAAAAATAATAAAATTTACATTAACCTAGGCTCGCCGTTCGGTGAAACATTTCTTACCCACCTAGATCCTTGCTCAACTGGTTGAGCAGTAGGACATATTTTGCATTACCGAACATTTTATGCTCTATATCTCAATTATTTTTGGTCAACTTGTTGATTAGGTAATTCTGTTCAAGTGCATAAAGTTGAGCAGTGGGTAATATCAATGGTTAAAGTTGAGCAATGGGTAATACCAAGGGCTCAATGGTAAATTACTCACTTATAAATAGTTGAGCGGTGCAGTTATATTTATAGACCACAAATAAAAACCTCATAATTAATATACTCTACCCACTGACATTTCTATTACAAAAAAATCTTCTTACAAGGTAAGTGTAAAAGAACTTAACTTAAAACTTGACGAACTTTAACTTCGATAATACGAACTATGTCCTTATTATGCTCAACTAAATAATTGAGAAAAGAATTGGCAGATGAGCAATCTAGTTGAGCAGTAGTGATGGAGGGAGTTGAGCAGTGGGTTTTACCCATTCCTCAACTATTCGTAGTTGGACAATTACCAGTAAAGCGGTTGGTATTACCCACTGCTCAACTTTATGCAGTTGAGCAGTGGGGAATAAGTGGTGACTATGCGTACATTTGTATTCTGAAGTTAATATCTTATGCAATGCCTAGTGTGAGTAAGCAGGAATGCTAGTGATAATATCACCCCACATGTTTTATATTACGCGAGGTCTCCTTCATGCCACTAAAGCACGGAATCATCAGTTAAAATGCTACCTATTGAAATAGTAACCGCAGCAACTTTTGCTTAACCTAACTGAACGGTTTAGAATGATCAAGTATGCTACAGTACGCCGGCCTTACAAATGCTGCATAAATTTAAATAATGTCATTAAGTATGGCGCAGAACCTAGTTTTCAACCGACTTCCAAAAAAAGATGGTTCTATACGCATAACTTTTTAAGGATTAGTCCGATTTTGAAATAATTACATAGAATAATTCTTGTTTTGTTCGGCAGAGTATACTTCCATTTAAGTTCCATCAATTTATGTCGAGCGGTTTTTGGGTGACAACCCAATAACTGAAAACTGCTTCGCCCATTTTTGACGATATCACAATTGACGGTGAATGACAATCGATCCTGTAAGTAGCAAGGGCCACTAAAAAATAAGAAAAACTTTTTTTTCTCAAAAATGGAACCGACTCCGACACCAAAAAGTGTAAAATAACTTGTCGAAGTCGGTACCATGAGCACAATATTGTGATAATAGGTAGGTACTTTGAACTATCATGGTACCGACTTCAACAAGTTATTTTACACTTTTTGGTGTCGAAGTCGGTTCCATTTTCTACCGACTTTCAAAAAGGAGGAGGTACTCAATTCGACTGTATTTTTTATTGTTACCTCATAACTTTGGACTAGGTGAACAGATTCCCAAATTTTCTTTTTTCGTTTGAAAACTGGTGCTTCCCGTGTGTTCGCATTCAAATTTCATCAAATTCGGTCCAGCAGCTTTGAGTTACACTCCAATAACTAAATAGAATGGAGTCGGTATTAAATTTTTCAAATTGTACATGTTGGGTAAATTTTTTTGTACTGCACAGTACCTACTACATAACGTTATTTAAATTTAATCAGCGTTTATAGAAATAAGTCCGTATACTATTAACATTCAATATGGTATGTGACCTAATGTCTTACCGAAGGTTTCCTTTCAGCCATAACAGCAAAATAAGAGTCGTGAACTTCTTGTAAATGTAAATCTAAAAGGTGTGGCGAAGGTAACGTTTTCTTGCATTCTCCACATGAATATCGGTGTGATGAGTTGTAATGATCTTCAAACTCTAGCAGAGATTCTGCTTTGAACTTACATCCAGGAATGTTGCATGTCGTATTAACTCTGAAAATAAAAAATATTTTATATATCTATACTAATATTATAAAAAGGAAAGATTTGTATGTATGTTTGTAACAAATTTGCTCCAAAAGTACTGCACCGATTTCAAAAATTCTTTCACCATTGGAAAGCTACATTCAACCTGAGTAACATAGACTATATAAGATTCATCATCATCCATCACCGCGCGGGTGAAACCGCGGAGAGCAGCTAGTAATAAATATTAGACGATCATTATGTAACATTGAATATCAAAATGGTAAATCATGGTATTTAATTAAGTAGGTATATTAAATGGTTAGGTAGCTGTAGTTATTGACAGCATATATCTGTATGAAGAATTATCAAATATTACCTACTATTTTCTTGCTCATATTCATGCACCGGTACGGCAAGCGCAGCGTAGGTCGTCCATCGACACGGTGGACAGACGACCTGAGGAAGGTCGCAGGACGACGTTGGATGCAGGCCGCTTCCAACCGGTCCTTTTGGAAAATCATAGGGGAAGCCTATGTTCAGCAGTGGACGTCCTACGGCTGAGATGATGATGATGATGATTCATGCCTATTACCTCTATATCTCAATAGTGCGACTACCTAATCGTACAAATCTTACTGATTAAAACATACTTAGTCAAACATTTTTTACATTTTTTTTTAACATTTTTTGAGATAGGTTTGCAAACGAGTAGGTGGCTAATCTGATGGTAAGTGATCACCGTCGCCTAAGGACATCCACAATACCAGAGGTCTCGAGGATGCGTTGCCGACCTTTGAGGAAGGAATAGGATCACCTCAAGTGGCAGCTGGTTCCACATAGTAGTAGTGTGAAGCAGAAAGTGCCGTCAGAATCGCACGGTTGTGACTCCCAGCAGTCAACATGATCTCCATGAAATTTCTGCCGTGACGTCCGATGGCGAAATTCAGCTGCAGGTGCAGACCGAATAGTTCCTCGGAACAGATAGAGGTAAAAGATGCAGAGTGATCCAACATCTCTACGCACTGCAGTTCTTATGTTCTTTTATAAAAGATTAATATAAAATTAAATATTTGTTATTTTAATGCATTATTGAAATTGTTTAAATTTAATATGAATATTTATACACAACTTAATTGTAGATTGAAATAAATTCATTGTATTTGTTGTTGATTTGCTAAATTAACTATTATTGTAACACTTTATTTAAAATTGACTGGTAATTTCATAACAAATTATCAATAAATGGTTTATCTGTTTATCTGTATACTGGTTGCGGTGACACCCACCACATTGAGAGTATTGACACCTCCTGGAGACCACGTCGTTGTGTTGGGTTCGCTGATGTGGGTATCTCTTACGTACATCAAGATCTCTCAAAAGTTAAAACTGATACATCCTATAATGATGATGAAGCCGCAAATCCATTATCTTAGCCAGATAATGCGATAAAGCCCATTTATTTCTATATTTGGTTAAGTTTCTCAGTATCAAAGTCGTTATCAATCCTTACACATCATGACACAAATTTTCATCATCCAAATCGTAAACACCAAGCCTGGGGGGAGGCTTGTCATCGCTGAATATAACATCGTCTAATTTACGCCGGCCTACTCCATAATGTTTGATTTTTTCTAATAAATCCATAGCATTTTGCATGATTCTGAAAATAAAAGAAAATATACCATTAAGCTAACTAAATATAATATAATTTATTATAGCCTTGTAATCAGAATTAATTTGGAGATTAAACATATTGTCAATTACGAGATGAAAACTGTGGTATTTATTTCTAATGAGCTCCCGATATTTCAACACTGTTACTAGCGCAACAGTGTCGGCAAGGCAAGGCAATAAATGGCCTAATATGGACTCGGAAAAACTTGGTGATACAGTGAGCGTGTTCTGTTGTGAATTACGATCGAGTTGCAACAGTGCGCGTAGCAAAAGACAGAAAGAGGGTAGACAGATGTGTCTGCTCATGTTAATTCATCCACCCACCCGCATTCTCCAGTCGTCCCGCGATCTTGGCATTTGCAACAGTGTCGAAATATCGGGAGCTCATTAGACATAAATATTACGGTTTTTATCCCGTAAGTAACGATATGTTTATTGAAAACAACCGTGAAAGTTTAAAAAAGTGCTTAATTTTGACAACCAAAAAGTTTAAGTTATTTCGTTATCTGTCAAGACTTATTATAATAATACTATACTTATTATTATTATTCCACGCTTACTTATCATAATTTGACAAATGAGGTGTTCATTTGTTAAATTATGATAAGTAAGTGCTAAGCGAGACGTCATCGGCGCGGGCGTCCCGTGCACTCCTTGAAGAAGACCCCCGAATGTGGTCGAAACTATAGTCGGACCTATCCGATAAATATTACGTAAGTAATCCCGTATCTGTCAGAAAAAATATGATAAGTACCCTAGAAGTTATGAGGGAAATGAAGAAGATGATGAAGAAAACATGAACACACAATTCTCGATACCATGTATACATACCGACACCTCTACGAATAACTACACCTACCATACATACACACATATCGGTGTAAACATAACCAGGAAACCAGGAAAACATAAACATAGTCAGGTAATAATTCCTACCAATTTAATGTTTTTTAACTATAACATATGTGGATGAGAGCGTATCGTAGGCTCATTAACCTACCATACAAAAACAGGTTTTGATTCCTTTTTATTGGTCTATGCGTAGGCAATTTATATGATTTAGTAAATATATTATTTAAAGAAACAGATTAACGTGAACGCATAATGTCACGTTGGAATCGACAATACTTATTATTATGTGATATATAATTCACTAATGTGAAATACGTAAAAGAGTTATCTACGTAAATATGTGAAAATTATACAGATCGTGTGAAGTTAGACATAATAAAAATGTAATTGCAATCGCCCGATACAAAAATATAAACTAAGTGCGTTTTTAAGTAGGTACCTTAGTTCAGGGCTTCAGGTACCTACAATGGTTCTTTGTCTATATTTGATTATCCACTAGCCCAACAAACAGTATCGTGTACCATATACCTACCTACTTCAAGAACTCTAATAATAGCCATAAAAAGGAAAAGTGACTATAATAGAAGTCTATGTATGATGATATAGCCGGCACTCTAGCTCTCACCTACACAACCGTTTTATAGATACATACAAAATTTTAGATATTAAAGATGTCTCACTACATACTTATTTATTTATTATATTATTATTATTTTATGTATGTTTATATTACTTGTTTTTCCTTCCGTTATTTATATTGTCAGGGATCCGCCCGTGAAGTCACCCTGTCCTTGGCTCTGTCTGAAAACCAGCGCTGTCTCATGTTTACAAATGTGGGGCAGCATTATGCTGAAACAGTCGGAAACGGTTTGACATCACAATAGACTCTTATGAGTCTGTTATGAGTTTAAGTTGTATCATTCACTCTAGTCTTACTAATTACTGTTTTTGTCTCTATTTGTGTGTGTGTGTGTCAAATAAATGCATTTCATTTCATTTTTATATAAACAATCGTTTCTAGCTTTTATTAATTAATTTTCCAATTTAGTATTTCTTCGAAAAAAACTGGATCACGGAGTGTTTTTAGGGAGTAGTGACCTACCGAAATTTCGGCCAGTTTATGCCAAAAATCTAGTTTCAGCAACAATATAACCAAAACTTTCGAGCGCCTATTTGTGAATTTTCTTAGACTTAATTCGGTCATTTAGGTACGAACGTTAATAACAAATCTGAATCATTCCAGCTGCGACGTAAGTAGTGAGCATGTTACTGCAACTCCCCAGGCACGCGTAAACTTATGTTTACGCGTTATTTTGTAGTTATCTACCGGATAAGAAATTTGCGACCATCCCTTGAAGGTATCGTGACACACCGCGTTACTTATTGAATGGTCATAGCGAATAAGGTTTATTTTAAATGTTTTTGTATATCTAGCAGCTCATATGCGCTTACGCGCTACGAACCTCATTTAGTTTGTATTTAAAACTAACGTAAAGATACTTAATACTTCTCTACAGACGTTTGAAATGAGTACCTTGGTAATATTATCTACCTACTAATATTACCGTGCTTGTGTTTTGTGGTTGCCGGCGAGTACATAGTAGGTATCACCCTACGTCTTTCTCCTTTCAATTAAGATGTGAAGTATTAATCAATCTTTTTACTTAGTATAAACGTTTTGCTCATGATTTCCCAGTAATTTTTGTTACAGAAAATACAATACCTATCTGAAAATATTTCCACTTAATAGTTACGGAAACTTTAGTATAACATAATATATTATGTAGAAGTGGTAATGCTTATTAGTTACCTACGTTTTAAGACTCTTAAATAAAAATAATTATATTGTCACAATAATTTTTGAGGTGATAACGTCTTAAAAATAAATGAATGCCGGCTGCAAAATTAAAAAGTATGACTCATTGTCACGTTCCGCCTGATCCGACCGCAAGCGAGAGCGCGGAACAAGCGATAGGCACGATGGGCCTGAACATTCGGCTTCTCATACAACGTTATCACGTAAAAATATCGTCCGTAAACCGACTTTACAGACAACCTTTTTTAAAGTCAACTATAAAAATTAGTGGTTTTGTATGAATAAGTGATATAATCGCTTCCAAGCTTGTTACTTTTTTACTTATAAAGAGTAGGTATTTATACGATTATACACTTGAGCTAAGTTGAAACACTCGACTGAATTACGCCCTCGCCTACGCTCGGGCTGCATTGAAAATGTTGAGGACGTACACATTGACTTATTCCAAAAATGTACTAAAATGAATTTTCTACGCCATAAAACCTCTTTGTTGCTACTACAAAAACTGTATTACCCGGTTAAATTGAAAATGCTGTTTACTCGAATATAACTTGCAGTAAAGTATTAATTTAACTTCGTAGGGATGATTCTATTATGCATTAGGTTTTAATTTTATTATGCACGAGTGTATTAAGACGCGCTCGTATCCTGATAATAGTAAAAAGTTTTTAAACACCTAGTGTAACGAAACAGATCTATGATATATTATGAAAAAAATACTAAGGTTAGAAAAGGAATAGAAAAAGAGTAATAACCGAATAGAATTCATAAATATAACTCGCTTTCTGCAGAAAAAAATCCTGAATATGTCCACAAAAATAAACTTTCACGTCCAAACTCTCAGAATTTTCAGCGGTAACACTATATTTTTTTAGGTAAGACATAGCCAACGTATAGTACTAAAGTTATAAGCAGCAGTTCTTTCGATTATGTTAGTATATATCGAAAAATATAAAGAAAACGTACAAAATTAACGCATTTTCGCATTACATCGTCCAATCTAACAAGCGATTTTCAACCTTACGTAAAGCATCGTAAATTATTTTAAAATTAGGGTTGGACCGCGCCTTAAGCTCGGTTTATGGCCGTAAAAGCGATGTAATAATGCTCACTTTACGAGCTAGTGTGGTGAAAAAAATCTCTTATCTAGTTCAGTAATAATGAACTATACTAGCCTAATAGATTATCTGAATTTCCTAGTCCGGTACCTAGTATACCTACTAGATGCGTCACTCAACATACAAAAAATATACCTACCTACATAGGTACCTAGCTATTTGTAAATTAAAATTATATTATGTAAATTTACCTATGTATACTATGGTTCTTAAATTAACACATTAAGAAGTAAAATTCAGTATCACAATGACATCGTAAAGTAATCATATTTCGTCATCCATCATTATCATTGATGTCGTAATACACTTCACGAGTAGGTAGCTATTTAATAATATATTCTTATGTAGGAATCTTTTAGTATATTGCAGACATCTGTGATGTGATGTGCATTTGCAACTTGTGCCTCTAGCATTTGTTTTAATATTACCAGTTACCTATCCGCGTAATTCTAACGGTTGTTTGAAGGTTAGGCACAGAATAAGAAAGAGTATACTACTAGTGAGTGAGTGGATAGATTATATTAATTTACAGATAGGTACATACTGTTGGAGTTGCTACTATAAAGATCTGTGTCTGTGTACTACTACATAGTGTCTAGTGATCGTGATCATGTTATATTGATTGATACACATTATATACATCGTATAATTATATTTACAACGTGATTCTAATTGACTATTTGTGTGACATCGTTTATTAAATTGCAGCAAAATGAACGTTCGACAAAGGAAGGTATGACATAGTTGTAATTTATATTACGTTTTAGGTTATTTTTCACCGTTTGTCTCCCCGAAGTACAGTTTACAAATAAATCGAGTAGCAATGTATTTTAATAATCTCACGTGCTCTCTGTCTTCCCAATGTCCATGCCTGTCACTTCATAATCTGTTTTTGAGAGTGTGCTGGGTACATTGAAATCAATTGTAAGTTAAGTTGTTTTTGTAATATTATGCCATAGATTATCTATGATATATGAAGAATGTATTTATAAAAAAAGTAAATGAATATAATTACAATTGTATACGTTGTTATTCATTATTTAGGCAGCCCGCAGCAAGCAAAGGGACTATAAACGTTAGTTAGGTAGGTACCTAATTACGTACATATTTTCATGCAGTTTTTTAACTTTCATTAATAATCGATTAATCGACTAACTTTTCATTTTATCATCTGTACTACATCAGTCTACAATGGGGATCTTTACTGCCAATTTATCACGCCAGATGGCGCATCGTCGGGATGGCCATTGAAACCTGTCAGTTCCATTCATTTTGTAACCTTACATGCAGTAAACAATAATGTTATCCAAATATGCTTTTGTGTGCTGTACCAGGATGTAATAATAACGGTGTACATTTATTTTCCAAAGATCCACTATAAAAAAGTGGTTAATTTATGTTGAGTCAAATAATAATAATTAAATTACAACTAAATAACACTCTAATCTAAAACAGAACACTGTTAACCGTTTGCGTACCAGAGACGTAAATTTACGTCCATTTCATTCATACAGCTTTTGTTTTAATTATCACGGTATATGAAGGATTAAAAGTAAATAATTAATTAGATAGTGGGTACCTCTCAACAAGATCTGCTTTCTTTCCAGTCATCTTTCCTCCTCGATTTTTTAGTTCGCCTTTCAATTTTATAAGCTTCCAGGTAGCATACGTCTTGAAAAGAACGATGGTTGATCGATTTCAACACAAAAAAAAAAAATTTCTCCAAAAAAAACAAAGCGACACTAACATTACAGCCGTGGTCCGTTTTGCGATAATTTTGCTCACAGTGCTATCGTCTACAAAAGCTGGTCCGAGATAAATATCGCGATTTTGACAGCTCGTGGCACTGTAAGCGTGTTGTTAATTCGGACCAAAGTTGTAGCAATAACGAACCATTTGCGCGCGAAAAACAATTATCATAAAAATATCATGCATAGTGTGAAGGTTAACTATGTAGTGTGTGGATTAAAAAGAAATAATGGAATGGATGGACCGACTTTTACAACTTTTACATCAAAAAGAAGGGACACCAGTAAATACATTGTAGAAATAAACAAACACCTGTCACTTTTGACAGAACGCTCACGATGATTATGGTGTAGAGCATGGTTCATGTAATCGTCAATATGGCGGCAGTTAAGACGTCATCGATGACGTAGCGTGGGCCATCGTAATCACGCTCACGGTGAAAGGGACCGACTTTTATCGCGCTAATATCGATTATAGCCAATTAGGACCGCAGTGGTGGCCATCTCGCCGCTGGCGCCCTCTGCGTTGAGCTTTGCGTGTGGGTTGAATGCCCAATTGCCCCATTGAATGCATCACTATGAACTAGGGATCGACCAGAGTATTCAGTCATTCATTCAGTCATTCACTGTCAGTCGAATATTACCACCAGAGAGTTGAGAACTCATAAGGTGCGTTCGTTTAGCTTATGAGGGCATTGATGACTCTTGTTAAAGCGTTCATAAAGCTCAAAAACGTTATTTTTGCCACTTTTACCCATACCCTATTCGAACGCTCAACTGAACATAAGACCTAAAATCGTTAATAGCATGATTATGCTGTCAAATACATAGCTGTCAAATAACGATCACAAACAACTATGATCCGGACGTGGGTCAAAAATTGCATTGCAAAATTCCTCTTTTTTAGCTTTCCGAACGCTAAACAAAAAGAGGCATGAGTGACATTTTCACCCACAGATTCCCAATTCGAACGCCCCTTGTGAGCGTTTTTAGCGTTATTTTCGCTAAAAACGATCAGAAGTGATCTATTCGAACGCACTATTAATCGTCTAAGGTTATAACCCTGTGGGGCCCCATTCTTTCTTACTCCTTTTTTTTATAAACGTGTGGGGAATGCGCTTACACATCCCCGCCAGACCCGAGGGGATTTGACGAGAGTAGGTACCTACTAGTATAAAAAGTATAATTATTGCATGCACATACCGGCATGTAGTTTTATGTTATATGTAGGTTAAGGTTATGTGTGGACAAAATAGAAATCCTCGACTTAAGGAGTAGTTTGTCTGTTAAGGCGCGGTCCAATCCTAATTTTAAAACAATTTACGATGCTTTATGATAAGGTTGACAATTGCTTACCAGAATGGACGATGTAATGCGAAAATTCTATTGAATACGTGCTAATACTTTTTATATTTATTTTGTACAATCAAATGATTGAATTTTAATGATAGAGGAGTCCATAGTTCACTAGTAAATTTAATTGAGCATTCGAACATGATACATTCATTGAAATAAAATACTTTTCAGCATTTTTATTAAATTATGTGCAAATATGAACCCACGAAGCACGTAAGAAAAATTGCAAAATTTAGATAATATTGCCGATTTTTTTCTATCGAGCCAAGTTTGCTCAATCGTGTATTGTCTCCCATACTTCATAAGGACGTATATTCAATTTACACTACTTTTTTTCGAACTTCGGTTATTAAGTTTATATGTCGAAAAACTAAGTTTTCACGCAGTCGAATCATGAAATTTGGAACTTATTTCGCCTTAACGTAAAAAACATGGGTATGTCAAAGTGAAAGTCAAAATCATTTATTCAATTTAGGCATCAAAGACGCACTTATGAACGTCAATTTTTCATTATAATGTACTTTAAAGCCTACCGCCGCGTTCCAAAATACATAGAGCCAGCCGAGAAGAAGCGGCAAGAAACTCGGGGCCATTCTTTTTATATAGATGTTTTTACAATGTTTTTACAACTTAGGTACTACAAATATTAGCTCCAGTGTGTTGCCTTACAAAAGAGAACATTATAATGGTATCAGTAGGGCAAGACACGCTACACTTTGACATCTTAGTACACGAGTAGATAGATCCTGGAGTGATCAGTCCCAAGCTGTTTTATCCTCCAAGTAATCCGAAATTTTGTAATAACCTTTTTGACAGAGTTTAGTTTTAATAGTAATTTTAAACTTATTAATAGGCAAATCTCGGATAACATTGGGAACTTTATTATAGAATCGTATACATTGTCCCATAAAAGAATGACTTATTCTGTGGAGACGCGTTACATGTACGGATAGCTTGTGCTTATTTCGCATGTTGATGGAATGAGCATCACTCCTTTTATCAAAACGGCTAATGTTTTTCTTTACATACATTAGATTTTCATAGATAAACTGAGATACAACAGTTAGAATGTTTATATTTTTAAATTTCTGTCTAAGGGAACATCTGGGAGCCAAACTGTAGATCGCTCGTATATATCGTTGCAGTATAAAAATAGAATTAATATCTGCAGAACATCCCCAGAGCAGTATGCCATAAGTCATAACGCTATGGAAATAACTAAAATAAACTATTCTAGCGGTGTCTACATCAGTTAATAGTAAAAAATTTTTAACAGCATAAGCTGCTGAACTGATCCTACTAGACATTTTTTTAATGTGGGGACCCCATTGCAATTTAGCGTCTATAGTAATTCCTAAAAAGACCGTTGACTCCACAAGGTCCAACCCTGTTCCATTCAATTGTATATTGGATTCTACTTGTTTCACATTTGGTGTCGAGAACTTTATACAATTCGGTATGTAAAGTTTTTTTTTGTATTTTTTTTATATTTTTATTTCGTAGATTAGGTCATTATAAGAAACTAATTTCAATATTTTTGTTTTATATTCAGTAGTTATTTTATAATATTTTTTTGAAAATTTGAATCCTATGACGTCACTTTTTTGCACAAATATGTAGTTGCGTTGAGGAGCCAAGAAAAGCACGCGAGTAAAAAAAAAGAAACTAGAACACTTGACAGTGACACCTACTAATTCGTAAGTCTCTATTCAATCAAAACAAAAGTGCAAAAAAGTGACGTCATTTAGAGGTCAATGAAAGTCGAATTATTTCATCGTTTTTTGTTAAAATAAATGGCATCTTATCGTTTTAAAAGGTCAGAGTAGAAAAATAAGGGTTTGTAACATAAAATCTCGAAATGGTTTCGGAATTGGCATAGGTTAATTTTTTTTAGCATACCGAATTAGTTTTCTTCTCATTGAGGAGAAGATTATTTGTATTGAACCAATTCACAACTTTAGCTAATGCATTGTTAACATCGTCATAGTTTAATAACTGCCTTTTAATTTTAAATAACAGTGAAGTGTCATCTGCAAACAATACAATCTCGTGATTCTTCTCTACATAATAAGGTAAGTCATTAATATAGATTAAAAACAAGAACGGCCCTAGTATTGAACCTTGTGGAACGCCCATTGAGATTATAGAGCCGGGCGATTTTTTACCATTTATGTCAACCCTTTGAATTCTACCATTTAAATATGAAGTCAAAAGGTTGAGAGCCATGTTCCTAATACCGTAGTGTTGTAATTTCCTGACAAGTATATCATGTCGGACGCAGTCAAATGCCTTAGATAAGTCACAAAAAACATCTAAGGCATCTTGAGAGTTCTCCCAGGAATCAAACACATCTTTTATTAGTTCTATACCTGCGTCTATAGTAGAGCGATTCCTTGTAAACCCAAATTGATTTTTATGGAAAATTTTGTTTGCACTATAATGAGTTTCTAATTGATGTAATATGATTTTTTCGAAAATCCTACTTAGCTTAGGTAGTACAGAAATAGGCCGAAAATTTGTTGGATCAGTAGTACTACCAGATTTGAATAAAGGAACCACTTTACTGTGCTTCATTAGGTCAGGAAATACACTACTTGCAACACAACTATTAAACACAGCTGCTAGATTGGGTGCAATGACATCTATAATTGAAGAAACGGTCTTCACAGAAAGACCCCATATGTAGGCGAATTCAGGTCGCAAGGGTGTGTAGAAGAAAAAGGCGGCTTCCAACTCGAGATGTATATTCTTTCACGGTCCGATGTACAATGCATAAAATTCCCCGTTGGGGCTCTATATAAGGCTACTTTATGACCCTAGCAATTAGTGCCCTCGTCTCGCCGAGGGCCTATTGTTTACACCAATGTACGTTAACAATTATCGCTATTATCGCTATCCTTTGCGCACAATGTTTTTTCCCTGTCTGCTGGGCTAAGCTGTGATTGGGTATAAATATTTTAAAAGAGCCGATTCTATTGGCTACCCGTTTTATGAAATCGTACTTACTTCATATACATTTTCACTATGTGTTTGACTCTACTTTCACAATATCTTTACTTATATTATAGGTACGGTTCATTACTTACTACAAATATGTACATTGGTGAGTGGGCTTTACGAACATACTAAATACTTAAACAACTACGACTTACAGAGCTAGATATAAACATTTATACGCCTAAGGTTCCTTACAATATATAACTAATTCTAATTCTTTATTGAGTTATTATACTCTAAGGCTTAATATATCTAACTATAGCGTTATGAATGTGTGCGCGAATATTGCTGCACTTCCTTACATTCCCACCCCCTGTAAGAGGGTTCAACCGATTACATCATCTGTAGGAAGCACAGCAATCTTCATCACGGGTCGTCGCAATACCCCTGTTGCTGTCGCCACATCTACTACTCTAACAATAGAGTCTTTGCCATAGTGGAGCGCTGTAACCTTGCCCTTAAGCCACTGGTTTCGCGGTCTACATTCGTCCACTATGACAACTACATCGTCTATCTTAATGTTAGGGACTGACTCCGTCCACTTCTGTCGCTGCTGCAGTGTTGGCAGGTACTCCCGTAGCCACCGTCTCCAGAATAGGTCCGCAAGCGCGTTGGCCTTGATCCACTGGCGGCGTGCGTCAACGTCGATGTCGTCTCGCCGGGCGATCGGAGTACTCCCTGCAGCAGTTCCCAGCAGCAGGTGATTCGGCGTCAGGACGACCGGTTGGTCGGTGTCGCTAGTCACGTACGTCAAGGGTCGGCTGTTGATGACCAACTCAGCTTCCGTGAGGAGGGTGTAGAGTACCTCCTCACGTGGCGCTCGTTCCTTCAGGGTGTGCCTCAACGCATTCTTGACTGAACGCACCAGCCTCTCCCAGCTGCCGCCCATGTGTGGTGCTGCTGGCGGATTGAAATGCCAAGCGATGCCTTTCGTGGTAGCCTCGTCCTTCACTCGTTCATGATCCAGCTCCTTCAGTGCTGCCCGCAACTCCGTGTTCGCGCCGACGAAGTTGGTTCCCCGGTCGGAGTACAGGTGAGCTGGTTGCCCACGGCGCGCTATCAGACGTCGCAGGGCCAGGATCGCCGAATCAGCACTTAAAGATGATGCTAACTCCAGATGCACGGCGCGTGTCGCAAAGCAGGTGAATAGCACACCCCACCGTTTCTCCCGGCGCCGTCCAATTGCTACTTCCATTGGCCCGAAGTAGTCCACGCCTGTGTGGACGAAAGCACGTCTGCCCGTTTCCAGTCTTCCCCGTGGCAGATCTCCCATCTTCGGTGCGACTGGTTTTGCCTTTCGGATCCGGCAAAGCTGGCACCTCGAAACTACTGATTTGACGGTCGCTCGAAGATTCGTCACCCAGTATTTCTCTCGCATGGTGTTCACGACGGTCTCCTGGTTGGCGTGTAGAGCTGCCTTGTGGTACTGGTGGATTAGCTTCCTTGCCAGCGGGTGACGACCGTCGAGAATGACTGGGTGTTTCTCGTCAAAGGTCAGAGTTGGGCAGGCATTGAGTCGCCCTCGCACCCGTAGCAAGTCGTCCTCGTAGAGCATCGGGTCGAGTGATCTCAGCTTGCTTGACGCTGGTAGTGACTGCCCTCCTTTCAGCGTAGTGATCTCGTCAGGGAAGCTTTCTGCCTGGATTGACTTCAGCAGGTAGATTTCAGCTCCTTGCAGATCTTCAGCAGTCAACTCCGTGGATGTGCGGAGTTTTCGGCACCGACCGATGAAGGCGAGCACCCGGGCCAACACGCGCTGAGCACGCGTCCAGGTTGAAAAGCGCGAGCTGTCCAGTAGCGTCGAGGCAGGCGTCGAAACAGTGTGCACCTGCTGAGCTCGCTCTAGGTCCTCCTCACGCGCCTCGCTGTCGTCGCACGCCGGCCATCGTTCCTGCGGATTACAAAGAAAAGAGGGACCAGAAAGCCATTCTTTACAATCACTGGGCCAGTTCCACCGAGTAGCCTTGTCGGCCGGATTTTCCGCCGAGGGAACCCAGCGCCAGTTGCTTCGTTTTGACCTTTTGTCAATCTCAGATAGCCGATGCGATACGAATCGCTGAAACTCACAGGCATCTGAGTTGATCCATTTCAGGACTGTTTTGCTATCAGTCCACAAATATTTGTCTTTAATGGGCAACCCTAACTCTTTTTCTACCGTGCATGCCAGCCTGGTGGCAAGTACGGCAGCTTGCAACTCAAGTCGAGGGATTGAGACCATTTTCTGTGGGGCTACCCTAGCTTTTCCTATCACTATGGCAATTTCCCTATCCCCATCTGCATTTTTCCCTACTAAATAGGCCACGGCTGCATAGGCCAACTCGCTGGCATCTCCAAACACATGCAACTCTAGCTCATCTAGTTGCAACCCATACCATCTCGGGACTTGAACGTCACGCAGCGCTTGAAGGTTATGCAGCCACTTAAACCATACATCTGCCTCCGGTTCTTTGAGCTTTTCGTCCCACTGTATCCCTGACGTCCATATCCTTTTCATTATAATGCGAGATTGGATGACACAAGGATAGACAAATCCCAGCGGGTCGAAGATCGACATTATGAACCGGAGGAACTCTCTTTTCGTCGGTATTACCTTGCCGTTTATGATGTCCTCAGGCAGCCGCTTGAAGGAGAGGTCAAAAGCCAGTTGATCTGTCCCCGGCGACCATATCATCCCCAGCGTACGTTCCGTGGCGCTATCACCTTTGTCTAGAGCCACACGCTCCGGCATACTTACCTTTAGCTTCTCGCGTAGCGTTGTTGAGTTCGTGGCCCACCCACGTATAACAAATCCGCCTGCAGCGTGGATCCGTGTCACGTCCTCAATCAACTTGTTGGCTTCTTCGACCGACCAAACACTATCTAGGTAATCATCCATGTAGTGTTTGGATTGTATCGCGTTCACTGCTTCAGGATAAGTGCTCTTAAACTCACCTGCATTTTTGTTCAAGATGTATATCGCTGTTATAGGCGAAGAGGCGGCGCCAAAAATCAAAGAGTTCATCACATAGACCTCTGGATCTCTGTTACGGTCGGCTCCTCTCCACAGAAACAGCTGAGCGCTCTGGTCCTTTTCTCTTATTCGGATTCGCAGAAACATATCGGCGATATCCCCTGAAAACGCTACTGGCCCCGCTCTAAACTTAAATAGAACGCCAAGCAGTGAATTCAGGAGATCCGGTCCGGTAAGTAAATTGTCGTTCAGACAGGTACCACCGAACGTAGACGCAGCGTCGAAAACCAACCTCAATTTTCCTGGTTTGTTAGGATTCACCACCCCGAAGTGGGGTAGGTACCATACCGGGTTGGTTTCTATGCTAACGTCTACCTTCCGTGCGTACCCTTCACTTACCAATCTTTCCACTTGACCGGCGTATGTCTCTGCGAAGGCGCGATTTCGATCCATCTTCTTCTCTATTCCCTCCAGACGTTTACGCGCGTGCCTGTAATTGTCGGGTAATCTTACCTTCTCCTGTTTCCATAACAGGCCTACTTCCCACTGGGTCCCGTCTGCTGTGCGCCGGCTGGTG
The DNA here is from genome assembly GCA_917880725.1 of Selenia dentaria. NCBI lineage: Eukaryota > Metazoa > Arthropoda > Insecta > Lepidoptera > Geometridae > Selenia > Selenia dentaria. Next base: position 2,654,844 of record OU862896.1, on the reverse strand, counting down.
TTGTCCAGGATCTCCTTGGCTCTCTCAATGTCCTGGTGTTTCCGCAAGTCCTCAGATATCCCGATCGCCTCTAATTCAAACTGAGTTCTTACCTCTTCATGTAGATCGGGAAGGGAAACTGCCATACAGTTCACGGTTTGACTCCCGCTAACACCGCCCATAGGTCCGTGGATCACCCAACCTAACTTGGTCAAAGAAGCAACAGGCTTACCAGATTTTCCTCGGCGGATGTCTTGGCTGACGAGGAGCTCCCAGTTGTCCTGTCCCAGCAATAGCAGCGGCTTGGCTCCCCTCATTTCCTCGCATCCCAGGTCACGAAGGTGAGCGTTATCCTCGATTGCGGCCGCCGGTATTGTCTGCGTAGGCAGATCCATCCGTGTCAACGTTCGGCACTTCACAACTTGGCACTGTCCGTTAGGTCCATGCAGTGTCACTGATACCACTCGCGATGATAAGTCCGTCACTTTGTGTCCACGAGCACTTTGTATCGTTAACGGCACTTTGTGTCCTTTCACATCACTCGCGAGCGAATTGTCCACCAATGACACTGTTGCCCCATCGTCCAAGAGAGCATAACACTTCACGTCTTTTTTCACTCCATTAATGTCCGCGATAGTCACTGGTAACACTTTAAGTAAAGCCTTCGCTAGGCTTTCACCCACGTTCGTTACACTTTCTGGCGCAGCGACTTTGTCCACGTGTAACATTAAGTGATGTGAGTATCCGCACTTCTCACAACGCTTGGCCCGGCACATGTTTCGCGAATGTCTTTTCTGCACACACTTAAAACAAAGTTTCTGCGCTTTCACGAATTCCCAACGTTCGTTCACACTGAGGTCCGTGAACTTTTTACATTTCACTAGCACATGCTCTCCTTCACACAATGCACATTTCACTTTAGTGTCTAGTTGTGGTGAATCACTGTCTTTATCGGGCACTGATTGTTCGCTTTGCACGTTCACTCTTTGCACTAAGCGCATGGGTTGGTAGTTTCGCACTGCTGGTACTGGCACTGTCCTGTGGGGCCTACTGTGTCCAACTTGTGCAGGTACCCCGGAGTACATGTCCATTTGCGTATAGTACGATGCTGCCTGCGCCAAGTGTTCCAGGAACTCCGAGAATATCTGTAGGTTAGGTGACACTCGCAGATCCATTCCTTGTGCGTTATCTAGTCCCATCGCAAAGTCTCCGTATTTTTCCCGCTGGCTTTGCGTCAGTTTGTTTAATAGTTCACTCACTAACTGCGGATTGTGTAGATAGCCTTCTGCGCGTATGTTTTTTAACAGCGACACACAATTTCTCACTGCCGCAGCGAACTTTGGTAATTCACGCCCACTTTGTGACACTTTGGGTAGGTTCCGCACTTTGTTTAACGCGCACTCTAGTATTAACACAGGATGTCCGAATGTTCTTTCCAACGCCTTCATAATTTCGTCGGGGTCGACTGACGAGCGTAGCAAGTCTTCCACCGCCGTCTTGGCTTCTCCTTGTAGCGATGTTTTCAGCCGCGCTAAGTTTTCGTGTGGCTTGAATTCGTACATCGTTGTTGTGTCGTTGTACATGCTCTTGTAGGAGATCCAATCCGACGGGTTTCCGTTGAAGTACGGCAGCTCATACGCTTGCCGTGGTGTTGGTCGCGGTCTTGCTAGCTGCGTGAGTGCCTCTGTCAGTTGGTTTATCCCTCTGTCCCGCCTGTCATATGATATGCTTCGGCGTTTATCTTCTTGCGTTTCTTTGTTGAACTCCAGCCGTGTGTTCTCTTGCAGGGGTCTTCGTGTTTCTTTGGTCACTTTCTGGCGTTCACAATCCATACGCGCTTCACAACACTCGCGGCGCGCGCACACCGGAGGCGCGCGTGATTCACCCGATATAGCAGTACGATGCTCGAACGGTGGGTGAGACGCGAACTGTTCACGAGACGCGGGCGGCGCTTGTGCCACTGCCAACGCCCGGGGCGTCGGCTGAACGCGGGGCGCATACGGTGCGCGGGGCGCGGGCGCCGTCCGTGGCGCGGCCGGCGTAGGCGACGCGGGCGAGTCTCGATGCGCGTGCGATTCGCGGGTCGCTGTCAACACCGGCTGCGGAGCCGTGGACATATCGCGAGTTGCGGCCGTAGCGAAAATACCGGCTCGCGTCGTGTCTTGAGGTGTCGTCTCAATCCATTCTTCGACGCGCCGAGTTGTTGTTTCGTCCTCTTCGGCGCTTGATGCATCTTCGTCCGCTTCTATTTCGGCTAGATCGACTTCCAGCTTCTTTTTGACGAGACCCTCTCTCATGCGCACTAACTCTCGCTCAGCCTCGTATTCTGCGCGACGTTTGAGGTATTCAGCACTTTTGCGGCTGCCTCTGGACGAAGCGCGACTAGAGCGAGAGCCATGACGTCTTCGTGTGCTACGTTCCGACTCCGGTATGCGCGGTGGAATTTCCAAGCTGTGGTCTATGAGTCGACCACCCGCTGGTAATACCGGAGTCAGCACAGACGCTGTGGCAATCGATTCGGATCCCGGCGCTATTTCCGACGGTAAGCCCGAGTCAGTTCGCTCTTCCAAATCACGACGCTTTTCCTTATCCGCGTTAAACTGACGTAACTTGCCGCGCGTCGTGATGGAGCTCTTCACGCTCATTTTTCTTCTGTGTAGATCCGGCTCGAAGAAATTGTAGGCGAATTCAGGTCGCAAGGGTGTGTAGAAGAAAAAGGCGGCTTCCAACTCGAGATGTATATTCTTTCACGGTCCGATGTACAATGCATAAAATTCCCCGTTGGGGCTCTATATAAGGCTACTTTATGACCCTAGCAATTAGTGCCCTCGTCTCGCCGAGGGCCTATTGTTTACACCAATGTACGTTAACAATTATCGCTATTATCGCTATCCTTTGCGCACAATGTTTTTTCCCTGTCTGCTGGGCTAAGCTGTGATTGGGTATAAATATTTTAAAAGAGCCGATTCTATTGGCTACCCGTTTTATGAAATCGTACTTACTTCATATACATTTTCACTATGTGTTTGACTCTACTTTCACAATATCTTTACTTATATTATAGGTACGGTTCATTACTTACTACAAATATGTACATTGGTGAGTGGGCTTTACGAACATACTAAATACTTAAACAACTACGACTTACAGAGCTAGATATAAACATTTATACGCCTAAGGTTCCTTACAATATATAACTAATTCTAATTCTTTATTGAGTTATTATACTCTAAGGCTTAATATATCTAACTATAGCGTTATGAATGTGTGCGCGAATATTGCTGCACTTCCTTACACCATAGGTCTGCCGTTTTTTTTGCATCTAGACTTTTGAAACTGCTTACAATAGCTTTGCAATTAACTACTGAAAATTTAAAAGTTGTGTCACATTCAGTTACACTTTGTTTAAGTAAGATCTCAGCAGAAATGGAGGAAGATTTTAGAGTTTTGGTTTTTTGTTTATGTTAGATATGTGCTAGGCACACACAGTGACGTTGACGTACTGTACACAATACAAACTATCATTTATCAAGTACAACAGTGGCACAGATAACTCAAATGTTATACTGCACGATACGATTACGTTGAATTTACACAAATTTTCGTTTCATGTTATATGATAACTCTGTTACCCCGATTGTTCACATAAACGCATGCGTTGTTATTAGAATACCTAATTGTAAAGGAGTCATTTTGATGTTAGTAAGTATTAAACAATTAATACTGACATAATCTTCTCCCCCGGACCCCTACACGGAGCAGTCGTGTGCATACAGTCCCCATTTCGTTTTAAATCAAATTTACACAATTTTGTGCTACGTTAAATAGTGTCAAATAATAGGAGCACATAAGCTGCAAGAAGCCTGTTGCATCGGCATCGAGCGAGCCCCACCTCTGTGCGCCGTTGGTGAGTGAACTCATTTTACGCACACCGTGCTGCGTCTGTGTATACGGGCGTTCGACCACTTACTACACATACGCACTATACGTGTGTGTACAGCGAATGACTCCTGCCTGCGCGCACCGCTTATAACGTTCTGCTTGCCTAGTACACAACAACTGTTTGGCTTGCCCCAGTCCACGCGCCACTACCATGCCACTGAGACGCACTCCCCCGCCCGCGGTTGCTTCACCTGCCCCGCTAATTCACTGTAATTCTGACTCAAATATTAGCTCCCCTGCAATTGCAACGATTGCGGTGCCGACGGTTACGCGAGAGCAAGCTACGAGCGAACCTAACATTGCGTTGAGCAAACGGAAAAGGGATGGTGAGATCAGTAGGACGGAAATCCTGGAGATGTCTGAAATCCAGAGGCAGCAGGATGAAAAATTCACGGCATTAATGAACAGGGTACAGAGTGGTATAAACGCACACACGGAACAAAATATAGATATTTCCAGTTCAATAGACTTCCTTGCCCTTAAGTATGACGAAATGGTGACGAGAATAAATTATCTAGAACAAGAGAGAATTGTGGACCGTACATATATTCGCTCTTTGGAGGCAAAGTTGGAGCAGTTGGACCGAAGCCTTCATAGTTCAAAGATTGAGGTACGTAATGTACCCAAAAAATCAGGTGAAACCAAAGACGACCTACTTAATATAATTAAATCAGTAGGAAATGCACTCAGTGTGGCGCTCAACCCAATAGATATCCGTGACGTTTTTCGCATAAATACCAAGAGCGAACAGAACCAGCCCATAATAGCGGAGTTTTCGACCGTTGTACTGAGAGATAAAATAGTCGTATCTGTAAAAGTTTATAATAAAAAGTATGCGACCAGCAAGTTGAGTACAACGAATTTAAAGATCGAACGCCCACCTAAGCCCATATTTGTGTCGGAAAGCCTTACACCAAATACTAAAAAGATTTTCTTTATGGCCAGGGAGTTTGCCAAAGGAAATAACTTAAGTACTGCTGGGCATCACAAGGCCGAATTTACTTGCGGAGAACGGATGGAGTTCCACTTGTTAGAGTAAATAATGAGAGCGACTTTGAAAACATCAACATTAAATGACTATCTTTATTTATATTTGCATTGTTTATTATGGATGTAATTTTCGTTAGTTGCATCTATCTTACCGCACTAATTGTTTACAATATGTATATTTTAACAGTGAAACACACACACACAGCAATTACACGTCATTACATGTACACTTGATATACCACACACCACATATTCATTAGGTACTACACCGACATATTAACATACTCAACTTTCACACTTGTACGGTACTTTCACACTTACAAATATTATGTACAAAACAGTTTTATTTTCATAGTTGCAAGACCAACTTTTATAAGCATTTAATAAAATTTTCTCCAAACATCTATTTAGTAGGTATTGATTTGTTTCTCTACGGTAATTTTAACGCATAATATTCTAAATAATAATAAGTATATTAAGTATTTCTCCGTTTTAATATTGCACCCAATTACTATTTCACATGAGTATGGATGATAATTCTTTTATTATAAATGAAGTTGACAACTCAGGGAAAATAGAATGTTTATCTCTTGGTGACTGCAACAGTTGCCTTAAACTTCTTGATTATGATGTTTCTACTCGTAACAAGCGGTCTCTTTTGGTTTTAACAGTAAACATCCGAAGTATTCACTGTAATTTTGATCTATTTGTGGTATTTTTATCAAGTCTAGATGTGTCGATAGACTTAGTTGTTCTGACTGAGTGTTGGACTAGCAGCAATAATCCACCACCTACTTTGAACAGTTACAATCTTTTCTGGACAAAAAACAACTTGAACCAGAATGATGGCGTGGTTGCATATGTACATCAAAGTATTAAAGCATCCTCTTTTGAGCCAAATTTCTGCGAAGGTAACTGTCATGTAATTACGATCTCAACAGACTATACAATAATTTGTTCGTACCGTCCACCATGTTTTCGAAGCGCAACTAAGTATTTAGAGTCAGTTGACGCCCTTCTAGAAAGCCTTACTACAAAAAATATAATTTTTACCGGAGACATTAATTTGGATATTATAGCTGATAAGTTAACCGCTTGCTGCCAGGATTACTTGTCTTTGATGGCAATGCATGGACTTAGACAGGGAATTAATCTTTCGACTAGAATCACTACAATACATGTCTTGACCATTTTATGGTTAAAACTCACGGTGTCTGGAAAACTGTTGTTTTTGAGCAACTGTTAACGGATCATTCGCCTATTTTACTCTATGTTGGTCATGTCAAAACAAATAAAACTCTATTAGCATACAATAAAGTAATCATTAATTAAGAAGGGATTAAAGATTCACTTATTAACGAGTCTTGGTTAGATTTGTTCAACATTACCAATGCTAATATTGCAACAGAGTTATTAAGCTATTACATAGCTTCTATCGCGGGCCTTGAGCGTGGAGACCGAATCCAGAAATTCCGTAACGAAAATAACCTAACACCCCTCACTCCGACTCCATCTATCGATGAATAGCAGAACTTTTAATGACTTTTTGAAATATCACGCTTGTCTCTTTAGTTCAGCAACTCGCCTCTAGATGGCATTGGTTAAATAATTATAATTGCATAAGTTGATAAAAACAGCTATGCAATAGCTTTACCGCGGCAGTCTCCGAGTGCCACACGTCTTTTTTCCAATAAAATACTTAAAATTATTAATGAAAAGACCCAAACTAAGAAAATTTCTAAAAGGAATCAACCGTTGAAACCATGGACTAGTAGGTGTAGTAAGATCAAAAAGAAAAAAGGACAAGTTACATATAAAAGTTAAAAAGTCGCCTAATGATGCCAAAATAAAAAATAAATATATTAATTATAGGAATGTATGTAACAGGATTATTAAAAATATGAAGAGAGAATACTATAGGAATAAATTAATTAAAAACCAAGGAAATATGAAACAAACGTGGAAAATTATAAAAGAAGTGTGTAATTTTAGCGAAAAAAAAGTTCGTTCAAGTGACTTATTAAGCATTACAAATGATCCGACTAAATCACTTGATGTGGTCAACACATATTTCACGTCTGTAAGTAGAACGCTAGCTGATGAGACTTTGAGTATGATGAATAAAACAGAAAACGAACTAGCTTCACTTGCGAAATCACCCAACCCTCCAGTTTGCTCCATATCTCTACTCCGACTGATTGGTTTGAAGTAAGAAGCATTATTTTTAGTTTAAAAACGCATAGTGCACCTGGATGGGACAACATCGCCACTTGCATATTGAAGCAATTTATAAAGCTTCTTGCTGAGCCCATCGCTTTCATATGCAATTTGAGCTTGGAGACTGGTGTTTTTCCAATTGCTTATAAAAAAGCACTGGTATGCCCAATTTACAAAGGCGGTGATAAAAGCAGCCCATCTAATTATCGACCAATTTCTCTCTTTTCGACCCTTTCTAAAGTCTTAGAAAAGATTGTCAAAAGGAGAGTGATGGGGATCTTAGAGAAAAATGGACTACTTAGTCAAAACCGATACGGTTTCGGAGAGGGTATGTCGACAGAAGATGCTGTACTGTCGTTGGCATCTCTCATTACATCGTATCTTGATGGTGGAAGTGCCTAGGAGTCTTTCTGGATCTTCAGAAAGCCTTTGATACTGTTTCTATACCAATCTTATTAACAAGATTGGAGAACATGGGTATCAGAGGTTTAGCTTTCGATTGGTTCAGCGACTATTTGTGTGGAAGAAAACAGCAGGTGCGCGTCGAGGATCATGAAAGTGATGCCTCCGCGTGCACATTTGGCGTGCCGCAGGGTAGTACATTAGGACCTATCCTTTTTCTTATTTACATAAATGATCTTTGTAGTACTACCCTGCCCATCCTTGACCTGTTGATGTTTGCAGATGATACTGTGCTTTTTTTTCATGAAAAAACTTGGCCTAAGGTTGCGGAGTAAGCTGAGAATTGTCTTTCAACAGTAACAAAATGGCTTGAAAGTAGTCTGCTCTCACTTAACACCAGCAAAACTAAGTTCATGTGTTATAGTAAAACATCCTCTGGAGATCCAGAAGCTGATTTTAGGTTCAAATCCATACTTTCCCATGTAACCAAAGTTATATCCGTCATGACTCTTGCGATTTATTTATTTATTTATTTATTGGCACACAAAACAGAATACAGTCAATAAATGGTTAAAATTAAATAGTACAATTTAGATCTAGACTATGTTCCTAAATATGTGTACACAACATGGTTGATTGTTGAGCAGTAACTAGTTATGTATTTTAATAATAACAATAAAAGAGGCAAACAAACAATTTTAAATACTTTCATCATAGGCCTTAAATAATATATTCCTGACATTAGTTTTAAATCTAGGTAGGTTTTGGACAAATAACAAATAGAGTCGTGATGTTCTTTCAGAATTTCATTATATTGGCGACAAATTCTCACAATAGGGTTATAAAAGGAAGTATTATTCTTATATACCTGCAAAATAAAAGTTTTGGAAAATCCATCGCGTGTTCTAGGCTTTGTTTTTATACTAATGCTTGAGATTGCAATACTTTGTCTCGTGTTGATGCCACTAAATATCTTGGCGTAATAATAGATAGTAGACTTAACTGAAGTAATCACATAGTATCACTGGCTTCGAGAATAAGAACATTACTCGTAATTTATGTTTTTAAAAACTTGAGAGAAGTGGCAGACTCAAAGCTTATCATTCAAACCTATAAGGCGCTGGGTGAGTGCATTATTAGATATTGTATATGTGCTTGGGGTAGTGCAGCTAAAACCCATCTTATTATTGCGGAACGTGCCCAACGAGCTGTTTTAAAAGTGCTTCAATATTTACCGTATAAACACCCAACAACAGCAGTTTATGTAAAAGCGAACGTTTTGTCGGTCAGGAAAATGTATGTTTACGAAAGTCTTCGTAGATATCATAAAAAAACTGTGCCTAAATTATCTGTATCCACTAAAAGACTCGATCGATGCCCCGTTCCTTATGTCAAGAGCAGATTTGCACAAAAACGATTTGACGTTATTGTTCCACATCTCTACAATACATTAATAAAGGGATATAATGTAAAGGAATGTAGTGTTAAGAAGTATAGCAATAATGAGTTCAAAAAAATCATACTTAGTCGGCTGAAAACTTTTGACTATGATGGCGTTGAAAAAACGTTACAAAGTTTTTTATTTTTTATTTTTAAGTTTAAAGCATATGAATGACAGTACCAAACACACCCACGTCCAATACACAAACACGCACTCATACTCAAACATGATTTCAAGCACACACATACACACACACTCATTCACAACACACACGCACACACACATACACACTCGATACACACACACACGCGCGCACACACATTCTTTGCTTCATTGTTTAAAAAATGGGAAAACGTTTTGTTTTAGTTTATTTTAAATCTTTAATTGTACATTAGAATAAGTTGATCAGAATGTTCGACATAACTACAATAGCGTCTATCGGATGGGAGAAGCCACTGGCTGCTGAAACACAGTTTTTACTAGTTCGGCAGCCTATGGATTCACTAAATAATTGTACAACAAGTTATATCAATAAAAAAAAATTACTTTTACTTTTACAAGTTTTGTTATTTCAAACTTGCGACAAGTCAAAGAACGTCAGGGCCAGCGCAGTTTCGTATCTCAGTTACAACCAAATTTTGATTGAAATCTTGAAAAATGGCGTCTCAATGTCAGTTTTGACAACTCTAGTAACTTAGGAAGCAAGACTGTTAATAAGTTGATGACTGGAGTTCACAAAAGTGAACTAAATCCGCTGTATTTTTTAGATTAACATTTGATTGCAACTGAGGTACTTACTAAAATTAGCAAAAACATAGAATAATAAGTATATCGGAAAATAACTTTTCCGAGTTCATGGAGCGAATAGAACATTTTTTTTATATTAAGGAACATTAGACGTCCCCCATACATTTATTGTAATAAGTACCAAGTGTTTATTTTGTTTTGTTGTAAATGTTTATTTGAATTTCTCGTACTTGAGATGTTTCTATGCTTTGATACTAGGAATGTAACTTAGTTCTTACATGCCACAGAGTCCGAGATTAAGATTATAGATTTCGAAACCTTATTACTATGTCAATATTTATCTTACAAAAAAAATATCTTGCTATTCTATTAATAACAGCCATGTTGTGTGCCATTGAGTTGTAGGTATGCGTCTGCATTTTGGAGGTACCTATACCGCCTCCACAGTGTTACTGGTGGGGCTGTTATGTATTTCAGTTTCTAACAAAGATGGATGGAAATCACTCAAGCAAAGAACGGGACGTTAGCGGGAAGTTTAATTTTTTAAGTGCCACACACTGACGGATCATAGTCGCACGCTCATCTTCCATGTGCGATAGTAGTGACGTGGAACGCATTAGTGAAGTGGAAGACGAGCGCGCCGGTATCGATATCGATATTGATAAATAGGGATGTGCTGTTTGATATCGAGGTAGCAAGAACCGTTCCTATATAATCTACTGAAATATTATTATGTAAACTAGGGTTTACGAAATAAAAAATCAAGTTTATGATAATTTAATCCATACATTTAAGAACACATTATCATATAACAAAGATTGTAATTTATTAAGAGTAATACATATTGTTTATCTAACATATTGAAAGCGCTTATGTTTTGTGAGATGACGATTCAAAACATGATGATTACAATTTCTTATTAAACATTTTAGTTTTTGTTCAGTATTCAATAATGTTAATAGTAAAAAGTGCATACATGGCAATATTTGTAATGGCAATAATTTAAACTCCCGCCCAAAAAGCATTTTTTGACACTTCGAAGTGTCATACGAGTTGAACCATTGTCGTTACACAGTACAGTTTTGTTTTCGAATCTGCCTTTTTTCGTGATAAACCTCCGCGTCGTTAATTCATTAAAATTGCTCTCGAGCTCGCTTGCCTAGTCGTAGAGGCAGAGCCATCTCATATTTCCGCGCAAATAATGGCGCCCTAGTAGCTTTTCGTCTTACATCCCTAGGCAGGCTTAGAATTCCTATCGGTGAGTCTTTTTTTCGTCATACTAATCTCGAAAACTCTAAGTATAAGCTACAGTCCAATATAAATCTCGAACAGTTTTGTTATTTAGGAAAGTACCTAAGTATAAATTAATATGAATTAAATAACTGTAAATACGTACATATTACTCATAATAATTATTTGAAACAGATATCAGTAATATTTTCAACGCATGGAAGAAGTGGTTACATTGATATTAAAAGATTTTTAAAGAAAATCTTGGCTGATAGGTATCAAGTAATATCTTTTTTTTTTTTTTTGTCCCGGGGAAATCCTTTATGGATACCACCCACCACGGGGAGGGAGGTGATTATGTGGGAGTCCGTATACCCACCAAAACCCCGGGGTGTTCCGTCACTGCCGCCCTCGGCGGGAACGCGGGACAGATTTTCCACACGACCGCGAACCCGCCGTGGCTGTCCGTTGCCGGACCCTTCTCTTCGCGGCACGCCAGAATACATGGCGCGCCGCAACTGCTTCGGAGACCAAACTCGCCAACAATGGGCGCCAGACTTCCCCGTGTCTGGACGCCCGTGGTCTCCCTGCGGTGGGTCGGATACGTAGCCCCACCGCCTGCTACGTCAGCCACAAGGGATAGCCCCGCGACCCCACCTCCTCGAGTCTGCGCCGAGCGCCCGGACCCCACCTCCTCGAGCCTGCACCAAAGTGCCCGGGCCCCCCTCCTCGAGCCTGCGCCAAAGCGCCCGGGCCCCACCTCCTCGAGCCTGCGCCAAAGCGCCCGGGCCCCACCTCCTCGAGTCTGCGCCAAAGCGCCCGGACCCCGCCACTCCTATGTGGACTTGGCGGCCAAAGCCCATAGGAGCGGCCCGCCTGAGCCGGCCAGCGCACCCCAACGCCGGCGCGGCCCCTGGGTTCCTCTTGGCTTCACCGTGGTGCTCCAAGCCACGGCTACTGAGCCCCCCGCCACGTCAATGCGGGAACCCTTCGGGGGGGATCAAGTAATACCTTAATACAAGGTTATTTAATGCATATTAATTTATAGTTAGGTCCTTACATATATAACAAAACGAAAATGTTTAATTAGAAATTGTAATCATGCATGTTTTGAATCATTATCTCACAAAACATAAGTGCTCTCAATATGTAAGGTAAACAATATGTATTACTCTTAGTAAATTATAATCTTTCAATAAATCATCTTCAATAAATGGATTAAATTATCTTAAACCTGATTTTAAATTTCATAAACTCTGGTTTTTATAACAATATTTTTATAGATTAGATAGGAACGCTTCTTACCTCGATGTCAAACAGCACATCCCTATTTATCGATATCGATATCGATACCCGCGCGCTCGTCTTTCGTCACTAATGCGTTCACGTCACTAATGTCACACATGGAAGACGAGACGAGCGTGCGACTATGATCCGTCATATATGATGGCACTTAAAAAATTAAACTTCCCGCTAACGTTCCGTTTTTTGATTGAGTGATTTCCATCCTTCTTTATATATAGTCTGAGTAATCTATGGTGGGAACAGAAAACAAACAATACAATCAAATTCAATGACCAACCAATGTTCTGATTTCGTTCGTCGAATACCTTCCTATTTTAATTTAAAAAATGAACTGCAGTATTATCGTATCTAATCATTAAATAATATCCTGGTTGATATGTTAAATGTAAACCGTCATGGGGAAGTTCAGTACGTACAGGTATTTAGAGGTAAGTATCTCATACACACGTTTCAAATAGACTTTACAGGTATAAATAATCCTCTCACTCAGCAAATTTTCCTCTCACATCTATCAATAATTATTCATCAGTTAGGTTTCTATTTTTGTTTTAACCAGACTGACATTTAAGTATAAAAACTAATATTTATGTAACATACATCAATATTTGTTTTTACTAACACACATATTTGCTATAACAGGGAATATTATATACCAAGTATACTCAATATCTACATGATTAAAATGTTAATATTGTGTTTGATATGTCTCCATAATTCATCAGAAATAAAAATAATAAAAACATTTATTATGTACATATGTTTTTATTATTTTTATTTATGGGTAGGGTACTTTACAATAATCATATAAAATATGTGGGGCCTGAACTGTCTTCACTATTAAATAGATTAGTAGGTATATATTTTAATAGTTCAAGCAAGTTTATTTCAGAATATGACAATAATCCTCTAATTGTTTGTACTCCTCACTCATGCAAGTGTTTATTTTTTCTCTAAACTCTCATCTACTACTCCATTTAGACAATAGAACACTTGCAAGATTGCCTAATAAATGTTTAAATATGTATTATTATTTTTCAGTTAAAAGATGATACTGCATCTCCACATACCAATGTAAGAAACAGAGCCAGCGTCAAGCATCCAAGAAGATTGAAGAAAGTGTTTATATTTCTCATCGTAATAGCATTGTTTGTCACATATTTTCTAGGTAAGTCATCAGTATAATATTGGAATATGACTATGTTTTTTTTTATAGTATTACTTTTTTTAAAGAACTAGCGCCTGCTTTAGCGATCTCAATTTTAGGCCATTGAAACAGTTTAGATATTAGAACTATGGCCTAAGGATGATGATAAGCATATTGCCGAACATATAGCTTGTGTCTGGTCATCGGGTGCATAATCGATTACATTTGAGTCATTTTTTAGAATGTGTACATTCAGGTAAGTATAGCGCCACCAACTTATCTGTTCAGGTGGGCAAAATTGGAACTAAAAGATACATGTAATGTATACAACAAACTTTCGCGTTTATAATGTTAGTAGGATTATAATTGCAGAATTTGCAAAGAGTGCAAGTGGCTTGAAAGACTGCCCTATGTTTTGATTCTCCTTTTTCTTGGTGAATTTCTTAGGCTGCAATACCAAATTCTCCACTAGCGACGCTGTCACCTGAACAGATAAGATGGTGGGACTGTAAATTTATTTGTTGCTTCATCAGCATTTTTGGTTTTGTTTTCTAATTTATTTTTAGGGACTAAGTCTCACTGACTATGTCAGTCCCATGAACCATTCATGTAACTATCATCAGATATTAATTGTCTATGGATAGCCTGTAAAGGCCCCGATAGAGCAACCTAGGTAGATAGTTGAATAAATAGTAGCCGATGTGATTTGGGTATAAACTATATGAATTCGAACGAAACTCACCGACATAGCCCAGTAGATTAGCTAGTTGAAGTGGCAGTGGGCAGGGCACATAGCATGCAGAACAGATGGCCGATGGGGCCTGAAGGTTCTGGGATGGAGCCCACGGACCGGCAAGCGCAGCGTAGGTCGTCCACCGACACAGTGGACAGACGACCTGATAAAGGTCGCAGGATGACTTTGGATGCAAGCCGCTTCTAGCCGGTCCTATTGGAAAATTATGTGGGAGGCCTATGTTCAGCAGTGGACGTCCTATGGCTGAGATGATGATATGAATTCCAGTAAAATTGTGGTCCAAAAGCTACTGACCATCTCGCTGCTGATCATTCTCCTTCGTTTGTTGTCCACTCTATCCTCAGCGACCTCTTTTTGGCAAAATATTGGTTACGCCATACAAGTTATACCATCAAAGTCTGAAGTCTCATTTCATTATGTTGAGCTGTTTCAGAGTGACGAACATACAAACATACACACTTACAAACTTTCATAATCATTAATATTGTAGTTGTATTTATTGTCAATACATATAATATGTATTTTTATTTATCTGTTTAAAAAATATGAATAGATCTATGAAATAGCGCGACATGTATTGCGACAGTCATAATGACTTGCAATAAATTAGCAATTTTCTAAAAACGTCTGTTTTAATTCAACCACTAACAGCCAGTTGCAGAAAGCTCTTCATTAGTTAATCCAGCTTTAGTGCTAATGAAACCATTATTTTAATGGAGTTGCGCAAAAGAAAAAAATGACATCTTAATGATCCTTTAGTCTTAAAGTTTCTTAATATTTTGACGTTTCCTTAGACACATCTAAAAAAAAAAATTGGCAGAATTTTCGTTTGCGAAACGATTGTCGGATTTAGACTAAAAGTTAAAGATCGTTTCTGTTAGTCCTAAAAATTTTAAATAAAAAGTTACATATCACTAAGTTACTTGTAACTTTACTTATTTTTATTATTACTAATACTCGTACTATTGTATTTAAGGTAGAATATTCACATTATAGGACGGGATTCGAACCCGCGGCTGCCGACAATCCGTGTCAGATGCCATGAGCGCTAGGCCACCTAAGCTTATCGTCCCGAGTATCGAATTTTAACTCTATATGATTTTAACTGTCGCATGAGGACAATTGCAATGTCTGGTCTGGCTAAGCAGGTGTTAGTGCTTTAAAACAACCTATTATAAAAACTAATACATTCGTTGAATCGTGATATCGACAACTCGTTATAGCTTCACGTGGATCCCGTTTTGTTATAATGGACATTTACAATGTGTAAATTATTTAAGATGTTAGTTGTTAGGAGCTGATAACGGATAACAATGCCAAGTGAAAAACTTATTATTCCGTTTCGTTTTATTTCGTTCAAGTCTTTTATCTCATTGCTGTGAGGAAACATAACTATAGGAAACCTTTAAAATGTGGAGTGCGCGCTCAAGGTTCTGAAGAAGGCTTCAGGGTGAGGCTGAAACAGTTGTCGATCGTGCTATCGACAAAGCGTAACTCTCACGTTAATCCAATTATTACAAGTAAAGTAGATTGGGTGTACTTCTGAATTACGACAAGTTAAATACTTCGATAAATAGCTTATGTCGAATAAACATAGTTCGACAAGTCATTGCTTCGAGAAGACATACCTATATTCGACAAGAATTATATCCCAAAAGTTCTGCGTTTTATCCTTATCGAGGTAGTTTGCTACGTCGGCCGTTGCCGCGTTACGCTCGCTGCGCTCGCTCGGCTCGCGCATTGTGTGGTCTCCATTCAATCTAATGTCGCACCTATCGTGACGCTCTGACTAGATACTCCGCTACGGTCTGTGAGAGTAATTCTTGTTGAATATATGTTCTGTCGAAGCAATTACTAGTCTAACTATGTTATTTCGAAGTAAGCAACTGTCGAATTAACTTGTCGAAATTCAGAGGTACACCGAATCTTTGTTTGAAAACTTTGGCACTATCAACGGCCTTCTATGCATTGGTAATAACAGAATATTTGACTTACATTAACTGTACAGTTTTGTTGTTTCAATTTATTAGAAGACATACGAAGATAAGAATAAACGTAGATAACAGACTAAGAGGTACACAGTAAATTTGTACTAATTTCCGGTATCGATAAAGATAATGCATAAATAATGTTAACGTCTGGTGTCGTATCGTATAGTAAAACTTAATTATGCGGCGTCCACGAAAACCTCTTTATAAATAACCTTGCTGTAAGTAACCAATTATCGTTTATAGTGTCATCTTGCTTCCCTGATCCAAATTAGTAATGATGGGTTTTTATAAAAATAAACGGATCGTTTTGTTTACGACTCGTAACTTATTGACACTGTATGAGACAACTTAAACACTTTAAATGTCCCATAAGGACAGTCCGAAATGTAGTGGCCTTGTCCATGAAGGCAAAGTGCTCTGAATGCTGGCGGCAATTTCACGCTGATCTTTTTCAACACTCTAATCACCTGGCGCTTTGAACAAACGTTTGGCCAAGTAGCTATTTCACATGTGCTTAGCCCCCTAGCACCTAAAGATAATATATATGTATGTATGATATGGTAAAGGAATATATACGTAGCTTATTACTATCCATTATCAGGATGATCATCATTTTCATTATCACGTGTCACTTATTTGTGAGGCGCCGTTCGTGAATATCGCATTGTACGATGGAGCGTTTATAACAGCCGCATTGTTCACGCAGAAATAGACGTTATTGTAATCATAATATATGTTAGCCTTGAGGGCCTTTCGCATGAAGTAATTTTTATATTAAAAATCATGATGTCCAAGAGTCCATAACCGTGCGATTCCGATACTTTCTGCCTCACACTACCACTATGTGGAACCAGCTGCCATATGAGGTATTAAAAGACCTGGGAACCTTCAAGAAAAGAGCCTATTCCTTCGTCAAAGATCGGCAACGCATCCTCGAGACCTCTGGTATTGCGGATGTCCGTGGGCAACGGTGATCACTTACCATCGGATGAGCCGCCTGTAAGTTTGCGAAACTATCTCATAAAAAAAGTTATTTACAACATACTCTACGGATGTTGCATTATATCATATTTAATTATGATCAGGTTGGCTGATAAGGTTCTGAAGATAACATTAAGACCTATTCTCATAACGTAACCGCAGCACAGTTGACTGTTTAGTTAGAGGTTTCCACTCGTATTTATCCTAGTGCTGATTCCATTAGAAATTTAGTGCATACGTTGCGAGTTTTCGGTTATTTAAAATTTATTAGTTGATAATACGCTGGGGCCGCAGAGTCGTCTCCCGTTGCTCTACGGGACACACGAATTTCACCGGAAGATAAACGGTTTAAAAAAAATAGTAAATACTTAAAAACGGAGATTGTGGATTTCAAGTTTTAGTTTATCAATCGTACCAAAACTGATCAAATAAGCTAGGCATCAGTATGAAAAAGTAGTATGTAGTAATGAAATTGTACTAATATTCAAATAAAGTAGAAATAACAATGCTAAAAAGGTCAAAAAACCTTGAGTTACAGACTCTACTCAGTGCGTAGATTGAACATAATAAAAAAAAACTGATAGGGAACTACGAAACTACGCAGTAGATGCATATCCATTTGTATTATATATAAACAAATAATATTCAATTGAATAATAACATAACTTTTTATACTTGTATACAAATATGTGTGTGCGAGTAATATAAAAAAGTTACTTACTTTCATAATTAGGTATACAAAATGAAGATGAAAATAAACTTCAGATAATTTATTGATTCAGGCGTTACTTTGCGGAAATCCATTATCGAAAAACGATATTAAAAAATATTTAGTGACACTTCCGCTGAAAAGAAAACAATGATTTTGGCCTATTTGGGGGTGTGCACCACCCTCGACGCTCGACGAGTCAACATCTCCTGAGGATGCCTCGTGTAGATGCGAAACACGTGTCGAATCGGTTTTGGTTTATTGGGGTTTCTTGTGTTTTTTATTTTGTATTCTTCCTATTAGCATTATATGCGGGAGGGAGGGTGGTGCACGCCCCCAAATAGGCCAAAATCATTGTTTTCTTTTCAGCGGAAGTGTCACTAAATATTTTTTAATATCGTTTTTTGAAAATAAACTTATTACATTAATATTCATTGATTTGCATGAAAGCTTATAAATAAACTAGCTGCTCTTAGCGGTTGCACCCGTGCGGTGATGCATGATGATGATGAATCTTATACAGCCTATGTTACTCAGGGTGAATGTAGCTTTCCAATGGTGAAATAATTTTTGAAAACGGTCCAGTACTTTTTGAGTCAATTCGTTACAAACATACTTACATATAAATCTTTCCTCTTTATAATATTAGTATAGAAGTATAGATTTATCACGTGGTCCCGACAGAAATTTATGATATAGAATACTGTTCAATGATATGATAATAAGTTTAAGGCAATACAGCTGCAATGTTTTTTGAAATCAATTATCTTTTTAATGTATAGATACTAGATTTTTCCATCCCGCATATTACCGCGGTCTTTATTTTAAGGTTTATATTTTTCCCTTGATTTTTTTTTGAAGGCAATGTTTTAGTGAACGCCACATCAGCATTATCTTTTCTGTATGCAATGTATTTAGCACAAAAAACCTATTGTAGACATTATATTCGCACTAAACTAAATGTTGTAAAATGTTTGTGTACATTTTTCGTTTTGTTATCTTTAGTTTGCATATTTGCGTATGTTTATAGAGTCAGTGGCAACGAAAACAGGGGTTTATCGTTTGGTAAGTAACGCTGGTATGGTATGTTCTTGGGAAATTGACTAAACATTCAAGTTATATCCATTTTTTTTGTATCGAAATACTCGTGAGTTTAACACACATTTAAGTAGTAGTTCTGCGAACCGTACCTCGCGAGCACAGTTTTATCAGCGTTCAATTTGCAATACCTATAGACAGCAGAAGTGATTATAAATAATAATTTATAATAATAATTTATTTCATAATATTAGCACTTACATAGTTTTGAACTTATATAATATGGCTAGAATGTTACATAAAAATGTTTGAAGTGTCTGTCGCCGAACTAGGCTTATCGCCTGTGTTTCAGCATACAGCGCCCTCCCCCTATTTTATCTCATGGAGCTAGCCTGGTTATTAATTACTAATAATCTTAAATATTTTTAACTTAAATCTGAGGCATATAATTAACAATGTAAGTACACTAAACTTAAATAGATTAAAACATTAAATACCAAAAATGTTGAAAAATAGTTTAAAATGTTGTAGATGTTCCTCTCTGTGTGTACAGTGTAATTGCATGTGTGAGTGTGAGAGGGTGTCAGTTGTGAATCAAAACTAATTAAGGACCAAGTATTTTAAGTACATAACTTAATTATGGAAACAAAAAGAAACAAAGACTGAAACGGAGCATACTTGCTATTTAAATGAGAATAAAATAACAATTATTATGAGTTTAATGTCTGCATCATAAAATAAACGATATTTGATTGGTTGAAATTTTAATTTATATTTATCTTTCAAACATGGTAAGATAAAACTACTACAAGTAAATAAATATAGACTGTGATATGTATCTATGATATTACATTCAAAAGCTCCTCTGTTTTATCATAACTAAGTTTTTTCAACCAAGACGTGACTTTGAATTTAACTTCAGATCTTGACAAAGGATATATGTTAAGGCATTTGTTTATTTTGTTGTAGAGATAGGGACCTAGAAAATAAGAGAAACGGTGACTGAATATTGTTCTGAGTTTATCCGGCAGGGTACAAACATTATGTTTCCTTCGTCTTTTTTCCATGTGGGGTTCAAAAGTTATCATGGAATGTTGTCTGAGAATAGTGCTCAGAATAAAAAGTTGTCGAACAGAAAGAACGTTACAAGACTCATACAATAAAATAGTAGGAAACCGAAAAGGTCTACCAGTGCTGACTTTCAATACAGCTCTTTGGGATATCTCTATAGGAAGTATGGTTGTTTTCGGTGCGCCTCCCCAGGATGAAATGCAATAAGTAACGAGTGATTGACATAAAGCTAAATATATTTGTTTAATTAGGTTTGATTTTGCAATAGATTAGATTCTTTGTGTACGGCCCCTGCGACTTGTTTGAGTGTCGCAACTTTGCCAGTATCTGTTACATGAAAGTTTCATAAACTGTAGGAGAAATTAAAGTAAACTTTTAGAATAAGGTCGGTGATTAGAAGAGAGAATCAAACAAACTGTTCCACTCCAGTGATTACTCTAAAACACACACAAACACAACATAAATAAGAACAAAATTCAAAACAAAAATATCATATCATTTTTAATAAAAATTCATACATTTATAAAATAAATATTAAGGAATATATTATAATTTTATTTTATTTCTACTAATGTAATTATATAATATACAGTTAATTAAAGAATAAAAAGTAAGGGACAGAAGAAATTTGAATGAAATAGGACGTGATATTTTTTGTGTAAGAATATCATACAGTGAATATTTTAAATTTGGAAAGCTAAAGAAAATATGATCATAGTCTCCTTCATCTAAGCCACATTCGCATAACGAACTATCCCGAATCCTCAGTTTGGCCAAGTGACAGCAAAAGTGTAACGTCTTAAAATGGCACTATTTGACATTTTGGGTAAAACAAACTCCTATGACAAGCATTTGATTTAAACCAATCACCGAACATGTCTATTTATAACCTCGGAAGTAATTCGTATTCGGAATCATACGTCGTTTTGGTTTGAAGGACCACTTTTGTGTGGAATTTGTTCTGAGTTATGCTTCCAGACATTATTTCTTCGTAGCATCTGTATCGTATTTTTTGAATTTAGCACGTTTCTTGTCTTCGATGCACAACTGTAGAGCAATTTAAAGAGAAAACTTCTGTGTTTATGAAAGGTGAAACGAAAGAGAAACCTTGTTCTCTTATTGAGTCATAGTTGCACCCGGAGGCAAAACCATACGGCATTCAATTTATTTTTCACAAAAAAAAAAAACGATTTAAAATGCCTAAATCACATACGTTTCGACTTTGTTTTTACCCAAACCGTCATATTGTGACGTCATAGCTTCCACGGTCTATAAGCGGTACAACTAATTAGAAAAACTCGTCACCGCGATTCAGAAAATTCGCCGCTCGATGCAGTCGCTATCATAACTTGATACGAGTAGTATTATTAAGACGCGGTCCAACCCCAATTTCAAAATAATTTACGATGCTTTACGTAAGGTTGAAAATCGCTTGTTAGATTGGACGATGCAATGCGAAAATGCGTTAATTTTGTACGTTTTCTTTATATTTTTCGATATATACTAACACAATTGAAAAAATTGCTGGTTATTACTTTAGTACTATACGTTGGCTATGTATTACCTAAAAAAATATAGTGTTATCGCTGAAAATTCTGAGAGTTTGGACGTGAAAGTTTATTTTTGTTGACCTATTCAGGATTTTTTTCAGCTGAAAGAGAGTTATATTTATGAATTCTATTCGGTTATTACTCTTTTCCTATTCCTTTTCTAACCTTTGTATTTTTTTCATAATATACTATCGATCTATTAATAATAATTATTCATCAACGGATATAATAGTTTTTTTTTTATATATATATATATGTATATATATATATATATATATATTTACAACATCCACACAAAGGTCTTCAGGTCCCAAACTAGGCATAGCCTGTACTATGGTGACCTGATGACTGATATACATACTTATATACATATACACACCCAGACACAGCTCAAACAGACATGTTCATGCACACAAATGTTTGACCTGTCCGGGGATCGAACCCGGGACCAGCGGCTCAGAAAGCAGGGGTGCTACCAACTGCGCCAACCGGCCTGTCTGTTTCGTTCTGTTTCGTTACAGAAAAAGCAGAATTTTTAAACGCCTAGTGCGTTTAAAAATTCTGCTTTTTCTTTAATCAGGGTACGAGCGCGCCTTAAGTAAACACGTCATCGAAATACTAAAAATTTAACATATATTTATTTCGATAAGACCTTGACCGATTTTAGTAAAATTGTATATATTGTTGGGACCTACCAAATGCCGAATATTAACAAAATTGTCCAGTTTTTAAACTTCACATCCTATTATCTCGGTAACCACTTTGCCAATTAAGCTCATAATCGAAATTCATGCTTAAAGTCAGGTACCTACTCTTTGTACCAAATATTATCAAAATCGGTCGGTAAATAGCGCCGCAGTAAACTTCCCCCTTTTTAGCAAAAGTACATCCCACTCAATAATCGCCGACGTCAAAAAACGGTATTGAATAATAGAACATGCATACCAAGTCTCGTTAAGATTGGTTGAAACGGACAGATGAAAGTCTATTTGGCCAGTTAAAGCACCACAACAGTTTAACCGAGCGAACGAAGCCTCTTGCTCGGTCAACTTTTATTATTAACCGACAAAAATAGGGATCGAATACACTGACCCGGGTTTCGAGCATTGCGCAGCGGCGTCTGCGATCTCCCGGTCGGCGGGACACGGGCACTTACAAATTGTCATATTACATTGATTATTTCTTAAATCGACAACCGGATCGGAACGCGACCACGACTGAGAAGATGCGGCAAGAAACTCAGCGGGCTTGTCTTATAACATTTTTTTATCGCCAATGTCTGTATATAACAAATGTTTGTTTATTTTTAGCTCCAGTGTGATGCCTTACAAAAGAGACCATTCATATTCATATTCATATTCATATTCGTTTATTGAGATAAAAACGGAAAAAAAACCAATTATAATTATCTCACAATATTCAAAAATTATTTTTAAACAATTCATGTCTTAACATTAAGAAATATTAATTATATAAATACAATATCATTTAAAATGTTATTATAACAATGTCAAATGGGCAATACGCCTAGCATGTCAATACAAAAAAAAAAGATATATCAAACAAAGTAAAATATACCGTTCGGGTAAGTACTCAGAGTACCAAGTCAATAAACTCAGAGGTTACCGTCAAAATCCAATGAATCGTCAGGCTTTTTACACCTGTCCCATTGATCCATTAAATTTTCACAGTAAGTCAAGGAAGTACTTATAATAGTCTTCCAGTTATCATAAAAAATGTCACAATCAGGGTTGGCAGCAAGAAGTGCGTTTAAGTGGCGACGGGCACGATTCAGAGGCGACATAGAACGTGCTACTGTGCGACCGGGATCTACGTGGAACAGGTCATGTGGGCGACCACGTCTGTTTGCTGGAACCCCGGGCTCGTCCGGTACGAACAGTACGCATAGCAGGTCGTGCAGACGAATAGAATCGACGGAACCCCTAAGCGCCTTACAGCAGATGGTTAGCTGGTCTAACATTCTTCTAACTTCCAGAGAGTTGTAACCAAGCTGACCGAGTAGGAATTTAGTTGGGTACAGAAACGGATAGTAACCATACATTTTCTTATACAGCGACCTTAAAAAGGCCTTTTGGACCTTTTCAAGCATTCGCGCGTAGGTGACATGATAGGGGTTCCAGACACAAGCACTCGATTCAAGTTTGCTTCTAACTAAGGAGTTATATAATGTTTTAATTACTTCAGGATTTTTAAAGTCTCTAGCATTCCGTAGGACGATGCCAAGGCGCCGGTAAGACTCTTTTGCGAGTTCTGATATATGATCATGAAAAGTTAGACTACGATCGAAGTTTACCCCCAAATCTTTGGTACAGTTAACCCTATTTATAGGTACGTTGTTTAAGTGATAATGAAACTGTATTGGATTTCTTTTACGGTCAAAGGTCATGACGTTGCATTTACTTATATTAAATGTCATTTTATTTCTCACGCTCCATTCGTAAATTTGATTGATATCATCCTGCAATTTCAAGCAGTCACTAGGAGATTTAATTTCAAAAAATAGTTTAAGGTCATCCGCATACAAAAGACATTTGGCGGTAGAAAGTACATTAGGTAGGTCGTGAATCATCATTTGAAAGAGTAAAGGACCAGTGACAGAACCCTGGCTTATACCTGATCTAGTGCAATATGGTTGAGATACATATGTACCATGCCTCACATATTGGCACCGGTCCCTCAAGAAATCGGCCATAAAAATTAGGAAATCGCGAGTGAAGCCAAACGTAGATAACTTATGCAATAATATATCATTATCAACTTTATCAAAAGCCTTTTGAAAATCGAAATATACTACATCAACTTGCGATCCACGATCCATAGCGCTAGATATATAGTCTGTTAAGCACAGCAGATTTGAATTTACTGAGCGGCCCGGCCTAAACCCGTGCTGCTCTTCGCCTATCTGTTGTTTTACCTGGCTATATATTTCTTTGTGCAGAATGTACTCAAAAATTTTGGCAGGCGCACATAGAATTGCGATTGGACGATATTCCTCTACTACGGTTTTTTTATTATTCTTTGGGATGGGGGTTACCCTTGATAATTTCCACTGCGTGGGGTACTTGCCATTTTTAAGCGAAATATTTATAATATGGTGTAGTGGAAGAATTAAATGTTTTTTACCAGTTTTAAGGACAAAGCTAGGTAAGTTATCCGGACCAGGTGAGCTATCTATTTTGAGCTTATTCAGGCCTCGTTCGATATCTTGGGGGAGCACCGTGGGTAAACTAACATAACCGCCTTGATAGCCTAATGCAGAACACTCGTCAACATTTAAACGCGGCGTGTTATTTAAAAATACGCTGGCAAAATAGTTTGCAAACGCTTCTGCAGATTCAACCCCAGTAAAAGAAACACCTTGATACGAGACACAGGGTTCAAAACCACCCTTGGATCTGAGCCTATGCACGTGGCTCCAAAAATGCTGAGGGCGCAGCCGTAAGTTTTCTTCGATCAGATCAGTATACAATTTATATGCGTCTGAGATACGGTTTTTCAAGTTATTACGAAGATCTGTGTATAACTTATACGATGTATTACATTTCGACCTCAACCATACCCTGTGTAATCTCTTTACGCCGAATATCCTTTATAATATTTGCGTCAAACCATACTGGAAATCTGTTGCATTTAGCTGCTTGTCTTTTCTTTTTAGGAACAGTTAAGTCAAATAATGTATAGATAATATCATAGAAAGTATCAGTAGCGGTTGCAACATCGCTACATTCAAGTACAGGTGCCCAAGAGGTTTCGGCAAGCAATGAGTGAAAAAGAGGTATATCCATCTTTTTAAAGTTCCAGTCGCGCGATGTATCTAAGTTACTCGGCTGTAGTCGTGCACAGCTGTTATGCAATCGTAAAACGAGCATTATCTCCAGAGCAGGATGGTACAATACATCGATAGGTACGAAGCCGTCGGCGGCTTCTCGCACACAAACAGGCTGCGCTGCCGTCGTCAACTCAGAGCACTCCTGCGCCAACACTACGTCCAAAATACCTCCGTGAGAATTAAAAATTCTATTAAAATCTATTAGATTACAATATGTCAAAAAGTAACAATAATAATTTTTTATATTATTAGATGCACTATTCATATTAATGTCACCAAGAATATAAATTCTTGTGTCTGAATCAGTTAACAATGTTTCTACGTTATTAAATTCATTCATGTACACGGCGTCGATAGCTTTTGGTTTAATGTATACGACGCAGACTATAAAAGAAACACCACGATATGTCACAGACGCCCAAAGATCTTCTCCTAGTTTGGACTCGAGCTCAGGTCGCCGACATATGGTAACACCCGGCCTCGCAGCTAGCAAAACTCCCCCACAAGGGGAAGCACGGTCTCGTCTAAGCAATGTCCATCCGTCTGGTACTACTTCGGCGTCCCCCACTGACCCGTCGAGGAAGGTCTCCGAAGCCGCGACGAGCACATGATCCGAGAGTGACATGCTTGTATACCATGTTCGGAGCTTTGTCTTCAGTCGTCTAACATTCTGATAGAATACGTTAATGAGAGAACGTTCTTGATTGCGCGGCTCACCAGGCGCCGACTCCGCGACGAAATGTTTGTCCGTCCGAGGTAGGAGAATGTTTCCTGTAGTTGATCCATTTTTTCACTCGCGCATTCTCAGGCCAAACATTTACTGAGAAACATTTATCATAACAGTCCTCAGGTACTCCTATTTTGAATGAGTTATAATTATGAGTCGTCTTCAATTGTTCAACGGTAATTGCCTTCTGCGGACAAAGATCGGTCAAATATTTCTTTATTTCATCTAATCCAGATAGCATATTCCATAAATGAAAGTGTTTCCGATGCTCGGCCGCTTTAAGTGACGTCACTGTAGGCCCGGCGACGCAGCGCAGTGATATCGATTGGCGCGGTTTTTTGTATCGTACTTCAGTCCAGCTTTCGTCATCGAGATGGGATATAGGCATAGTACTCATTTCTAATTGATGCTTTGTGGATGCGCCGTGATAACGTTCGGTGTCCCCTGGTGTCGTCGGTTTGGTGGATGGTGATGTATTGAGGATATTGACCGGCTCGTGTGAGCGCCGCGGTGGCGACCCATTGTCTCGATTAATCGATTGACATGGGGCAGTGGGAGCAACTTTTTTGGTTTCAACCTTTCCCTTTCCCTGTGTACTCTCCTTCTGCTTTTTAGTTCTGAAAGGAGTAACATCTGGTTCTTTAAGAGAAAAAGATGTGTTTTTGTGTGGAGTTCCTGGCACAACTGATGCGCTAGAAACTGCTGAGCACTTATTAGACGTATGGAGTTCTATATGAGCAGCGTATTTCTTCATTTCCGACGCCAAAGCCATATTCGCAGCCTCGTAGTGATTCAGCTTTTCCTGTAGTTGTTCCATTTGAACCGCATGACTTTCTAATCGAGCATCAGTAATTTTTGTGACAGCAATGGATTGCATAAGCAACTGCCGCAACGACAGTATCTCTTGCCGAAGACCACGTACATCCTCAGCTGGGACATCTTCTCCTTTTTTAAAGTGTTGATCTTGTTTTTCCGCACTTTTGGACGACGCTGGGGCTACTTTCTTACGGATGGTGACATTAGCGTCCTGGGATTTCTTTGAAGAGCCTACAGGAGTCAGGCTATTATCGCCTCCCTTTTTCGCTGAACAGCGACACTCGGGGCACACCCAGACGCCTTTAGTGCTTTCAGTTGCCTTTTTCTCACCCGCGCATAGAAGGTGATAGATTTTATTGCACTTAGTTATTGTACAATGCATGCTCTCCTCAGTGTCCGGAATGATAGTAAAACAGCCAGCGCACTGCATTGTAAAAAACGATAATGGTTTATCGTCTTAAACGTACTTTAGTGAGCAGAAACACAGCTGATAATGAGTAGGTACAATATACGGCAAGATTGGTATGCAATGAGTCACTCGCTGCAGCAACAGGTAGCGGTCTCAACTGCAATGTTTATGTCTAACTATATCTAGGTACATACGTGACCGCAGGCAAAATATTAAAATATTTTTGCTTGTAATATCGGCGTTTGTAAACCAATATCGTCAAAAACAGTTTAGCGGTGACTCATACACTTTTAGCACTGGTTTAATAACACTCCTTTGATTGTATTTGTTCACTACAATAAAAATTAATGAGGGTGGTAATAGAAAAATAATCCGTTTATTTTATTTTGATTATCACTTATTTCACTTTTATAGCACTGTTCCCTCAATAATATTGTTTATATCACTAATATTTATTGTTTATACCACTACACTATTCAGTTTATGGTCCACAGTCGATGTTTACAATTTACAACGTAAGAATACGCAGCTAACACTATCACTTTATTTCGCGATGATTTTAAAACGTTTTCACTATTTCCACGTCTAGATAACGTTATCACATTACTATTGTTAATAGTTTTACACGATTAATTAGTTTGTTGATCTAAAAATTACAGTTTTATATTTTTAATTAATTTTTATGCACGGAGACGTATTGTTCGAATCGACCGCGTCGCTGTCCTTCCACTGATACCATAATAATGGTATCAGTAGGGCAAGACACGCTACACTTTGACATGGTAATACACGCGTAGGTAGATCCTGGAGTTATTAGTCCCAAGCTATTTTATTCTCCAAGTAATCCGAAATAGTAAAGTTTAAACTTATGTCAAAGGATATACAGAAGGTGCACTAGAGTTAAAAATTATAGAAATACGCCATTCGCGTGATAATTTATTTATATCAGACAGTATCATTTAAAATCCCCATCAATAACAAATAAGATTATCAGTTTCTAACAGTTTTCATTGAGTTTGAGGTAATAACAAAAAATGCATCATCATAATACATTTTTCCCGCCGGATGCTAAAATAGTGTTATTATCGCCTTTATAGTCCAATAATACGTGAGCAGTTAATTAATAATTTAATTGACCATTATATTGGACATTAGCATATCAATAGCAAATTACATGGGTACTTAATTGTATATACAATTACAACAAGATAATTAGAAACTATTAGAATATGATTAATCTCCCAAACCCAAGAATACCGACATGGGAACATTTCTATCTTTAGCCATTTTTTTAGAAGCTCGCGACTTTCGCTTATAATTTTACAAAAATGTTCAGCGAGGAGCTCTCATTATTTATCTAACATAAAATTACCCAAAGTTACTCCGTGTAACATCAGTGGGCCGAGCACGAAAATTTGCTTAAGTGTAACGTTATCGTATCGTTACACTTAAACAGATTTTCGCTTTCTGCATCCAGAACTCGCCCCTCAGTGAATCTTAAATGCCTCATTTATTTTGCAGAAAGAAATGTATCGAAAGCTTTCGATGGAAGATTTTCGAGTCAAACACGTAATGTTACCAGTGCGTAAATATCCCTATTTCATCGATCTTATGAGTTGTAGAGTCATGTACAATTTTAAATAGAGATGTAACTCATTTACACGTCTTGTTTTAAGTAATTTAATTCTGATTGGCGTACGTCCATGCTCCGGGTGTAGTACTTCTACAGAGGGCCTTATCGTAAATCGTATTAACTTGGTCATTGAACAAGTATACAATTTGAAACCGACATCCATTCTATTCAGTTATCTATATAATCAGTTATAGTATAACTCAAAAACTATGAATTTGATGAAATGTAAATCACCACGAAGGGACCTATTAAGGGACCACACGGGAAGCACCAGCTATAAAACAAAAGAAGAATTTTGAGAATCGATTCACCCAGTCGAAAGATAAGAGGTAACAAACAGAAAAAAAGATACAGTCGAATTGAGTATCTCCTCTTTTTTGGAAGTCGAAGAAAATTATCTGCGGTTGACTGTTACATCAATGCCTTTTATGGTGTAAGTATACACTAATGAAGGATTTTTCGTAATACCGCCTCTAAGAGAGTCAACTTATTTCTGTGGCTTCATATCCCATAAAGCATGTGAGCGAAGCCGCTGTTCAGCTATAGTTAGTTATCATTTGCGATAAGGCCCACCTGATCTGTTTACAATTTGAAGATTCTACTAGTAATGGAGGATCTATCTGTCCACGGTTTTCCTTACTACCGATAGAAATTTGACATAAGTTCCATACAAATAGTGTCAAATATCTAACTCTAGTAAGGTAAACCGGCGATAGATAGATTATTCGGACCGGCCGTTAAGGTTTAGTTGGTAACTACGTAGATATTGTAGGAGCAATAGTCATTATTAGATACTTGTTGAACATCTGCTGTAATTACTACCTAGAATTAGTCTGTGGGTACCTACTGTAGGCAGAATGTAGAATAAAGGTCTATTCAGACCTGAGCGTTATTCGCTACCGCTGTGGGTAGCGAAAAATACAACGCGGAACTCGATGGGTAAATAGTATGAAGTTCCATAACTGCAGCGAAACTTGTACCGCCTAGTGAGGCGGTATTTTCTCTTGTTTGTCGAAACTAGTTCCGCCGCCCCGCTAACCGTTGCCAACGAATATCTCTACCGTGCGCGGTAGAGATAGGTATTCGGCTTTGGTGTGAACAGTGAAATTAACGCATACCCTTTCGGATTTCTCTATCGCTCGCGGTTGCGAATAACGCCCAGGTCTGAATCGGCCTTTAGAGATAAAAGTACTCACTTATGTACTTACTGTTCATATTTTGTAGATAGTGTTCAGATTTGGCGATGGGCGAAATATTAGTAATTAGATAAGCCCCACAACTTGGACAATGATATTGATTCGCTCGTGCGTACACTAAACTAAATTTCTCTAAACTATGTTCTAATTATGTTAACACTAAATTCCACATTCATGTAACACTTAGAATGACAATTCTAAACATATGATTATTCTATTCAAATGTGTGTAGTTTTACATCAGTTTAGACTAGTTTAGAGAACATGAACTTACATGACGATAAAATTTGCACTAAACATACCCACAAAAAAAAGTTTTACCACTACAACAAATACTGTTGTAGTGGTAAAACTTTTGCAGAGTCCGCCTTTCAGTCGGTTATCCAACCGTGAAGCAGTAGTGTGCAAACATTACTGTGTTCCGAAGGGCAATGTTTCCAGCGAAATTATTGCGCAAGAGATTTAGCATCTCAGAGTGTCGAGCTCAGTGCATTGTATGGTTTTATATATATGGCATATAAATATATGCCCTGCTGAATTGGAACATATTCCTTGCAGCACGCAACATTACCTATAATAAAGTGTGTTTTGTCCAATAGGTTCATAAATAGATAATATATATCTACTATACTAAACATTATGTTATAGGTAATGCAAGGAACATGTTCCAACTCAACAAGGTTGCCTACGCTAGGGTTACACCTAAGCATTTTCAGTTGGAACTTGTTGTCGATAGCTATACATATAGCTCACAATACGACCTTACGTTTGCACGTTCATGAACTTGTGTATAATCTAATAATAACGCCGATCTGGGATGTGTTCTGAATGTGACACGAAAAGACGTTTAAAGCTTTTAAGTTTCGCGTTCGTAAAATTGTGGAACTTAATATATTTATTTTAATAACGTATTTTAGTGACTAGGGACGGAATTAATTACATTAATATTTAGTGAACCGATCAGTGCGTGCAAAAGGGATACATTATTTTTCAACACAATGCTGGTTAAGGCGTTGATGCCATTCTTCACGTTTTTATCAAACGTTTTCTTATCAGGTTTGTTCGTTCGTGAAATACAAAACGTAGGTATATAACTGCAGTTAAATTAATAGTGGTTTAACAGTTAACCATCAAGGCTATTATGTATCTTAGTTGCTTACAAATGTTAATTGAAATATATTAAAATGGCGGCTCTATGTCATTTTTGCCAGCTTCATTCATCAACTTTTTTGCTCACTGGAGTTGTCAAAAGTGACATAGTGCAGCTATTTTTCATTATTTCAATCAACATTTGTTAGCAACTGAGATACATAATAGCCCTGCATATGTAGTTTGCCCACTAATTCTAGAAAAAACCTAAGCAACGTAGCCCACGAAACATTACAACTGTTGGAATTACGACTCGACTGTCTGAATACGAGTCGTGTTTTCGTCTTCTCCTTTCATCTCTAAACCTTGATACTAGTTCCAATATTCATGTGGCGTGGATATTGTCTATCGGCCTTATTAATAAACTTGGCTTACACCCGGAGTAAATACAACATCTACCTGTAAATTTTTCGCTTGCAGTAAATGTCACGCGTGAAAGCAAGACAAAGCATGTTACGCCTAATATAGGTTTACGCAACGTTTATTAATAAAGGCCTAGATGTTTAGCAGTTTTTAGTTTTTTTTGTTCAAGTTGTGACTGATAGAAACCTGGCAGTTTTAAGTATTTTTGCAGAAGTGTAATGATTGTTGTTGTGTGAATGAATTGAAATGAAATAACTTTAATTGGATTAAATCACGTACAATTTTATATTATTTTTCCTGACGTTTCGACGTTTCGTTTCAGTGAACATGGTCACGGGTAGACTAGATGACAGTTGTCGGTTATAGTTTTAAAATTTTAATAGTTATTACCGCCTATAATATTTTAATGAAAACGTTCTCGATGCACATCACATGTAGAAGTATACAACATAAAACGATTCTGTTAGGAAATCGGAGAATACGTTAGAATGAAAAAAAAAAATTACAAATTAGTATATTCATCTGTGTACATGTTATTCCCTTTGGATGGCATTGCACGCGCAGACGCGGGCGGAAACGCGTGTTCACCGCGAAGAATTAACTCAGTTGCGAAATAGTTACGATGTTACGAAACCGGACGAGATACTCGCCTCTACTTGTACACTAAAATAATAATTATATCTCTAATAAATTATATTTAAAAGATATTACAGTCTACATATATAATATCGTGGTTTTGTAACAAATGAGGATTTCTAAAATATAATGTAACTTTATGGTCCGTGCATTTAGCCAGCCTTAGGTACAATGATGATCAAGTTTTATGATTATCAGTAAAATAGGAATATAAGGTATCTACGTAAGATTCTCGTTTAATTATTATTTTGGACTGTACATGTTTTGTTTTAAATGTTTATCGGGACTTATCACGTATTATTTAATATAGGTAAAAATATGTACCTTTCGCTCGACGTTTCGACCATGTTACAATGGCCGTGGTCACGAGCTGACTGAAAATCGCCAGACACAGAAGTCGGCTATTGCAGAACATTTGCTTGAGGCGGGATCCGGTCACTGGATCGAGCTCCACGATCCGAAGGTCCTCTCTACTGAACGACATTATTTTTCAAGAATGGTTCGTGAAGCGGTTGAAATTAGAAAACATCGCAATTTCAACCGGGAAGATGGATTTAGGTTAGCGGCGTCGTGGAATCCCGTAGTGAGCAAGTGTACAAACCGCGGTGTAAGTACTAGGACATTTACCGATACAGTCAGTGTTGTGTGTCGTAGTGACAACCCTGCGATTTTTCAAGATCGAGTGAGGGTAGGAGAACAAAACACCCGCTCTTCTCGCCGGACTCACCCGCACTTTTCAGTCAGCTCGTGACCACGGCCATTGTAACATGGTCTAAACGTCGAGCGAAAGGTACATATTTTTACCTATATTAAATAATACGTGATAAGTCCCGATAAACATTTAAAACATGTGTTCAAATCGCGAAAGTTTAAAAATTACTATGTACATGTTTTATTTTATTTTATTTTAATTTATAAAGTTTCACAGATTATACAATTTAATATTAGGTAACTAGATATTTATAAAACCACTCATGTTTCCGACGAACATTTATTTAACATTCAATACATTCAATAGCATGCACTAACATCTGATTTAAAGTAAAACAAACAATGGTGTCGATTCTGTATGCATTCTCTTAATTAAAAATCTCTAAATTATGGCAGTACTTATTCCGTTCCGGATAAAATCCAAATTAGTATAACACTTCCGAATGACAACACTAAAATTAGATATTTCTCTTTAATTGTGGGCACATGTTAGACAGTTTAGTCGTCACGTAACTTGGTGCTCGCTAAACTAGCCTAAAATAACCCAAAATTGAATAGAATAATCCTATTTTTAGAAGTGTCATTCTAAGTGTTAAATGGTTTTGGATTTTATTGTTAACAGAATAAGGACCACCATAATACATTTTTAGTTCGGTAGTTTAGTTTAGATTTTTGAAAAAGTGAATCGGTACCAATATCTGCAATATTATAACACGTAGACTAAATGATAGTCCTGAGTTTATAGAATTTTATAAATAATGTTCCCTTAATATGTGAAGTACCTGAGTGATCGAGCTTTACGATTTAGATACGAATAAAAAATAGCAACACGTGTTACGTGAGAAACTAGTTACGCTATCTAGATTGAACGCAACGAACAAACTGTTAGTTTTCATTGCCCGAAAACACGAATAAAAAGTCATTTTAAAAAAAAATCGAGCTAGATTGATTTATCGCCCCCTAAACCCCCTGCACACTAAATTTCATGAAAATCGCTGGAGCAGTTTTCGAGATCCATAATATATATAAAAGAATTGTTCGTTTAACCATACACGTTGCAGTTCCTGGAAAAGTAGGTTGATTTCTGCGAAATCTATTGTACGAGTATTATTGGCCAAATATGGCGTATCGCGAGTCAACGGGTTAAAAGTATTACATACAATTACAATTATAGTTTATGTGAATACAAAGAGAATGTAAATTATTATACGTGAATGTAACAATTAGTGTTTTTAATTCTTTCATTTTCTTCTTGTTCTTTCGTTTTTCACATTCATGGCTGAATGATAATGAAAGAATGATTTCTGAAAGTAAATTGGACTGCCCTAAAATACTTGTTTTAAGTAGGTTAATAAAAAAATATTCTATACATTTCTCCATGTATATTCCAGGTCTATTCGCCGGACAGTCGCAATGGCTGGACGGCCTCGCGAAGAGCCTGGGCTACGAGAGCGTGTACCACCACGCCGTGATCATAGACGCTGGCTCTTCCGGCTCCAGGGTCCTGGCTTACAAGTTCAGGGTGCCGTTTACAGGTGAATATATACTTTTTACTCCGTCAGGGAATAGAGTTACAGAATATTACCTCAGACGCCGGAATGTGGATCGTAAGAGGCGAGAATTTACTATTGCTCATAGGCCTTTGTTTGGCCTTCTTGGTTGGGAGCACTAGTGACAGATATACTGCCGCGAAGTAATAGTGCGCAAGCAGTACTGTGTTAGCGTGTGAAGGGCGCTGTAGCAAGTAAAATTACTGGGCGAAAGAGACTCAAAATTCAATGTCTCGGGGTGTCGTGCACAGTGCAGTGCTACGCAAAACTACAGTGGTAAGCTCTGGATAGCGCTGCAACTGTCATGGGTAAGCGTAGTGCTTACCACTTGTGTTAACCACACACGTTGTAGTTCCCGGAAATGGGTTTTCTGCGAAATAATTGGCCAATAATAAATTCGCCATATTTGGCCAATAATACAATAGGTGTTATTGGCCAAATATGGCGAATCGCGAGTCAACGCTTTAATACAAAATACCTACTCTTATAATAATAAAACTTATGGTAATAGACCTTACTGAAAGTAAAGAAAGAAGAGATTATTTAGAAGACATAGATGCAAGGAATACTCCACTACTGTCATTTTGTTATTCTTCATCAATGCAATTAAAGAACATTGTGAAAATATTGGCAAATGATTTCTGAATTTCTTGCCGCTCACATCATTACTAATAATAAAATATTTACTGTTACAACCCGAAGAAAAACTTGTGAAAATGTAAAGTTTGTTTTATTGTAGTTACAAAATGTTAATTAGGGTTTATTATATTCCTAAGCCATCTGAAAAAAACATCTAACTGATAATGAAAACTGCGTCAAAATCCATTGCGTGTTTTAGAAGGAGTTAGCGGATATACATACAGACGTAGAAAGCGACGTTATTTCACACTATGGATTACTCGTTTCTTTCTTTCTTTCTTTTTTAGCGTACAGGTTCCAGAAATAAGTGTCGGCGTACTACCTACGTAGTATTATAGTTTCAGGAGTAGATGTACAAAAATAGATATTCCGTGGAAGTCGGTTTTGTATTATTATTTAAATAAATATATTAATTTAAAAGATTAGTAATGTCATAATTTGCATTCTGTGATACCTTTCAAACATACAAAGTGGTTTAACGTTTCAGCGGGTTCGGTGGTTTCCCAGATTTTTCTTCTTTTTCCTATAACCTTGTATGGAAGAGATCGCTCTGAGCGGTAAGACTGCCCATTCTTACACCTAGTTTATAGCATTGCCCTTTCTATTATTCAGTCATTAATATGATGTCTTAATGAAGTGTTATCTATCTACTAATTGTATAATTTTGTTTGTATTTTTCAGTATTCGGGTTAGCAAATTTAGATTTAGTTGAGGAGTACTTCGAGCAGTCCAAACCAGGGCTGTCTTCGTTCGCTGACGATCCTGCTAAGGTAGTCTTTTTAGTATTGATAAGAACTTTTTCACTCTCATGTTCTTTACTAGGATACCCTAGGTGCGTTCTTTTAGCTTATGAAGGCATTGGTGGCGTTGTCATTGATGGCTCTTTTGTTAAAGCGTTCGTAAAACTCAAAAACGTTATTTTTGCCACTTTTGCCCACACCCTATTCGAATGCTCAACTGAGCATAAGACCTAAAATCGCATGATTATGCTGTCAAATACATAGCTGTCAAATAACGATCACAATCAACCATGCTCCGGACGTGGGTCAAAAATTGTACGTTTTGGTGGCAAAAATACCTTTAGCTTTCCGAACGCTGAACAAAAAGAAGCATGAACGACATTTTCACCCACAGATTCCCGATTCGAACGCGCCTTGTGAGCGTTTTTAGCGTTATTTTCGCTAAAAACGATCAGAAGATATATCAGAATATAGATAAAGACTATTTGAACGCACTACCTGTGTCGCGCAAGGCACGGACGCACACAATAAAACATCACTACATTCAAAACGAAAGAACAAACATTAATGCTCATCACACAAATATTTGTCCCGGCCAGGGATCCAATCTGGAACCCCGCGCTTCGATGGTAGGTTTGATAACAACTGATATAGCGCAACTGTAAAATGAGCTAACAAACTAATCGGCTCCATTTTAAACTTTGGGTAAACGTTTTATAATCGTAACAGATGTAGATTTTTGTCACTCTTCACTCGCGTGGTTGGCGCGTTTTTCAGTCACCCATAACCTCGCTTAGCTTGTCGTATCACGTAGGTATATATAATTTGATCTGACCACATTATTCAGGGCAAAGTTTGCTTTCAATGCACGTTTGGTCATTTACTAAAAGCAATAAGCAAGTTTCAAATACAGACACTGTTCTTTAAAATAAACCACAAAATACAAACAAAGTGAAATAAAAAATTCTAATATTTTTGATTCTAATTTGTCGTATTGGCTCACTCATTCTGAGATCATTATCACAGACGTAAACATTACAGAGTGTTTAACACGTACTGCCACTTCGAATCCACGGTTCTAAATGGCAGAACGCACGCACTCTTAATAGTCCCACGCGTTTTTCTTCCCATTTGCAGCGCCCATCCCTGCTAACATGTGGCATACCGTCACCGCCAACGCCATTCGTTCTGGAGGAGTTGTTTAATTATATAGTTGAGTTGAATCTGGTTACGAGCTTGGGGATTCGTGATAAATAATATGCACGATTTCACCAAATTGACACTTTAATTTACAGTATCAATCACTGCTACACAATGTTCACAGCTCACAGCAAAGGAACTTGTTCCGCCCGCACTGTATCGCAATTAAAAGTGAACTAACTACGGTTGGTGGATTCTCGTGTATTTTATTCGAGGTCCTTAGAGGTCGAGAGTGTTCGACATTAGCCACGAAACAATAGCGGTCTCATTTTGGAGTCAACATTTTTCTAGTACAATTTACTGTCAAGGAACAATCTACCTTATGTCTTTATAAGGTTCTGTTGCAAGAGTTCGCCTTTGTCAACAAGGCAATTGTTCGTTTGTGAAGCTAATGACATTCTCGGAAGTACCGACCGTTGTAAACAACGATATATGTTTGTCGTCAATCTCGAGAACGCTCCTTATGACGTAACAATATGTATAATATAAGTTTTTAAACAATTATGGTCAAAACCATTACAAATGTTCAAATTACAAATGAGTACGGAAGAGGGTAGACCGCCTCGTCTGCTCGTAAACATTCACCCACCCGCAATTCCTCAGTTCATCCGTGATCATGGCGATTGCAACAGTGCCGAAAGATCGGAAACTCAAAAAGTATATATACATGGTAACTATCCCGATAACAATTTGAACATTTCTAAAATGTATGTATAATGTATTTCAGGGTGCGGACACAATAGTGCAATTAATAAAGAAGGCGGAATTCCTGACGCCTCCAGAGAAGAGAAGGTTCACGCCACTGATCGTGCGCGCCACGGCCGGACTCCGGCTGTTGCCCGCTCAGAAAGCCCAGGAGCTGATCTCGCAGGTCGACCTGGCCATCTCCAAGTCAGTCCCACTCTATATTCTTTATACTTTAATGACTGGCCGGTTGGTGCAGCTGGTAGCTGCATTCTGTGCCCTTGGTCCAAAGTTCGATCCCCGTCAGGTCAAACATTTGTGAGCATGAACAATATGAACATGTCTGTTTGGCCTGTGGTTCTACCATGAGTTGGCAACATAAATGTCATCTATATAAAGATACACGATCTCGCCTACTTATTTTGTGATTGGTTTAATCGCTATCAATTTTAGTTCTACAATTGACCGCAAGGGGGCACTTCTTTTTATCATACATTTTTTCGCGGCAATCGATACCGAGCAGCGATTGGTGTCGATGTTAAAGGCCTACTGTGCTGGGTGTGTGACATATACACACCCAGACACAGGTCAAACAGACGTGTTCATGCACTTATACTATACTATACACACATATATAATATATAAGTATGTATATCAGTCATCGCCATTGCAATTATGTCTCAGTTACATTCAAATGTTGATTGAAATCTTGAAATATGACGGTTTTATGTTAGTTTTGACAATCTAGTACGCAAAAATGTTAGTGAGTTGAGGACTAAAACTTGTAAGGAGCTAACAAAAGTGACGTACAGCCGCCATTTTTTTAATTTCAATCAACTTTTGATTGCAACTGAGATACGTAATAGGCCTGCGGGTTACCATAGTATACAAGCTCAGCCAAGTTTGAGACCGGAGGCCTGGTGTGGACGATATAAAAAAAACCTTGCTCAAATTTTATCCTTTAGTCCATCCGGTAGATCCTAGTCAGTTCTAGTCTAGTATATGTATGCCTCAAGAACTGGTGACCCAGATTTTGACGCTGGATTCTTGGTCTAATATACTACCAAATTCCGCCAAGCCATCTAGTGAGATTGTCGTGTAGATTCACTATGGAGCGTGAGCGTATACTACGAGCCTGGGAGCCGTATGCCAGGCATACGCTCAGACGGGAATGCAAGCCTGAGTAAAGGTCTCAGTAAATTTTGTGTGGCATTTACTGAGAAGCGCTAGCGTAGCTTAACTTGGCGATCTTAACCGATCAACAAGTTAAGCAACACTTGCTGAGGTCAGGAGTTGGATGGTTGACCGCTACTGGTATTGTTCAACTGAGCGCTTCCGTGCTTCGGAGCCTAAGCCGTGGGTCCCGGTTGTTTGTCTTAGGACAACAGTCTTTAGGCTATGCCAAAGGTTTTCGGGCCTCCTGCAAACTTCGACATAGGTCGGTCGTTAGCCTATCCACCAAGCCGCACACGCTCCCGTTGTGGATTATGGCACAACCCCTCTTTCTGAGATGAAGGCTCTAGTTCCAACAACGGGTGCATAATGGGCTGATTATGGTTAACTGTCAAATCTCCACTCAAGTCGAGACTCACAACTGCACGTGTTTTTGAAATACCGGCCTAACCTCCAGTGTCTGGAACGTTTGTCAAAGTTTGATCAGCTAACAGACGGAATACTGAGCGCTGATTGGTCACATGTCGCGTCATAGAACACCATTGACCAATGAGCGTTTAGTATTTAGTTAGTCAACTAATCAAGGGTATAACAAACGTTCTATAAACTGGGGGTAAGACTGATAGATAAGAGCAGGGCTGGAATACCCATAAGGCAGATTAGGCAACTGCCTAGGGGCACACGGGCTCTGTGGGCCCCTAGCCAATGCGGGCCACGCAACAAGGAAAAAACGTTTTATGGAAATTTTATATTTTCTCTATACTTGTTTACGCATGTTGTCAACTGATCAAATACTTTATACATAGTGGAAGTAAGAATAGCTGTTGATGAATCGGGAAAATAATAACGACGAGATCTATTTTTGTTCTATTTTGGCTTCGCACGGTTTGCGCATATAACCAGTCCTCAAGTAATATTTTTTATCTAATAATTTGCCTAATTCGGGCAAAAGTCGTCAAATCTAGTCCATCATCCGTCATTGTCCGTCCGTTGGTCTTCAGTCAAGCCCGAAACATTTTTTTTTTAAATCAGCAAAAGGTTATAAGGGGCCCCGAAAATTGCATCGCTTAGGGACCCCAATAGGGTTAATCCGGCCCTGGATAAGAGTGGTAACTAAATATAATGTGTAAACAATTATGCGCTATTTCGTCATTTAAATATCAGACAACGTACGATAAGCGAATGACTTAGCAGTAGCGAATCAATTCAAATCAAATATCAATAGCAACGCCTAGCAACTGGGTATCGGCTGTTTGAGTATTGTTCAGTCACAATTACATTTATTTTTATTAACGTTCACACACTTATAGCCCCGCCCACCAACCCCTTATTTTCATTTCATATAACATGTATTTTTATGCAAAATGTTCACACTCGTAACTCGTTTTCACCAAGAAACAAGTTAAGTACATTATATAAAAAACTTGTAGAATACTTTTCAATACATATTGTTTGCGACTTGAGTGAAAACGCGAGATCACGTAGACAACTAGAAGTTCACGAAATATATTCATTCAACATGTTTTATACAAGTTGTATACAATATTATTCATATTCATATCATTTATTGCATCATACATGTAACGGGGATCTTAAATATTACAATACTGAGTCATATATGTACCCAATTCAGGGCATTGCAATATGAGTAGAAGTAGAGTATTACATTTATAACCGTTTGTTATAAATTCATGAGGATATAGAAATCGCGGGAAAGCAGGATATACTCGTAGTTTTACCTTACAATTTGCTTAATAATAAAAAACAATGAAGTCCGGTCGTACCAAAAACCAGATTACCTAAAGTACGGAAACAAGGTCGTTATTCAAAAGTATTGATGTATAATAAATTACCAAAAAGCTTGACTAAATTATTATATATTTATTTATTTATTTTTTATTTATGAACGCACTTGCAATTATACATTATAATATGTATAATTGCAAGTGCGTTCATAAATAAATAAATGTTGTTCTTAAATGAAACAAAACAAAGTCTTAGCTAATAAAGTAGTTTAAAAATAAAATTATATATATATAATGTAAAACTTAAATAATAATACTTAATAAAATGTCATTCACTCAATAAAATGTCAGTCATTCACTAAATATTATTCACAAAATGTCAGCATTAAATTTACAATATTAGACCAACTATCGTTAAATATGTCACAGTCGGGAAACGTAATGAGGAACGCGTTGAGGTCGCATATTTTATTATGTTATATACATATTTTATTCAAACATTAGCATTATATTACATATTTTATTCAAACAAAAACTCTAGGTCTTTTTTGAAAATAATCCATTCTATACATTTAGAATATATGTCAGTGTTTCTTGTGGAGTCTTTGTTCTAAGAGCAAGTGCAAATGAGATAACCGAATAAAAATATAATATAACTATTAAAAGTGAGATTTTTAATTACACTATTTATTTCTCACATCTAGTGATAATTTATAATTTTAGTCAATATAAGTAACTAACTGACTTGCCTTTACAATTTATTTTTACTTAAGGTTATTTCTCTATCTTTATCACATTTTTAAGTACTTTGATCATACATTTCACAATTATTTTGCATTGTTTTTCTACCGACTTACAAAAAGGAGGAGGTACTCAATTTCGTCTGTATTTTTTTTTATGGCTGTTACCTTATAACTTTCAATAGAGTGAACCGATTCTCAAAATTCTTTTTTGTTTGAAAGCGGGTGCTTCCCGTGTGGTCCCATTTAATTTCATCAAATTCGGTCCAGTAGTTTTTTAGATATACTCCAATAGCTGATTTTTACTAAAGTAATACAATGAAAGTCGGTATTAAATTTTTCAAATTGCACTTGTTAAATATCGTAATCTGAAAATAGCGGTGCTATTAATTGCAACCACAAATCAACGTAATAAACATTGGTAATTTAGGAATTAAGTTCCATTGAGTCATGTTTTACAAAACTATTGTCACTTGACGCTTGACGTAGACGCTTCATGTTGAAAAGAGTATAAGGACTTGGATTTTTTCTTATTTTTCCAGAATTGGTATAACTTAGCCTCTCGACCGGTACCAGTCGGGTTATTATGTATCTCGGTTGCTAACAAATTTTCATTGAAACCGAAAAAAATGGCGGCTCACTGGAGCTGACAAAAGTGACACATGTTACTTTTGTCAGCTCGAGTCATCAACTTATTAACATTTTTGTTTACCGGAGTTGTCAAAACTGACATAGAGCGGCCATTTTTCAAGATTTCAATCAACATTTGTTAGCAACTGAGATGCATAATAGCCCTGCAGGTTGACGTTTATTTTTGCGACTTCTTGTATATAGATGTAAAAAAATGTTATTCAGATTATCCCTGTCCATTATATTATTAATATAAATTAGGTCTTCTAAGTTATTAAAACTAATTGTATTTAATTTAGATTTACATTTTATTAATGCAGAGTAATTTGTTTGAGTTTAGTTTGAAAGATTACAAATTCGGGTATTGTTTTGTGTTTTCAGATTGGGTTACGACACCGGAGCGCACAGTGTTGAGATTATGGATGGTTCTGACGAAGGGATCTTCATTTGGTACACAGTCAACTTGTTGCACGGTAAGTACATGAGTTAGTACAATATAATCCTTTGGAATTGAATACAGGTTGCGTCATGTAAAAAGTACGCTGGAAGAAAGTGGAGTCGCGCATGGGTACACTCGACGGTCGACTGACGAACCAATAGCGCTCCGACAAGCATGCGGCACCCGCCCCGCGCACCACCTCATACCACACTACTGCGCACCCTAACCGCCAGTGTACTTTTTACGTGACACGACCGGTACCTCCTCCTTTTGAAGTACCAGCAGGGCATGTCTCAGTTGCAATCGAATGTTGATTGAAATCTTGAAAAATGGCGGCTCAGTGCATTGCCAGGCAGGGTTTTGAACTGTTGTAATTGAAGATTCTGAATGGCACTGAACGAATGTGGGCAAGCTTGACGCTTAATATCAGACGACCGATGGACATAAAAATAAATCGTTTATTTCATCTCGGAACATTTTATAAAATTGTGAGGTAGGAACTAACTTTTACGTATAGTGATAATACCATGCCAGGTAGACTCACTCTTCCTTATCTTTATAATGCTAGTTATACATATTAATAATTTAATATGTAGGTAACAATTAATATAATATAACAATCTTATACCAACCTTAGAAATAACAAAACAAACTGAAGATATACCTACTCATAACATCTGACTGTTTCTTTGAAGCCATTCTAATATTTGATGGTTTCTAATCATTGGTTATTGATTACAATGAAACTATTATTAAAAGTATTTGTTTACAAACCAAACCTTAATTTGTTATACTAATTGTCACTGGTAGTAATTCGCTTGTTCAGAACACCAAACTAAACTAGCGAACTAAAATCTATTTTTAGTAAATTATGATAGTACTTATTCTGTTCATACTAAAGTCCAAATTAGTATAATGCTTGCAAATGACATACTTACATTTGCCGTTTCTGTTTAATTGTGGGTATGTTTAGTGCAAATTTAATCGTCATGTAAGTTCGTGTTCTCTAAACTAGTCTAAACTGATGTAAAACTACCCACATTTGAATAGAATAATCATATGTCTAGAATTATAATTCTAAGTGTTACACGAATGTGGATTTTAGTGTTAACATAATAAGAACTACCAATATCTTAGAGAATTTTAGTTTAGTGTACGCACAAGCGAATTAGTACCACTATCTAATATTTTGTGGGTATAGTTTAAAATCAAGTGAATGATGATTGTTTGGGTTGTCATCGGCCACCTATAAAATGTAATAAGTAACAAACATTGTATAAATCTATATTAAGAGAATGACCCAAGATTCTTGCCGCTTCTTCTCGGTAGGCTCTATATATTTTCTAACGCGGCGGTAGAGTCTTAAAGTACATTAAAATGAATAATTGACATTCATAAGTGCATCTTTGATGCCTAAATTGAATTAATAATTTTGACTTTGACT
This sequence comes from Selenia dentaria, assembly GCA_917880725.1. Lineage (NCBI taxonomy): Eukaryota > Metazoa > Arthropoda > Insecta > Lepidoptera > Geometridae > Selenia > Selenia dentaria. Next base: position 2,610,880 of record OU862896.1, on the reverse strand, counting down.
TTTAAAAAATGTCCTCATAATGAACGTCAATTATTGACGTTCATAAATGCGTCTTTGATGCATAAATTGAATAAATGATTGTGATAATTTATTGATTCAGGCGTTACTTTGCGGAAATCCATTTTAAAACGATATTAAAAGAAATATTTAATGATTTTTCCGCGGAAAAAATCTTATGGCTGAGTTGCGGTGTGCACCACCTGCATAAATTGCAAATAGGAAGTATACAGAATATCTAACTTAAGTAAGATTTGACTTTTGACTTTGGTATTGTTGCGTGGTGCAGACTTGATGCAGGGTGCTACAATGGCCGCGCTGGACCTTGGCGGCGGCTCCACGCAGATCACGTACCAGCTGAGCGCGACGGACGCGGTGCAGTTCCCTGCGCGCGACCAGCACACCGTGCCCGCCGGGGAGAACATCACCCTCTACACACACAGGTGCAACGCATACCATCTCATCATCATCATCTCAGCCGTAGGACATCCACTGCTGAACATTGACCTCCCCCACAAATTTCTAAAATGACCACTTGGAAGCCGGTGGCATGCATCCAACGTCGTCCTGCGACCTTTATCAGGTCGTCTGACCACCTTATAGGTGGACGACCTACGCTGCGTTTGTCAGTCCGTGACCTCCACTCCAGTACCTTTCGGCCCCATCGGCCATCTGTTCTGCGTGCTATGTGCCCTGCCCACTGCCACGTCAACTGGCTTATCTTCTGGGCTATGTCGGGTGACTTTAGTCCGTCTTAGGATCTCCTCATTTCTGATTCGATCACGTAAAGAAACCCCGAGCATAGCCCTCTCCATAGCTCGTTGTGTACCAACTCACTCACACATATATAAGGCTTTTGTTAATTAGTTCACAATATTGAACGGAATGGTTTGAAATCGATAACTGGTCATGAAATTAAAAGAAAAAAAAACACATGTTTTTAACTATTATTTACCGCTTCGCTAAAGAGCCCTAGTGCGATTGTGAGCACGACGCATTACAGAATAGACAGCAGTAACTCCGCGAGACATATCTACCCCCTTAGAATAGGTCCACCGACGTACGAACCTACTTACACGCAAATGCTTACACAGGAGATCTATGCCTATACGACGGTGGGTCCGAGCGGGGCAACATCCAACTTTGCGATCTTTCCACGGAGTATCTAAGTGGGTAGGTATGTCTCGCGTAGCTACTGTTATCAATTATGTGATGTAGCGACGCCGTTGCGCGTTCAGTCGCGCAATGGGTTTTATCGTAGAGCGGTGATCATGAATTCATATTAATAAAAAAAAATGTATTCTTTTTCTTTCACTTTCATGACCCGTTATGGATTCCAAACCACTCCTTTTAATATTGTGCACTAATTAACAAAGGGCTTATACCGTGAATTATATTGACCGAGCCAGCGAAGCGTCTTTCAGTAGATCAAGCATATTTCAATGTTTGGTATCGTAAGCAGGGGTGCTTTAATAGTAGATTAGTAGCCAAGGGCAAGGCATACCTTGTAAGGCATGTACCCTCGAACTATAGGTAATTATAGGTAGTAAAAATATGATAAAAGTATAAATATCTCGGGCTTGATGCTTACACCCGAGCTAACTACTCTGCTTTACATCTCGATTGTGAAGTAAGTAGAAAAAAACCTGCATTACAAAAATAAAATTGATGACTATTATACTCATACGAAGACAAGGCTGAATAGCGAAGCGACTTCTTTTGTCATTGGGCTGAATGCATGATGTCTATTGCCAGTATGATGGTTAGATGTACGCGAACTTTTTGAAAGAGTGAAGTTTTTTTTTAAATTACTTACCGCCCTAGGGCTTTTTTAGCTACATTATTACCCTAGAGCGCTAATTGGTCACCTACAAGCCCCATTTGGGGGTAATAAGGATCTACTTACCGAATATGAGAGATGTAAAATGATATTATATTATTTATAATTTCTAAGTTATTGTAATACAGCTATTGGTTATGTATAAAAATATATAAATATGTTGTACAGTTACCTGAACCTGGGTCTGCTGGCGGCTCGTAAGGGCGTGTTCACACTGGAGGCAGGCGGCAACGACACCGAGCTGCCCGTCTCCGTGTGCGTCGAGCCTATCATCCAGCGCGAGCCGTGGACTTACGCCAATAAACAGTATTATGTTAGGTATGGAATATATTGCCTACACATCTACCTATCATCTATGATCTATCTATTAATCATCTTAGCTATATATCGTCTATCTACCATCTATTAATCTATCATCTTATCTATACAGGATGTAGCGTAATGAATGGATAACCCTATACCTACAGATAGGGATCATGATGGTCCAGAAAATCAAAAAACGTGCCTATTAAAAGTCTCATACTTTTCGAGAAAATCGACATTTTCAGGAATTGAGAAAACATTACACCTCTTGCCACTCTTTTCGATGGTAAAATTGCAAATAAAGGAATTTTCTCAATCTGTTTTTAGGATTGTGGTCTCAGATAAGGGTGCTTTCGAATGAAAACTACTAAGTCAAAGTCAAAATCATTTATTCAATTTAGGCATCAAAGACGCACTTATGAACGTCAATTTTTCATTATAATGTACTTTATAAACTCTACCGCCGCGTTCCAAAACATATAGAGCCCACCGAGAAGAAGCGTCAAGAAACTCGGGGCCATTCTTTTTATATGGATGTTTACAATGTTTCTACTTAGGCACTACAAATATTACATTTTATGGGTGGCAGAGTGACAGCTTGCCAGAAGTGGAGTATTCCAAGCATCTTTATCTACTATTTATTACTATTTTCTTGTGGTAAAAAAAAAGATCTATCGCCTGAGTGCCTAAGTAATAAATAAATGTCTTATTTTATTGAGATCCTAAAATGGTATAACACATTGTGTTTCCAGTTTTCAAAAGATTGATCGTTGCTATTAAAGTGCGGAAGGTGGAATTTTTCAAATTACAAATTATACTAAAATTTACTTCTTAACTCTACAATTGTCTAAAAATATTATTTTTACAACAGTGGAATTAGTAGAGCTAGTTGGTTGAATTGCTTATAACAATTACTGGCTGGAGAAACCCCGAGCACAGCCCTCTCCATAGTTGTGCGACTTTGAGCTTACTTATGAGGCCCATAGTAAGAGACCACGTTTCAGTGCCATAACTCATCACTGGTATCTGCACATCAAACAACTTTAATAATTTCCAAATCCCGGAGTATTACTTATAGTAGAAAGTGAACTAGACAACCTTGCTTCATCTTCGGTTGCATCATCGCTCATCGGGCGAGCTTTTAGGATGAATTCCACAAAATATATTAAATAAAAGTTGCGCTCCGCGGTTTCATGGATGATGATGATGAATCAAATATAGCGTAACTTACTCAGGCATAGTGTAGTTTTCTACTGGTGAAAGAATATCTTCAAACGGTTCAGTAGTTTTTGCGTTTATCCATTACAAACAAACAATCAAATATGTCCTTATTGTTCGAAAGTATCCTATTATCACAATACTGTGCGCATGGTACCGACTTCGACAAGTTATTTCACACTTTTTAGTGTAGAAGTCGGTTCTATTTTTTTATAAATAAAAATATTTTTGGCCTTTTTAGTGACCTTCTACTTACGGGATACGTACGCCGTCAATGATGATATCATCAAGATATGCGAAACACTTTTTAGTTATTGAAGTATAACGACAAAAACTGCTTGACCGAATTTGATGAAATTTATATGGTACCACCAAGGAAGTATACTCTGTCAAAAAAAATTAATCATCAAAATTGGTTCATAAACGACAAAGTTATCCGCGAACACACATAAAAAAAACATATATACGGTCCAGTAGAGAAATCTCCTCCTTTATTGAAGTTGGTTAAAAATCATTAAATCGCGATATAACGATTTTAATTTCACGCCTTTGGTTACATTATCGAACTTTTCATACAAGTCCCTTTTTTGAAAATATTCTGTACTTATCAGGGATAATATAGGATTCTTCTAGTGAAAGAATATTTCATATCGGTCTCGTAGTTTCGGATTCAATCAAACAAATATTGTTTCCTCTTTATAATATTAGTGTAAATAACAAAAAAATTGGCATTAACCCTTTGCGTCCCAGAGACGTAAATATACGTCATTTTCATTCAATTTCAGTTAAATCTTTTGTTTTAATTATCACGATATAGGAAGGATTAATAATATTAGTTCTGATTGTTTATTTCAGCGGCGCGGCTCGCAATGCCGGCATGAAGCGTAGCGAGGCCTACAATCGCTGCCACGCAGTCGTGAGGCAATACGTGTTAGACACGTTAGATTGGGAGCCGAAAATAGCTCCGAAGGGCAACGTGGCAGCTATGAGCTATTTCTACGATGTCGCTGCTGACGCGGGCATTATCGGTGAGTTGGGAAAGTAAAGTGCGAGTGAGTGATAAGATAACGGCTGGGTGGTGGGTGACTGGCGCAGACGGTAGGATTAAGGCTGGGGAGAGCGTAGCCGTGATCCTATCGGCTGAGATTGGTATATCTCCCTCTTATGAGGAAATACTATGACTAAAATACAATAAACATAACAGGCAACAGATTAATACTCGTATAGTCACCGCGTTACCAACTGAGTCGTGCGGCCATAAACGTCAATAGGGATAGGAATGTGCAACGCGTCCTAACATGTTATCGATAATCCGATACCTGCATTCGACCCCCATTAGCGGTCGCTTATCGCTAGGAGACTGGGTCAAGTGTGTGAGGAACATCAAAATACTGACTTACAGAAAGCCATTATAAGAGATCAAGCACCATTCATAATCAATCTACAGGACGATACAGAGGACGAAGATTCCGATGAGAAAGAATAAACATTATTTATTTAACATTCATTACAAACGGCTCTTTTCAGGGCCACAATACTATCTACTATGTTTCTATATGATTTTATTCTTATCGATATGCGCCTTTAACCATCTTACGCACATTACTATGCAGCTCCATAAGACCCACAAGTGCGAGCGAGATGGACATAGTGAAATGATTTATGGCCGCACAACTCAGTTGGTACCGCAGTGACTTTAGTTAATATGTCTTTTGTGTCTTCTCCGTCTGACGTATTCACGATGTTCTGTCTGCATCTTGATACTAGTGCCGATAATTTTTGCGACAATTTGGCCTATCCCAAAGCCCATGCGAAGAAAGTTTTTGGAGTAAGTTGGTGTTTGAGCAGACTGACACCGACCACACCAATACATTCTATAGATGAGGCAAGATTATGTCTGTTCAATTTAGAGAATTGAATGGAAGCCAAAGTATTTTATATGATATTGTCTCAACTCAGCAGTGGGCAGAGCACGAAAATCTATTTCAGCGTAACATAATCGCATCGTTAAAGTATTTAGTACAAACTGTCATTTATCTAGTACAATAGTGGCACAGATAACTCATAGTTTGTATTATCATGAATACGTAAACGATACGATAACATTAAGCTTAATCATATTTTCGTGCTCGGCCCACAGAAGTTCAATGTGCTTTCAGAGTTGACAACAGCGTACGTAAATTTTGGAACAAAATGATTAATGCGGATAGTAGTAAAAACCTTATAGACACTAATTTTGGATACACTTATTGAAACTTGAAAGTTAAAAATGTCTTCTTGTTAAAATTGGGGAAGGATTCGTCGTGGGATGAGCCCAGTAAACGAAGGCTGTACTTATTAATAATTGTTAAATTTGGTGCCCAACTATTTATTATTTCTATTACCAAATTTTTTGTGGGGCACGCATCTGAAACGAAACCGATTGTACGGAACTCGATTATTAAAAAACCCAACTTCATTTAAAAATGTATTTAAGTCATCACCTAAAGTCCCATCATCTAAGTACCGAACATTTAACTTTGACTAAAGATATTGGATGCAAAGAAAATAAAGTATCATCTCACTAATCCGGCACTATTAAAAACCAAAGGGTGCCGGGTTATTGGAATGTTCGGATTACTGGATTATAGAGAAGAATAATAATACATTTATTTTAATAAAGCGTTTCATAAAGAGAATATAATGTATGTATGTACAACAGGTAAATACGCGGGTGGAGTATGCCAGATTATTGGACGTATCGTTCTATTGAAGTGCCGGATTAGTGATATTCTAATATATATATTTTGCAGAAAAAGGAAAAAAAATATAAATAAAATATATTTATTTTGTAGATGTAATGAAGGGCGGCACAGTATCAGTGTCGGCATACAGAAGCAGCGCGATGAAGGCTTGCTCCGCATCCAATGTGGAACAGCCGTGGGCTTGCATCGACCTGGTGTACATCGTCACGTTGCTGCAAGACGCCTACAAGATACAGGACAACGAGCCCATCTCGGTGAGTACGATGAATGCTTGCTGCGCATCCAATGTGGAACAGCCGTGGGCCTGCATCGACCTGGTGTACATCGTCACGTTGCTGCAAGACGCCTACAAGATACAGGACAACGAGCCCATCTCGGTGAGTACGATGAATGCTTGCTGCGCATCCAATGTGGAACAGCCGTGGGCCTGCATCGACCTGGTGTACATCGTCACGTTGCTGCAAGACGCCTACAAGATACAGGATAACGAGCCCATCTCGGTGAGTACGATGAACGCTTGCTCCGCATCCAATGTTGAACAGCCGTGGGCCTGCATCGACCTGGTGTACATCGTCACGTTGCTGCAAGACGCCTACAAGATACAGGATAACGAGCCCATCTCGGTGAGTACGATGAATGCTTGCTGCGCATCCAATGTTGAACAGCCGTGGGCCTGCATCGACCTGGTGTACATCGTCACGTTGCTGCAAGACGCCTACAAGATACAGGATAACGAGCCCATCTCGGTGAGTACGATGAATGCTTTCTCCGCATCCAATGTGGAACAGCCGTGGGCCTGCATCGACCTGGTGTACATCGCCACGTTGCTGCAAGACGCCTACAAGATACAGGATAACGAGCCCATCTCGGTGAATACGATGAATGCTTGCTGCGCATCCAATGTGGAACAGCCGTGCGCTTGCATCGACCGGCCAGCATGAACCATTTCAGAGCCATAGTAATGGCTTCCAGGCTGTGGAGCTAGCGAACTTGTCCTCATCGGGGACGTCAACCAACTACCTTATATCGACAGGGAAAACCTGTCAAGTTAGGGTTTAATCGCCCGGTAACGGACATCAGGCAGGAGTTTTTATGTACGCACCGAAACCCAATGGATGTCGCGTGAATACTGAGGGAAATATACTCCGGTATATATTCCTCCTCCTCGTTCCGGAAACTTCGTGAAGTCTTCTCGTTAAAAATACCTCAGTGCCTCAAGACAAGAGTCTTCGACCAATGTGTGTTACCAGTGATGACATATGGCACTGAAACTCTTACTATGGGCCTCATAGACAAGCTCAAAGTCGCACAACGAGCTACGGAGAGGGCTATGCTCGGGGTTTCTCTACGTGATCGAATCAGAAATGAGGAGATCCGTAGAAGAACTAAAGTCACCGACATAGCCCAGAAGATTAGCCAGTTGAAGTGGCAGTGGGCAGGGCACATAGCACGCAGAACAGATGGCCGATGGGGCCGAAAGATTCTGGAGTGGAGACCAAGGCCCGGCAAGCGCAACGTAGGTCGTCCACCGACACTGTGGACAGACGACCTGATGATGGTCGCAGGACGACTTTCGATGCAGGCCGCTTCCAACCGGTCCTTTTGGAAAATCATTGGGGAGGCCTATGTCAAAGTCAAAGTCAAAATCATTTATTCAATTTAGGCATCAAAGACGCACTTATGAACGTCAATTTTTCATTATAATGTACTTTAAAGACTACCGCCGCGTTCCAAAATATATAGAGCCTACCGAGAAGAAGCGGCAAGAAACTCGGGGCCATTCTTTTTATATAGATGTTTTTACAATGTTTTTACTTAGGTACTACAAATATTAGCTCCAGTGTGTTGCCTTACAAAAGAGAACATAATAATGGTATCAGTAGGGCAAGACACGCTACACTTTGACATCTTAGTACACGAGTAGATAGATCCTGGAGTGATCAGTCCCAAGCTGTATTATCCTCCAAGTAATCCGAAATTTTGTAATAACGTTTTGACAGAGTTTAGTTTTAATAGTAATTTTAAACTTATTGATAGGCAAATCTCGGATAACATTGGGAATTTTATTATAGAATCGTATACATTGTCCCATAAAAGAATGACTTATTCTGTGGAGACGCGTTACATGTACGGATAGCTTGTGCTTATTTCGCGTGTTGATGGAATGAGCATCACTCCTTTTATCCAAACTGTTCTTGTTTTTCTTTACATACATTAGATTTTCATAGATAAACTGAGAGACAACAGTTAGAATGTTTGTCTTTAAAATGAATGTTTATGTTCAGCAGTGGACGTCGTACCGTAGTAGATGACGATGATGATGATGATGATGATGATGATGCTGATGATGATGATGATGATATATTCCTCAGTTCCCCGTATAAGATCCCTGCGCCTTGAGAGTGTAGTGTAGTAGAGGTACACAGGTACGAATATCCCCAAAATCCCTTTCAAACACCCTGTTCCTGGTTCACACCCAGGAAGAAAAGGAGACCCTGACCAGCCAGGGCTACGGAAAGGGAGAGGGCTCACGCACCCGTACCATACAGGAGGCGCAGGGACTGACGTACGAGTCAGTCGTAGTCATAAAAACAAAGAGCAAAATGAAGCTGCACGAGAGCCTCCCGCACGCAGTCGATGCAGTCTGCCGGCATACCGGGAGCATCACTTATTACGCCGATGATGATGATGATGATGACGCCATTGGGCGATTCGTGACGAAAGCGATGGTTGCAAACACCAAAACCATATTTGAATACAACTTCAAAGTGGCCAGCAGGGATCGAAACGGAGTAGTAATAGAGGCCCTGCTTCAGTACGATACGGGCACCTAAGCGAATAAGTTAATATTTAAGTAAAGCTGTATTTGACACAGAGTAAGTATGAGCATACAGAGCAGACACGCTCACGAAAAGGTGTCTGCAGGCGGTGGCGTCGTGTGGCGGGTCGCCATCTTCCCTCAAATTACGTTGAGGAAGGCGATGGCTGCCACATGCGTCAACTCGTGAACGGGTGCTGTCTGCGGAGACCGGTCTGCTCTGAATGCTGATGCAAACTCAGAAACGATATAGCCATTAATTTAGTAGTTTAACATGATATGGTTGTCTCTTTTTAATTGTATTTAGATTTCATAAATTTGTAAAAAATCCTTAAAAAATGGCACGGACCGAGGAGTCTGTGGAGTGTCTGAAAAAAATAAAAACCAAAAGATAGTGTCATTGCCATAATTTATTTTCCTCCACCTACACCGTACCCCAATAACAAAAAATTCTTGTGTTTACAGTTATTCAAGAAAGTGAACGGTCACGAGGTGTCATGGGCCTTGGGCCTGGCGTACACCACAGTGATGAACAAGATAGCCGCGCTGCCTTAGACTCCACAATGTCTACAATCGAGGAAATGCATCCAACTACATACTGATACAACATTATCAACAAACGGCGGTGACTGCGGGTTACGGTATTCGAAATATATAATATAAGGGCCATTTACACCAACATTATATTTCATTTGGTTTATGTATTTTACCCACAGCATCCCGTGATTCGGTTATGTCTTAAATAGTGTTATTTTTTACTAGGAAAATCTTTGTTTGTTTTTAATTAATTATTTGTTATTTTGTTATTGAACGATCAACGCACATGGGCATACCCCCATCGGGAAAAACGTTTGTGTGGCATGAGCTTTAGTCTTACATTGAATTCATTTCACAGTTTAGCTCAAAACATTGATTCGAATCTCTTGAATCGACACGCAGTCTTTTAAACATTTTGAGATTAATGAATTTATATGTAAATTTACTACCCGGTTAAAACTTTATGAGCATATAACTTTGCCTGAACTAGAATGACAGAAGTTTATCTAATGACAAGATATAATTATATGTCTTTGGGTATGTATTTTCTACGATTGTAACAATTTATTATAATATTACGATATTACAGTATATTACACGGTATTTACAGTATATTACATTATATTTACTGTAACATTTGCAGTATATTACATTAAATTTGCAGTGTAATACATTATATTCGTGTAATATTTGCAATGTATTGCATTATATTTACGGTAATATTTGCAGTATATTACATTGTATTTACTGTAACATTTTCCGTACTCTACAACATACTAACTGTATATACTGTAATACATACTTACTTTAATAGTAATTAAAATGAATTTAAAATATTTTAAGTGATTTGACATGCAACTATTACCTCTGCAGTTCCACTTTGTGATATAATTAAATATATGTATTTATAATGATATACAGTGTGGTTCAAAATTATGCTACGTCTGATTTTACCCACTTTTTTAAAATAAATAGTAATCTATTTATCAATGAAAATAATTTATGTTATAGTATTTAATTGTAATAATGATACACTAGTTAATGTTTTAACTTTATCCGATAGTTCAAACAAACGCTAGTATATATTTTGAACACCTCTGCATAGTATTTTACAATGAAATGTTTATTTTAAATGAGAATGACGGTTCTAAGAAGTTATATTTAAGTTTGTCAAGTATTCAATCGTGCTCTTTGGTACAAGGTTATTTAGTATTTATATAATTCGTGCGACTTAACTGTGCACCTCCCTGCAATACGACCCTTCTCCTGCTCCCCCGCGCGGCCCCTTGTTCCCCTCACGCGGTTAGTTTGTTGCGCGTGACTTCCGCCACGGTGACGTCACAATACGAGGTGCACAGTTAAGCGGATTGCATAGCTAGTACTTTCCATGCTAAAAGAGAAAACTCTTTTCTACCTCTTAACATTGTCCGATTTCAGTGATTTTATTTTCATGGAATCATGACATTGTTTACTATTCCCCTTACGTTATGATTTTTTCAGTTTTTTTAAGTTCTAAAAAAGGAAATTTATAGTACTTTGAAATACTGAAAAAATCAAAACGTACGAGCATAATAAACAATGCCATGATTCCATGAAAAAAAATCACTGAAATCGGACAATGTTAAGAGGTAGAAAAGAGTTTTCTCTTTTAGCATGGAAAGTACTAGCTACGCAATCCTCTTAAGTCGCACGTGTTATAGTGCCCGTTTCTCCTATTTTAGCTTCGAATAAGCATGTGATTCTGAAATATAAAAGTTGTGAATTTATTTAAGAAACATTTGAATGTCTTTGTTCGTATAGTATGGGTGGAAATGTTTATACAATTTCATAGGGAAATATTAAGTTTATTTTATTTAAAGCCCGGCTAGAGATAGTGAACATCTATTCAGGTTGTGGTTAATATTAAAACTATTCATTAGAATAACTTGACGTTGCTAATTTCCATCGACAGGTTTTTTTCTGAACGGGCTTTATTTATGACTGGAGGTTTTATTATTTCGTTACAATTACGTAGAAGAAATATCTTCTTAGACGTGTTAAAATATGTTTTAATCTATTGCCATCTCTCTTTAACGGGATTTAGATGACAAGGACAGGCTATACTTATTTTTGATATATTTGAACACGCTGATAATCCGTGATTTACCGCAGCAATTTATTATGATTGGGATTTTAACTAAACAGCGGAGCGAGCATGAATTGTCGATATGTTAAAATTATCGGTAAAAGACAGCCTTCGATATAGCTATTGCAGAGATACATACTATCTATATAGATCCATACTAGAGACAAGGAAAGATAGCTTATTAAAGTCAGTTTATTGACTCGACAAGTTTATCGTAAGACCCATACTCGCATCGCTGGTTTATTCCCACAAATTATACTTTGATCATAATATTGGTAACATTATATTTATATCATTATAACACAATATTCAATTTATAAGTTTAACTACTTATGAAAAAATAACGAAAGAAGTATATTTTTGTATTTTAGATTGATCTGTTTAAACGGAAGTTACAATATTATTATTAAAAAGGAAAGCTTTGTTATTATTACTACAAAATTATCAATGTCATGCGTTAAATTTAGGGTGGTTTTATTTTATACAAATTGGCATTAATATATAGTTATTATTATGATTAATTATTTATTTATTATACAGGGTGTTTGGTAGAGGGACCGACAAACCAAATGAGCGTGTTCGGGGGTCCACTTGGAGAATACAAGTTGGCCAAAAAAAATCCCAGACCCCCAATTTTTATAAACCTTTTTTTTTGAATTTTCGCCTTTTCTCCGAAATCGTACCTATTTACCACCATAACATTTGTAAAATCTGTTTTAGACAGGATGTTTTTAGTTGAATTTGGTCTCTATACACCTTCAGGCCAAGCAAAGCAAAATTGGATACCTGGATTTTGAATTGGATTGGCCTGAAGGTGTATAGACCAAATTCAACTAAAAACATCCTGTCTAAAACAGATTTTACAAATGTTATGGTGGTAAATAGGTACGATTTCGGAGAAAAGGGGAAAATTAAAAAAAAAGGTTTATAAAAATTGGGAGTCTGGGACTTTTTTTGGCCAACTTGTATTCTCCAAGTGGTCGCCCGAACACGCTCATTTGGTATGTCGGTCCCTCTACCAAACACCCTATATATAACATATAACACAAAACACGACCGGATGTTTTGAAAATACGATTTCTAATGTTTTAATATGATATTAATTAAACAATTATATACTACTTATGTAAGTATATTTTCTGTAAAAACACAAATAGGTGTGAGAGCTTTATTTATGCACAACTAACTAACTAACTGTCTGTCACTATAACATATTATATATAGACATATTTATTTACGTGTACATAAAAATGATGTATTTATTTAAGCTATTTGTATATTGTGTAGTTAGGTAATGTCACACATGATAGAATAATTACAATTTACAAAGACGCCAATCAGTATTGTTACACATTTATAAAGCATATATAATTATATATACTTTTTGGTAATAATATCTATTTAATTATATATAATAATTACATTTCCTGACTGACTATTCATCAACGTAGAGGCTAAACCACTGGGGCAACAAATTCGAAACCGACAGTTGATGTCTTGTTCTTGTAAGCATCCACTAACACCTGGTTTGCACCAAAAACCATTAGACGTGTAATGTTTTGAAACTTGTTTGACAAAATTAATCTCACAACTTGTTTTGTTGAGGTTTGCGTTCCCACTGCAGAAAATTTGAAAAACGTTACGTTAAGGCGTCGGTCCCGGTTGTTTGTCTTAGGACAACGTCGTTTTTGTTTTCCTTGTCCGGGGTGCAATGCCCCGGCCCGCGAGCTAAAACTACCCTTATTAAATAGTAATAGTAAATCATAATAGTAAATCAACCAATAGCAAAAACATAAAAGTATTACAATTTTCTTAAACTAACTAAATCTATCTTATATCTAACTTAAAACTATCATGCATAGGCTTCCCACCTTACTCTTTCTGATGCATCAGGAAGGGAAATTGGGTCACCAACGCATGCAGAGGGCATGCATGTCGGACACGAGCAAGTAAGTTCGGGGGAAACATGTCGCATACGACATGTTTCCCCCGAACTTGCTAAGTTTGTACCAGTTATCTACATACATGCAGTTCCCAATGTTATGTAAATGTTGGCTTGGGTGCCGATTTATACCATTGAGAGTCCGATCAACTGCACTATAGTGTAGCGCTCCGACTCTATTATTTATACATTTTATATTTACATTAAAATATTGAATTTTCTGAAATACTTGAAACCATCAAAGATATATTATTCATGATACAATTTTAAAATTATTAATAGCACAATAGAGGTATAACATTCACAACACAGAATTAATATAACAATGGTAATAGTAATTATAAGATTATTTACAATAAATTAATATGTTCAGTCTCTACATTGCCACAATATCACTGAAAAGTCATGAAAATGTTAGTGAAATGGAGATGAAAAGTAAAAGGGACCGATTGAACGATGTCCATTTTATGTTAGATTGTTTATTGTTATTTTACAGTAGAGCCGTTCGCGTGAGCAGTTCTGAGGGTGACGGCTTCTACTCGTAAATAGTCTAGGAAGGTGGGGCGGTGGTCGTCATCGTTGAATAGGCGCGATATGCTTTCTCTCGTAATGGTTAGTCCCATGCGGGTTTCACTATCGAGCCTGAGAGTGTCGAATCTCGGGCAGTCGACGAGGACGTGAAGGACGGTTTCCTCCGTCGAGTTGTCGCAGACACAGAGGGGTGATGCAGCGATTTTGAAACGGTGCAGATAGGATCTAAATCCTCCGTGTCCGGTAAGGAATTGGGCCCTGAGATTCGTCATTCTCAGACCCGAGAGCGTTCTGTAGGCCTCTCTAATGTCAGGGAAGAACATCTTGGTGACCGCTCCAGTTTCCGTAGATTTGTAGCGTTCCTGCCAAGCCGTCAGCGTGGAGCCTCTGATGAGGTGCTTGGCCATGGACTGAGGGAAGGCATCGTAGGCGGCGGCTTGTCGGTTGTGTAGCGCGGCATGTTTCGCCAGTTCGTCAGCGCGCTCATTACCGGTGATTCCAATGTGCGCTCGGTCCCTCGGACCTCGGACTGTACATTCTGGTTGTGCCTCCGCAAATTTTGATCTTTGAGACTAGTTGTTGGATTTTTCCCACAACCACTTGTGGGAAAAATCCACCCACGTGCAATGCATCAGGATAGGAGATTGCTTCCAGTGCTGACATAGAGTCGCTTAAGATATTTGCACTCTGATACTTTGGTGATTTCTTAATTATTTCTAGTGCCCTGACTATAGCAAATAATTCAGCTTGGAAGACGTTACAGTAGTACTCTGCCTTCTGCTTCTCCGTTTCTTCTTCCCACAGCGTTACAGCCCCTCCTACTCTACCCTCAATCTTGCTTCCGTCCGTAAAAATCCAGGGATCGTTGTTGTCGATGTTCTCAACGTCATCTTGCTTTCCGAAGGTCCAGTAGCAAATTATTTTGCGGTCTGCAGGGTGGGGTAGGTCGAAGGGGCTCAGCCTTCTCTGTAATGGTCTGTCCGGTAGTTCGGAAGTTCGGTTCTGTTTGCTTTCGCTGCTTGGATCGAGAAGCGTCGGGTAATTTGGTCCAATTTATTTTTGGCGTAAATCTTTGCCGCTACCTGTCCTCAGGCGCCCGCTGCGTAGAGCACAGTGGGCTCGATGACAGCAGAGATGATCATGCGGATGATTTCGGAATTTAGTCTACACTAAGCTCGGGCCGCCCTAGCGACCATCTTCTACAGGTTACACGCCTTAAGGTGGACAGCGTCGAGATGTCTAGCGAAACTTAAACTATCATCAATGGTCAAGCCAAGGACCCTGAGTTCTGTAGAGTATTGTATCTCTGTCCCTTGGAACGTAATATTGGGGACATCGTGTTTTGATTTCTTAGTTACAAGGATCGCATGGGATTTTTTCCGGTGCTAAGGCCATTTTGCATCTGTGACTCCATAGCAATACCTCTTCCAGAGCTGTGTTAAGTTGACGTTCCAATTCACTTTTGCTGTTTCCCGTTGCGGTGACTAAGATGTCGTCCGCGAAAGCTTGAACCTGCTGTTGGCCACTTGAAGCAGAGAGTCCATCTGGATATTCCACAGGAGAGGCCCGCAGGTTGATCCTTGTATACAGCCTCTCTGGGTAGTCTTGGTGACTTCTGCTCCAGCATAGGATAGTTGCACCTTTCTTTCGTCTAGGCAACTGTGTAATAAGCGCCGATTTGGGGCTTCGACATTCCTTGCCTTCAGTTGCGTAAGGATTTCCGACCACCAGGTGCGGTCGAAGGCCCCTTGAATGTCGAGCGGGATCACAACAACTATTTTCTTATCTTTGACATCCTTTCTGACAAGGGTGAGGGCATCTTCTGCACTCCGTTGCTGCAGAAAACCATATTGTTTGGGGCTTAGGCTATTTTCGGAACACAGTTGCCACATCACTCTGTTTGTAATCAGCTTCTCCAGCACCTTTGCCATTACCGTAAGCAAACCGATGGGTCGATGCGACCTCGGTGACGATGGGTCCTTTCCTATCTTCGGAATGAGCCTGACGACCGCTATCTTCCATCTCTGGAAAGTAGCCCGTCGACAGGCATGCATTCAGCAGCCTCATTGTCACTTCCGGGATGGCTGTAAAAGCATTGCGGCAGATGTCGGATGTTAGGCCGTCTAGTCCGGGAGCCTTCTTAGGGTCCATTTCAGCGAAGACAGATTCAACCTCTTGCCGGGTGAATTCTTTCACAGTCATGTCCTAGAGGCATTGGCATCTCCACCAATGATGAATTCTTCTTTTCCGGATCCTTCTACGGCGCGCATCATCCTGTTCAGGTAGGGCTCCATATCTGTTCTTACCTGCATGTACACGCTTATAATGCCTTACTTGAAGGACCCTATACCGATGACTAATCCGACGACATTTTGGGAAATGTGGTCAGGGTTAACAATGACCGCGATGTCAGGGTCAATGCCACCACCGCCGCCTTCACAGGTATATCGACATTGCCCCTCGATTGGATTGTGCGTAATTTAGCGTTAAAGAAGCCCTTTGCTCCAACGTAGGGCTCCTGCAACAGGAGTATAGATACACCGACCCTCTTACAGTGATTTTTTTTCATGGAATCATGACATTGTTTACTATGCCCGTACATTTTGATTTTTTCAGTTTGAGCCTCGTGAATACATTCCGTTGTGGCCGTAAAGCCACGACAGAGGTTGGCTTTCACTATGTGTAGTCCTCTGGAGTTTGCCGAAAACGTGCCCTTAGCAGTAGCTGACGCCAGTTCTGGCCAGCCTGTCCCACTTCCTCCATTCGGGGCAGTCTGCACTGTAGGATCCTCGTGGACGAACCGTCTGCCACTGTCCTTGGCCGATGAAGCTGGAGTCGTCAGTTGGGTCGTTGACTGTAGGTTTAGGTTGCCTCGCGTCTTCCCGGAGAGCACTAACTTCCTGGGTGAGGATTTTCGCTGCGTTGTTCAACTCCGAGCTGATATCGCCGGTGTGGCCCATTGAAGCGCTAGCGATTTCCGTTATGTCTTTAGAGACCCGCTCGACTGCCTTCCCTACGCGGCTGAGGGGTTCAGCAATCTCCTTCGTTAGGAATTGGTCGCTCTTTTCCGCTCGATTGCATAAAGCGTCTAGTTTATCAGCGGTATCGAGCTGGATCTTTTTCCAGACGTTGGAAGTTTGCTGTAACCTTGACCGTCTCCTCCGAGGCTCGGGTGTATTAGCGGGTCTCCTCTTCAAGTTCTCTTATCTGGCGGACTCTGTCCCTTTCCAGGCTGGAGATCTTCTCCCAAAGCCTAGCTTGGGTGTCTGCCTGGCCCCGCGTAATGTTTCGGAGTCTCTGTAATTTGACAAAGATGAAGTCTTCGACTTTGCGTTTCAAGGTATTGGCTGCCTTACTCTCAACGACCTCTCTGCAGTCTACAATGACTTTGGCAGTTTCTATGTACTCCGGGGTTCATCTGATGTGTTTTTAGGCTCCTGCGTTTCTATTAATTCAGGCGTATTGCCTAAACTAATGATCTTAAAAGAGGTAGCAGGGGAGAGCTCTTCCTTAATCTCCGTTTCCGGGATTGGTTGGGACAGAGGTCGAGCCAAAATTAGCTGTGAGCTTGCCCCTTCCAATGTTTCGTCCCGGGCGTCGCTAGAGCCTCCAAAGGTTCCAGGGAAAAAGTTTCCAAGGTCGTGCGGCTTCAAACAAGTCGCCCACGCTCAGGACGTGTAGAGCCGGAGCGTCTGAGCACCACAGAAAAGAACCCGCCGTCCTACACCGCACAGGGACCAAGTTATGGCGGTGCCAAACTTTGCGTCACTGTGGGGTCCCAACAATGGGCTCACTGTGTAGAGCTCACTAAACCGGTGCTAGCGTTGAAAATCCCGCACCTCTGCGACGCCCAGGGACCAAGTTATGGCGGTACCTAACTTTGCGTCACTGTGGGGTCCCTGTGTAGAGCTCACTAAGCCGGTGCTAGCTTTGAAAATCACGCGCCTCTGCGACGCCCAGGTTCCTGGAAATTTCGGGAAAAATCTCGGAAATCTTTTCCCGATTTTTCGAAATGCTGTATCTCGTGAACTAGACGTCCCAGCGACGCGGGAAAAAGATTACCGGAAATGCGGTGGTCCCTCCTATCCCGTGGGTCCCGAAAATTACCTGCCCCTTCCCGACTTGCCGCAGCGCCCTGGAGATGATCCCTACTGATAGTGTATCCAATGCCGTGCCCAGTAATGGAAATCCGGCTTCTCTACGCCCCCCGGTTTCCGAAATATCTCCGCTCAAAGTTTTCTAATATGGCCGCCAATCTCAAAGTCAAACTTTGAGCGGGTGTATCTCCGGTCCAGAGGGTTGCAAGAGCACGGGAAAAAGAGGCTACTGGGCTGCCCTTTACCAGGACTATCGGCCCAGGCCAAAACCCCGAGGAGACTTTTCGGTCACCACCTAGAGTCACCAAAGTGACTGTGTCGGGTAGGGCAGCTCCCCCGTATATGGAAATTGAAAGTCCGGACTTTACGCCACGTAGTTCCCGAGCTATTCCGTCTCCAAAATTTTCAAAATGCCGGCCGAGCTGTCAAAAGCAGTTTTGGAAACGGAATATCTCCGGAACCGGACGTCGCAGAAATACCGGAAAAGGAATGTCGTGATGCCCTCGACCTGCTCTACCCTCCCGAGGGGTCAAAACCGTAAAAATGTCCAAGGTGGCGTAGGGCGCCGCAACCCGTCTCCAACGAAAGAACGGCCCCCGCGAAAGCCCGGACCGTTAATCCGGTCTTCCTACGAGTCTCGGTTCCCGAGATACAGCGGGCCAAAGTTTCGGAAAAGTTCGGAAATTTATTTCCGAAAACCTCGAAATTGGGAAATTCGTGTTTCTCGGCTCCCCGAGCCCTGAAGTGGGTCGAGTTTGAGCTTGTAGTAATAGGCTAGGCCTCCGTAGGCCGTATCCAACACGAAAAACCAGGTCTTCCCGGTCCTCCCGGATATTCCCGAAAATGCGGGAATACCTCAATATCTTTTGAACCGTTCAACCGATTTTAAATCTGAAAACGGCCCCAGAAAGGGGACAACGTTCCCATAATTACGAGGCAATTAAAATACAACCAAAACCAAAGACAAAAAAATACAATAATAATTCCCCTCTCCCCGCAAAATTCAGAGGGTGGGAAAAATTATAAAAATCGAATCGTGCACACGAAAAATCTAGAAAATTGTGGCAATGTAGGGACTGGTACAATACAGCCCTTCGTAATGTCGAAATCCACGCGTTCCAAATAATACAAAAGTTATGTAGGTTACAAAAAATACATTTCAAAAGTGAATATCTAAAAAAGCTACAAGACATAAAAATTTAACCTAAGTGGGTGCTCGCAGAGAGTGTCCTGTATCTTCGGATGAGGTGCTGAAAAAAAGCCAGAAAACCTCGGGAACAGTGACCTCGTGGCCACGTGGTTTTTTGTTTTACTGGCTTTTACTCCGAGATGCGTGGCGGGAAAAATCTCAAAAAATTGCATGGTGCGGTCGCCCCGGAGGCCCTCCAGATGGCGTCGAAAAAAGACTGGGGTACCGATCTATTTTCGGCAGTAATCGCGACCAAACTTTGATTAACTTACTGAAAATCCGTTTTCCGGTTACTGCCGATCCAACCTTGTACCACAATCACAACACGACACTCCACTGAAAGGCTTTATCGAGACGAACACAACGACACCAGAACCACCTCTCTACAAGCACAAAAACCACTTTTTTTAAATTTTTTAGTACGTAGCACGTGGATTTTTCTGCTCACCGGTCGAGCGCTGGACGCGACCTGGAGGGACAACAGTCGTTAGGCTATCTCGAGGGGCCTTCTTGCGGCCTGAAAGCTTCGACATGGTTTGACCACTAGCCTATCCACTAAGCCGCACTGGGCCTGCGTGGTGGATTATGGCCCAACTCCTCTCTCTGAGAGGAAGGCTCGAGTCCCAGCAGTGGGAACAAAATGGGCTGATTATGATGATGTGATTTTTAATGGGATATGGTATGATGGTATTTCCAAATTTCTCTTCACACTTGGCTATAATATTTTTGATTTGCGTAATATTAGCGCCAATGCAATTGGTATCATTAATAGTGTCTTAATTTAAAAGGATGCCCATGAAAATTCACCCTGTATATACGCTTCCACAGGACAACTTCCTTGCAACCTTCAAATGGGTACCATTTAATATATTAGATGTTTAAATAGAACCCATATATATCAAATATATTTCTCTGTTGGTATTTTTTTAATTCAAATTTTTAGAAAAAAAGAATTACTCGTAATGTGGTTGATGTAATAGTTTCAGGCGTAGATATATCACGTCACTATTGTAAAGTTTGTTACAGGTCGTGTCATGTAAAAAGAATGCTGGAAGAAAGTGAAGGGGGTGTGTGAACCAATAGCGCTCCGACAAGCACGCGGCACCCGCCCCGCGCACCACCTCATACCACCAAATAGACCGATAAATCGCCTACTGCGCACACTAACCGCCAGCGTTCTTTTTACATGACGCGACATGTACATTATATTTAAATAAATCGTTTTCTTCCATATTTGTATTTCCAAGGATTTTGCACTTTTCTTTGTCATGATACACTAACGCAAAGTCGAAGCGTCTAGTCTTTTAAACTGTATACATAGCAAATTGAACTTTATCTCCACTAAGTAGATGATGTATTTGTCTAAATGTGTAATTAGCTGCGGATTCGCGGGTCTTTTTATTTACTGTGGGCTTTGCACGAATAACTGCGTAAGTGTAACGTAACGTGTTGTAACAGTACAAACTGTCATGTATCTAGGACAACTGTGACACAGATAACTCACAGTTTGTACGTGGGAGCGTGACGCGTTGACGATTACGATACGAATACATTTTCGCTAATCATTGGTGCTACGGCCTCTGCACATAAATGTCTGCGTACCGTAATATACATTTTTTAAAGTAAATAGGTGCGTCGCTTTGTCTATGCGTCAGTGAGGCTTGACCCTTATTTACTGTCTATAAATTAATTATGTGAAATAAATATCAGTACTGTGTTATGATATTAAAATAAATTGTTTTGATATTGCTTTTATAGATTCGTGGCAGGCAATTTATATTCAAATTAATCGTTTTTAAATTTCGACATTTCATTATTCATTTGAAAAGAATTTGGAAAATAACTAAGGTCAGATTTTACCGTTAATCGAGTTCTATAAAACGTAGGTAATAAATGAGATCAGCAGAGCAGTTACGTATCTCAGTTAGAATCAAATATTAATTTCATAATTTCTTTTATTTCATAAAATTAAAATCTTGAAAAAATGGCTGTATTATGTTAGTTTTGCCAACTCTAGTAATTTTGCTTACTAGTTGTTAGTAAATTGACTGGAACTGACGAAAGTGTCTTAATGCCACCGTTTTTTTAGATTTCAAAACATTTCATTGCTTTGCTACTGAGATACATAATAGGCCTACAGGTTCCCATGGTAACGAGTGTTATGATTAGGGATATAAAGGATTTCCTAACGCCGGGTTTTGTAATACACAATAAACTAATTTTAAAATCATTTGAGACAAATGAACAATGAACCTTCTGTCATTTTTAACCATTGATAGCTTTAACTATAGTCACTACTCAACTATAGTTCATACATTTTATGTCATTTGTAACCATTGGTAGTAATAATTTGTTCACTAATGATTGGAAATCCAGCTTAAGTCATTGGCCAGAATTGTATGCCGACCTTGAATGTTCGCTTTAACTGCGTTTAGTTTGAGTTGAGACATTGGTAGTAATAATTTGTTCACTAATGATTTGAAATCCAGCTTAAGTCATTGGCCAGAATTGTATGCCGACCTTGAATGTTCGCTTTAACTGCGTTTAGTTTGAGTTGAGCGCGTTCAGATACAATTATGAAATCTGACCTAAATATCACTTTTTAATGAACACAAAATAAAAATATAGTGTGCGATTCGCGGCCCTCGCTGCTAAACCACGCTATCCATGAGGATGAGCATCAGTACTGCCCGAACACCGGTCGGAGTATAACGACTAGATGATAGACGTGAGGGTTTGTTGGTATTACCATTTAACTATGAGTTCTCATGGAAGTTTTTATGACAACACAAAATATGTAACAAAAATTTAAAAGACTTAACCATGATCAAAACATTCAGCTCAAGTCATTGGCTAGAATTGTATGCCGACCTTGAATGTTCGCTTTAACTGCGTTTAGTTTGAATTGATCGCGTTCAGTAACAATGGTAAAATCTGACCTAAATATCACTTTGAACAAAAAATTTGAAAAATATTACGAAATATGTATTTTATTACAAAAATTAAGATGATCTTTCCTCCGTTTTTGATGTACTTTATGATAGTATTTTGTACTTAGCTTGTGCACGGTAACGTTGTGTATAGGTATGTGGTGTACCTAGTGTGTGCGGTAAACATCGGTGTTATCTGTAATTGTACAAATTTAATAAAATGTTGGATTATAATAACTTGTTTTAATGTTTTGAAGTTATAACTTCTTATGGGAGGGTAAACCGATTCGTTACGTAACGCATTACGGCGCCAGTCTGTCTGGCTCTCCTTTCTCACGCATTCTCTCTCGCTCTAACACACAGCGCTAGATTTCTGTCGAGCGTCTCGAGATTCACACCTTTTTTTTTATTATATGATTTTGAATACACTGACGCCTACTTAGTGAGACTATATTTTGCAATTTAAGAGAGAAAAATTGCACATTAAAGATTGGAACCCGCGTCTTCCAATTCGTGTCAGACGCCATAACCGCTAGACCGAGGCGATCCGTTCGAGCACTGAATTTAACTTTCTAACTAGTTGATGTTAGCAGACATAGCTGCTGACACGGGCTGTCGGAAGACCCATGTTTCGATTTTCAATTACTCTCTTTTTTTAATTTGTCTCTATAATTGCAAAGTTTTTTTACGTTAACCTATTTGTAAATCGGGTGGATTAAAAACGAACTCTTTATTGAGCGAGCGAAGCGTCTCTGTTTTAACTGGTTGAATTGACTTTCATCTGTCCGTATGTTTGTTAGGTTGTATGTTGTTGTTCCTGTACAGGTCGCATTTTTCAACCAATCTTGAAACATGCATGTTCTATCTACTATTTCATATAATTTTTTGTCGTCGGTGATTTTGAGTGGATTCCACTTTAAAAAAAAATTGTTGTGAAGTAAGACTACGAGCTCGCGAGGTCTACTGTTCGCAGGACTACTAAAGGTTTTTTTGGAGGTTTACAGTTATTATAGTGTATTCAAGATGAAATAAAACAAATTATAATAAGGGTAATGTGTATGGTATTAATCATCATCATCTCAGCCGTAGGACGTCCACTGCTGAACATATGCCTCCCCCATAATTTTCCAAAAGCACCGGTTGGAAGCGGCCTGCATCCAACATCGTCCTGCGACCTATATCAGGTCGTCTGTTCACCGTGTCGGTGGACAACCTACGCAACGCTTGCCAGTTCGTGGTCTCCATTCCAGAACCTTCCGGCCCCATCGGCCATCTGTTCTGCGTGCTATGTACCCTGCCCACTGCCACTTTAACTGGCTTATCTTCTGGGCTATGTCGGTGACTTTCGTTCTTCTACGGATCTCCTCATTTCTGATTCGATCACGTAGAGAAACCCCGAGCATAGCCCTCTCCATAGCTCGTTGTGCGACTTTGAGTGAGTGAGTGTATGATATTGGTTTTATTTAAAATTTAATTTTATGACATTATTGTTTAAATATGATGTCGGTCATATAAGCGGCACGGCTAAGTTGATTGCAGCGCCATCATAGTCTAATTTTCGACTATCGAGCAGCTGGTATCGTTATTCGCTGTCAATCGCAGCAATAACACAGCGAATTCATAGCCCAAGAGCCCACGACGGCCAGACCTTCGTTATTCTATAAAAGCTGAAAGTTTTCCTGTGCACGTCTCCTATCTTTATAGGTACAAATACAAATACAAAATACAAAAATTATTTATTTCATTTCAAAGATTAATGTTACATAAAGCAAGTGTCAGGAGTCTCCTTTTAAGCATAAAATGCCTGTAGTAGGAGCCTCCGCTCTTCCGTATCCAGTACATACTAGTAACATTGTGTGTAAACATAAATGCTTCACAAACCTTTTAATCGATAATACATTAATGTTGAGTGTGTGGTTTGTGCGTGTATTTGTGTGTATATGTATACATGTGTGTGTGTGTGTGTGTGTGTGTGTGTGTGTGTGTGTGTGTGTGTACGTGTGTGTGTGTACGTGTGTGTACGTGTGTGTGTGTGTGTGTACGTGTGTGTGTGTATGTGAGTTTGTGTGCGCGTATGTATGTTTGTTTTAATTTACTATTTAGTTCATAGAATATCGTATATAATTTGTGTTATTTATGTAAGTTGTTGCAAAAGTGTTTCTTTCTCCTTGTAATCAATAGTTCTAATCCAATTACTTATAATTTTTTTACATTCATAATAAGATTTGTTGTAAATTTTGAGTTCTTTATTTATTTTATTATATAGTTGTACTGAGCGTGAATTGTACTGCCAGCTTGCAAATTTAGTTTTAACATAGGGAATTTGCAAAACACCTTTTTTGTTTCTTCTTTTCTCTACAAGGTCATTGTAAGGTGATGAATTATGTTTGTTTAACACCGTCTGTAAGATATATAATTT
The DNA here is from genome assembly GCA_917880725.1 of Selenia dentaria. Lineage (NCBI taxonomy): Eukaryota > Metazoa > Arthropoda > Insecta > Lepidoptera > Geometridae > Selenia > Selenia dentaria. The sequence continues at coordinate 2,586,190 of OU862896.1, read as the reverse complement.
TCTCACAGATAATAAGTTACTGATCTGATAAAGCCTTTGAGTAGGAAATCTCATTTTTTTAAAATACATTATCTTTATTAATGCTCGTTGGGCTCGTTCAAGTTCTATAAATTTTGTCTTAGCCGCACCTCCCCAAATAGTAATACAATAACTTAAAATCGACTGAACTAATGCAACATATATTTCATTCAAGAGATTCTTTGGATGGTCTTGGTTTTGTGTGTGACTAGTCGCATACTTTGGGACAACGTGTCTTAAAGTTCTGAAAATCCATTTCAACTTTCCAATTCTGCCAGTGACTTGCTCAAGATGGGAGTACCAGGTCAGTCTTTGATCCAGTATTATACCTAAGTATTTAGTGTTTGTGACCTTATTTAAACTTACGCATTTACAAGTTTCTCTGTTCGTTTCGTTACATGTGTGAACTCTAATTTTAATTTCTTTAGACTGAGTATGATTGTAAATGCTAAAGCACATATAACTTGTTTTTTCTGTGTTTAGGGTAAGTAAGTTCAAAGTAAGCCAATTACCAATCTTGGTAATTCCATCTTCAGCATATTTCTCAACTTCATCCCATGTGTTACCAGAGAAGACTACGGCAGTGTCATCAGCATACGAAAATATCTGGGCGTTTTTAATTTCCATATTGCAAAGATCGTTCATATATATAAGAAATAGGGTTGGACCCAGGACACTGCCTTGGGGCACTCCATACGACACCCCTGCATAATCACTAACAGATTCTCCCACCCTTACTCTTTGCATTCTATTTGTGAGGTAGTCTCGAAAATTTTTCTGTGGGATTCCTCTTATTCCGATCGTTTCCAGCTTATGCATAAGGATTGGCATAGACACGGTGTCAAAGGCTTTTTTTTAGGTCTAAAAACACTGTTATACACTTTTTTCCACTGTCCAAAAGTTCTGTTACCAAAGAGGTCAGGGAAGTAACTGCATCTTCGGTTGATTTCCCTCGTCTAAAACCAAATTGAAATGGGGATAGAATTTCAAATTTATTGAGATAATCAACAAGCCTGCTATTCAGTAACTTCTCCAGTATTTTTGAAATAGCTGGCAAGACAGATATGGGCCTATAATTGTTGACATCGTCTCTATCTCCACCCTTATGCACTGGAATAATTACAGATCTCTTTAAGAGGTCTGGGAAAATGCCCCTATTGATACATTCATTTGCAAGATGAGTTATAATGGGAACAATGCTAAATCTTACATATTTTAAATATTTCGTAGATATATCATCCCACCCTGGTGCACTATTTGATTTAAGATTCATTAATATTCTATCTACCTCCTCAACATCAGTATTTAAAAGTACCATGGAATTCGGCTGTGTTATTAAATTCGACAAGTCACCAAAGTTATTATCAGCATTATGTTTAATTTTTAGAGCAATATTTTTACCAATATTAACGAAATAGTCATTTATGTAATTAACTGATTCAGTATGTGAAGGCTTAGTATTGAGCAATTCGTAGTTATGATTGTTGTTTTTTTTTAGAATAGGTAATATTTTTGATATTTTTCCATAGTAACTTATTATCTTTCATAGAGTTTGCTAGTAATTCTCTATCATATTTTCGTTTAAGTTTTTTGATTAGATTGTTGCAGTAGTTTCTGTACCTTTTGTAAGTGATTTTTAGGATATCATTGTGTGGATCTTTAGTGCAGTTCTTTTGAAGTTTATTTCTATTTTTTATACAGCGCAGAATACCAGGTGTGACCAAGGTTTGAGTATCCGTTTACTACTTGTACTAGTTATGATATTAGTATTTAATTTTATAGATTCAGACAAAGTATTTATAAGTTTGTTTGTTATTAAGTTAGGGTCATGACAGAAGAGTAGTTGATACAAGTTCTGATCTTGTAAATATTTAAGCGCCCTTTCAAAATTTATGGAGGTTTTAATTTTATTAAGATGCTGATTATGGTTAACTTTAGATAATTTTAGTAGTGTAGTAAAATGGTCAGTGACAGATGTGTGTAGGATAGCTATTAATGCTGATACTTTCTTTTTATTAATTTTGAGCATAAAATGATCAAGACATGATTTATCCCTAGTTGGTAATGTATGCCCTGGTAGAATACCATATGTTGTCAGTACATTAAGATAACTTAATCTGTTTAGGTAAGAATAGGTAAGAATGACCAGCGACTATAGAGTTTGGGTTGTGGTTACTTGGGCAGATAACGGGTAGTAAAAGTGTATAAAATAAACCTTAAATTCGTTAAGTATAAAGCTTATATTTTTTATATTGTCTTCGGGATAACTTTAGATATCTCGTCATCCATTGCCAGACACTTATGACAGCTGCTACCCCCTCCCCCTCCCCCTGCCAGACACCCCTTAACTTTAACAAATTATATTTATACATTCGTTATAGTATAAAAGCAAAATTTTATATATCTTACTTGGGGACCTATGATAAATGGGGAAAATGATATCTCAAAAGCCAGACAGTTTTAATGGTTTTTACATCTTGCCAGACATATTGAAAATCCGCCGTAGGTGCGAGCGGGAGTGCTTAGTCGATTGCGATCTTTTAAGATATCCAATAAAATATAATGTTATTCAACTGAAGTATGAAGTAGTCAGAAATTATTTTTCTGTAGCGCTCTCCAGTTATTACACATTTAGACCGGCATCGTTTAAAAAAATGGCCCATTGATTCCACCTTCCCGCATGATGAAGTGGCAAAACTTACTGACTACAACCTACCTACTACTACCAACCGTCAACTGTCAAATTGACAGTCTGTAGAAACAGTATTGCCTGTCTAAAAACCAAACCTCTAAAACACAACTTTTAAAAGGAGAGGGAACGAAATGAAACAATATTAAGTTTTAGAGTTTATTAAGAACCATTCAGTAGTTATAATAAAATGTATAACTAACACACGCATTCAGATTTCGCTTGCGTCGTTCAGTCTCGTCTAACGATTACTTCTATGCTTTGAGATTATATTTTTATTCTGATATTATATAATTATAAGTAGTAAACATGCCGTCAATGGTCATTATTTTACGCTGTAGCACTTCAGCTTCAAACACTTAAAATACATCAGAAATCTAAATTGCTAATAACGCCATCTATTCATAGAAACATCAAACTCATCCAGGGGAATCACAGTATTATCATAATAGAAAATGGCGTTGGTGCTTTGAATCAAGTACGTAAATATTAGATGTGGCTTACTAAACAATTCCCATTGACAACATAACTCGTACGTTAAAAAGTCAGAACGTATATTGTATGATAAATTTAATACGAACCTTATAATCTATAACCTATAAGCTATCTATCATGCGTCAAACTAATGCATGCATATCATATTGCTGATAATATCGTATTGCTAGTATATTGAAGTAATATTCTTCCAACAATTGTAGTAAAATGAATTTAAAAGAATTGGAGTTTAATTACCTACCCTCTCTATTTAGAAAGAAAAATCAAGTAGGTACTTAACTTAGGTATTGTTGCACGACGATGAATTATTGATACTGTATTTATCTTGGTTCCATGCATGTACCTTCTCATGGTTTCGTGCATGCTAACTGATGGCCAAATATACTAACAATATAATACATAAGATTTTAATGCACTTATTTTAATGTATTATTAAGTAAACACAACTAATTTTACAATATAGTCATACTAAAGTCCGACCCTACTCTTAAAAAACGATGAGAGAACTAACTTACACATGGATTGTTTTAAAATAACAACGAAAAGTTTCTCTTAATAATAAAACAAGCAAACGGCGAGTTCCTTGGTTGGCCAATAGCCGCTATAGTTCAGTGTCACTATTGGTCAATAACTGCTTTAGTTAAGTGTCATTATTGGTCAGTAACAGCTATAGTTCAGTGTCACTTTTGAACATCAACAGTTTTAGTTCAGTGTTACTATTGGCCAATAACAGTTGTAATTCAGTTTCGCTATTGACCAATAGAACCATTAGTTCAGTAACGTGTCACTGCTAACCAAAAACAGCTTTAGTTCAGTGTTACTATTGGCCAATAACAACTTTAGTTCAGTAACGTGTCACTATTGGCCAATAAAAGCTTTATTTCAGTGTCACTATTGTAAAGACACCTCTGCAATAATTTCAAAATTCATATTATATATACTAAGAAGATACTAACATTAAAAACGTAGTATAAATAACTGAGACCAGAGGAATAGGCCTGTTAGTAACCTTCCTTTTAGTGATTATAATTGAAGTAGTGGATAACCTCCGTAAATATTATGGAAATAGGAGATTCTATATTTTGTAATATCCAAATAATCATAGAGTACAGGCAGTAATTTGTGCGTTAGGCTAGCTTCGAGTTTCTGAGTTTGATTGTGAATTCTGTTCACCATTAGCTTTACAACGCACTGTTGCATATCTAGATAAGGAATGAGAAAAATAACCGAAAATTTTTTGATTAACTGACTCAGAATTTATCTCATACATTATTTTGAAGGAAAATACTTATAGATAACTACTTTAAACATGAACGCACTGATTCATAATTCCAATAAATACTTAGTTATAATGAAGAACATTTCTTTAAACAAGCCATAATTCACAAAGAAAAGGCTACATTCGCTGACGTGTCGAGTGTGTGCCGATGTAAAGAATCTTTCTTATTTAAATTTTCTGGGGAGTAAAAGAAGGAAAAGAAAGGATAATATCCGGCCAGAAGTCTACAGCTTCTTGTACCAGAAGAGGTAATGCTCTCCATCTTCGACCAGCAAGTCGTCAACACCTGGAAAAGAAAAGGCCATTTTAAAGTGTCGCTGTTAAATAGCAGTACCAGTAGCTCTACTTTGAGTTGGCAACATAACTGTCATCTATAGTCGATACTCGATCTGGCCTTCCTATTAAGCTTGTGATTGGCGTACTCGCTGTCAATTTTAGTTCTACAATTGATCGCGAGGTGGCACTGTTCTGTTTTCATACATTTTTTCGAGGAGCATGAACTGTCTCATGATCGCTATAGTATCAAGTCGGTCGCTTGATGTTAAGCGTCACGCTTGCCCACAACGGTTCAGCCATTCAGAACCTTGAAATGGGTACAACACTTCAACCGTGCATGCCAAAGCACTGCGATTTTTACTCAGAGGTATAAAATGTTCTTGCTCTGTAATTTCGCTGGAAACAACTAAGTCATTTAAAAGATTTCTTTTTCGCGAAAACTTTAATAACTTCTCCAATGGATATCCAGGTTTTGTATATTTTATTATAGCATTGGATATAAAACGTCATATCATCGGCCTGTCAAATATGCAAGTGTGACGTTTGACGTCACAAGTGTTTTAGGGTTGTAGGTATGACAATCGTGCCCACAACGGTGGATCCGCGCTTGGACTCCAGAACCAAACACTACGCTTGCCTATAACAGTTGCAGTGCTGAGCTTAGATCTGTAGTTCTGCGTAGCACTGCGCTCGTCATCTCGATAAATTGGTTTTTGAGTCTCTTTCGCCCAGCAATTACACTTGCTAGTGTCTAATGCTTGCAATAATGCTTGCGCACTATTGCTTCGTGGTAGAATATCTGGCACTGCGGTGGTACCAACCAAGACACTTTCTCACACAAGAGGCCGTAGCTTTGCTAGTAAGTAAGTTTCTCGCCTCTTATGATTCGTATCCTGATGGCAGAGGGAATAAAGTATAGTCCCTCACGGAGCAAACTCTGTAGGCTGATGATGTAAAGATGGTTCTTACCAACAGGCGCGACGAGCTGATTCCCAGGCGGGCTGACCGGGTCCGGGGTCTCGGGGAGCCGGTACAGGAGCCAGTAGTGATACCCCATGGGCTCCTCCTTGTGGCCGGCCAGGGTATGCACGTAGTGGCCGTTGGGCCACTCGCTCGCTTCGAACTTGAACTTCGGGTTTTGTTCAGCAGCCATCTGCATCACGTGGTAGAAGGATACGTTTCTGGAATGACAATTTCGAAATATATAAGAAATAAACATAATTTAATTATCTTAAATAGATATCCTTCAAAAACCAGTTTATACACAACTAGCTTTTGCCCACGGCTTCGTCCACGTCGAATTTTTTTTATGGGACAGTTTGGCAAACGAGCTTGCGGGTCACCTGTTGGTAAGTGATACCGTCTCCCACGGACATCTGCAATACCAGAGGTCTCGAGGATGCGTTGCCCACCTTTGAGGAAGAAAGATAGGAAGGTAGAGATAGAAGGGGTGAGGGTGTATGGGAGGGGGAAGGATAGGGAGACGGGGGGAGGGGAGAATCGGGCCTCCGGAACCTCCCACATACCGACTGAAACGCAGTAGCATAAGCTATGTTACTTCACATCGTTGTTAAGTCGAGTGTGGTACTTCCCCGGTCGTGCCGGCTGTGAGTGAATGAGTGCGTTACAGCGTGGCACTGCCAACAAAAAACGATTTTAGATATGAACTTCTTATAACAATACAGAGCGCTACGCCAAAAATATTACGTAACACCTTTTTTTAAATGACTAGGTATTTAAATACACATTTTCACACCTATAAGTTCAACAATTACATAAGTTTACAATTAGATTTGTCAAAACCAGGTAAGTCCAGTGAGTATTTTTCTAAATCCGATAGATCCATGGCGTTAATTTTTCATACTCTAATATATTACGTTAGTATACATCAAACACCGATATGTTCAAGTTTTGACATAAATTTATAGCGTAGCCTCGTGTAAAACTCATTATTTGATATTCCAACACACAAACACCATTTAAATAGCTATTATTAAAAATCATTGAAAACATATTATAGTATATGTAGCAAAAACATATATCTGTCATTTTCCATATTTTCTTTATAGTGGACATACTGGGGTTTGTAATAACAAATAAGGTAAATACCTATACATTATTGTGGATTAAATTGCTTTTATAGTGTAATAATTTGATTGACCGAAATTATTTTACGTATAAAAGCCACGTAATGAATATTTATATGAATCATGTCTATTTAAACGAATTTTTTCCAACAAAATGATTGACTAAAAGTTGATAGCATTGTCATTAATTTGTTAGCCGCTGTATAACAGACAACTTCATTACCGTAGACTTGCCAGTCGTCATAATTGGCCAATTATGCAATAGTTTCCTTAGAGAACAATAGTGTATCTACTCTTAAATCGCATAACGTATTACCACAGTATATGTAAGTATAACTAACTAATAGGCCAAAGTGATGTAATTAGATTAGATTTAATAATAATAATAATCATTTATTTTCAGACACATAAATCCATAGTGTTAGTAAATTATTTAATAAAGTGTTTATGTCAATTAGTTATTTAATATATATGTTACTATATCTAATAATTATTATAACAATAATAATCACACTACCTCGTCATAAAATTTAATATGGTGCTGTAGAATTGGACAGTAATACTATGTTATTTAGGTACAACAATGGACAGGATGCCATTGGAACTAGCACGTACTCTGCTTAACAGGGATGCGACATTTTTCCGCATTATTGCTGCAAATGCATCAGTGCGTGCTTCCATGAATATGGAAGACGTGCCGCAAAAACGTGGAAGTCCCAACAGCATCCTGAAAGCATTGTTACGATACGAGTAGCATCACCGAGTTGTTTGTGTGGTGTATGAGAATACTAAGTACCTATGTACTTAGGTAAGTATTGCAGGTAGATGCCACCTACTCGCACTCAAAAGTATGTATACCTACATACTTTTGAGTGCGAATAGGTGGCATCTACCGATACAACGAGATAAAATATATAAGTTAGCTGCCTGCTTGTGACTTTGATTGTAGTCGCGGATCCTAAGTTATAAAAATCTTCTAGTTTGGTACTTTAATAATTAACTTGTCTAGATATTCTTATCTCAGGCATATTTAATGTGACCGTGAGAATAGTAGCGTTACCTCGGAGCCACCATGTGCAGAGTGAAGTTCTCGGTGACGTTGGTGCCCAGCCACAGGGTGTACGTGAAGGACACGTTGCGCGCGTCCGAGTCGTTGCTCGTATGTCCAGACTGGTACGCCAGTTTGATACTGCCATCTCCGCCGTTGCTATCTGCAGACATAAACGTTTTTGGTTTAAGAGCTGTGCTTAGATATAAACTGTAATATGTAAAATAAATTTGTCGTGAGCTGTATGTTGCCCGCACGGTGCTATGTGGAGCTGTTGCCCTCATACCAGCTAACCCGTTAAATAGTTGGTGGCTGGAGCGAGACAAGACTTTAACCACAATGCAGAAAAATATAGAGAAAACGTATAGAGGTAAAAATGTGATAAATAACCTGTACATTAATTTGATTTTTCATACTTGTGTTTGTTACTTCTTCAAGCATAAATGACTGAAGAAATATTATATATTTGGAATGAAAATAACGTCTTATACCTTCGATTAACACATAGGCAATTATATATCTCAATCCGAAGGTTAAGTCTTGAAGGACTGCGGTAACCTTATTTGAGGCGGAAGAAGGCTTGAGCAGTAGTTAGTTTATAATAACATCACAGAAACGATCAACAGTTTCATATGATACAAACAGCGTCGTCGTGAGACGATCTGCAAATTGTTCTGGGGTTTGTGAGGTCATGACTATGGGTAACGGCTGCAATACAGTGACTAAGCATTCCATCTTTAGTCGTATGCTGAGTCGGGACCTATGTTCATGACACGCACAACACCGCGTTGTTTTTTTTGCACGTAATTAATATCTAAGTGCATTGATGCTGTGCATTGATGCTGTGCATTGATGCTGTGCATTATGTTTTGAATAAATATGTTTACATTTCATTTCATGTTACAAAAAGTGTAGTTTAAAAAGCACGTTACCCAAGGGTTCGTTCTTGCTGTCGAGAAGCTTGTCGCTGCAGTGCGGCGGCCTGACCGCGGCGAGCGAGGCTGGAGTGAGCGCGGCGACCGCGGCGGCCGTGTTGGCGACGTCTCCCCACCCCCCTGCCGCGCTCTGCCGCTCCAGCAGCCAGCGCCGCGCCGAGGGCAGGCTCCAGTGCTGGTGCGCGCCCGGACCTGACTCCGAGTCTTCTAGAGCCTGGAAAGAGAACATACGTCTCAGAAACCAACGTTTTACCGGAAGGTTGTTCACAATAATCTCCTGGTGAAAAAGCTGACAGCTTGCCTATGCAAAGAAGCGTTTAATTGATACAGTAACCACAGTGATGACTTATGGCACCGAACCGTGGTCTATTACTGTGGGCCTCTTAAGTAAACTCAAAGTTGCACAACGACACATCTATGGAAAGGGCTAAGTCACCGTCGTAGCCCAGAATAGAGAGCTGAAGACAACTTTAGTGGAAAACTCTGTTTCATTTAAGTTATACCTAGGTATGTAATCTGTTTAAAAGATGTTGGCGAGCTACAAACTACTTAGATGGCGCATACGCATGTAACTGATCAAATCAAGTAAGTATTGGCCGAGATAGATATGGACCAAGAAGAAGTAAAACAGGAAACTAGCCGAAGCATTCGTGAAGAAACTGCAATGCACGGAACAAATCAGACAGGGCATGTCACATATGAGAATTACCTACCTATTGTTGTAAATGTTAGTAAGTTAACATCGTGCGATGAGTCTACCAAGATGATATACCTGTATCGCCAGAGCAGTAGTCGTCAAACTCCCGAAGCTCCCGTCGGGGTGCTGCTGTCTCGCTAAGCCGGCCATGGGGCGCCGCACGAAGTGGATCAGACTGCGGTGGCGGTGGTCTTGAACTACGCAGCGAAGCGCCAGAATCACCATAGATATGGTGTCTGAAAGGAGAAACCATTGATATGCTAGAACTTTATAATACCGGTAAGCAAGAATATCCCAAATATTTTGGACTTCACGATGAATTTCCTTCATGATTAAAACCAAATTCGCCTCAGTCCACTGGGACAGATTCTTGGGCGCAATCTCAAGTAGATTAATAATATTGTCCATCTCTGATTTACTATTCAGCAGAATCTAGCGTTGGGAGCTATTTATTATCCCGCTTCTTTTTTCATTGAAGCAGACATATACTTCGGATTGCGATTATCTATCTAATCTAATCTGGAAGTCACTTCTAATCTGTAACTCTCTCACTCACTAATCAAATGTCCGATCAGAAGACATAGCAATTTGTTAGAAGTAGATAGTTAGCCTTGTACGCAAAAAGTGATGTATTATTTTATGTACATTTAAACTCTATCAAAAATAAGTCTAGAATCCTGGTGGTCTTTCTTGTTGCGTCCATGAACCTCACCTAGGCTATGATCTGCTGCAGCATTAGCGATGTCCAACAGCCGACGGATATGCCTGCGACGCACATGCGCAGCTGATGAACAAGCTGCTAGTGTGGCGTAGGCGAATTCCAGGTCATGAGGCGGCTCCCGGTGAAGCAGCGCGGCCACCAGGTCGCGGCCGTGGAACGAGCGAGGATCTTTGCAGAGTGCGCCAAGAGCGAGCGTGTAGGCGGCGAGGCGGCCCAGGGGCGGAGGAGACTCGTGGTGCCTGGAAGCAGTGTGAGGAATTGAGCACTAAGATGCAGTGTATCGTACATACACATGAGGGGATAATAGTGCGACTACTATACTATAATCTTGAATGAATGTACTATGAAGTAAATCATTATTTGTAGGACAAAAATATTGGGAATATTATACTTCTGCCATCCATGTTATTGAGTATTGTAAATAAACATTAAAAACGAACGTGTGAATGCGAGGTCTTTGGCAATCTTTGTCAAGTGTTCATTGCGTCCGAACATACTTTAAAAATGATATCATTAATCAGCGATTCTTATTTGTTGGAAAGTTGCACATTGGCTGTGGCACCGTTCTGAGTATCAATCCAGGACAAAATAGAGTTTGTCAACTGTCAGAAAAACAAAGTAGTCGTAATAACTCGATGCCTTATTAAGCTGGCTATGTCTTCCGTAAAAGCTACATGAACTCTTAAGTGGAGACCACCTATAAACAAACATAAACCAGATAGTGAGATAAGCTGAAAAATGGCTAACAGTTACTGGATTCAGAGAACCGAAGACTGAGCTCCTAATGTATACCTTCATTAGGAGAGACTTATGGCCAGTAGTGAATGAATATGGATTGAAATGTTCAAAAAGCATCCCGATTTACTTGATACTCACTTAGACATCATCAGCAGTATCTCTATTTCCATCTGCTTGGCAGACAGCTGCATCTCCAGGCCTTGCTGCTCGATCTCCTTCCCCGTGTTGTTGGCGAGCTGTCATAGACAAAGTTTTATTTCAATTAAATGAGAAATGACGATCCTATACTTATGGGCTACTGCGTAATATGCCCCGTTTTTTAGGAGCGTGACGGGTTGAAGCTGACTTCGGTGTAGCTGTTGAGGCAGCTGCGTAGGCAACATGCTTTGTAGCTCGCGTAGTGCTCACGAATGTTTATATAAAATTTTGTAGAATTTCTGTCTCAAATCAACACAATCTATTGTAATATAATTTCATATATGATCATATTTCATTGCATAAATCCTTATTTGATTGTATATTTAAAAACTATTTCGATACTGACCAGCAATATAGGAAATTTAAAACTTAACGAAAAATTTGAGAAAAATGATGGAATGACACAGAGGAGACTCCACGGATAAACGATTTTGGATTTGGATTTTATGAGAGAGAGGATGGATTTCTGAAAAAGTAAACAAATTAATATTTTTAAGATTGGATCGATGCTATAAGGTCAATAATAATAAAATGCTTATCACTATGTGTCGTGTATCCCCATAGAAGAATGGATTTTGGAATGGGATAGGCTTTGCCATCGACCATGGAGCCATTGGGCTTGAGAAGGACTGGCTTGATGTCATAGGCCAGAAATAATGATGAGTATAAAAGGGACTCCGTAAAGTGGAACTTCGTCAGGTCACGTTATAGAAAGAGGGACTCCGTAAAGTGAAACTTCATCAGGTCACGTTATAGAAAGAGGGACTCCGTAAAGTGAAACTTCATCAGGTCACGTTATAGAAAGAGGGACTCCGTAAAGTGAAACTTCATCAGGTCACGTTATAGAAAGAGGGACTCCGTAAAGTGAAACTTGGCCAGGTCACGTTACTTTATATTACTTATCTTACTTTTTATTTATTATTAGCTAGCTAGGTATTCTTCTCAATGTAAGTATCTGTTACATTACACTATCTATACATACGAGTATAATCAAATTGTAACTGAGCCAAATCTGTACCTACATTGAAAGTTATAATCGAGGTGTAGTGTGTTATAGATATAGATGTCAAAATAACTTTTAATACAATTTCTGTATGTCTGTCTGCCTGTCTCTTTTACGTGCATCTGAAACTACGAGACAGATTTTGATGAAACTTGGCACAATGATAACTAATATTATGGTGTATATTTTTCTTCACACTGTAATATACAGAGTGTTCATATTTTTGATTTTGTGATGAAGCGTATTTTGTTACTACTAGCAGGTCTGAGGAATTGTGAATTTGATATAACCGTCATACTAGCCAAAAGTAAAAAATGACGAAACCAGATAGAAGATCACATGAAACTCAGGAAACACCGTGGTTAATTATACTTTACAAAGATCTTTCAGTAAAAACTGCTTTTTCTTACATTCATGTGGTTATTTGCACGATACCTACCAGTTTTTTAAGTGTTTGTCTGTCTGTCTCTATAATCCAGGTAATCTCTGAAAAGGCTGGACCCATTTCAAGGGGATTCATACTCAAAGCATTAATTGAAGGGCCGCACGCGATCGAGGTCGCGGCTGCAGCTAGTCTAATAATGTAACATAGCCTAATTTCATCAAGAATACTCACATCGATTTAGTAGTTACCTAGTTTGGTTGATCTATAAATCTATACCTAGTACCTACAATCTAGAAAAACCTATGAGGTTAAGCCGATAGAACATTTTCAAAAGTTCTAATAAGATGACTTTGTTATACCGCAGTTCGGTTAGTGGATAGAAAGTCTCACTTTTTCGATGATTTCCTTTGTTTGATTAAGTTATTACGTGTAAGTCAGACGTTAGTTTCTTTTTAATTTACAAAGAATATGTGTACAGGTTCGAAACAAAATAGGTACCTAAGATAATGTGAAGCTTTATTAGTTTTTGTTGTGAAAATATACATTTGTTCGGTAACTGAAGAACAGACGTCCGTTTACTGCAACGGTTTTGTCAACATCCTGTATTTGATCTTAAGATCAGTACCGCACACTATCTTAAGATGTCTTCATTATCTGCAGTAGTCTTAGCGTATGTTAACATGCCTTTCGAATATCGGTAGCATCTTAAGCTACTCTAAGGTAAAATATTATAGTAAATTCACCGTGTGTCGCTCATTGAACTATATGGTGAGCGATATGTCCGAATCTTCTCTAAGATAATATATATTTTATAGTATCTTCATCACGGGCTTTACACAATTATTTAAGCATCGCATCGCAAGGTTGCACAATTATTTAGATGAACCCGGCACAAACACCAGTACAATTGGAAAAATTGTAATACCGACTTCCATTCTATTCAGTAATTGAAGTGTATCTTAAAAAGTACTAAACCGAATTTGATGAAATTTAAATGGGACCACACGGGAAGCACGAGCTTTCAAACTAAAAAGAATTTTGAGACTCGGTTCACCCAGTCGAAAGTTATGAGGTAACTAACAAAAAAAAGACAGTTGAATTGTGTACCTCCTCCTTTTTTTGGAAGTCGGTAGAAAATTCTTAGTTCAATAGCATCATTCGTCGCATCAGCTGTTGTATGAGAATCTGGATATAAAAAGTGCATGAGCCTGAAGCTCACTTCACTTGTATTAAACAACGAGTTCAAAGCGATGATAGCTCACAGGTAACAAGGGTTGGCCGTCGATTAGACGTCATAGCTTCGATTCCCACCGTGGGTTTGAGCTTTCAATATAAAAAAAACATCGTGAAGAAATCCACAGCATGGATGGTAGGGCAGTTTTCTTGCTGGATAGCTACTACCCTCAATTTTAAAAATCTGTCGCTACACACCTAACTGTGTGTCTGCAGTCCTTGAGAGATAGTTGCTATTCTAGGACTAGTGTGGTACGTTTGACCGCATCATCACTGACCATCAAGTGAGATAGTGGTCAAGCACCAGCCTATTAAGCAAAAAAGTTCCAAACAAACTTATGTGGGGATCTTGTAATGTTAACTAATCTCGTGGCGCACGTAACCTACGAGTATCTAGGTTTGCATGTGTGCCCTGCCTACTGGGATGGGTAAATGAAAGTATAGAATTCCGGTGATCACCATCAATATTCTTGATTATACAGAATTACTAAATCAAAAGGTTATTTAGGTGGGCTGAAGTACGGACACTCGGTACAAACGCGGCAGGGCAACTGAGCGCATGGCGCGACTTTTGCAATAACAGCAAATTGCGCTCACGTTGCATGTGTCGTGTCCCGTCACTTTGTACACGATAATTTAATAACCAGCTGAATTCCTATTTGGCATAAAGCCTTACCTGCAGAGTCAGCATGACATGATGAGTGTCATTTCCCCAACCCCAGTCAGGTTGGCGGTGTTGGAGAAGGTACTGCAGCGCCTTCTGGATGGCCTGACCCTCGTTCAGGGTCTCAGTCTCCCAAGCAGTGGTGGTCACGACTGTCGTGGAGGCTGGTGGCTTACTCGCTGCCGTCGTGGGCGGTTCCGTTTCTAAAAATACGATAATAGTATAAGCCTTGTAACGTAAATTTAAAAGCCAATCACCAAAAAATCGCCAGTCAGTCTCAGTTTGGTGAAGCAATAGCAACACAATTAGTCCATATATTATTATTATTATTCAGAATACCTAATCCCAGGATGTTTCTAACCTATCTGTACCATATTGTGTTTTTTGCACCGGGTTACAAATAGAACAATCTGATTTTCACCATCACCATCAGCTAATAGCAGGATTTACAGAAGGTAAAACTGTGCCGCAACGGAGGAACTTCCCTACTCTATAGTTCTACCAAAGTGGATCGCCCCGGTCACCATGTGTTTTTGCGTTGCTGTAGTGTTGGTCGTATAGCTTGCCACAATGCGATAAATAATGACATTCTTCGAGCTTTTGGTAGCGTTAATATCGTAGCGAGTCTTAGAACCGCAGGTCTAATTATGCCAAAGGGTCCTATAATAGGTATTAAACTCATTCCCTAAGGTTGTATGGCCTTTTTAATTTGAGATGCGTTGTGTCGCCTCTTTCAGCACAGTTAAACCGATTGAACAGTTTTTAAATTATGCTCAATGATAGGTATTGATTATATTATAGTTTTAAGCATAGATATAGGAAAGCAGTGGAAGTTGGTTAATTTTCTAAATAATATATACAGTACTTTTTTAAGTCAGAAATATTAAGCAGGATTGAAGTTTTTATTATTTACAATTATGTTTACAATAAAATCAAAAGTGTGATTTCTTACCAGTTTGTCCGTAGACGATCGAGATCAGTAGCAGTAACGCAAAAGGTAAGTAACGATGCCTCATGGTGACCTGAAACAAACGAAAATATAACTTTAACACTAAGTTCATTACAATAAGATTAACGCGAACTTTTGAAGGTGTCACGCTCAAAATCCTGATGAAGGCTTCCGACTGAAGACGAAACAATAGTAATGTAATTTTTTTATATGTTGTGTAAAGCACAGTCTGGTTAGCGATACCAAACCTTGCAATTTAAGTGAGAAAATACACTTCCTCAGACGGGATTAGAACCTGCGGCTTCCGACAATTCGTGTCAGACGCCATGACGAGTAGTATCGTATATAAAGAAGAATAATATAAAATTCGATGCTCGGACCAGAACCTTGGTGGCCTAGTTGGTCAATGGCGTCTGACACGGAGAGTCAGAAGACGTGGGTTCGAATCCCGTTTCCGGAATTTTTCTCTCTATAAATTTCAATGTTTAAGATCGCTAAAGCAGGCGTTAGTGCTTTAAAAAAGTAATACTATAAAAATCAAGTACTCCACTACCGATTTAGTACAATTTGTACAGTCAGGCAAAAAAAATAAGGTTATTCTTAATATCATAGCTCACCGATTTCAAAAAGTCAGTCGCAGGTTGCAGGCAATGTATTTTAATTTAGGTTACTCAAAGAACTCACTATTTGATTTTAACCGCTGTCGGATGTTGGAAGAAACGGTTTGACGCCATGACGTGTTTGTAAAAGCTCTTCAGATAAGTATAATTTGAAAAATTTCATACCAACTTCCATTCTATTCAGTTATTGGAGTGCATCTCAAAACTACTGGACCGAATTTGATGAAATTTAAATGGGACCACACGGGAAGCACCAGCTTTCAAACAAAAATAACTTTGAGAATACCTTGCCAGCCCTGTACTGTTTTTTAGATGATTCATTAAACTACGAGTACCATGACCAAGCTTGTTCGTAAGTAAACAATTGATTGTCTTGGTCTAACCTCAAACCTAACACTCTTTGGCTTAGTGTTGCTTAACAACGCCATCTATTGTCAAGTAGCTTTAGTGTTGCTGTGTCAGTAGTTGTTAGAGTTTGAAAGTCAGTGCGCGACGCGATCTCCAAGCGTGAAGATTCCCTGAAGAAGAACGTCTTACACGTTCGAAACGTCGTCGGACTTAAACCGACATAATACTAAGTGAGTGAAGCCGGTATCTTTATATTAGTTTAGATGTTGTTTAATCTGTCCGAATCAGCTTCATTCGAGGCAAGTTTCATTCATAAATCTATTGTTATTTTTTGTCTTGATGCGGACAGATTAAGCTGATGGCCCTAGTTGCCTTAATGAAATTTTAGCAGTTTTTCATTGCATGAAAACACGACGTTTTCTAAAAACGAAACCTAGCTAGATCGATTTATCGCTCCCGGAACCTCCTGCATACTAAACTTCATGTAAATCGTTGGGAACCGTTTTCGAGATTCAGGTAATATAATATATACATATAAACAATAATAATTGCCCGTTTATATGTATAAGATTGATATATAAGTAGATTAGATGTATAATCGGATAATCAAAACCTCCACCTATCCTAGTTTTGTTATTCCATCGTATTTACGAAGGATGTATTGATTTTGTATTATCCCGATACAAAATAAGCCAGCGGAATATAAATCACGTTTGTGCGCGAAAGCAATTTGTTAGAGGAGCGTCAATAGGGAATATTGCTGTGTAATGCTGGGCAGGCTTGGGCATGACAGGTGACGAGCTCGTTCTACGAATGCTCATTCGTTTTCATTATACCCTAGTACTTGGTGGGTAAATGTGGAATTATATTTTCTTTTTTACGGTACCTAGCAACCCGCCCCGGCTTCTACTACAGAATGTCCTTATAAACAACGTTTACAGCTTTTATGTTATTAGACAATTACAAACATATTTTGTTTAGAAGTTACTCTTGAAAGAGCGATTGGCCATGAGAAAAACACTCGACGATCAAATCTAACCGCCGCCCGCACCGCTATGTGCCTGCATTTTAAATCTGTAATATCTTCGGTTGCTTAGAGTGACTTCCTAAATAAGCCATTTTTTCCCGTAAAATGTAAAGGATAAAAAATGGTTATTGTGGGTTATCCTTAAGAGATAGACATATACCATCGCGGACTTTTTTGTTGATATTTTTAAGGTTTACAATACCGTAGTACATTATTTTGATTTATCTCGTGGGGTTCAGTCAGAGTTTGCAATGTAAGCGCAAAAAAATGAGTTTATTTACGACATCACATTAGAAACCAGTAAATTCATCAGTGTTTCTCTACAATACTATGCATGTATCATACATATAAACCTTTCTCTTGAATTACTCTATCTATTTAAAAAAAGCGCTTCAAAATCCGTTGCGTAGTTTTGAAGATTTAAGCATACATAGGGACGGACAGACAGCGACAGCGATTTTGTTTTGTCATAACATCTCTGAAAAGTATCCAGAAAGTGAACTCTACCGGAGACTTATTCACAACTGTCCAGTAAGAAGCGAGATTTTAAATTTGGAATTTGTCCAGTAAGTAAGTACATACTGGACAGTAGGTCAACCTCTTTAGATCTGCTTAGAAAAAAAAACATGGTAGGTACCAGACACAGATTAGAGTTTAACCATTGTAACATGGTTATAGGAGGGAGGCTCCAAATATATATCTATCTCTCTTTTTGGTATAACATTTTATGAGATAGATACATTTTTGGAGCCTTTCAACAGCCTTTTTATAGTGTGTGACACTTAAGAATACTTTCCATGCTAAAAGAGAAAACTCTTTTCTACCTCTTAACATTGTCCGATTTCAGTGATTTTTTTTGTTCATGGAATCATGGCATTGTTTACTATGCCCGTACGTTTTGATTTTTTCAGTATTTCAAAGTACTATAAATTTCCTTTATTAGAATGGAAAGTACTAGCTATGCAATACTCTTAACGCGACGCAGAAAAAGTATGCACGATGCGTTTTGTACATAGTAGTGTTGTACAAGTACAGTGTGGGATTTTGTGTTTGTATTTAGTAATTTCAGTTTATAAATCATGTTGGATTAAACTTTCTATTCTAAAATTAACATGGAGATTAAAAAACAAAAATATACATTTTTTTACTAAAACATTCATGTAATTTAAAAATAGAACCATGTTCATAACTAAATGCAAACTTTTTAGTAAAAAAACGACTGGCGGGATTTCACGTTCAATAGCGACAACTGTGTTTTAATTTACCGCGTGAACATGGATAATCCCAAAAAATTAATTCAAGCGAATCTGATTCGGAAATAGACGGCTCGGAATCGGCAGTGGAAGGCATAAAAACAAAACAACAGTTGATCTGAAAATACAATTCTTGAGAAAAGCATTATACAAGCCTCAATCAGTAAGAAAGCCATCCTGGCCAAGTATATATACTCATATGACCTGGCCAAGTATGAGTTAGATAAGTATATAACTCATACTTGGCCAGGAAGGCTTACTTACTGGATTCTGCAGTAATGTACTATTGTCTCGTCACAAAAGGTTTCTTAATGATAGACGCTTACAAGTATTGATGACGTATTGCGTAAACCTGTTTGTGAACCAGAAAGTGTCGCATTACTCGTTCATAAACGGGTTACAAACTTCGTCATTTCTCCCTTATAAATGTGCGCCGCGAAAAGTTATAAGGAATTTAATTTCTGTCCTGCGTAGCAGAGCAGAAATGTTGTATGAAAATCCATTTCTGTCCTGCTAGCGTTCTTTTGTTTTAGTAGCGAACATAAATATAATACAAACGTCAAATCTCAAAAAAAGTTTTATATCCAATAATTAGAAAAAAAGAGGTGGGAATTTTTTTTTCATTCCATCTATTCGAAAAGGATGACTTGGTTCGCCTTTAAGTGCACCCAAAAGTGGTGTTTTCTATAAGAAACTTTTAGCGGGCAGTAATGAGTTTTTAATCCTCTTTATAAGTGCGCCGCAGTTATCTTGTATCAATTTAAAAACGCGCGAACTACAGCCCGCGTTTTAGTAAATTTTCAAGGATTCTTAGAAATTTATGGTTTTGTTTTGAAAAATAAGTTCTTCAAGAGGCAGTGTAAGTATAGAATTGACTCCTGAAAGTATTAGAACTGGCGCCAGAAATGTGATTATGCAAAATCCCGAGAGAAATTATGAAAGCCTGTGGTAATTTTCTTGAATGGAGACATGCAAGAGGCGCCAAGAATTTATCAGAATCTGTGTTTTTTTCTACTTTAAGGACTTAGTCATAACTAAACAACCTTCCACTCTTTGGAATACCTACTCAATGCTAATTTTAGTTTTTTGGCTCGGGTGACGTACTTTGAATCCCTCGCTTCGTTAGGATTATATTAAAGAATCCCTCACTTCGCTCTGGATTCAAAAAAGTGCCCTCGCCGTTAATAATATTTTTTTGCTCCCCTATGAAATAATCTACTATTGTACTCGATTTCCAAGGAAATGAGGCTGGCAATCTTTTTCTGCACTACGAAAATAAACATGGCGACATTTTGTTTCGTATTTTTTACTATATTGATAATTTAACAGTGCGTTTTTATTGTAAATAATTTCCGAAAATGTTATCTGATAGTGAAAGTAACGATTTTTTATTGATAAAGCAACCAGAAATCAAAGACTGCTCCAGACGACAATTATTTACTAATGTAGGTAGGTAACTATTTGATTTTCCTCGTAGGTGTAGTATAAAGCACTATGTATCACTAGGGAGTAAGTTTTATTTCTGTTCGAGCAGCGGTGGGCTTAAAGGAAACTCGAGAATATCGAAAGAAGAATAAAGATCAAAGAAAACAAAGTATAAAGATCGTTTACTCCCCTCGGTGTACAATGTACTATTTCTTTAATACGGTAATAATAACATGGGCAGATAATGATAGAAGCGCCAGGCTTTAAGCTTGTATGTTCGTAAGGAGCTGTACTTTGCTTCTCACTGCGACACACTAGTTGTTAGGTTGATTAATTTCAGCAAAAATAATTGAAGCAGTGCTTCAATTATTTCTGCTGAAATTAACAACATGGCAGATAATGATAGAAGCGCCAGGCTTTAAGCTTGTATGTTCGTAAGGAGCTGTACTTTGCTTCTCACTGCGACACACTAGTTGTTAGGTTGATTAATTTCAGCAGAAATAATTGAAGCACTGCAGCATCAGAATCAGTACTAGTGATGCGACAGTGCCTCAATAAACATATGTCTGTACTCAGTTCTTTACGAATCTTCAGGCAAAACGTGTGCGACGTACCGAGGCAACTGACATTGTTGCTATGGCTCTGCTCAATAATACGAGAACCGCAATGATTGCTGATGCCATCACTGCAGATAAAGAAGAAGAGTAGCATCAAAGCAAAAAACTTGTCATGTCCAACGTCTAGTTAATTTGGAATGATTTATGAACTAGTGACTCCTTGTCTCAGTTCATGAATCATTTCACCTATCATCATACTTATATAAGTTAAGTATGATGATGGGTGAAATGATTCATAAACTGAGGAACCTATATAGGTAGTTATTTATTTATAGTTTTATTATCTTATTTATATATAATATTGTAATGTATTAATGTTGTGTAAAATGTGTATAATTTGTATGTAAGGCTATGATGGGACTGTCATAAACACGATTTTTAAAAGTTCCTAAATTTAAAAAGAGATTTAAAAAAAAAATAGGTACATGAAACATGTCAATTAAGAGAAACAGAAGGAGAATACGTGACATTTTGGTGAATTATTCCTTCATTTGTATTCCTGTTTTGTTCCACAAATTGGTTTTATTTTGTATACATGTACTTTGGATGAGACAAATAACACAAAACAGTGTTTTCGCAAACAGATTTGTGGCGTCCGTGATCTCACAAAAAATATCGTCGTCGCTGATTACGTCCGTGATAGCCGGTGTCACTCAGACCACTGTGTCATAGTATAAAGATGCAACAGTATGGGAACTAAGCCTAGTTAAGTGGAAATAAACTTATACGTGACCACTCGACTTGACGCGGCCTCACTACCGACAGCACCGCGACAACCGCTTAGGGCTCTCGTCGATGTGCATGTTTGTGTGAGTGAACCGTTTCGAACGGTAGTTTTTGTACTGTTTCTCCATATTTATACTGTGACTGTGTTTCGTTGTAAGTGTCACTGGCACTTGTCTTACACGTGTGGTCGCGTCCATGGAGAATGTATAAAAGAATAATATATACTTATAATAAAATAGTAGAGGCCAAAAAGTCTGTACATAAAAAAAATTAAAAATTCGAGAATTTATTTGTCAGAAAATCCCAATAACTATCCAACCCGGAGTCGAACCTAGGACCCCGAGATTCCAAAACTCCGTTTCCATCACTACATCAAGACCAAGCGAGCGAAGCCGCTGGCCGATCAGCTAGTTAAATTATAAGTGTGGCGGTACTGTGCTTGAACTGTGACTTCAATGATATGACATGTGTAAATCCTTAGTCTCATTGGAACAGTGAATTCATTAGGTACAGAGTCTCTAAAGTACATTATTAATACTTGGTACACTTCTTTCGTTAGCAAGTGTTAGGCATTATAGTGGCACCACAGAATACAGACACCTACCATCAAAAGTAAAAATACATAAAACGCGCCTCTACTCTTTTATTATACGAGTAAGTAAAGATTATTATTTTATATATTCTCCATGAACGCGACCACACGTGTAAGACAAGTGCCAGTGACACAATGAAACACAGTGATCTCAGTGACAGTGCCGGATCTTGCTATCACGGACGTAATCAGCGACGACGATATTTTTTGCGAGTTCACGGACGCCGCAGATCTGTTTGTGAAAACACTGTTTTGTGTGGTTTGTCTCATTCAAAGAGACATGTCTCACGGACATAATATCTCGGAACGGTTGGCAACAGTTCGAGAGCGAGGGCGTTACGCTTCAATCACGCGTTTTGTGATGTGATTTGTGTAAAGATGGAGCAACAAAAAAATAGTTAATATAAAATAGTTGATAGATGTTTAAATGCTACTATAACTGATCCTATAGACAAGAGATCGTATAAATACGCGGTTAGAGCCCCCTTTATAAAATGCAAATTACTTTTCCCACAAAAGGAGCGTAACACGTAGATAATGTAAATAAAAATACATAAAGGTAGGCTCATTTTATACGCTCGCATGATTTTTGTGCGCAGACATAAGTATGATAACGTTGAATATGTATGAGCACGTACGCCATTTGCTTCTTTAAAAGCTGGGCCTCGGAAATAGCGTCTGCTTGATGCAAAATCTCAAGTCGTTATCACAAAATAAATAATAGTACCCCGTAAATAACGATTTTTTCACCATTCAAATATTTTTTTGCTAGAGTCTGTCAAAATCAAATTACAATTTGGATAGTATATTAAATTAATAAAAATATAAAATATATTTTCAGGCTATAAAACACTTGTCCGATAACCATGCAGGCAATTAACTCTTAAAAACCTCCTTGTAAGGAACAACTGTTTGAGTCAATATAATATGAAGAAAACTCGCTCGATCCATCCGATAGCGGACAAAAACCACCGGCAGAACGCGGAATTGATAGCCCCGCTCCTGGTACCAGGATGTTTGTGCAACTTACAGAGACAATTTATCAGTTCTGCGGTGTGCAGCGAACCGTTCACTATCCGACTGCTGATTGATGGTATTCTCTGTTTTTCTGGTACTTTCATATTTTGTGTCCTTGTCTTACTTTCAGCTAGGATCATATCTTTTATACTTCATGATCATCATGAGAAACTTGATCAACTTGAGAACGGATGGACCAATCTGGCTAATTCTATTTTTGTTGTGTTAATGAGTGTCAGGAGAAGGTTCTTTATAAGAAAAACCTTGAAAACATGGTAGGTTTATGGCAAGGCCAAAGGCCGAGTCTACTACGCGAACGAAGTCGTGGGCAGACGCTGTAACAATATAAAGATTTTTCTAATATTACTTTTTAAAGCACTAACTCCTGCTTAGCAATCTCAACATTGAAATTTATAGAGAGAAAAATTCACACCCTTGGACGGGATTCAAACTCGCGTCTTCTGACTATCCGTGTCAGACACTATGACCATCTAGGCCACTGAGGCTCGAGATCCGAGCATCGAATTTTAACTCTCTATCTGATTTAACCGTCTTACGGGAACGGAGCGACATCTACATATGACACGGATAGTCAGAAGACGCGGGTTCGAATTCCGTCCGAAGACGTGAATTTTCCTCTCTATAAATTTCAATATAAAGATGTGTTTCATGTCATTATTGAGCGAGCGAGTACGAAGCTTCTCTGTTATAGCTTGGGCAAAATGCTTTCGTATGTCCGGCTGCTTTCCTCAACCGTTCTCGTGAAATTTTGTAAGCAGGTTCGATGTTTATTTAGAAATTTTATGTTTTTGGAAATTTGTCATAGGTGGTAAAACCTATGA
This sequence comes from Selenia dentaria, assembly GCA_917880725.1. Classification (NCBI taxonomy): domain Eukaryota; kingdom Metazoa; phylum Arthropoda; class Insecta; order Lepidoptera; family Geometridae; genus Selenia; species Selenia dentaria. The sequence goes on along the minus strand of OU862896.1, from coordinate 2,562,308 downwards.
AATTATATTATGACACATTTCCAAAAACATTAAAATTCTATATAAATATCGAATATAGCAAGTATATGAATCTATATAAAATGAACTCGTATTTCTCAGCAGGCCTAGACAAAACATGTTTCTGTTAACGTTAACGCCAAACGACGACTTCAAAATGTATGACGTTGACATTACCTGTGGAAAAGTCACGTGACGTAGCGCTAAGTACGTAGACACATTTTTGTCTGTAGCGTGTGCGGAAACGCGCCTGTTTGAATTTTGTCTAGGCCTGCGTCACGCTATAACTTGAGAACGGATGGAACAATCTCGGTATCTCTTTTTTGTTGTGTTAATTATTGTTAGGAGAAGATTCTCTTAGGTTAAGAAAAACCAAGAAAACACGGTTATAGCGAGGACGAAGACCGAGCCTACCACGCGAAAGAAGTCACAGGCAGTCGCTAGTAAGTAATAATTTATTAACGTGAGAGTTATTGTTGATATCTCGATGCGAGCAAGTTTCGGCTATGGAACCCTTCTTCAGGATCTTAAGTGCGGTGAGCTCGTCGTGGCGTCCCGCCTCGCGCAGTCCTAGCACGAATTGAGTGTCGTTGATGTATCGTAGCCCTTACAGTTATTTGTGTCACAGTTGTACTAGATACATTTAAACTAGTTTATACTTTACACGTCAACAATTACGTTACACTTTACACGCAATGTTTTGCGCTAGGCCCACTGACTGATCGACGCATGTTTCGGCTTCCGGACGAAGCCAAACCATGCGTCGATCGTGATATCGACAACGCGTAACGCTCACGTTTATGAAGTGTTGTTGTTACAAAAAATACTTTACGTTGAAAAAAGTCAGAAACAGTAAGCCAGGCTTTAGTTCGGCACTAGCCAATCCATCACCATCATTACTTTACTATTGATTGTTTAGTACTATACTGGTGGTGATTTGCGTACACTAAACTAAAATTCTCTAAATATGGTAGTTCTTATTCAGTTTATACTAAAATCCACATTCGTGTAACAATCTATATCACAACTGTGTGTTATTCGTGTAACAATCTATATCACAACATGTTCGTCACGCAACTGCCAAGTGTGACTCTATAAAACTACAAAACAGTAAACTACTCCGTAGCTTTTTTATTTACTAGCATAAAAACAGAAAATTAGCACACGCGCGACCTCAAACGTAGGAAGTTTCTCTTTTGCACAGACTCTAACATCAGAGGTAATTCCGGTGCGCGTAAGGTGTGTGTACATGAGCAAATTTTCCGTCTGGTGCGCTAATCGGCGAGGCGTTAGCGCATCCGCCTGTGAACTACGCTTTACTGCACTGCATAAGTTAACGGTGCGGTGTACACGACGCTTTATACAAGAAGAGGCAGTTATTTTTAAAGTAGAGTTTTTTGTGATATGACTTTTTTATTTATTCAGTCGTATTATATTTTACTCTGTGGTGGGACGGCAATAAATACTTGTATCCCTCAGCTGTTGCGTATTGTAAGAGGCAAAAGGGAACCTGATTAACGGCCGGTGTTAATCTATCTATCTACATTTTCCTTACTACCGATACAAAATTTGACATAACGTCCATACAAATAGTGTCAAATATCTATCTCTAGTAAGGTAAACCGACGATAGATAAATATTAATTACTAGCAACTGCCCGCACCTTCGTTCGCTTAGTAAGCTCGGCCTTTGACCTCGCCATAACCTGCCATCTTTTCTTGGTTTTCTTTTGTAAGAACCTTCTGACAATAATTAACACAAAAAAAATTGCGAGATTCTTCCATTTCCATTCTCAAGTTATAGCGTAACCATGAGAAATAGAGGTTGGTTTTATTTATATAGAGTAGCTGCGCCCCAAGGTTTCACCCGCGTGGTAGTGATAATTATGGTGGTGATGGTGATGATGAATCAAAACGTATAGCTTATGTTCAGCAGGGATAATGTTGAATTCCAATGGTGAAAGAATTTTTCAAATCGGTCAAGTAGTTTCACAGAGCCGATTCACACAAACAAACAAATCTTTCCTATTGATAAAATTAAGGCTTTAGCATAAATAATAATAATAATTATAAACTGTTATATAACTGCGAGGACCTTTAATTGCTTTTCAGGTGCTATAATAAGTTGTTATAATGTAAATATAAGTTGTTGGTCTTCCTTGAATAAAAATACCGGGCGTCAGTAGGTTGTATTGGTTGGTACGTCCATAATGCAAGATGTTTTGCTTCGAAACAGTAGTGTACAACGAGCACTACTCTGTATTGAAGTTAAATAGCACTGTAATACGTAAAATGAATTAGCGAATGACTCTTGTAGGCACTGCAAGTATCTCTGACAGGTGCAGTGCTAATAACATTGTAGGCATTTATTTTCTAAATATTAAAAAAAAAAAAACAATCTCCTGTTGGGTAACCCATAGCTCCGTTCGCGAAGTTCGCAATTAATTATTATGTGTTTTAATTTCAGTCTTTGTAAAGGACTAACTATCTGCACTCTTTTGGTTTACGCGTTGTGATGGATAATGAAAACTATCCAATAAGTAACCCTCAGTACCCTTAGTACCCCTAGTGCCCCATCGACATACCATTGCATTTGTAACATTAGTTACATGAGCAAGTTTCCCCCACTGGACCATAGATTATGATAGTAGTGAAAAGTAACCTGTGTGTTACTACATGACGTACAATAAGAACAAACAGATAGAGAGACGGAGGGATTTATTATCGCATTTATACTATTATTGAGTTTGTTTATAATATAAGTAGTTAAAAGGTTTTTAAGTCATAAAACAAACAAGAGTGATAATAAATATGACCAGACCAGCTATCGATTCCAAACCACCCAGTTCAAAATTGAGCACTAATTATCAAAGGCCAAATAGACAGCTCTTCGCCTAACATCGCCTCCGAAGCAAGGATCAATCTAGATTACCATTGATTGATGTTACTTGGGTTACGTTTGGAGCTGATTCTTAATCTGAAATGATGTGTCGATTTGAGTCTAATGCCCTGATTTCACTCTAAAAGTTGTCTGAATGAAATGCTGAGGTAATCTTGGTAAAATGTCCATCAATATTTTTTTGTATATCCTATATTTGCACTGGTTATTACTTATATGAAAAGGTAGATAATACGCGATTAATCCATCTGTGTCTCTTATATATTATTGCATAAAAAGGAGAATGGTGTAGCACTGGCAACTCCCGACTGACACTTATACAGCGATTTTCCCAAACCTGCGATGAATCCGTTTATTTACTTATGTGATTAATTAATGTAAATATTAGGTATTATAACATATGTAAATAAGACATAATCATTAAATTTTTATCTTCCCGTTTACGTTAAAAAACTATTCATTCATAACTAAATTTGTTTTTTAAGCATCGCAAGGGACGTGTAGACATTTGCTAAAGGGTACTTTATACGGACGAGGGTGACTCACGTCGGTAAAAGATTTGTGGGATAACAATTTCCAAAACAAGGAAAAGCCACCGCTACATCTAAGCTACAACATATAAAGTCTTATCCATAGGTACACAGCTCTGAGAGGCACTGTTCTGTACTTGACACCCTGCCTGCCATGTTTGTACACCATTTTTCTTGCTACAGCGCAAATGGGAAATCTGAATGGGACTTTGAAACCAAGCCCACAAATATAACTTGTCCTAATCGTATTTTTTTCTAATTACAGCGTAATGTTGTGGGAACGTGTCATGTCTATTATACAAAGTCATTGGTTGTTAAAACAATTAAACACAACAATCATTTGTTAATGAATTAATGTAGTATTGCTACGATATTGTAGCAGCCCTACAGCCTCGTAGAAAGAAGCTACGCAACGTAGCATCTTCTACGCTAGCAGAGTCGTAGAACGACAGAATATTATAATTTGTTGTTCTGTCTAGCAAAATAATTTTATTTGACGAGGAAGACGATGTGTAGGCCGACCGACGTTTGACGACCTCGTCAAAACCGCGGGGAATCGCTGGATTCAGGAAGCGAGGTAGCCGGTCCAAGGGGCGTTCTATGGGGGAGGCATATGTTCAGCAATGGACGTCGTCCGGCTGATAATGATGACTCTTTTAGTTTGACTTTGTATTTTTTACTATATATTTATTCATTACACCTGTTACCCAAATTATTATGAAACAAGATCAAAATTTCTAATGGGAACGTCTAAAATGAAGCTCGTCTTATGCTACGGAGTATACGATGCATTTAGGTGCCGAGGTAATTTCTCGTCTGATGCCCTAATTGAAGTGGATTCACGCGCCCGACCATGAAAACGACGTTTTGCAGCGTCAAACCTGCCAGGTGGACACATGCAGGACGGAGGCACAGTGATATTAAAAGAAATATTCAGCCGTGCGATTCTCTAAGAACAAACGTCGTCGCATCTTTGACAACATCCGTGAAACAAATGACGAGATGACAAGAAATGTTGGAAAACCAACCTTGTGTATAAGGGCGATATCTCATAAAGTATTTGACATCGGTGAGCTCGTCGACGAACGCAACGACGAATTATTACAGAATATCACGGCTGTAGTATTTAGCGCAAGGACGTGAGATCTCTCACGATATCGCTTGACGAGTCAACATCGTCCTGCGGATGCTTCGTGTGGAAGCGAAACACGTGTCCAATTGGTTTTAGTTGCTTGTGTGTTGTTTATTCTGAATACGTCCCGCTGAAATTTAGTATAAAGGTAGATGAGTCGCTGGATTAACATATCATCATCATCTCAGCCGTAGGACGTCCACTGCTGAACATATGCCTCCCCCATAATTTCACAAAAAGGACCGGTTGGAAGTGGCCTCCATCCAACGTCGTCCTGCGACCTTTAACAGGTCGTCTGTCCACCGTGTCGGTAGACGACCTACGCTGCGCTTGCCGGTCCGTGGTCTCCACTCTAGAACCTTTCGGCCCCATCGGCCATCTGTTCTGCGTGCTATGTGCCCTGCCCACTGCCACTTCAACTGGCTAATCTTCTGGGCTATGTCGGTGACTTTTGCTGTTCTACGGATCACCTAATTTCTGATTCGATCACGTAGAGAAACCCCGAGCATAGCCCTCTCCATAGCTCGTTGTGCGACTTTGATTAACATATAGGAAACTTTTTATCATCATCATCATCATCCAACATGGGAGTAAAAAATAATTATTAAATGTTTTATCGAAAGCTCAAATCGTACGATCGGAGATTCGTAGGCTCAAATTAAGAACTGTTACAACCTAATAATATATTTTAGGGTAAATGAAGTTCTGCCCCTAACAACCTAGATACCACTCTTCTTGTCTGTCTATAGGTTTGTATATATATATATCCCCTTATTGTATATCCTCTCATTTCGTAGGCGTTTCGGCAACGTCAAATATTGTGCAGACTGTTCTACATTTGGAGTCCCTTAACAAGTTAGATTTTTTTCTCTACGGGTAAATCGATCTTCGATTCTATAGTTTTCTCTAGTCTATTGTAGTTTTAAGTGTTTTTATATCACAGGTATAAAAATGTTTTTTTTTTTTTTTTAATTAACATATCTTTAATTAATTAAGTTTTAAAACATTATTTTTACTATTTCCATTGTGCTAGAAACATGAAGGTACTTGCTATATATAACAATGTGTCAAGTATTTCGATAACAATAACAGGCCCCGTTAGCTTAGTCGGTGACCCTATCTTCGAAGATAGGGGTTCCAAGTTCGATCCGTAGTCGGGGAATATATTTGTGTTATGAGCAAAAGTGTTTGTTGTCTCCATGCCTCGCGTCACACAGGAAATAGTGGGGTATGAGTGAAAAACCGTATTTTTTAAAATCATGGATACTGAGGGATGAACTGCCCTGACGATCGGTATGTCCACTCCAATATTGATCAACCAGTATATTATAAAAAATTTGTTTTTTTTGTTGACTGTAAAGTCGGTTTACAGACGATAACTTTACGTGATAACGTCATAAGACAAGCCGAACGCTTAAGCCGATCGTGTCTCTCTATCATTTGTTCTGCGCTCTCACTTGCACGCTCGGCTCAGGCAGAACGTGACAATGAGTCATGCATGAGACGGTGACACTTTTTCGTGCGTGTAGCCGGCTTTAACCCTTCATCATCATCATTCACGGTATCGTGATAATTAAAATAAAAGATTAATAAGTATATTATATGATATATGAGAATGAAATGCACGTAAATTTACGTCAATGGTACTCAAAGGGTTAATCGATTTATAAGTCCTTATTGCACGACAAAAAACATATGTGTAAGTAATTTTGAAAATAGCTCACAATAGCAGTTAATTCGACTGGCGTGCGATGGGCATGGCATAAAATAGGTTATAACCTCAAAATAAATGAGAATAAAACAAACAAATACAAGTTTTCTAGCGGTATGTATCCTAGGAACCACATTTCTATTATTCTGTCCGTAGCAGCTGTTGTTACCAATATTAACCTTATTACCCTGTTCATCATAGTTTCCCAATCAAACTCTGTTTAAGACGCGCTCGTATCCTGATAATAGTAAAAAGCAGAATTTTTAAACACATAGTGTAACAAAACAGATCGATAATATATTTAGAAAAAAATACTAAGGTTAGAAAAAGAGTAATAACCGAATAGAATTCATAAATATAACTCTTTTTCTGCAGAAAAAAATACTGAATAGGTCCACAAAAATAAACTTTCACGTCCAAACTCTCAGAATTTTCAGCGATAACACTATTTTTTTTGCAGGTAATACATAGCCAACGTATAGTACTAAAGTTATAACTAGCAGTTTTTTGATTCTATTAGTATATATTTTGATATATACTAAAAGAATTAACGCATTTTCGCATTACATCGTCCAATCTAACAAGCGATTTTCAACCTTATGTAAAGCATCGTAAATTATTTTAAAATTGGGGTTGGACCGCGCCTTAACTCATTTACAAAATTTACTGCGAATCACAAATATATCCCTGTAAACAAGCACTAAATCACTAGTTTAATCTCGCCAGCTAGAAACTCACAGCTCCATCCTAGAACAATAAAAATAACCTATCGATTTCCCTCGGGTCGGTATTTATTGTTGCAATGCTCTAGTTTTATATCGGCAGCTGAACTCAGAAATAAAACAATGTGATCTAAATGGTTTGTATTTTTTTAAATAGGCCATGTTATATAGGGGGTTTCATTTGATTTACCAGGTTATTTTTTAAACGTGATAAGATGCTTCTACTAGGAACGCTACTGCATGTGTGTGCGTTTATTAGGGGAAAGTTTAGTAAGCGTTGGTATATCAAATACTGGTTCCTATATTTCCTATATTCGTTAATTTTTGGCCATTTTTTTCATACATACGTAAGCAAAACGAGACGAGTATTTAATAAGAAATCAGTGTAAGTGTTTTGTGAATACCGAATGATTTTTAGAAAGACTCCTGAACAAAATGACGGATATGCGAACAGAAACCCATATCGATACCTACCCCATCTAAATGGTAGATAAGGGCGGAGAAAGTAATGATGATTTGACCGAAATATTAACGCCATTTTATTTACTTTGTGTTGTGCGATTGAATAATAAACATAATATGTTGTATATTATACAACATATTTACAAAAATATAATAGTCAAAGTCGCACAACGAGCTATGGAGAGGGCTATGCTCGGGGTTTCTCTACGTGATCGAATCAGAAATGAGGAGATCCGTAGAAGAACGAAAGTCACCGACATAGCCCAGAAGATTAGCCAGTTGAAGTGGCAGTGGGCAGGGCACATAGCACGCAGAACAGATGGCCGATGTAGCCGGAAGGTTCTGGAGTGGAGACCACGGACCGGCAAGCGCAGCGTAGGTCGTCCACCGACACGGTGGACAGACGACCTGATGAAGGTCGCAGGACGACGTTGGATGCAGGCCGCTTCCAACCGGTCCTTTTGGAAAATCATGGGGGATGCCTATGTTCAGCAGTGGACGTTCTACGGCTGAGATGATGATAGATGATGATGAATAACATAATAAGTTGAATATTAAAAAAAACTGATTTAATTAAAATACCTAAAAAATATTTAAAATCATTGTATCGAATAAAGCAGTTAAGTGCACCTAAGTTTTTCAATTTAAGTCTTTCGATTCTCTAATGATTCGTCGATGTGCTCGTCGACGAGCTCACCGATGTCAGATACTTTGTTAGATTTTGCACTTGTACATAAGGTTGTTTTTCCAAAGATTCTAGTCATCTCGTCATTTGTTTCACGGATGTTTCAAAGATGCAACGATGTTTGCTCTTAGAGAACCGCACGTCTGTTTTATAGGTTTTCGTTCTTATTCCCACGTAATTAAAATGTGGCATGTTCTTATTTTGACAAGATAGTGAGTTAATATTTAATTTTAATACATAACTTGGTTATTTTGATATTTATAATCCATTGAGAATAAATGTACCGAAGAGACAAAAAATAAATAGACAAGACAAGACAGGAGTTGTCGACTAGTTCTGTCTTCTATGTTTAAAGTTTTCAGTCTTTAACTCATCAGGACGTTCGTGTATAATTGAAATAATTGTGCTGAGCAGATAGACAGGCAGACAAGCGACAACATTAAACAATTGAATAATGATTAGACAACGAGTAACATAATAAAACATAGTACAAATATAACCATCGATATTTTACGTAATATGTACACTCTTTATTCTAAGAATAAGGCAGAAGATGATTATGAAACAATCGTAACAACACGGAAAAGGACAAAGCAATATGTCCTTTGCGAAATGGGGTCACGTAGAATCCTTTTTGCTCAGAGTATCATGACGTCATAATCGTTTCCCTTACAATAAAGAACCTATATCAAAAATTTACGTGTAATTGTGTACGGTCTACAGAAAAGTTATTTTTTTTTAAATTTGACATCTACACAGAGGTCTTCAGGTCCCAAACTAGCAAAGCCTGTACTATGGTAACTTGATGACTGATATACATACTTACATATACACACCCAGACATAGATCAAACAGACATGTTCATGCACACAAATGTTTGACCTGTCCGGGGATCGAACCCGGGACCAGCGGTTCAGAAGACAGGGGTGCTACCAACTACGCCAACCGGCCTGTCAAGTAACAGCAGTATAAGGAATTTGCAGTTAATTCAGGCTTCATAAAGTCATCATCATTATAAGACAACAATGAAGATAAAGATAAATTTATTGCATAAAACATGGGCAGATGATACATAACTAAATGATTTGCACATAGTTGTTAATGATGTAACGATGCACATAGTTGTTGAAAAAAAAAATCTGTTCCACCATGTTTTGCCTTTGCAGGCGTACCTACAATTTTCTGAGATGGAGCAACCGGTCATTCTTGTGAATACTAAAATTATAATTATTATTAAACATTTGGATTAAAAACAAAATTAAACTTATGTCATCATATTTGATCAAAATTTATCATTAAAAAAGTCCTAAATATTATAATAGCATTTATCAACCAAAAATTTTATTAAAATAATTTTAAATACATTAGCATTTAATTGCCTGAGAGGCTTAGGGATTTTATTATAAATGATCAGCATTATCTTAGCCGAACATCCATTGCTGAACATACCTACGACTCATAGATTTCTAACAGAACCGGTTACAAAAGACCCTATAATAAAATTGAAAAAGCATATCCATATTTAGTTACTTTTTGATTAGTTAGTGCTAAAACAGTATATGACTATAAAAAAATTCTTATATCATCTGGTTCCTAGGTTGGTTCGAAATTCTTTAAGGATAAACTTATTAAAAAACTAAAATAAAGACTTGCTTGTGGCTATCTATATTATATAAAAAATTCTTATATCATCTGGCTCCTAGGTTGGTTCGAAATTCTTTAAGGATAAACTTATTAAAAAACTAAAATAAAGACTTGCTATCTATATCTATGTTATATAAAAAATATATAATGTTAGTGATTCGATTGTGCACACACTAAATTGAAATTCTCTAAACTATGGTAGTTCTTATTATGTTAATATTAAAATCCACATTCATGTAACACTTAGAATGACAATTCTAAACATATGATTATTCTATTCAAATGTGTTTAGTTTAGAAAGCATGAACTTACATGACGATTAAATTTGCACTAAACATACACACAATTAAACAGAAACGGCAAATTTAAGAATTGTCACTTGCAAGCGTTATACGAATTTGGACATAAACATGAACAGAATAAGAACTACCATAATTTACTAAAAAACAGATTTTAGTTCGCTAGTTTAGTTTGGTGTTCAGAACAAGCGAATTACTACCAATATATTCGCTATCAACAAGTAGTGTAATATAATAGACAAAAAAATCGGGGAATATGCTTGTATGGTGAAGTCGCCAAAGTTATACCAAGTTTATACTAACTATATACCCCTGTGATCCTTGATATTGGGGTGGCAATTGCAACAAATCCTACGCGTATGAAATCGTGCCAAAACTAGTTCATAATAATTATGTTTCAGGAACGTGGTCTAGTTGCAGAGCCAACGTGTAGGGCTTGTGAAGTTGTAAACGTATTTTCTTTTACCCTGTAAAAATAAAATGCTTGAAATAAACCTTTTCGAAGAGAATTGCCGTTAGACACCTTCCTAATGGAGATGGTCGTTTGGGACTCCCTCGGAGAAATAAACCGTTAGTGAGGTATCCCTACAGTGAAACCTTTTAAATTAAGTAAATGTACCTAGACGAAAAGGGCTCCACGTTTAAAAATGATGTTTATTCCTAAGTACAACCTTACTAATGTAATTTATCTATTTACCTATTACATTTTATTATGTATATATATAATAAAATGTAACGGATCGCTGTCTGACCTTGGAAGATATATGAGAAAATATATTATTGCGACTTTTGTAAACGAAATAGAATGAAAAATTATTGTTATAATTTTTGTCTCTTTGTCTGCTTATCTGTTTGTGCGTTCGTGCACGCTAATCTCAGAAACGGCTTATCCGATTTAGATGTGGTTTTCACTAATATATTGTGGTGTTTGTTTCATGTCAATCGGTTCATAAATAAAAAGAAATATAAAAACTCTCTCGCCACTACGCCTATATCAAGCGAGCGAAGCCGCCGGTGGGTCAACAAGTATAGCTTAAAAAAATCAAGAAATTTTTCAAATTGAACATTTTTCATTCCTTATGTTGTACAAAAGATTGATAAAAGATGAGTGAAGAGTAGTGAGAGTAACTCTTAATTTTTTGTGCTAACTACTAGTGATTATTTGCAACCGACTCGTACTAAATGAATACCAACCCTATGGTACGTCGCCATTAAATGTACCTAAGACTGAGGTAGGGTAAGGTATGCCTTAATACTACTTACACAATAATAAACATTGGATTACCACAATTAAATATTTCTCATACTCGACTACGCAAGTTGTAGAACAAAATATTTAAATTATCAACCTGATACATTTAGAGGTATAAGTATATAAATCTGATTCTGTTAATTTATGTCCTACATAAAAATAGTGATTAAAATTTGTCGCCCCTTAAATCTGATGCCCTAGGCTCCAGCCTACTCTGCTTGCTGGTAAATCCGTCACTGATAATATTACTTAACTTTATAATAATATATTAGATAAATATAATAGAGATAGAGAGAGATGGAGAAAAATGGTAGCAGACTACTCACCACAATCACGTCCCTCAGTCATGAGGATACGACTAAGAAGAAGAAGAATTTTATAATAACACTTTACCACACTGACGAACACACACGCAGAATGTGATAAGAGTTAGAAAAAACTAAAGAATGTCGGGGTCCTAGCAAGTACAAATCCTTGATCTCGACTACCTATCTGCCAAAACATCTGCCTTTTGGAAAGCTGGCATCACTTTATGGAAAGTTTATAGTGCTATGATATTGCTGATGGATCTGCTCCTTACTAGCAAAAATGTAGCCAATCTTAAAACAAACATTTACCCAAAATACAAGAGCCGTTCCGCGGGTCGCTTATCGCCGCATCGGCGTGGAAAAGAAAAACTAAATTAAGATAAAACCCGCAAGGTCTCCCTAGACGGCGTTTTGTTACAAATATTGCCTTTTTTATCTTATTATTGCAATGTGTTGACAGAGCGGCAACTGAGGGTAGAGAAATTTTTTGTTTCTTCTAATGGAATGTCACAAACGAAGATGGATTTTGTAAAGACCGAAAAATCGGTTGAATATTTCAACTGTGGTTTGTTGCCTGCACCGTTATTTGTCGTGATGGTGCGCCGTTTGATTTATATTTTTTATTTATGGCGGAGGCATTTTGTTTCTATCTACCCCTAGAACGAACTGGCTATCAATGGATATTCGGATCTCTCAATACCAGACGGAACACACCGTTCGGTATTTTGTGATTGATTTTTCTCTTAAGGTACTGTCAATTCATGACGACGATAAGTATGAGAGTTTTTAAAGCAGTTTATCTCATAAGCAGCAATTTACTTAAAATTACCAAAAATAATATGATATTTCTAAGACTTTTAAGTACACATTGACGGACTTGAAAACATATTTTAACATACAGAGTACATTAAAAAAGAAACAAACATACCACTTAATTTCGACTTTAAAACGGTTTTGCTCTTTATTCACAATTGTATTTGTCATGAAACCACATATCATAAAATAGCAATTTTTAATACCTATACATTTCCTTATGACATGTGTTTATATGTATAAAAGTATGTATATCAGTCATCAGGTTACCATAGTACAGGCTCTGTCTAGTTTGGGACCTGAAGACCTTTGTGTGGAATTTGTCACATCTTATTATTATTATTTCAATTATATCACGGATTTAGTCTGGTCCTTTACAAACGCATAAGTGGGGTTGTAGCCAACACGTAGAGGCCTGTTAAAAAAACAGAAACATTTTGGATGGATGGTGACATGGTATATCTATTATAAAAATGCTATTGATAATAACTTATTAGTGATAAGGGAGATAGTGGGCTATTGAAGATACTACGGCACCTGCCAATTTCAGTCTCATTTCAAAATATTTAGGCAGGTGGTGATTTGCCACCCACTAAACGCCTCCCCCATTAAGGCCACCATAAATGGTGACAATCGATGTGTGTGGTGTGAATGGCTAAAGGGTGTCGAGTGGTGTGATGCGGTTTCACTAGAGCGCTACTACCGGCGTTATGGTACACCCTTGGAGCTTTTTGTTACTTGCTCTTGCGTCTCCACCCCCAGATGGCCAAATTAAGGCAAGCAAGGTCTCATTGTGCCCCAGGGAGAATCAGGGTCCACGGTGTCGCCACTGACCGACGCGCGGCTCGCCACGAAGCCGCCCCTGCGGTATTATTATTATTACTGACGGATACTGTTTTTATTCAAATATTATTTTTTATGAATTTTTGTACGTTTTTACGAGCTGCGCTTGCTTGATTTCAAGTGAAAGAAATTGAAAGAATTCAAGTTCTGAACTCACAGCACCTTAAGTGTTGTGCTAATGATAGCTATGAGTAGCAAATTACGCAACTGTTTTGGTCAAAATGTAACCTTCCCCCATATACACGAACCCGATGATGAATTTAGAACCGCAACCTCTGAGCTATCGTAGGTCTTGATATGATAAGCTCAGATATATATTATTTAATAGGTACTGAAATCGATGGTTTACACTGTTCTGCGCTCGTCACCGAATAGTATTAGTTTTTGTTTTGAAATCGATGGTTAGCACTGTTCTGCGCTCGTCACCGAATAGTATTAGTTTTTGTTTTGAAATCGATGGTTAGCACTGTTCTGCGCTCGTCACCGAATAGTATTAGTTTTGGTTTTGAAATCGATGGTTAGCACTGTTCTGCGCTCGTCACCGAATAGTATTAGTTTTTGTTTTGAAATCGATGGTTGGCACTGTTCTGCGCTCGTCACCGAATAGTATTAGTTTTTATTTTGAAATCGATGGTTAGCACTGTTCTGCGCTCGTCACCGAATAGTATTAGTTTTTGTTTTGAAATCGATGGTTAGCACTGTTCTGCGCTCGTCACCGAATAGTATTAGTTTTTGTTTTTTTAGTATTGTTAAAGTGTCCTGTGGCCCTAGCACGAATAACTGCGTAAAAGTAAGTGTATAGTGTAGTTCACATGAAACTATACAAACTGTCATGTATCTAGGGCAACTGTGCCACAGACAACTCATAGTTTGTAAGGCGAAGCGTGACGCGCTGACGTTTAGCAAATACAGTGGAAACTCTAAAGTTGCTGGAAATGAAATGAAATGATAATTTATCTGTCAAATACATGGGTGCACAATATACATGTTGTTATAAATAGGTTTATAGTTTCCACCATTCCAAATATTACATAATTTGTACAAATACACAACAAGTACAAAAATTTAACAAAGTACATAATTTAAAGGTCAGTCTCAGTTTTATAAAAGTAATGATTTAGTTTGAAAATAAAATCATAGATCAATAAATCTTAATACAATGTCCAAAATTATTATATAGCAATAAAGAGTATTACTTAGATTATATTACATTAGTAGTTAAAAGTATGTCATTAGATGTCAGAACGTAAATTACTAATCACTTTAGTTTTACAGTAAAATTAGAAGGAATTCTGCAATAGCCAATTATGCAATTTAAATTACAATTAATTAAAGGGCAAGTTTCTTATGTCAACTGAGATTTTGTTGTATATTTTTATCGCCATACAATGTGAATTTTTTTTAAATAATCCTAAACTAGACATAGACAATACTAGGGTTTTCCGATAGCGAGTTGATCGGAGTACATCACCTTTTACTTTGAAAACATATGGGTTCTGTTTCACAAAAAGGCTAGAGGAAGTAGTTAATTTTTAAATAAAGGCCTACATGTGTCTCTATGTCGTGCTGAGCATAAAGCCCGAATATATTTGTTTGATTCTTGAAAGCCTATCAATTTCTACCGAGTTTCCCCATAAAATCAATCCGTATCTTAGAATAGAACCAATGGAGTTGACTAGCTGAAGGACTGTTTCTCCCAGGGTATGTGGCATGCTTACGTATCAGCTCTCCAACTAGCCTGGTTACTTAAGTGCCCGCTTCCGTAGTAGTGAACAACGTTGTATAAAGAAATACGGTAAATATATGTAAGGTACGGTATCTACATGAACTTCTGTCAAATATCACGCGTAGTGGCCGGCGATATCAATGAATATAGCTCTATATTGTTACAACCATTCATATTTAAAAAAATACTTTACGTGGACGAAGTCGCGGGCAAGATCTAGTATTGACAAATAATTGTATTTATACACATACTACTAAGACTCTCTGTGTGCGAGAGCCACATATTACCACATCACAAACATCCAAGAACCGAGAACCAACATTTCTGCTCATTATACCAATAATTTCTCTAGCCAGGGATCGAATATGAAACCCCGCGGTTTAAAGGTAGGGTCACTAACACTAGGCACACGGGGCTGTCAAACGAACTGCTTAATTGCCTCGAAAGGACTTTTCCACATGTAGGTCTAACCAGACGACACCGAATTATTATTAATTATTAAACGTTTATTACGTTGTTTCAATCAGCTATATATCATGGAGCTAGGTCTAAACCCTTAGTAGTGGAGATAATGAGACCGTTAGGCCCCAGGTACACGAGCAGCTTGAAGCATGGCATTTGCAACTGCTTGAGCAGTTCCGTGTCTGTGCGTGTACTGTAGTACAGTGCAGTCGCAGCTTGAAGCAGTCCATGCTAACTGTTAGACTAGAAATGTCAATGTATGCTCGAATGTAACACAATCTCTTACTATCCTTTGTAGATGTCAATGTCTAGTAGTTTCCTAAGAAAGCCACTTTTTTTTTTTCTTTCTTTATTTAAAGAGCTTTTTCGCTATGGCGAATATGTCGCTCTGTATGGCAATATCAGTATAAAACAAACACAAAAATAACACATTACATAATAATATGATTAAGTTACATAGTTAATCCCTACGCTTAAGACCATGTTTAACTAACTCTAGTATCATTTTGACTTGTTCAGAATGTGGGCACGATAGATAGGTATTGCATAAGCCAATGGAGCTGTCACGAAATATTATCTGTCTAGGTCCCTCGTTACGGACACATTCCATCAATATATGGTATGCGTCTTCCACAACGTTACATGCGCTACACAATGGTGAATTAACCTTACGCATCAGATGAGCGAATTTATTTAGTGGAATGTGTCCGCTCCGCAGTCGAAGCAATACAACTAGATCCTGCCTACTTAGCTTACTATTATCAATCCATGGGAAGTTTAGAGGCATCGGCTGTATTGTTTTAAACCAAATTCCTTTTTCTCGGGATCGCTCATCAAAATACTCCTTCCATAATGTCCGACACCTATTCTTCACTAAAGATAAGCAATCAGTATAATAAGGTTGTAGGTGGAAGTCAATACCATCAATGCAAGCTTGTTTAGCTAACAAATCAGCTGTCTCATTGCCTTTTATGCCTACGTGAGATGGAATCCACTGTAAAATAACTATCTTAGAGCGAGATGAAAGTTCTAAAATAGATTTTAAGATAGCATAGGCAATCGGAACACCTCGAAAAGTCGAGGTGCAGCGAGCCAAGTGTTGAAGTGCACTTTTTGAATCAGTCAAGATAACAAACTTCTCAAAATTAAGTGATTCCACGTAGGATAAGGCTTCGGCAATGGCAGTAAGTTCTGTGTGCATAATGGATATATTGCAATTGATTTTGAATTTTGTAGAAACTTTATTTGTTTCGTCGAAAAAAGCAGCTCCAATACTGTTGCTATTAATAACTTTGGACCCGTCTGTAAATATTTTGTAAAACCCATGATAATTATAAAGAATCTCATTACAAATACTTGTTATTTCTGAACTATTATAATCTCGTTTTGCTTTGGGCAGCGTTCCTATGTATTTAATGTTGTTATGTAGGTTTATACCATTTACCCAGGTGTTAAGGGTGAACATATCTAACTGTAGGCTTGTATGAACGGCCGTGTCTTTTGTATAGTCGTATACCGTAAGAAGTAGCGGGATTTTTCTTCTACTCAAATAGCTAGTATCTTTTAATGTATACAATTGTTTTATAGCTGTTAGCACGGGGCTGTCACAAAATGATCTTACTTTAAGACATAATTTTCCAGCCAAATAATACCTACGAACTTCAAGGGGATGAAGGTGTAATTCTACTTCCATGACATGAATAGGTGTCGTCCTTATATATCCACCTATCACTCTCATAACTTGATTCTGAATTTTATCTAGTTTATGTAAATGAGTTTTACAACTGTTCCCATATAGAAAGCTGGCATAATCAAGTCTGCTACGTATAAGCGATATGTACAGGCGTCGCAAGTGTTTCGGATGTACACCCCACCCAGAGCCTGATAGAACTTTAAATATGTTGACATGTTTGTTTATTTTATCACATAGCTCATTTATGTGCTTCGCCCACCTTAACGAGCGATCTATCCATATACCGAGATATTTAACCGATTCTACTACTTCCAAAGAGGTGTTATCAATTCTTAATTCGATAGTTTGATTCACAGGTTTCCGCTTCTAGTAAAAAGGCACACTTTACTTTTGTTTGGAGATGCTTCCAAGCCAATGTTAACTAGTAGCGTAGCGAACATATTTAAAGCCCGTTGCATATTGTCAACAGCATATTCCAAAATTCTATGACTCAAAAATAACACGAAGTCATCAGCGTACTGCGAAATAACTATATTATCTATTTGTTTACAGATGTTTATTGTCGCGATATTAAATAGCAGTGGAGATAATGGGTCACCTTGACCCAAACCCTGACCTGATCTTCTACAACAAAGCGTTCCATCAATACCGATATATAAATTTCTCTCCGTTAAATAGTTCCATAAATAGTTGCATAACTTTGTACCTACATCAAGATTATCTACTATTCGCAATAGTTCTTTTACGTCCACGTTATTGTAAGCATTGTTTATATCAATAAAACATCCTAAAGAGAGTTGCTTTTTTATAAAACCTATTTCAATCATGGTAGATAAGTAGCTGAGGTTGTCTAAACACGATTTAGACTTCCTAAATCCTACAGTAAAGTCTGAGAAAACACTATTACTTTCTAAAAACCATTCCAATCGTTTGTTGAGTATTGAGTGAAATATTTTGCATAAGCACGATATTAGAGATATTGGCCTTAGTGATGAGTCAGAGCTCGGATTCCGGCCGGGTTTAGGTATAGGTACGATGTGAATATCTCGCCATTGTTGCGGTACGAAGCCATGCGTAAGGAACCGGTTATACAAAACTGTCAATGTGTCTATGCCTTCGTCAGGTAATTGTTTTATCATAGAAAAGGATATATTATCAATTCCTGGCGCGGTATCGGATTTTTTAATGCACTTTTTAACTTCATATTTTGAGATAGGGACTTCTAATTTTGTGTTCGCTGACGCAAATTCCGGTTTATTATATGGGACAAAGTCTGGAGTTAAATTACGCAGTAGTGAATGAACGCGGCGCGCGTCCACATGCCTGTTTTGAACCTTGTAACCTTTTAGCCACTTCATTCGCCTCCACAAGTCGCTGGATGATACTGCACTATCAACAGCTGTGCAAAACTTATGGAAAGATTCACTTCTCGCCTGGCGCGTTAATCTCTGAGCTATTGCAATTTTATCTTTAAGAATAATTAAATTATTCGGTATAGGGTTGCCTCTGAAATTGCTGAGTGCCAACCGCCGCTCGGCTACAGCCTTAGACAATGCGGCACTCCAGTAATGTTTAGGTACAAAGTTACTACACGGGTTTTGATTAATCTTAATGAATGGTATATAAGCGTTCGCTGCTTTGTCAATTTCTTCTACAAATAAATTATAGGCCATTTGGCAGTTCTCTGGCAAGATCATGTCTCTAAATGTAGTACATAAAGATGTTTTGTATGAAATCCAGTCAGCTTTTTTGAAGTTTCTTTTTTTGATTGGATTATTATAAGATGTACATTCTGTTAAAATTTTAATCATCAGATGATCGCTGCCTAGCGTTTCATTGGTAACTTTCCAATTAAATCTGATAGCAATATCTGTCGAAATGACAGATATATCCGGGGAGGTTTTTTGTAATCTATCGTCAACTAACTTAACTCGTGTGGGCGATCCATCATTTAACGTTATGAAATCAGAGTTCATTAAGGAATCATAAATTTGGGTGCCACGTGATTCTGTTTTGTACGACCAACTACTGTGATGCCCGTTGAAATCACCGAGTATCAATGTTTTACTACGACACAAAGAAAATAGCTCGTCCCAGTCCTGCTGTGATGTAGTAATAGAAGACGGACAATAAACAGATAAGACATTTTCGAGTGAGGAACAATTAGAAAGCTTTACATGTACAATTTCTATGCCAGAATTCGTTAAAAAAGATTGTACCTCTTGAGATTTTAAAGAAAAATGTGTTATTATTGCTACCCCACCATAACCATCAGCCCAATCTTTACGAAATACGTTATAACTTCTTACTCTCATGTCCATGTGCTGTTCGTACCATGTTTCGCTTACAGCTGCGACATGAATCTTTTCTTGGGACAGTAGCTGTTCGAGTGATAATAGTTTACCTTTTAGACTTTGACAGTTCCATTGGATTACGTTTGACTGAAATTTACGTCGGTTGTCATCCATCAGAAATCAAAAAAAGACTTGATGAAAGGCAAGTCGCTAAAATAATTTGCCAAAAATGATACTAGCCATCTAACACCGATCTTTGCTGCTGACATACACTTATCAATTATCGAATAATGCTCACTGAAAAATAGGTCTTTCATTTTTTCGATAAAATATTCTAAAGTAATATTGTCCTGCGTCTCAGCTTTCTTTTTCTTATTTGTTTTTGCTCTGCTAGTTTGGGCCATTTCAGGTGTCTTGATCGCCGAGTTAGTCTCATATTCAGTATCTGTACAACAGCCTTCCCAACTGAAGGTGGATCCCTCGTTAAATTGCTGCCTGGCCTTTGATTTTTTAGGTTTCTTTCCGTTTTTTTTAATATTAGAGGTGTTACTCTCAATCCGAGGCGCTTGCGTTGTTTTTCCTGTGCTGGTTGACGGGGTCGTTAAAATAGAAGCATAAGTTGAGGTAGATTGTGTAGCTGTGACATCGATGTTAACCTCTTGTTCGTCAACATTATGTCCCAGTCTTGGATAATAAGCGCTCTGCTCTTGCGGCTTTATGGAGATATTATACGACTGCACTTCACGTTGGGGTGGAGTCATTTCTGGAACGTACATAGATGTAGCTTTCTGATAGGTACAATTGAAATCTGCCATTAAACTTCTAATTTTACGTTCTTTTAAATAAGTGGGGCATTTCTTACTCAGAGCTATATGATCACCTGTACAATTCACACATACAAATGATGTTGCTTCACAATTTTCGTGGTTTTTGGCACATTTAGGACAAACCGTTCTCTTTCTAGGACACATTTTCCTCGGGTGGCCGAATTTCCAACAGTTAGAGCATTGCGTGACTGGGAAAGTGTACGATTCTACTCTTACTCGTATTCCATGTACACAAACGAAAGAAGGTAAAGAAGAGCCCTTAAAGCACAGTCTTATACTCTCGCTTTCTGTCCAACCCAACCCATCATCTGACCTTCGGGTCAAACGTTTCACAGACGTAATCTCAAATTCACATTGTATGCTTTCGATGATATCTTTTTCGTTCAGGTCAAGCTCCACCTTCCTGATTACACCATAAGACGATCCAACATCAGCTGTTTTGTAAATTCGCCAACCTTTATCCTTTATCTCTTGGCAAGATATTAATTTTTGCAAGCCACGTTCATTTCTAAAAGTAATCTTTACCTTAAATGGGTTAATACGAGTATACTTAATCTGTAGTATGTCTAGTATCTGACTGTCTTTCATTAAACGTGCAAACGCGAATTGTTTGGGCAGTGCTTCTCCAGACACAATAAAAGCTTCGATTTCTTCTGAATCAGTCCCATCTGATAAACTTCCTCTGCGTGCCTTACATCTTTTTCCGTCTCTTCCTACTAAGACCCAGTTCTCTTCGTCATCATTGTCTCGTCTACGCTTGGTCCCTGGTAATAAATTCGTATCCTGTGATGTTTCTTCCTCTAAATTAACTACTTGAACGCATTGCTCTGGTCTCTCTCCGATGTTATCTTCTAGGTGATTACAATTGTTTATCTCGTCTTCATGCTGAATTAAATCTTCCTCCATGATGAATAAGGTGCACTATTAAGTGCACCAAATTCGCATCTATGCGCGTGGAACGCACGCGGTGCCGTTATCTGTCCGATCGATGAGAGTGCTTACAAAATACACTCAAACGCGGGTTGACTCATCGACAGCTACGGTCGAACTGGAGAAAGCCACTTGGTGTCGCTGCTCGTACCATCTGTACTCTATGGTTTATGCGTGCCACTTCATAGACCAAAATATATACTAGGAAACCACTTTTACTTGTAATGGCGGTCTGTTGTGATACGAGTATAGTACAGAAGAAAGAAAATATACGTAAATAAAACTCAATAATCTAAGACGACTGAAGAATTTTATTGGTAGCATAGCTCCCTAACTGTCTCTGCTTCAAGCTGCTTGTGTATCTGGGGCCTAAGTATAAAAAGTTTGGAGACCCTCGCAGTGGAATATAGATAAAGTCAACGGTAACTTTGGGGCAGCTGTGTTCTTGAACCGTATTCTTCAAAGTCGTATTAAATCATAAATAATTAATTTATATATCTACTCGTTCCTCCATACGCTTATTTCCAGCCACTGTTGATGCAAAGCCAAAACGCAAATTCAGGGTTCAGTATGCAATACCATTAAAAGTTTAGAACCCACGTAACAAATTCCATCAGAAGTTGGATGAAATATTGTGGCGACAATAACACGATACGTACCTGTTCCCACAACGTTGTCTGGAAATGTATATACCTATAACTATATTGAAAGTTTTGTGAGTTTTAGATATTTTATTTTGTTTGACCGGTTGGCACAGTTGGTAGCTACCCAAGACAGGGCAAACATTTGTGTGCATGAACAAGTCTGTTCGACCTGTGTCTGGGTGTGTATACTCGTATGTAAATAAGTCACCAGCTTACCATCAAATACTTCAGTCTATATAAACTGAAACTCCTTAAAAGGAACATCAAAGAATAATAGTTACTCGTATTTTGATTGGTTGTGCTCTGGGGTAGACAGTGTTTAAGTAGTTGAATTACCAAAGATTGATACTTTAAACTCAATTACTTTAAAAAGCATTCCCCGAAACCCCTATACTTTGACCCATACTTCAACTCAAACTTTAACACGCCTTTTAACCCTTTAGGATCTCCTTGAACGCAAATTCCATTCTTAGTGTGTCATCAACACTATTCATGTAAAATCAGTAAATAATTGTTCCTGAATAATCCTAATATGATAATTGTTATAAATATTACCTTCATTACCAATTAATAAGTAAGTTGACGACTAGTACTGGACTGTGGAAGAATAATAAAATGGCGACACAAGTCGACGATCCATTACTTGTCGTTAACGTTTGGCAGTGGTATAATAACGGTAAAAAGAGAGTACGACATTTTGTACAAATACAAGTGAGTACCTACATTTCAATATTTTATTGGGTTGGCTTTAGAATCGTGACCCCTGAATTTGGTGAAACAAAAACTGTGGGTGGGTTGAAGGGGTTTGTATAAAGCGTATTTACAACATTTTAGCTGCCGGAGACACGCCAAAATAGTCTAAATAGTTTTTTAAAGTTTCAATAAAACACCGTAATTTTGATAGTGACAGTTGACATAAATGACATTAATGCGTAAAACGAAACGTTTCCAGGTAACTTTTAGGCTTTTTTGACATGTACGTTGTATGTAAGTTCTTGAAACGGAACGCAAACATCGAAGATAGCGTAATGTCACTGTCGGAATACTCGCGTCATTCCGTTACTTCCGAGTGTACGTGAATGTTTTCTCCTGTGTTTCTGCGCTTTCTTTTGATATCTCAACGACTTTGCTACGATTTTGGACTCCGATTTTGCTGCTTTACTGTACGACACCTGCTTGCTCACTGGACACTGCGATTGCCTGTGGAAGATTTGATAACTGGTACCAGCTCGACGTGCTCATTAGTCATCGCGATGGCGTCTCCTGTGCCTGGGCCTTCATCAAGGGCGGACTTTGTAGATGACGGACCCGTTTCGGACCGGCATTTGTACACGGAGGAAGTTGTACAAATGTGGAGCCTACCCAAAGTTGTGCGCGAATTGGGAACCATTGACAATAGTATATTAGTACCTAATGAATTGGCAATGTCACTTGTCTGTGACAAACCTATAGGTTAGGTTAGGTCTGAACTGTGACCCACCAGGCGCGAGCCGAGCGAGCGTAGCGAGCGTGCCGCGGCAGCGGCCGGCGAGCGCTTCATCAAACTACTTTTGTTCCAAATTTGTGCACAATAGTATATCAGTAGCTATCTAATGAATTGGCAAAGTCACTTGTCTGTGACATACCTATAGGTTAGTTATAGTTAGTTAGAATAGGTCGAAGTCAGTGACAGAACCGACTCATAGCACCCCGATTTCAAGCAGTCTTGTCGGATTGCAGAGCCGACGCGGGGTGGTAGTAGATCGAAATGCAGTACTTAACCTCAAAACACTTAAACAAACATAACTCGAAAACTAATGGTCTCCGGCGGGTGGGGTTTGCGGGGGGGGGGGACTACCCGAACCCCCCCTCCCCCCTCCCCCCGAATTCAGGCGCCACGATTCTAAATGTTTACCATTTTATTTCCTAAGGTATTTTATGATGATGATCTTGATCGGTTTAGGTTGTGCGTGAACTATACGTCAGTACAAAGTCTTAAACAACAAGCGTCATTTTGATTGATAGGCAAAACATTTCTAATCCTTCTAAACCTCCCGTCCTTTCTTCAGAAGTTCAATGGTACAAGTGTCCTGGTGCCCCTTGTTCTCTAAATAAATGACTTTGTATAATAATTGATAGGCTAGTGTTTGACTGCTTGATGGTCAGGGGTCATGCGGTCAAAGGCGGTGGCACACTATATGTAGGATGATAACTGGCTCTGCATATATATATATGGTAAGGCGTAAGTAGCCTTACGCGATAACTACTAACTACGAGTAAGTGCACGTAGTAACGTGCTTAGTGACCCACTTTTAATCTTTTGGGAGGTAGCAGCAGGTGAGGTAGTAGGAGTATATATATATATATACTCCTACTACCTACTATAGTATATATATATATGATAATAATAAGCCTATAAAATAACAGACTTTGCGAAAGATTTTAAGACATTTTCATAAGGACCCATCAAAATGACCGATCGCAAAATGTTTACATCAATAACATCGGAATCGAATCAATCAACGTCTACCCACAAACCAGATGGCATTCTATTTGGAACGCAATTCAGGTTTCGGGCTTGTAATAAATTTATAAATAGGCCTTTATAGGTAGGATGATGGATTTGATAAGAATGGACCAGCACAATTAAGGTCCAGCTCGTCGCTTGTTGAAGTAGTAGTTGGAGACAACATTGTCTGTTTAATTTCCATTCACTCCTTGTCACTCACGTTCCAAGATGAACACAAGCTTTTGTGTTCCCCTTGGTGTAGCGCGATGAAGTTTCAACGTAAAACAAGATATTCTAACGCTGTTGAGCATGGAACGGCTAGGTCGCTGTAGCAAATGTACAGGGGCCTTACTATCAGCTTCATTAAAACTATGCAAGTTCTGTGCCGTTCTTAAACCGGTGGTATAAACAGTTTTGAATGAAATCATACCATGATGCTTATTTAGGTGCACTGTTTGAATTTAGGTGAATTGTTTTCTTAAAAGTGAACGGATAATATTGTCTCTGGCATTTTAAAAATTCACTTTAACCAACATTACAGACGCCTAGATGTTTGAAAGTTGATAAACTGAGTGGATAAGGCCCCTGGATGAATGAGATTAAAAAGAACATTATCTCAGGGTGTTGAACGCAGTGCCACGCCAAACCTCGGCTTAAAACTTAAGGTGGTGCTGCAACTGTCATAGGGCAAACGTGTTGCTTACTTTCAAGCACACTGATTACCAAATGCCAAATGAAACAAACATGACTATAATGATTTCTGAGGGTATCGCGATACTTATACGTTTGAAATTAAACAACTTTAAATGGATTAAATTGCGTATAATTTTGTATTATACTAGCGACTGGCAGTGACTTCGTTCGCGTAGTAGGCTTGACCTTCGGCCTCGCCATAACCTTCCATATTTTTTTTTTAATAAGAACCTTCTCCAGCCAATAATTAACACTACAAAAAGAATTAGCGAGATTGTTCCATCCGTTCTCAAGTTATAGCAAGACCAGAAAAAAGGGGTTCATTTTTTTATATATATGGTTGGTGCCCGCGATGTTGTCTGCGCAAGATTAGTACTTCGTCGTACGTCCAAAATGTCATAAAATATTTACATGATTAGATGAGTAAATTTAAGTACTGAGTAAATCAATCAGTTAACACTATAAATAACATACAGTATCTACAATTTAAAAAAATTGTCAGTACATTTTGTCACCCTTGACGATATTTGTGTTACATTTCATGACCCTTGACGGTCACCGAGCACGTCTAGTGTATCGAGCTGTCAAAATAATAGCGTGATTTTGACAAAACTATCAGAAATTGACACAAACTTTGACAGAACTGTCATCATTACGATCTTACCGTAGGCCGAGATCTTGTTATTTTATCTATGACGATGAAAAGTAATCTATATTCCATCAAAGGTCGTTGGTCATCATAGGGCCAGACACAATAGAAATTCCATTGTTATAATATAACGACTCTTGAAGGGTTATGTTAATCCTGCGCCTCATCTACCTCCATACCAAATTTCATCAAAATTGGCCCCGCCGTTTGAGCGTGAAAGAGTAACAAAGATCCACACATCCATACATCCATACTCACAAACTTTCGCATTTATAATATTAGTAGGATAGGATATACTAGCGGCTGCCCGCGACTTCGTTCGCGTAGTATGCTCGCCCTTCGGCCTCGCCATATCCTCCCGTCTTTTCTTTGTTTTTCTTTCATAAGTACCTTCTCTTTATTGGTCAATAAAGAGAAAAATAATTAGCGAGATTGTTCCATCCGTTCTCAAATTATAGCGTGCCCAGGAAAATAGGCACATGAGACCTAACAACGCAATGTCTCAGAGTTACAAGCGTAGTGCAGTTCGTCACTTGTAACGAAAAGCATCTGTTATAGGTAGAGGTTACCAGTTAACATCAGGTTTTTTTTACTTGTACCGTTTCCTTTTTTTTTTTTTTTTTTATCTATGTTTGTTTAGGGGCTTTTCCCAACATGGTATGCCAGCCCCATCGTACCCTAAACTTAATTGACTACAAACTTAAACTTGACTTAAAAATATATTTTATAAAAAACTTATATAGGGCTTTTGCCGCATCACACGCAGGTGAACCTAAAATACTAATAAATGAACCTAAATCTAACTTGTTTATACAAAAAATATTAAAAAGATCTTCTCTTTCTCTATAATTTTTCGGGCATTCCATAAGAAGGTGGTAAACATCTTCAAGGGTGCCACACAGTTCACAATTTGGTGAAGCAGTTTTTTTCATTAGATACGCAAACTTGTTACACGGATAGTGACCAGACCGTAGCCTATGCGCAAGAACAATATCATTTCTAGATATTTCAGATCTTAGAAACCAGGGTACACGAGGAGGCTGACACTGAATCGTTTTATACCAAATGCCTTTTGCCATGCTTCTTTCGTCGAAATATTCTTTGAATGTGTTATAACAAATTTCTTTGCATTTAAATAATTGGTCTGTGTAATAAGGTTTAATTTCGTAATCAGTGCCTTCTGTAACCGCTAATTTCGCTAATCTGTCTGCCTCCTCGTTACCTCTAATACCGATATGAGACGGAACCCATTGCAACTTCAGTCTAACACCATTTGTAATAAGGTTGTTAATACTTTTTAGAATTAGGTAAGCTACTGAAACACCTCTGAGGCCAGAGGCGCACCGAGCTATATGCTGCAGGGCACTTTTGCTATCCGTGAAAATAACAACACGCGGCTTA
This sequence comes from Selenia dentaria, assembly GCA_917880725.1. Classification (NCBI taxonomy): domain Eukaryota; kingdom Metazoa; phylum Arthropoda; class Insecta; order Lepidoptera; family Geometridae; genus Selenia; species Selenia dentaria. Next base: position 2,535,205 of record OU862896.1, on the reverse strand, counting down.
TTGATAAGATTAATGTAATTTAAAGCTTCTGAGATTGCAATGAGTTCTATTGTCATAATCGATACACTTGCATCTGTCTTGTACATGGAAATCTTGTTTGTAACAGAGTCGTAAAAAGCTATTCCTTTACCACTTGCATTCTTCGATCCATCTGTAAATATCTTATGCCATTGATTGTACTTTTCAGAGATTTCCTTTAAGATTTCATATTTTAGACAATCACTAACGTGATCTTTTTTTGGTGCGGTGACGCAATCCAAGGTAACTTTAAGTAAGCTCTCAACATTACCGTACAGTACCGTTTCCTAATAAAAACACGCTGGAAGCTGTTTCCAACCACTTTGTGTGGTTTGCTAGTAGAATGTGTGATTACTTCAATATTTTTAATACAATACAAAAAGACAATATCCGCAAATATATCGACTTTTATAATGATTCAGGCGTTTTTACACGGCTTTGCCCGGATTTGAATGAACACACCATCTGCTTGGAGACATAAAACTCAGATTTCCTTGCAAATGGAGGTGTAGAAAATGTGGAAGGTAAAAAAGTAAAATGTGAAAGGTGGAAGGCAAAGATAGGTTATACGATCAGCTTCTCTAGCTTTTAGAAAATAAGTCAAGGGCCAGTGATTCATGAAATTACGCACACTGTTTTGATGTTTGTAAGTAAAAAGAGAAATTAGATAAACCACTATTCCTTTATGATCTACTAAAAGTATTGTATTTTCTTTCTTAATACCCTTGAGGGGTAGTTAAATATCGCGACCAGCGCCTAGCGCAAGTCAGCCGCATTAATAGACCAGTTCATTTGGATTGTCTTAAGGCCTATTCAAACCTGGGTGTTATTCGCTACCGCGAGCGACAGAGAAATCCGAAAGGGTATGCGGTAATTTCACTGTTCACACCAAAGCGGATACCACTACCGCGCGCGGTAGAGATATTCGTTGGCAACCGTGAGCGGGACGGCGGACTAGTTTCGCCAAAACAAGAGAAAATACCGCCTCACTAGGCGGTACAAGTTTCGCTGCAGTTATGGAACTTCATAGTATTTACCCATCGAGTTTCGCGTGGTATTTTTCGCTACCCACAGCGGTAGCGAATAACACTCAGGTCTGAATAGGCCTTTACTGGTTTTCAGATCAATAGTACACGTATTATTTATATATTGTGTTCGTAACGTTAAGAACTTCTCCTTTAGAACTACCTAGATGACTTTTTTACTATCTCATTTTATTACGCCAAACAGCGTCCCCGAAATGTTTAAAGTGAGTGTAAATACAAGTTTTGGTATACGTTCCAGTTTACTATCATTGAGTAATCTAATTTGGCGAGTTAAAACGCCTAAAGCTACGTGAAACTACTCTAAAACTTTTCGGCTTCGAAAACTATAAAATCGGAAAAGCTTATACTGCCATTTTAGTTCATCCAATTTAGGGGCACTTTTTATTTTATTAGGTACGAGCTCGAGGATTACCTGAAGTTAAGTGGTAACCTCTGCCTAGAACAGAAGCATTCCGTCACAAGTGAAAAACAGCTGTGCGATTCTATATGAGCAAACAAATGACGAGATGACAAGAAACGTTGGACAACAAAAACAACCTTATGTACAAGGGCGATATCTCATAAAGTGTTTGACATTATGAGCTCATCGACGAGCACATCGACGAATTATTAGAGAATCGCACAGCTGCACTGCACCCGCAACCCTGAGACATTAAGTTGTTAAGTCTGTCGTTAACGTATTTAGACAAACTGTCATTTATCTAGTACAATAGTGGCACAGACAGCTCATAGTTTGTACTGAATACGAAAACGATACGATAACGTTACACTTAAGCAGATTTTCGTGCTATGCCCACCTGTAATTTCACCGGCACCCATACCTGTCTAACCAGAACGCAATATTGCGAAAACTACTGCTTGTCGGCAGTTATGGTGCCAGTACCATCCTAGGCGAACTCCTTGACAAAGATTTCTGTTGTTACTAAAATGATTTCTGCAAATATAAGGGATGAAAACATGATTTTTCTTTAAATATTATTTTTTTATGAAACCAATTTTAACTCGACATAGGGGTACTGACAGCACAATGAATGTTGCACGACGTTACCCGTTCCCTAGGTAAATCAGTGCCGTGCCAGACAATGAGTGTTTGCACAGAGATAAAACATCTGTTACCATAGGATAGCGAGCTCTATCCACCGTACTCAAATTCCTAACTGTGATATCGTTGCCGTGCGATAAGCAATTTTAATTCATAAGTAGTATTGCGTATTTTTTTCTGTAAAAATGTAGTACATCTCTTTGCTCTATTGTCAATAGTTTCCGCATCGTACGCGATATTAGGATTTTTTTGGTAAGTTTTTCACGCCTTGGGTTTCTTTATGGAATTTTTCATACGGATCCCTAACTTTTTGAACATATTATATACCTAGCCTATGTTCATCAGGGATAATGTAGGATTCTAATGGTGAAAGAATTTTTCAAATCAGTCCAGTAGTTTCGGAGCCTATTCAATTCAAACAAACAAACAAATCTTTCCTCTCTATAATATTAGTGTAGAAGCATAGATAAAGAATGGCCCCGAATTTCTTGCCCGTTCACTGGGAAGTGATTGGCTTTACTTATTTTGAAACGCAGCAGTAGTAGTATAGTGTCGTTTAAAGTACATAAATAATCGACTTCACTGTACTGTACTGTAATTAGCCGACGTTATCGATCTAGGATTCGGGCATGTACGGCATGTATGGTCCTTGAGGATGGCCATCGGACGTGCCTGAAGCCTAGGTCCATAACGTCGGCTAATTACGTGAGTAAAGTCGGTTTGCATATTACATAAATATGTGTCAAACTCGCGTCAATTTCTAAACTAAAATAAATAATCGAATAAATTATTTTGACTTGATGTAATTAACTATGTTATAATTGCGTCTATGATCGATAAGGGTAAAGCTAAAAACACACAGATACCGGAGGCGGAGGCGTGCCAGAGACGGTTTTTCTGTATTGCTCGAATTAGTGTCAAAGACTGCACACACAATTACTATAATAACATTTTTGACACTAATGCAGCCATCTTGACGTTTTGAAAATAAAAATAATATACCTACCCTTTCACCTCAATACCTCAGAAAAGCATCGTTTATCTTTTGAAATCTGCGCACAAGTACGCTAGCATATAAAAAGGTTATATGCTAGCGTAAAAAAGATATTTGTACATACCTAATTGAAATATGACGAACTATGAAGTATCTAATCATTTTCTATTATAGTTCAGAAACCTTCGTTCGTCTTTACAGTCATAAGGTCTTTATTTTTAAAATAAAACATTTTAATATAATATTCAAGTTTTTTTCATGAACTTAGCATTTTCCTCGCTATAGTGAGGGGAAACCTTCGCTAAGCTCAGGATTCTACGTTTGAAGCATGCATCGCTTGCTCAGGTTTCAATACAAGTACCAACTCATGGCTGTGTCATAAATAAATTTCCTTATACGTCTACAAATATGTAGACCCGTCCTTATACATTAATATAATCCGGGATCGTTCTAAACACATTAATATTCACCTTGGCAACCTTGGCACGCAGTCGAGACGTCGTCGCTATGGAATATGAAACTGCGAATCGATAGTCTATTCTCTGCTCTACTAAATAAGCTACACTTTACGTCCACAGCGTTACGTAACTCTGCCTAGAACCTGAATACTAAATACCACTATATAACTTAGGTAGAGTCTGTGGATAAAAATAACCGTCCTTGCGTTAGGGTGAACTAAGATTAGGATGTTTATATAGTAACCCAATCCAGATATCATTTGTCAATCGCGTAACTGTCGAGTGTGAACTTCGATAAAACTATACATCTTTTTATCAAAAAAATGGAACCGACTTCAACACTAAAAAGAGTGAAATAATCATTTCTTGGTAAAAAAATGTTCTATTTTTAGTGACCCTTGCTACTTACGGGATCGATTGTCATTCACAGTCAATTACGACATCATCAAGATAAACACTTTTCAGTTTTTGAAGTGTAGCTAAAAACTGTTTTTGAAGTGTAGCTCAAAAACTGTTTGATCAAATTTGAGGATATTTAAATGGGACCACCTCGGAACTATACGAACTATATATACGAGTTTCAACGAATCCTGTGTGTATATCGTCGTTTTGATCTGTATCTGATTGTAATTGCCATGTGATGTGTGGTCGTATTTATATCGCTTTGCCCAAAGACCTTAAAAACTACCGAAAAGCAAATTTTTAATGAAACTCAAGTTGTGGTTAATTAACAAAACTTTTTATTCTGTAACTGACCTTTTTGTAAGCAAAACTTATAATAGTGGTAATTTAAAAATATTGACTATTAAGCTTCACTATATAATACTACAATTATTCTATATTTTAATTAAAATGTATAATTATAATCTAATTTAATACTTACTAGGCTTCCATATAGATAAGCGTAATTATTTGAATTAAGGAAAAAATATTGCATGTCACTAATATGATTAAGTATTATGGACCATTGTTTATATTATACATAAGATCTAAATTGTACCAATACTTATAGCAAATAAATCATTACAATACAATCCCAAAACACATAACTGAGCTCACAGATGGGCAAATTCAAGTTGACTGTAAAAACGTTTTAATAAAAAAAGCTTATTATAAAGTCCGACATTATATAGAAGATAAAGAGGCTTGGAATACTCCACTTCTGGCAAGCTGTCATTCTGCCACCCATAAAATGTAATATTAGTAGTACCTAAGTAGAAACATTGTAAACATCTATATAAAAAGAATGGCCTTGAGTTTCTTGCCGCTTCTTCTCGGTAGGCTCTATATATGTTGGAGCGCGGCGGTAGTGTTTACAGTATATTATAATGAAACATTAACGTTCATAAGTGTGTCTTTGATGCCTAAATTGAATAAATGATTTTGACTTTGACTTGGAGTTCATTTCATTTCAATTATAGATAAAAGGAAAAAGTTAGCTACTTTCGTGTCTATTTATAAATCTTATCCAAACATCAAACAACGTTAACAAGCCCGTCAAGTTAGCGATGTATTCCCAACCGGTCGGCCAAGTTGCGAGCGGCTAACATAACTAACACTTAAGTTAGTCCAATCACCAAAACTAATTTTGCGAATTAGTTAGTATCTAGTTGGGAAGTTTGGCTTCACTACTGGCTGGGTTTGTTATGTACCAGCAACTCTCCTCGGCTATGTACGAATTCCATATTGAAAAAAAAACTAGCACAAAATGGAATTGACTTCAACTCCAAAAAGTATGAAATAACTTGTTGAAAACGGTACCATGATATTTCAAAAGTAGGTACATATTATCACAATATTGTGCGCATGGTACCGACTTCGACAAGTTATTTCACACTTCTAATGTTGAAGTCCATTCCAGTTCAGTTCCATTTCTTGGTAAATTTTTTTCACCATTTTTATAGACCCTTGCTACGGGATTACTTACGGGCTACTGGGCTTACGGGATCGATTGTCATTCACCGCCAATGATAATATTATCAAATCATCAAAATAGGCGAAACACTTCAGTTATTGGAGTGTAACTAAAAATGTGCTGGACTGAATTTGATGAAATTTACATAGGCTCGGAAGTATAATCTACCAAACAAAAAATAATCCGTTCATAAATAACAAAGTTATCCGCGAACACACATGTAAAAAATACGGTCGAATTGAGAAACCTCCTCCTTTTTTGAAGTCGTTTAAGAAAGAGAACTTGCATTTTAGACGTATAAAAAATCGTTCGGAGAAAAAAGCGCTATTCTGCAAGTGCATGCGTGTCGGCCGCACCGTTTCGCACCGTGCATCTTTTTTTTTATGGGACAGTTTGTCAAACGAGCAGACGGCTTACCTGATGGTAAGTGATCACAGTCGCCCACGGACATCCGCAATACTAGAGGTCTCGAGGATGCGTTGCCGACCTTCGAGGAAGGAATAGTCTCTCTTAAGATAATTTATTGGTTCAGGCGTTAGTTTGCGGAAATCAATTTTAAAAAACGATATAAAAAGAAATTGTTAGTGACACTTCCGCCAGAAAAATGTCTTGTGTGTATTTCTTTTAATATCGAAATTAAAGAATATGTATGCGAAATTAAACAAATATACCTACCTAGATATAATTACTACACACAATTGAGCTAGTTATGGCACAATAGCCACGCGATCTTATAGAAACTGACTCAAAATGTCCTAATTGGAATGTATTTGAAGCACGGTTTCATGATTATATGGTATGTCTATATTTTTAAATCCTACAAGGATTAGGAAGCAGCATGTATTAGAAAGGTTTATTGAGTTACCAGCTGGGGTAATTGAATAATGTACATAACTTTTTATCATTTTGTGACAAAGAATAAGTACAGCTAAGTCTTCCTGGGTTTCCCTTCAGGGAGCCTAGATCCTATTTTAAGTTATAACCCGTCGACTCACGATTTGCTATATTTGGCCAATAATACAATAGATTTCGCAGAAATCAACCTACTTTTCCAAGAACGTTACGTGTGTGGTTAAGCTACTTATTACAGTGGTTTGCGTATTGTTTATCTCTGTTTGTTTATCAAAGTTCAACGAATGACCAATCGTGGAGAAATAGAACTAAAAAGCCAGTTAGGTAATAGTCGAACCAACACGCTGAGTGCAAAACAGCAATTTCCTGCAGAACTGCAGAAGGAACGGCCGAGAGCTGTCCAGTGTCCGGCTGCTGGGGCAATCAGATATTCTGTTGACATATCTATACTGCATATGGTGTTGGTCTCTCTATGTGGAGTTTTGTAGTTTCAGTTCTAAAAAAACGGTGCTGAAAATAATTCGAAGGTGTATAATAAAAAACAAAATAGGTACTATATTGGGTTTTGCATGCCGGAAAAAATGGTTATTTGAAAAATACGAATCCGACTGCATTAATGACGTGTTACTGCCACAGAATAAATAATATTTATACTACGTACAGTAGGAACACTCCCATAGATAGAACACTCATAGGAACATAAGTAGCCGGTCTATACGAGCCCATAATATGTAAAGTATTATCCACTAACTCCTGATAGTTAAGTAGTTATATTTTCCATTATCAGCGCAGCAACATGAGATGTATACCAGATGCCAATACTAGAATAGTATTGGTATTATCAAAAAATATATAAAACACATTATGCGTCCCTATTAAGTTTAAGAGTTGCCCTCGATTTTTCTGGGATACCATCATGAGTTCCTGACTGTCAATGCCCAATATTTATGTAATATAATTATTTAGTATATAATTTTTACAAAATCTAGTCACAGTCAGATAAATAGGTCTTACTTGGTCAGTGTCCTATCTAAGTCAGTTTTAGTAATGCGGTCAATGCATTACTAAAACTTTTTAAGGCGATTGTCGAGGAAAACACAAAACAACATTCGTTTCAAGATATTGTTCACTTTACTACACTCATGTACCGATAGGAACACATAACAGATAATAAACCACCACTATTACACGTCAAACACAAAGCTAAGAAAAATTAGCAAAATCAATGTCGTCCGTGTTGGACCTTTTCCCGCCAATCAATGTTACTGTTCTCAACTCAATGATCGGAAATGATTTCAAATAAAAATTTCGTAAAATGCAACATACTGGCTGAATAACTCACGGTAGTCAGGGCCTACAAATTCAAATTTTGAAAGGGGAAAAAATAAAACGTCTAGATGGGAAAAGCGCGGGAACAAAGCATGCTCTCCACTCGGCCATCGGAATAGTATCGCAGAGTAGAGAGAGGCTGTTGGAGAACGAATGAGTGGATGCCCTCTCGACATACATTCAACTCTGGTACTATAGGTTCGCGTTTTCACTTTGATGTCGATTTTTGCATGAGGGAGTTTTGAGGTCGCTGAACTTTGGTTGGAGTGATGTGATGCACGTTTATGAGAATAATAAATGTTTAAATTGGATAGTTTTATCTGTTACGTATAGATGGTTATTGATGTTACAAGCTATGTTAATAAACCTTAGATACATTTGCTTATCGTAAAATTCATATTTTCTTAACTGATTTCAGAAACTGATGTTATCGTTGGATTCTTTGTAAGTCGTAATCACTACATATAATAAAACTGAAGAGTTCAAATCTATGTACAATAAAAAAGCTATTGCATAGCTTCTATGGCGGGCCTTGAGCGTGGTGACCGAATCCAGAAATTCCGTAATGAAAATAACCTAACACCCCCCCACTCCGACTCCATCTATCGATGAATAGCAGAAATTTTAATGACTTTTTGAAATATCACGCTTGTCTCTTTAGTTCAGCAACTCGCCTCTAGATGGCATTGGTTAAATAATTATAACTGCATAAGTTGATAAAAACAGCTATGCTAGCTTTACCGCGGCAGTCTCCGAGTGCCACACGTCTTTTTTTTGTTTCTCTGTATGTTCGTCTGTATGTTTATACGGGCTAATCTCAAAAACGACTAAACCGATATAAATGAATTTTTGTATGTTGGTAGCGTATATCCCTGATCAACAGTATTAATTTACCGGGATCAAAAGTATACTTTAACTTTTGATCCCGGTAAATTAAAGAGTTCTCATGGGATATTAGAAAAACTATTCCACGAGGCCATGCGAGCAAAGTTGCTGGCGGATCAGCTAGTTTTAACATAAATGTCGCAAATGTTTGCAACTTGCACTAATGTTTGCAATCGTTAAACGACATCTTAAAGCATGCGCAGATTTCCTAAATTATAAAAATATATGTTAAGTATACAATAATTGACGCTAGTCTTTGGTCAATTTAGCACAAACGGCGTATGGCAGTCGATTGAGGCGATTTTCTTACATTTCTTGATTTTATACACTCTGCCTACATCTTCCATTTTGAAATTATTACCAAATAAACAAAAATCATTTATATTAACTGAACTAACTAACTAACTTCTAATCAGTACTCACGGCTTAATACATAAGAAAGTGGTCTACAACCTTTGAGTGTGAATTATAACTTAGTTAACAATCGAAAAAGTCTAAAACAGAATCCTTTACTATTTCAAGACAATGGTAATAAAATGATAGCAAAAAAACACCTTGTTTCCTAAACTAGGTCCATAAAGGCCTTGTTGTTTTTGTTTCAGAATATAACTTGTACTCTGAGTAAACACAAATTTGAACAATCAATATTAATATATCTGCAGATTAAGTTCGAGAGTCCAGTAGTACCTACCTCGTTATAACGAACGCTGCAGATGCGACAGAGGCCGCTAGCGTAGCTAAATTTATGTACGATTGTTTTGCATGAACCGAACTCCACGGGTCCGTCAAATTTCCTGTTTCGGAATAGTGCCTGTAGATGGAATTTATTTGGTCGTTATTGTGAATATGCAGAGTTCTGATTCAATCAAATACATACTACAACCACATATACTGCGTCGTTTTTGCAACTCACAGTGGCTAAGATGGTGTATGTGGACACTTTGAGTCAGTGTTTCCACTGACGTTTTTTTTTTACTTTAGTTTCTTTAGAAATTATCCCTAAATATCCCTAAAAATATCTAAATACCTCGATTTAGGGCGCATACTTATAAAATAGGATAACATAATTGTCATTTCACGTAATAATAGCTGTAAGTTAGAAAATGTTTATAATATATTAAACTGACATTGACACGAGTGTCACAGAGTTTGTAACAAAACTCCTCTGATACGGCTTCACCAATTCTTATGAATTTTTTTTTGTAATAATATTCTGTGGGTCTGAAAATAGATAAACGTAAATTACTTTTCATCATCGTCATCCATAACCACGCAGGTGAAACGGCAGGGCGCAGATAGTAAATAAATAGATTTCAAAAATTACGACTGATACAATAAGACGTAATAGTATAAAATGAAATAGAATTTAAAATGATTATAATAAACTAAAATTAGACTAATTTAATTAATTTAAAGTTTGAGGGAATAGCCTTTTAGTAAATCCGTGGTACCATAGAGTCAATCATCACATTATTTGTTGCATCTTAAGATCCAATTTACCCTAAATTTCCCTAAATCCCAGCTAAAATAAAGTAGCCCTAGTTCTTAAATAACATTAGTCGTATCGCCCTAAAAAGGGCAAAATCCCTAAACATTGCTTTGAGTGGATGCAAGAGAGTAGTGGAAGAGAGTCGAAGCAAAAAAAACACCGATAGCCCTGAGGTTCACAAAAACAGTGAAAGTCAACCTATTAAAGAAGTCCTTAGGAAAAAGGGCAAGAACAAACTGCGAAAAATAGACAAAACACAATTAGTTGAGGATGCCAAAGCCTTTCAAGGGCTGTCACAGCTGCAAGATTTATATCTAGTTGTACTTAGCACTTATTAGAAGCTGTGATAGCCTTGATGTGAGGGTCGACAGGCAATTTGGCGATCATTGGTTCTATTCGGAGGCTATTTCCAGTCCCCACCTTGTATGCCTTGGGTGTAATCGTCTTTCCGGCCACAAAGCACCTGAACTGAACGTTGTGTACGTTGAGTTTTTTGAGTTTACGGAACAACGGTTTAGAGTGATACCACCTTTATCTACATCATCATAGACCCTGTGAGAAGTGAGATTGCAGTCCAACGCGAAGCTATCAATTAAAAAAACTATAGGAAGTATGAAATATAAGTAACGATACTTAATATGTATGCATTAATGACCTTTTAGAGGTGCACGGCGTGAATTTGGCTACAGTTTTATTAGGTTCATATTTTTTCATGTTATTTAGTTTAATTATCTTAGATATTTTGTAGAATAGTTTTTTACTACTTTATTTGCTTGAATGTGAGTACAATAGGTGTTTTTATTAGATTAAGTGATGACACATTTCGCCAATTTAATGGCATGCAAAATCTTATTATATTATTAATTCACTAGAAATATCATGCAACATGCAAATTACAAAATTACACATTATTAAATAATCATTCAATGAGTAGAAACTGTGATGTTGAGCAAATGGCATTTCCTTAATATGATTAGGTAATTTATTGTATACTTTTATAGACATTGAGAAACAACATTTTTGGTAACGAGCAGTTCTGCAAGAATAATTATTTACTATTCGGTCTCTGTTCCTAGTATTTCGTGGGAAAACGTCACGCGCTTTCGAATACATATAGTTATGTTGCTTAACAAAGCACGAAATATCATTTATATATTGACACGGTAGTGGTAGTATTTTTAAATCACGAAAAAGAGGTTTGGAAGAATCTAAGGGTGCAGCGCGGCAAACAGCACGGATACATTTTTTTTGGGCTATAAATGCTCTTAAAAAGTCAGTACTTACTTCGTCCCCATACGATGAGTCCATACCTTAGGCGTGAGCCAAGGTATCCATGGTATGCCATTAGTGCAGTTTCTATGCTCGTAGTTTTGCGTAACTATTTATTTTTACATACTTTATCTATGTGCTGTTTCCAGTTAAGGTCAGAAACTAAAATTAGTCCCAGAAAATTGACGTGTTTCGGTCTTTCAATATATCCATCATAATTAATTTGAAAGTTAAGTTTATTAAAGTTTATATTATAGGTTTAATTAATATTTATTTCTAAATTATTTACATCAAGCCATCTAACAACGGAATTAATTGTGTTAATATCAATTATATTATTGTTAATATAATTGTAATTTTTTCATATTAAGATGTAACTAAATTTGTTTATATTAAACCCTGTCTCTCTGTCTGTATGTTACCTTGTCACGCCTAAACGGCTGAACGGTAATCAAATATGGGAAGTTAATAGATTATATACCGGGAAGCACATATCATACTTTTCATCATCATCCATCACCACGCGGGTGAAACCGCGGGGCACAGCTAGTTTGACTATACAGTATTATATATGTATTTATGTTATTATATTGGTATTTATACCTATTGGTTACATATTTTTATTGTTGGGTGACACTTTGCTAGTACATGGTAATAATATGATATTACAAGAGTACGTATTGTCATATCCTTTTTGTATTATCTCGCTATGTTATTGTTATTTTTCCATTGCTTTTTATATCCATGTTTACTTATGTTTTAAAAACGCGCCCATGTCGATGAATTTTAAATATATACATTCCATCCTAAGGTCGCCTGGAAGAGATTGCTTTTAGCAATAAGGCCGCCCATTGTGACACAATTTTTGTAATCATTACATTTAAGTTTTCATATTGTTATGTTTTTGTGAACAATAAAGTATTATCTATCTATCTATCTATCTATGATTTCATTTGTTAAAGATTATTTCAAATTTATTTCATTTGTTAGAGACTAGACTCGCGCTTGCAGTAAAAGCAGCCAATCGACAAATCGTATTCGCAAATACGGTATGGTATGTATTATTATGGTAAACAGCACACAGAAATAGTATTCTTTTTTATGTTTTCGGCATGACGAGAATTAATGTATGGTGTTTCAGAAAAGATGGCAATCTGACTGAAGTTAGCATTAAGTAGGTGCCATTTTAGTTACATTTGTCCCCCATGTTAGTTACAGTGCTGGCAAATCATTTTAAGGTGAAGTTCTGCGTTGGCGTTGATTGCACTGCAGTGTTCATCCCAAAACATTTTCTTTTAAATCTCATTCGACAGATAAAAGTTAATTGATAAACAGCCCCGAATTGTTAAACTTATTAAACAGCAACGTTTCGTTTAGTGTTTATCTAACCCAGCCTTACTCAAATATATTTTAAAAGGGCGCCCGCCTTCCCGTCCTGGGGTGAGACGATTTCATTTCCGCCCTGAAACGCGGCGGTATCTTTGACGCTTGAATCGACCTTACTTTTTTTGGGCTTTTTCAGGCGAAGATTAAAGATTGTCAATTTTTTCACTTCGAAGGGTTCTCATTTCTTTTCATTTTTATGCGACTACATTTCACCCACATCGGAACTGATTTTTAAATTGATACGCTTGGGTTTGACTGAAGATATTCTACGTGGAATAACTTTGTAATAAATTACCAGTATTTTTACAACACTAGCATGAATATTATTTAGGACCTGTATGTAGTGGGCCTTGTACTGAACCAGCCCAGTTACGCTTCCAGAGGCTCTAGTTTTACCGTTCACTGTAACAGGTTTTTGTATTATTTATTTATTGACAAACATACCGTCCAGCCAAAGTCGGGATTTTTACGACGACCGGCGACATAGGTTCCTGTTCCTATAAAACTATTATTAGCTACATATCTTGACATCCTGATAGAAGCTACTGACATTTAGCAATATAGTAATACGAATCTTTAGCTAAAGATGTCGTTCGAGTTTTTGTTATAGTGCACTCAGTATATTTTATATACGGCTGAGAGCCAGATATGAAGTGTGACCCTGACCAGGTATGAAGTAAACACGTACACGCGGAAACTGTGCTCTTTTTTTTTGACTAATGCTGTTTGCCTCTACTTGCATTTACAGCGTCACCGGACGGTTGGCGAGCGCAGGTGGCACTCAGCCAGGTGCGGGCGCAGAGGGCGCACCGCCTAAGGCGAGCGTTGAAGACTCTTCGCCGCAAGGAGAGGAGTAGGCGACTTGCTCAAGGGCACCACTAAGGTACGGACCTCGGCTTGGGCCGTCGCCAGGAGAAAGGGGAGTCGAAGAGAACTGAGCTCCAGTCTTTTTTTTTTTTTTAGGAAGGACATAGAGCTTTTTGCCACTACGGGCATTAAAAGCGACACAGGACTGTGAGCTCCGGTAGCCAAGCGCAGCCGTTTTATAGGCGACTGGTGGGTGCGTTGTGACTCAACCGCTCGCCCGTTGCACGTGTTCCGTCACAATAGGCGGACGACGCCGTCATATACATATACTTCCTACTCTGTGGTGTGAAATTTGAATGAAAGTGATACTAATGAGTGAATCGAAAGAGATAATAATGTTCATTTCAATCATTTTGACAACAGCTTACGGCTTCCGATACCAATTCCTTGGTTCGATTGCTGAATTCGCTTTGCTCCTAATATATTAAATTAAGTATTCGTACCTAAGCGTTCAAACTATGAGTTATCTGTGTCACAGTGTGCTCTAGCTAGATAAATGACAGTTTATACTGTTTCACGTGATGGACACGTTACGTTACACTTACGCAGTTATTCGTGCTAGGCTTACAGATTTAGGTCGCCCCGTTAGCGTAGTTAGTAGTGACCCTGCCTTCGAAGTCCCAAGTTCGATCCTTGGCCGTGGAAAATATTTGCGTGATGAGCAGAATTGTTTGTATTCGGGTCTTGGATAATTGTGGTGCTTTAATGTGTGCTTCTATGCCGTCCGCGACACAGCGACAGATTGCGTATCACAGCAGGCAAGTTGCAGCTCCGCTTGCACGAATATTGACGTTATTTCAATTAAACTCCGATCAATACTTGCACCGACCGTCCGAATACTCGTTTGGCAATGCTATTCGCCTTAATTATGTCCATGAGTGTATGTGGATTTGAATATGTATTGTAAGGCATATATCAGATAAAAAAAACAAGGCAGTTTAAAAAGTTTTAAAACTGTTTTGTTTATTTACAATAATTATAATACTCGTAGCTACTAGCGGTTACAGCCGCGTAGTGATGGATGATGATGATGATAATGATGATGAACAAGTGCAATCTGAAAAATTTAATACCGACTTCCATTCTATTACTTTGGTAAAAATTAGTTATTGGAGTGTATCTCAAAAACTACTAAACCGAATTTGATGAAATTTAAATGGTACCACACGGAAAGCACCAGCTTTCAAACAAAAAGAGTTTTGAGAATCTGTTCACCCTATCAAAAGTTATGAGATAACAAACATTAGAAAAATACACAGTCGAATTGAGTACATCCTCCTTTTTTTTTTGGAAATTCGCAGAAAAGTATCCAGCGCCTCATCTGTCGATATACCAAATTTCATTAAATCCATTCAGTAATTTTTGCGTGAAAGAGTAACAAACATCCAAACATAATAATTATCGCATTTATAATAATATTAGTAGGGTGTAAGATTCCTCGATTTGTTTTCAATGTGCGATTAATTAATATACTTTTAGCTCAATAATGAGTCCCTTATCACGAGCATAGCTTCAGTAGCAGTTACATGGCAGGCTCCACCAGTATTAATACCAAGATAAGCGTGCTTCATAAAGTGTTTAAAGTACCTACAGTTATGGCTCTGATAACACTGAAATATTTTCCTACCGCCAAAACGACCTCATTTCTATTCTATATAAAACAATACCTACAGCTTGTATTTTTTATTACCAGGAAGCCGATTCTACTGTTTAAAACGTATAATAATCTATCGCCACTCTAGTTCGATTCGTTCGATTCCTGTTATTATTGAATCATTACCCAAAAACCCATTGTACTATTTCTAGAGACAAATTGGAACTCATCTTTAAAACTACTACTTAAGAATTATATACTAAACGCTCCTATATACGTATACTAGTTAGCGTTCATGAGATACTTCGAGACGTCTCGAGACTATCGATATGAGGTTCACCCTATCGAGTAAGCAGAATATAAAGTTTAGATCGATCGCTGAATTCTACAGAAACGGAACTGCAACTGGGGCCTTACTATGAGCTCTTAAAGCAGGACTTCTAGACAACTGCCCGGTTTATTCGTACCATGACAACTTTAAAGCAGGCCTGCTCAGGCCTACTATTCAAGAACAGCAGAAAAACCGTTCACCTGTTTTTTTTGTATGGACCTTCGTTAACATGACGCTCAAAACCCACTCAGTTTATTAGCTTACAAACGTGTAGGTGTCTGCAATGTTGGTTATAGTAAATTGTAAGAATGTCAGAGACAATATTATCCGTTCACTCTTGAGTAAACAATATTCAAACAGTTCACCTAAATGAGCGTCATGGTATGATTTCATTCATAACTGTTTAAGTCAGGTTTAAGAACTGCACGGAACTTGCATGGTTTTTACGAAGCTGATAGTAAGGCCCCAGGACTGTTTTTCAATAGCAGGATAAGAAAACACATAAAGTCACTGTTCAGCTATTTCGATTACAGTTTAGTTAGTAGAATTACCCCTATGCGATGAGACATGCAAGTTTTTCGCCTGGTATGGTGGTATGTTTCTCGCTAATTCATGACAGTTGTATGTTTTTTACGTTATAATTATGTGACTCGCACGATTGTACATTTGCCTTTCCACAATTATTTATTTAAATAAATTATATTTAATAGTAGAGAGATGTTTATTCAAATAGTAAGAGTCAAGTCACAGTCACATGAGTAAGTCTAGTAGTAAATAATAAGTCACTGTCCTGTCTAAGTCACGTTCTAGTTGAGCGGTTAATGCTTTACTTATACTATCAAAGGTGATTGACGAGGAAAATATATACACAACGTTTCATGATTTTGTATAGGTATTTTGCCTACACTATAATTTATTAATTCATCACTATTACATGGCAATGATAAAGAAATACAAATGCAGGAAACTAAACAATATCAATGATATTCATATTTTAGTCGCCCATATGTATGATATTATATACGTTTATATATGTTCACAAAATAGAAATGTGTATGTATGTATAAAGGCGCGCGCTTGTCGGGTATCACGCATGAGCGCTGATCAAACGCGATTATATGCGGAGCGTGGAGCGTGGGTACACACCTGATCGAGCATAGGAACCGTGCCGTGTGTACATACCTTACCTTATGTTTTATTTTCTCAGTTGCCATGGTAATGCGGGTTATTTGGCAAAGAAAAAGTAATCGCAGAAAATAGCTATGTATCATGTAAGGTGTTAAAAAAGATTTTTGATCCAAAAAGCGCATTAGCAAAAACTTTAGGATAGTTTTCGTTTTTTTGTTCGTCCTTGAATACGAGTCTATTGGTATATCATGTTTATGTTGTTTCGGTTATTTTTTTACATTAGGTATTTTTTTTTGAGGGTGGGAAATGCTGTGCACTTCCCTTCCGCTACGGGGTGACGGAAGGGCGCGTGTGGGGCTCAGACCCACTAAAACCCCCCCGTGAGCAGTCCTCCGCCAAGGTGGGGCGAGACGGGGTTGCACTCACCCCACGCTTGCATTCACTATCTCGCCCCAGCGGTAGGCCCGAGCCAACCGGGCCTCAGCGCACGTGCAGGGGTGACCTTGTTTTCCAAGGTCACCCCCTAGACGTGTAGGGCCGTGCAAGCCGGACGTTAGGTATACCACAGCCCAGGGTATACTTAACGATAACCCAAGTTATTCCGTAAAATTATTAGTTTAGAAAACATTATGAAGCAATAGAAATGTGTTTGAGCTATGTTTCTCATGATGTTGGCTGACTCGTGTAAACCAATTTTATTTTATTTTATTTTTACATTCTTGGTAAGATAAACAGCTTAGTTTAATTATACATATATAAAATGGAATCAGAAACAAATCAGTCTAATTAAATTCCACTTCATTTCCACACATTTTTTTTATTCATATATTGCAGTATTCTAACAGTTACAGGCTTAAACATTTCTGAAGTGGTATCAAGGAGGGATTTAGGGAGGGGCTACGCCGTAGAGGCGGCTATATTATACTATGAAAGAACTAGATAATGATGTATAAAAATAGCTAACCTTAATAAGTATGAACATTGGTAGAATGTTATATGTAGTTTAAATCAAAGCTTATCAACTATTTTTATTATAATTATTATAGTTTGTCAGTACTAGTTTCACATTGTTTCCGATTCATACTAGGTTAAGTAAACGATCAGTTACGCGAGAGCAGCCTAAGTTGCCAGTACCGTCGTTAGAACTGTTTAGGAACTACTGCACCTTCATGGGAACTCTCATTAATAATTCCACTCCAAAAGGTTTGCAAGAATTACGCGGCGCACTTTGCCAACACCGAGCTTGCAAAGTGGTTGGTGAGCGAGAGCTTTTATTCAATTAAACATTTTCTGGAGTAATCACCTGTAGGCATTTGGTACCTCGTCAAATAGTAACAATCGTTGCACCAAAACCTTAGTTGATATTATACAGGCTGTGGCGTAATGAATAGAAAATATGGTACCTGCAGGTAGAGGACGTTGTAGCGGTTCAGAAAAATGTGTTTTATGTAGTAAAAGTTTGTCGAGTTTTCGAAATATTCGACATTTTTGAAAATTCTAAGTACAAGTAATTACACCTTTAGCCACTCTTTTTGATGGCAAGACTCCAAATGATGACTTTTTTTTCAATCTGTTTCTTTTATAATATTCCTGGATAGATGCGCTATCGAATGTAAACTATGATTTTTGGGGCGCATGCATAGTTTTTTTTAAAAAGATCTATCTCAAATTACATATTTTGCTTATTTTTTAAGTTTAACCTAAAGTGGTGTAAAAAATAATTAGGTCAACTGAGTGCCAAATTCGTAAATGCCTGTTTAACGGGCAGCCGAGGCGGGTTCGCGATCGTTCCCGCATCCCGCCAAAAGGTGGATGAAACACCGTGCGAGTTTTAGTCGGTATGGTTTAGTTTGCTGCTTTCAGTGATTACTTTTAGGTAGTTATTTTCCATAATGAAATTTTTGCATACCTTATGCTTTTTTGTTGTTTATATCAATCGATGACGATACTATCAAGTCGCTGCTGCCCGATGTTAAGCGTCACGCTTGCCTGCAGCAGTTCAGCTTCAGGCCTAGACAAAATTCAAACAGACCTGTTTCCGCACACGCTACAGACAAAAATGTGTCTACGATATTAGCGCGACATCACGTGACTTTTCCACAGGCAATGTCAACAATAAAACTGTGTTCTCATACTCTCAAAAATAAACAAGTAATTCACCTAGTAACAGTGAAAGTCACAGCGACATTAAAAGCATCATTACCACAAAAACGAAACACAAGAAACGGCAAAAGAAATCCAAATTAAGTCCAAAAGACGCCAGGGAAGAGAAACGAGCACATTTGTCTGCTGCGAGCGCTGTAACAGTTGATTAATGAACAATCGGAACAAAAACTAAGATATATTCATATTATATCACATAGACGACTACAGTAAAATATTATCTTTTTATTACTTGTCCTGACTGACTTACTAATGAAACAGCCAATGGCGCAGTGGTTTAGGCTCATCATGAATTCAGTCAATGGCACAGTGGTTTCGGCTCATCATGAATTCAGTCAATGGCGCAGTGGTTTCGGCTCATCATGAATTCATGAATCAGTCAATGGCGCATTGGTTTAGGCTAATAATTAATTCAGTCAATGGCGCATTGGTTTAGCCTCATCATGAATTCAGTCAACGGCGCAGTGGTTTAGGCTCATCATGAATTATGTCAATGGCGCAGTGGTTTAGCCTCATCATGAATTCAGTCAACGGCGCAGTGGTTTAGGCTCATCATGAATTATGTCAATGGCGCAGTGGTTTAGGCTCATCATGAATTCATGAATACAGTACACAGTGCACAGGGCTCATCTTGACTTCATGATGAGCCTAAAATACTGCGCCATAGACTGAATTCATGATGATCATAAACCATTGAGCTACAAACTTAAAATTTTGTGCTGTTTATGTTATAGTCATTTAATAAGGACTCACATAATTAAAGATTAACAGTGCATAACTGGTTTTTATTTAATTTTGGAAAATTGGATCCCTAAGCGAGCGACGCCGCCGGTGGGTCAGCTTCTTAAATGAAAAAAAAAATAATTATTTATACGTTTTCCATACCTTTATATATCCTTCATCCGATAATGATGAAAATTATATTGTACTAAACAACAAACAACAAATTCTGAAACATACAATTTTACCACATATAAACTAATAGACTTTTACATACATTTTGGATGGGCTGTAGTGTAGGTACTCAACTTTGTATCCCATAAATCGGTTGGGCTTTCTGGTCACAGGTGTCCTCAAACGCTTCGCATTACAATTCGACCGCATGACGCACCTGTATGACCTGCTAAGGGTCGCCCTAAAAAGGGTTCATCCCTTGCGCGGTAATTAATTATAGTGGGAGCTTGGACATTTAGGCTGTGGTTGGAACACACTCGCTTTTACGAAAGTTATTATTTGTCATAAAGAAACATAATTTCTCGAAAGAGATTGAAACCTGTGTCTTCTGATTAAGACAAGCAGGCGGTTGTACTTTAAACACCATAATATTTATTTATTAAAATTGTTAACATATTGTTAGGTTACGGAACAAGCCTACCTTGTGTTAATCATTCCTCTATCGTGATAATTTAAACAAAAGATTTATGAATGAAACTGATGTAAACAAACGTCTCCGGTAGGGGAAGGGCGGAAGCGGTAATCTCTGCCTTTAACACCTGCCTGTAACGAACTGCCGTGCGATTCTCTAATGATTCGCCGATGCGCTCGTCGTCGAGCTCACGGATGTCAAATACTTTATGAGATATCGCCCTTGTACATGAGGTTGTTTTTCCAACGTTTCTTGCTATCCTGTCATTTGTTTCACGGATGTTGTCAAAGATGCAACGATGTTTGGTCTTAGAGAATCGCACGGCTGCTCTGCACCCGTATCCCTCAGACTTTATGTTGTTTAAGTCTCATGTGCCTGTAATTTTACCGACAACCCACCGGACAGGAATGTAGCATCGCGATCATTACTGCATCGCGGTAGAAATTGGTTTGGTAGCTATACTTCCACGGAGGAACTCGTTCACAAATAGTTCTACTGCTCTTAAAAGTTTTCCAAAAGGACCGGCTGGAAGCGGCCTGCATCAAGCGTCGTCCTGCGACCTTTATCAGGTAGTCAGTCCACCGTCTCGGTGGATGACCTACGCTGCGCTTGCCGGTCCGTGGTCTCCACTCCAGTCCTTCTATATACATAACACAATTCAATTATTTTCACTCAAAATCAATTCATTTTGAAAAGATGCTAAAATGTATTGAGGGCTACTTGACATAGGGCTGGTAGCGGCCTCGATCTCAAGGTTGCGGTTTCGATGAAGGTAACAACGTGATAAAATCAACAGCGTCGTGGTATGCCACATTCTGGTCTCGCCTGGCTATCTACCACCAAGCTACTCCAACCTATCACGGAGCTCCTATTAACGTTGTGTACTTGAGTGTTGTATCACCATTATACCATCTCCATTCGACATCATGATCACCATCACGTGAAATAGTGTCCGAACACTAGCTGTTAATTCTTTGGCAAATGAATGAAGTAGAATGAAGTAATTTAAATAAATAGATTTTGTTCTGTTCTAGTGTTTTAATGGCGTTAATTATAAAATATATACATATTTATATATATAATTTCATGGACCGAGCGCAGTCGTTGATTTTATTAGCAGAGAGTTAAAAAAATGGTATCTGGCGAACAATATTTATATTATCGCACATAACGCCGTTTTGCGTTGCTGTAAGTAACGCAGTAGGCGCCGACACTAGTTTTCTCAATATCGTTGGGACAGACATGTTTATAAAATTAAAGTGTTAGAATGTATTTTTTTTATTTATTTACCAAATTAAAAGTACATACATATTCGAAGTAATAACATAGTGTTCATTAACCACAAAGGTTTGTGCATAACGCTATTGTTTATTCTATAAATTAACAGCGTAGGTATCAGCATTAACTTAACTAATAAAAAAAATAAGTTACTACGCTGTTTTTTTGTGTGTTTGTATTAGTCTACTATTGTCTGGAAGAAATTTAATCGCTATAAGAGATAAGACCGCCCATTGTATTTTCCTAATTTAAGAGTATACTTTGTAAGTAATATTTTTGTATATTGGTTAAAATGCAATAAAGAATTTTTGTATTGTATTGTATTGTATTAGGTGATCCCGAAGCAACTGAACCGATTATGACCGCAATTGTACTGGCAGATAACTGGTGCGAACAGTAACTTATATTCAGTACAGTGTGATTGCGTTCGTCCGGGTAGTACGGCCACCATGCCATCTACTATCTACCGTAAAGCAGTAATGTTCACATTACTGTGTTCTGGTTTGTAAGGTATGGTTGCCGACGAATTGCAGGTACATGAGACTTAACAAGTTAATCTCTCAGGGTTACGGGCGCATTACAGTTGGTCACTTCACTTGTGACTAAATACATCTGTTCTAGACATGTTATCACTTAACATAAGGTAGGGCTTGTGCTTGTACCGTCTCCTGTTAACATAAAAAATCTATTATGATTAAGAAATAAATTAGGGTTCCATGTTAAACAAAATACCTTTTCTACAGATTTCCAAAAAAAAGAGGAGGTATTCAATTCGACGGTATTTTTTTAAGGTTGTTACCTCATAACTTTCGACTGGGTGAGAGCCGATTCTCAAAACTCTTTTTTGTTTGAAAGCTGGTGCTTTCCGTGTGGTCCCATTTACACCAATAACACATTGTTAATAACGTCCCCATGTACCTAATCTTATGACGTCATTCGATAAGGTCTCTATGTAGCTCCTTTATTTAGCGATTAGGTGAACTCACTCAACCCTACCTTTATTTCAAATTTTGTCGTTATAGTATGTGATACTGTTTAAACGACTTCAAAATAGAAAAAGGTGAGAAATACGTTTTTTTTAATGTTTGTTACCTCAAACTTTCGACTGGGTAAATCGATTTTGAATTGTGGGTAAATCGATTTTGAAATGATTCTCTTTATTTGGAAGCTGGTGCTTCCCGCGTGGGCCCATTTAAATTTCATCAGATTGGCTTCAGTAGTTTTTGAGATACACTCCAATAACTGAGGAGAATGAAAATCGGTATAAAAAAAAAACAAATTGTACTTGTCGTTATATTTATTTTCGCTGTAGCCACAGCTAGAAAATATATTTGAAAATAAGTAGTTCAGAATAAAGCTACGTATTGATTTTCTGCGGCGAGTTCCCATTTAAAGTAGGTACCCAAAGTAAGAATCTGTCAAGAATTCCACACAATAGGATTAAGAGAAGCATCGGGCTGGAACCGCCGAATACTTATTTTGTAAAGGATTTCTGGCGAAGCTTAAACTTTCCTGTTTTCGTCGGAATTTGTTAATTAAACAGATTACTGGCTCGTCTCGGCTTTACGCTAACAAGCTTACAAAATCCTGCGGTTTTACCTATATCTTCTATACAGGGTGTTTGGTAGAGGGACCGACAAACCAAATGAGCGTGTTCGGGGGCACACTTAGAGAATACAAGTTGGCCAAAAAAAATCACTGACACCCCAATTTTTTTTAACTAAATCAGTTAGTTAGCTCTGTTTTGTATCCAATTTTGCTTTGCGTGGCCTGAAGGTGTATTAGAGACCAAATTCAACTAAAAACATCCGGTCTAAAACAGATTTTACAAATGCTATGGTGGTAAATAGGTACAATTTCGGAGAAAAAGGGAAAAATCACAAAAAAAGTTAAACATATTGGGGGGTCGGGGATTTTTTTGGCCAACTTGTATTCTCCAAGTGGGCCTCCGAACACGCTCATTTAGTTTGTCGGTCCCTCTACCAAACACCTTATATAATTACAACAAATAGCAAAATAAGCAATGCATAGTCTCAGATTATAGAACAAAAGGAACCTTTTGTTCTATAATCTGAGTGCATAGCTCTGATCCAAACCCTATGGCCGTAAAATATATAATAAATTACCGGTTCAACTACAAGATATTATAAATGAGTAGGTACATATTTACAAAAACGCTAAAAAGTTACTGTTGACGAAATGCTACTATAGCCTTAATGCATACTTTGATGACAAAACAATTATTATAGAATAGATCGGCCCGCTCCGCACAATGTTGCCATACCCACTTAGGGTCACACAATGTTGTCATTATAAAACACACACAACAAAATATGTTTAATTATGACCTGCATTGTAAAATTCATAATGTTGCAATACATCTATTGAGTATTGAGTACAGATAGATAAAATGGAAGTGTGAAAAGAATTCCAAATTAACAGCTTTTTTCTAAATGCATATGAAAGTTTAAAAGGCGCTTACATAAACAAATAATATTTAAATTGTTGTCTGTCTGTAATTTTAGCTAATTTCTGAAACGGCTGGACCGATTTTAATGGGTATTTTTGGAACGAAGTTCCTTATCGCGCGTTGTGAAAGGGGGCTAGACGGAAAAAATTCTTACGAAAAGTTGTCACGACACTTTTTGCTATAGTAAGCTGTCTGTCTGTCTCTCTCTCTCTTATAGAAAGCAAGTGCGGCGTCGCATGTTTCTCTGTCTGTCTCTCTCTCTCTTATAGAAAGCAAGCCAGATGTTGTAATCGTAGCAAGTGGCGCCATTTAGTTCCATAAATTTATACTAGATGGCGACTCAGGTAAAGTTAGCTCGCGGAGGCATATCATTCACTGGATGTAATATGTAATTTTGAGAAATACATATTTTTGAACACTTCTCATACGCAGAAAAGAGTTTTATTGAAGTAACCCTATACGCGCGATTATCGGAACCTATTATTGGAATATTTACCATGGTTTTGTATTTTTAGCATTATTTTTTCTGATGAGGAACTTCGTTCCATCCGGGTGTCCCTTGACACCTCTCAAGTTTTTTTTTTCATTTTATAAATACTCCTTATAAAATCAGATATCCCGTATGTATATATATACGTGATATCTGATTTTATAAGGAGTAACTTCGGCTACTTGTATTTCAGAATAAAAACTCTGTCTATCTGTCTTCATGTTACTTTACCGTGATAATTAAAACAAAAGATTTATGAATGAAACTCACGACGGATCGTAATCAAATTTGGCAAGGTTATAGAATATATCCCGTCGAAAGCACATGATACTTTTCATCATCATCATCATCCATCACCACGCGGGTGAAACCGTGGGGTGCAGCCAGTTTGAATATATAGCAATAATATTATGTAGTTATTTTCAAACGACTTGAAAAAATGAAAAAAAAAACTGAAACGTTTTATCTAGTGATCAGATTTTGATATCTTTTTTATTTGGAATTGCTTCATTTATTGATTTAACCTTTTTTTAATAATGTTTCACCAATATTGGACATTTTAAGTTTTTTGATTGTTATTGTTAATAATTATGTATATATAATATTATTAGGTAATTATTGATATTGTTATTTGTATCAAGTTGAATGATTTGTGAAGATGAGATCTCAATTATTGGACTCAATGGAGTCCACACACAAATGCGGGGAAGTTGAACGAATGCGTTCAACTTGATATATACTGCTAATTGTTATCTATAATTAAAAAAATAGAACCTTCAGAGTGGTTTTTATAGGTTGCGGAACAAGCACGAGGCCCCCCTAGTGTTAATTGGTAATATCTGTCTATAGCAGATGCATTTCGTCGTAAGTGATGCACAGCGCCCGGCATCTGGTAGTACTTGCCTGGACGAACTCGTTCGAAACCCCCAGTCGAAAGTTATGAGGTAAAAACATTTTAAAAAATACAGTCGAGTTGAGTACCTCCTCCTTTTTTTGGAATCGGTAGAAAATTACACGTCCTGGGGATTCAAACGGTATTCAAAGCCGCGACTGCCAGCAATCGCAAAATGCCATTACCGCTATGCCATCAAGACGAATTGTCCGAGCATCCGTAGAGCGCTGAATTTGATGCTCGGATGGAAAACTTCGGTAGCTTAGCGGTCATGGCATCTCACACAGATTGTCAGAAGACGCGGGTTCGAATCCTGACCGAAAATGTGTAATTTTTTACTGTAAAATAGAATTGCAAAGTTTAGTATCGCAAAGCACGCTTTATTGCTTTAAAAATCTGTCTGCCGTGGGCTACGAAGAAATAATATAAGGAAGAGTAACTGCCTTAGAAAAATTACCCAATAAAAGTCGTGCTAAATCAATAACATCGTTCACGCCGCTATCATAGCACTCAGCTGTCATAGACGTTGCAGCACGCGCGTGAACCAATCCCTGCTTTCGTTCTGAAATGTAAACCAATCACCGAACATGTCTATTTGTAACCTCGGAAGTAATTCGTATTTGGAATCATACGTCGTTTTGGTTTGAAGGACCACTTTTTGTGTGGAATTTGTTCTGAGTTCTTCTTCCTGACATTATTTCTTCATAGGCCGTGGATGTTACTCATGATTACCACCACGTACCATTTGTGCTGCTTCAATACGAAACCATTGTTCAATTCATATCGATGTGCACGTCGACTGCGCGGCGTGATCAATCAGCGAGGTATAATCCATCATCACGGATTCCTGCCCGACGTAGATTTATTTATTGTTTTCCATTTAGGTATATTATTATATACCTAAATGGATTTTTGATTAATAATTATATTTATATATTAAGATATTTGCATTTCTCTCGTTCCATTTTTGAAGCACTAGAAATAACCTAACGTAAAAATTATTGGACTGCGACTGCCCGCGACTTCGTTCGCGTGGTAGGCTTGTCATATACTCCCATCTTTACTTAGATTTTCTTTCTTAAGGCAAAAAAAGAATTAGCGAAATCGGTAAAGCTGTTCTCAAGTTAAAGCATGATAGGAAAAATAGAGGTTCATTTTTATATATATAGATAGACTAGCTGCGCTCCGCGGTTTCACCCGCGTTCTGATGAATGATAATGATGATGATGATGAAAAGTATCTTATGTGTTAAGACGCGGTCCAACCCCAATTTTAAAATAATTTACGATTTATACGTAAGGTTGAAAATAGCATGTTATATTGGACGATGTAATGCGAGAATGCATTAATTTTGTTAATATATATAATAATTGTGTTAGTATATATTTCGATATATACTAACACAATTGAAAAAACTGCTGGTTACTAATTTAGTACTATATGTTGGCTATGTATTACCTAATAAAAAATATAGTGTTATCGCTGAAAATTCTGAGAGTTTGAACGTGAAAGTTTATTTTTATGGACCATATTCAGGATTTGTTTCTGCAGAGCGCGAATAATGTTTAGGAATTCTGTTCGGTTATTACTCTTTGATGGTTCCTTTTATAACCTAAGTATTTTTTTCATAGAATATTATTGATCTGTTCCGTTACACTAGATGTTTAAAGATTTTGCTTACTACTATAATCACGATACGAGCACGCCTTAATTCAGCGCCTCATCTAGCTCCATATCCAATTTCATCAAAATTGGCCCTGCCCAGCCGCTTGAGCGTGAAAGAGTTACAAACATCCATCCATCCAAACTTTCACATTTCTAGTATTAGTGAGATTACTTAAGTAAGCTATTTCTTGTGCCACCAAAGTCAGATAATGGCATGAAATGGGAATGCGTTCGACTGCTTGCGCTTGTTGAGAATATTTCAGGTGATGAGCGAAGAGAACATGCCAGCTTACAAAGCTGGTCTACGCTGGAGCTGTCATGAGCTGGCACCCCGTTTACCAGATGTACTATTGCTTTTAAGGCGGTAAACTTTATGCTGACGCATAGGTTCATGTATGTATTACCACGTTTATGTACAACTGATCCGCCAGCGGCTTCACTCGTTTCACACTTTAATGCGTAAATTTTGAAAAATCCTTTTTGGATGCTAACAACATAAAATGCATCAACAGGCTACATTTCAAATATATACCCAGCGCTTTAGGCTGTGCGTTAATGGATCAACCAGTCGATCAGAATAACAAAATATTAAACATTATTATTTATACAAGAAATTTATTAATAAATTAAAATTATTATTAGATTATTACAAAACAACTTATATTACTACAAGACATTACTATGCTACCTGTGGTATATAAACATTTGCTCGTTCAGAAAATCAAACTAAATTAGCGAACTAAAATCTATTTTTAGTAAATTATTTATTTACTAGCTGACCCGCCAGCGGCTACGCTCACGTGGCCTTCCGGGATACGGTAGTTACATATTTTTAATTATCCCACGGGAACTCTTTAATTTACCAGGATCAAAAATATCCTATATGTTGATCAGGGATATAAGCTACCACCATACGAAATTTCATTTAAATCGGTCCAGTCGTTTCGGACATTAGCCCGTACAAACAGACAGACAAACATACAGAGAAACAAACAATTTGAACTTATTTTTCACTCCTTAAATCCCCTGACTCGGTTTTTAGTATAGTTTTCACTGTACAGAAATTTAACTTCTACAGTTTATAATACGTAGTAGTTTTTACATCCCTCGTGTTACCCCCTTAAGTCATCCCTGACAAAAATATTGAAATCATCACTATTTATTTTGAATTACCTGTTCAGTTATAAATTTTTATCACTGTATCTTCAAATACAATGAACTTATGAAAAAAAAAATTATACCCCGTTTCACCCCCTTAAGTCATTCCTGTCAATAAATATTGAAATCATCATTTTAAACTGTCCAAATGCTAATTTTCACCACTGTATGTTCGTAGACACAAAACTTTCCATATAAACTTTCACCCCTCCATTTCACCGTATTAAACCACCACTATCCAAAAAAATTAGGCCAACATTTTTTATTTTGAATGATCTATCCAAATACACATATTCACAACGATAAGTTCAAAAACAAAGGAGTTTCACACAAACGTTTTCACCCCTTTTGAACCCCTTAGGGATTGAATTTCATAAAATCCCGTCTTAGGGAGCACCTACGTCCTAAAAAGAACCCGCATGCAAAATTTGAAATTCCTAGCACTTGTAGTTTCTGAGATTTCTTGATGAGTGAGTGACCTTTCGCTTTTATATACTATATATAGATTTAGCCATTTGCAACATCTTAACAGAACTACAAAGTGATGCTACAAGTAATTACATCTGCACAATCTTAAATAAAAAAACAATAATATGTATATACATAACTTAATAAAATTAATTAATTGTTTTTACTAGTGTACAATTGTATTTTCAATACACTTTTGAGCGCTTATAGTGAATTTCGTCAAGCTACATGAAAATAACATTATGGTAGTTCTTATTCTGTTCATGCTTAAGTCCAAATTCGTATAACGCTTGCAAGTGACAATTCTTAAATTTGCCTTTTCTGTTCGATTGTGAGTATGTTTAGTGCAAATTTAATCGTCATGTAAGTTCGTGCTCTCTTAACTAGTCTAACTGATATAATACCCACAATTGAACAGAATAATAATTTTTAGAATTGTCGTTCTAAGTGTTACACAAATGTGAATTTTAGTATTAATAGAATAAGAACTACCAATTGCTTAGAGAATTTTAGTTTAGTCACTAAACTAAAATTTAACTTTAGTGTATGCCACAAGCAAATCACTACCATTATATCTACATGAAAATTTAATAAAACCACCGTAAAATGCCTGGACATGGTGGTCTAGGTGGTTAATCTTAAGTAAATTCATTAGCAGATAACCTCATTCACTGCCCGGGTCATGTCCGCAATACTTCTTTATTAGACACCGCAAAAGCAAAACCTTTTAGAGGAAAGCGCACTTACTCGGTTATGTACCTTCTGTAGGTACATGACGATACATATTTATAAATGGATGCGGTTTCCTTTATATCTCTCTTCGGGAAGGCTTTTGGGCTGAACGAGATGATTAGAGGTAAAGCATTCTAATATTCTAATACCTTCTAATAACAAACAAATAAATACCTACCAATGAAAATTCCTATAATTGTTTTATTTCATAATACCTAACGATTACTTCCCGCAACACTTTGTTCGAGAAATACAATGATTTTAAAGGAAATCCGAGATATTTTTTTTGCTATTTGATATTTGGTTTAACCACACACGTTGCAGTTCCTGGAAAAGTAAGTAGATTTCTGCGAAATCTATTGTATTAAAGGCCAAATATGGCGAATCGCCATTCAACGGGTTAACTTGCGTTTCATTTTTAACGACCATTGAGTAAGTATTCGTCTATCACATGTGTCCATAACTTTGTCTGCGCGGACGAACACCATTTTGGTTCAACTTACGTGCCTCTGTTTGAACTACAGTTTTATATAGAAGACGTCAATATCTGCAAAGAACTCCTATTACAGTTACGTCACAATAAATACTATCATTTTGAAATATGCAATAGTAACGCCGGTACAGGCCACAAACAATTTGCGAAAATGTATTCGTATCGTAAACGTCAACGCGTCACGCTTCGGCGTACAAACTATGAGTTATCTGTGTCACAGTTGCCATATATAAATTACTTACTCTTATAGTAAAGAGGAATGATATATAATTGGTTATATGATAATAATGGATACACGTAAACTTACTTAACCGATTCAAACAATTCTTTCACGAGTATAAAGCTACATTATGCTACATCACAAATATGTAAACAGTTGTATGGAATATATACGTACTCTTTTAAAAAAATATCCACTCATATAATTAACATAGACACAGAACATCGCCTTCAGCTGTCGCGGAACCAAAAAATATAGATAACATATTGTTGTCCTGGTTAACGACAGAGGAGGCAGCCTAGTTGAATAAATTAATTTGACTGAAATTATTAACATCAATGTACGGAAATATTACATACTTACCGATTTTAGAGAGAAAAAAATCTTTTCATGGGACGGAATTCGAACTTGCGTCTTCCGACTATCCGCGTCAGACGCTATGACCACCTGGCCACCGAGCCAACTTGCGTCTTCCGACTATCCGCGTCAGACGCTATGACCACCTGGCCACCGAGGCAACTTGCGTCTTCCGACTATCCGCGTCAGACGCTATGACCACCTGGCCACCGAGCCAACTTGCGTCTTCCGACTATCCGCGTCAGACGCTATGACCACCTGGCCACCGAGGCAACTTGCGTCTTCCGACTATCCGCGTCAGACGCTATGACCACCTGGCCACCGAGGCAACTTGCGTCTTCCGACTATCCGCGTCAGACGCTATGACCACCTGGCCACCGATCCAACTTGCGTCTTCCGACTATCCGCGTCAGACGCTATGACCACCTGGCCACCGAGTCAACTTACGTCTTCCGACTATCCGCGTCAGACGCTATGTCCACCTGGCCACCGAAGCAACTTGCGTCTTCCGACTATCCGCGTCAGACGCTATTACCACCTGGCCACCGAGGCAACTTGCGTCTTCCGACTATCCGCGTCAGACGATATGACCACCTGGCCACCGAGGCAACTTGCGTCTTCCGACTATCCGCGTCAGACGCTATAACCACCTGGCCACCGAGGCAACTTGCGTCTTCCGACTATCCGCGTCAGACGCTATGACCACCTGGCCACCGAGGCAACTTGCGTCTTCCGTCTATCCACGTCAGACGCTATGTCCACCTGGCCACCGAGGCAACTTGCGTCTTCCGACTATCCGCGTCAGACGCTATGACCACCTGGCTACCGAGGCAACTTGCGTCTTCCGACTATCCGCGTCAGAAGATATGACCACCTGGCCACCGAGGCAACTTGCGTCTTCCGACTATCCGCGTCAGACGCTATAACCACCTGGCCACCGAGGCAACTTGCGTCTTCCGACTATCCGCGTCAGACGCTATGACCACCTGGCCACCGAGGCAACTTGCGTCTTCCGTCTATCCACGTCAGACGCTATGTCCACCTGGCCACCGAGGCAACTTGCGTCTTCCGACTATCCGCGTCAGACGCTATGACCACCTGGCTACCGAGGCAACTTGCGTCTTCCGACTATCCGCGTCAGACGCTATGTCCACCTGGCCACCGAGGCAACTTGCGTCTTCCGACTATCCGCGTCAGACGCTATGACCACCTGGCTACCGAGGCAACTTGCGTCTTCCGACTATCCGCGTCAGACGCTATGACCACCTGGCCACCGAGCCAACTTACGTCTTCCGACTATCCGCGTCAGACGCTATGTCCACCTGGCCACCGAGGCAACTTGCGTCTTCCGACTATCCGCGTCAGACACTATGACCACCTGGCCACCGAGGCAACTTGCGTCTTCCGACTATCCGCGTCAGACGCTATGACCACCTGGCCACCGAGGCAATTTGCGTCTTCCGACTATCCGCGTCAGACGCTATGACCACCTGGCCACCGAGGCAACTTGCGTCTTCCGACTATCCGCGTCAGACGCTATGACCACCTGGCCACCGATGCACGACGTCCGAGCATCGAATTTTAACCCACTATTTGAATTTACCCGACGTATGGGGACGGATTCTCTCTAAAATCGCAATATTTGGTATCGCTAAACAGGCGTTAGTGCTTTTAAAATCATATTATAAAAATGATTATGTGTTTGTTATTTTATATGCAAAATGTACAACAAAGGAATTCACGAGTCTGAAACAGGGAGTAAACCACCTTATTACAATTTTGCTCAAAGATATGCGCGCACCGCCGCCAAGGGAAAATTGAAAATCCTTTTTAAAGGTTCAGCCCGCCTCTGTTGCAAATTGTAAAGGCTGAAAACGTCAGCTTTAGAGGAAAAGTCAGAGCAAAAATGAAATAAATGGTGGGGTTGTCGAATTAACTACACGCAGTAATAAAACCTTCCTTTTATACGAAACTATGGGACCCTATTACTAAGCCTACGCAGGCCCGTCAGTCTGTCTTCAAAGGGCTGTTCAATATACTTAATTTTACTATTTGCAAACTTTTCTAGCTGTATTTTGTTAAATCATTGACTATAGCTTGGCAACCACTGCACCGCGCCTTTGTCTGCGTCAAGTTATAGTAACTGCATCTCACGTCCGTCATGCAGGTCAGCGATGATGCGGTCAAATCTCACCCGCTATCTCACTTGATGGTCCGTGATCGTGCGGTAGAAAGAGATATCACACTAGACTGAGAAAGGTGTCTGTCTCTCAACAAAGTGCCTGAAAACTGAGCAGAATATTTTTGCGATGTCTATTATCGTAGGTTGCTTGATAATATTAGAACCAGTTTATGGGCTTTCTACTTAACATGTGTTACCAGTGATGACTTTATGGCAAGTGGTCTCTTACTATGGGCCTCAGAAGTAAGTTTAAAGTCGCACAACGAGCTATGGAGAGGGCTATGCTCGGGGTTTCTCTACGTGATCGAATCAGAAATAAGGAGATCCGTGGAAGAACAAAAGTCACCGAAATAGCTCAGAAGATTAGCCAGTTAAAGTGGCAGTGGGCAGGGCATATAGCAAGCAGAACAGATGGCCGATGGGGCCGGAAGGTTCTGGAATGGAGACCATGGACTGGCAAGCACAGGGTAGGTCGTCCACTGATACGCTGGACAGACGACCTGATAAAGGATACGCTGGACAGACGACCTGATAAAGGTCGCAGGACGACGTTGGATGCAGGTCGCTCTATCGCTAAAAGTCTAAATTTACATCGTCAAATATAGTCAAGGTCAATGCACTCCCAAAATGTTTGGTCATCATCCGACCTTCGAAGATGTGAGATTTGAAAGCAATACGTCTGCGTCTACGGACGTTATGTTACCAAACCGATGAGTATGTGCGATTGGTAAAAGATGATCTACTGCTGATTTTTGTGTATGGTCGGCTTTATCCGGCCATTGTATAAGATTTGTTGGCAAATTTAACAAAGTTCACAGTTAAGTCCCTTAACTCCAGTTGTCTTTGTTATTTTGTTTGGGATTTTATGAAGAATTAAATTAATAGCATTATGAAAAATGCTTATTTGCTAACAAGGGGCTAATGAATATTTTATAGTTAGAGTGTAATTTTGAATTCAGAGTGAACTAAAGTATTCTACAGTAGAATCCTGAGCGTAGCGAGCAGTTCAATGTACGCCGCTTGAAGACAAAATATCTTTGCCCCAAATAGTCCGGGCAATTTAGACATTCGAAGGTACATAAAGCCCCAACAAGCTGGAAATCAGAAAAATTGTTCAGAACATAATTATAAATAATAATTAAAACTTTCCCCATCATTCCCGTGTATGGAATTTTTTTTATTCAAGTTCAAAGGTCAATAAAATGAGTTTTTCGCGATTTTCAGCAAAACGGCAAGTTTTATCATAAAAGTACCGTAGATAAAAATTGTAGATCATAAAATTATCTATAAAAAAAGTCTCAATACTTTTTTTCCTACGAGCCACCGTTTCTGAGATATAACGATTCAAAAAGTTGTTATCGTCATATTATGCATGAGTACGCCACGTATATACATCTCTAGAGTTGTTATATAGTATATATTATAATATATATATTATATTATATTTTATATGTTGAAATATTTTTCTATCGGTCATTGTAACTTAAAATATAAAATGTACATAAGTTATAACTTTAAGTCGTGTTCAGTACGTCCTCAATCGGACATTTTTCTTGTCAGCGAGCACACTTCAAATCTTCCGTTGACCTTGAATAAAAAAAATCCATACACTGGAATGATGGGGAACTTTTAAATATTATTTATAATTATGTTTTGAACAATTTTACAGATTTTCAGCTTGTTGGGACTTTATGTACCTTCACTCTCATTTTTTGGTCTAGATTGACTGGACTAAAATGACACACGCTAATTTTCATCATTAACTATAGGAAAAAGAGAGACATATGTCACAAAACTCGTAGGTATAACATTTCTATAACAAAAAATGAAACCATTTTCAACACTAAAAAAATTACTTGTTGAAGTTGGTACCATGCCAGTTCAAAGTACCTATTATACTCGTAACAATATTCTATGTATGGTACCGACTTCAACAATTTATTTCACACTTTTTGGTGTTGAAGTAGGTTCCAATTTTAGTTCTTTTTCTTTTGTAACAACGGTAAATATCTCTAAAATCCCGTATCTCCAATGAAAGCCCGCATATAAAACCTGTGCGTGCCTGAACCTCACTAAAAACAGCGAGTGTTGCCTAATTACACCGTTGTATGTGTGCTGTATACATGCTTTACTTCACACACAAGCATTGTTATACATTCGTCAGTGGAATGTTTACAATGCTGCCATCCGCTTCGACAAATAAAGGTGAGTAGACAGAGCTGTATTTAAGGATTATTATAGGGGGTGCTTTACATTAAATAAGACATTTTTATTTATCGAAAAATAGAACCGACTTCTACGTTAAAAAGTGTGAAATAACTTGTCAAAGTCGGTACCATGATAATTGAAAACTACCAATATTGTGCGGATGAACTTCGACAAGCAATTTCACACTTTTAGTGTAGAAGTTTATTCCTATTTTTTGAAAAACATAATGTTTAACCTTTTTTAGTGACCTTGCTACTTACGGGATACACCGTCAATGATGATATTATCAAGATAGGCGAAACACTTTTTAGTTACTGAAGTACAACTCAAAAACTGCTTGACCGAATTTGAGGAAATTTATATGGGACTCTACGGAAGTATACTCTAACAAAAAAGGGATCAAAATCGGTTCATAAACGACGAAATTATCCTTTTTTTGAAGTCCGTTATAAAAATCTAGATTGAAAGTTAATTGAAATACATAAACTTAGCTAATGCTAAGTTTATTATGCAGATTTCCGTAGCAGGTTATTTTTTATGCTAATGACTAATGTCATTAGCATAAAAAATAACCTACTACAGAAATCTGTCTTGAAAAACAACGCGGAGTTTTCTTCCATAAGAGTTTGTACTGAAAGAACGCATTTTTATCAGAATTGTAACTTGCTGACTTTACTCGCTTGGACTATAGGATATGAAGCCACAGAAATAAATAGAATTCACCCCCTTACGGGTGAAATTACCGAAATTCTTTCTTTACAACATAAAAGGCATCAACTAAGTGCAAGTAAGTATGGGCCCTGCCTTTATAAATAAGTCAGTCCGTTGACAAGTAATTATGATTATTAAGAAGATTGATTTTTCAAAACTCTGTAAGTAGGTACATCTTATTATATAATATTAAAAACTTTTTTACACCCTGTTACTAAAATATATCTTAATAATTTGTACATGACGTTCACTTATACGTATTTCGATAAATGTGCAGTAAGTATTTAGTACCCCCCAAAAAGGGCTTACCTTGATTCCGCCACTGAAAAGCAGAGCCAACCTAATTGCCCCGAATGCTCATAAAAACATAATGGACTGATACAACACGTATCGGTAATGTCATTTCCATGTTTATGCCCCCATTACTGTGCCGCAATAGGCATGATTCACTCGCGTGCCCTCAGTAACTACCTCCTGGATTGGGGTAAATACCTCCCATTGTTTTATAGGGCAATGAAAGCAGGTTACAATGCAATTACAATAAAAATTGAAATCAGTACAAAATAAATAATTAAAATGTTTATACATACTTATATGATACTAGCTGCGCCCCGCAGTTACACCCGCGTGGGGATGGATGAGGAAAAGTATCCTGTATGTTTATCCATCGCCGCATCTATCTCCATAGCTAATTTCATTAAAATCGGTCCAGCTGTTTGAGCGTGAAAAACAATCATACATACATCCATAAATACAAACTTTTTAATTAGTAGACACGCGTCTCTACCATCAGAACATGTCTATATAACATTATCCGCTGTAAAACACAAAATAAAAGACAAGAACTCAGAAGGAGAATTATAAAAGCCTTCTAGGACATACCTACCCGTGTAACGTTTTCATTTTCAACTCTGTGATAATGTTTTGTAGTAGTTTCAAAATAAACTGTCAGGTACCTACTGAAACGGGCAAATCGTCCGCCTTCTATTAGAATATTTCTTAAATCTGGATACATGAAGAATACATAATTGAAGATATTGACAAAGGACTGGCTCAATACGCTAATGGCGTCATAGCCTCAAAAAAAGATATGATACGTCTGATTGTAACCACTGTACGATCGCCCATGGCAGTTGTAGTGATACCTACTGCCGTGCGATTCTCTAAAGATTCGTCGATGCGCTCGTCGACGAGCTCACCGATGTCAAATACATTATGAGATATCGGACTTGATACACAAGGTTGTTTTTCCAACGTTTCTTGTCATCTCGTCATTTATTTTACGGATGTTGTCAAAGATGCAACGATGTTTGCTCTTAGAGAATCGCATGGCAGTTGAGCTTGCGAGCACAGTCTTATCAGCGGTAGTTTTTCACAATACTTCACAACTTATGATGTCGGAAACCACATAAAGAGTGCCACACAATTATGCTTATATTCAAAATTCATCTTTAAAGCCAGGTGCCTAATGTGTGTAAATTGTAAGAGCGCTGTAGCTTCCTCTTTTTATAAGGAAACCCCCCCCCCCCCCCCCCCCACTCAGAATTATATCAAATAGTATGCATACCAAGTTAAAGCAGAGACGCTTCGCTCGCTTTGTTCGCTCGGTCAATCCAGATTCAGACAGTCCAATTTCAGCTGTCCTTAAGAGTTTTTTTTTGTTGAAAGTTAAATCTCTGCTTGAAAAATAACCGATTGAATGAACCTATATTTTATTATCTTCCTGCGACGTACAATTCACAAGGTTCTCGAGTGGCGACCACGCACCGGAAGACGATGTATAGGCCGGCCCCCCGCCAGGTGGACTGACGACCTCGTCAAAACCGCGGGGAATCGCTGGATGCAGAGCTTAGTAACCGGTCCAAGTGGCGTTCTATGGGGGAGGCATATGTTCAGCAGTGGACGTCTTCCGGCTGATAATGATGTCCAATTGTGTCGCTTAACTTCAAACTCGGATAAATCCAATTCTGAGTAGATTTAAGATTTTGGCATCAAAACAAAAGGGAAGAAAAAATATTTTAATCAATTTTATCAGTTGTGTATAAATCCGCATGGTTCTTGAGAAATAAACCGTCAAAATCATAAGATTTTATTAAAGTCAGTTATATTCATAGGACATGAATATAACTGACTTTAATAAAATCTTATGATTTTGACGGTTTTTAATTTTAGTTAAATCCACGAGAACCAATCAGCGAATTGCGTTTGTTCAACATTGCTGTCAGTCGACGGAAACTCTGCCACACACAATATCAACGTACAATCCCGTTTTTATATTTTAGTCAGTTCCCATGGATAATTCCATTAATATTGTGTCACCAAGTAAAGCCCGCAAGCGGCCTAATATAAAACTTCTACAAATCCGTACTGAGTTTTTTCAAAGATAGATAAATTGCATTTCATTTTATCAAATGAAGGTAAATCGAATCTTGATATGTCATTTTTTAAAGAATGAATGGTTATAATACTAAATTTGCTGAATCGGATCGTTTTCTTCAATACTGTTGCCATAATAAATAGAAAACTGCCTTTTAAATCATCAAACTAAGATCACTATCACTTTTGTTTTATATATCTCCTAAGAAGGTAGAGTGGATTTATCCGAGTTTGAAGTTAAGCGACACAATTCACTAATAGTTTCAACGGTAGATACACCTAAAAAACTTGTAAACAACATCGTATCGTCGGCTAACCATTTCACCTCATCTCTACCTGCAATCGATACTAACAATATCAGCTCGATTGCCACCGCGCATCTCTACCCATTACTGTGCCGACGATTGCCCGATTATTGGCAATCATTGCAATTCCATCCCCCAACCGGTATTGAAATTTCAATTACGTTTGCAATAACAATGCGCTAGGTAATATCTGTGCCTATATCAAAGCACTTCGAATTTCAGGCGCTGCAAGAGCAAACTTTTAGCGTATGTGAGAGGGTGAAGCACTGGCCGTGACAGGAATAAGTGTGCATCTGTAAACACGATTACTTTTTCGCAGTTTTAATTTGTTTAAAAATAAAAGAAGCCACAAGGGTAAAACAATTCTAGATATTTCTTTAATTTAATAAATTACCTTTTTTCTTATTACTATAAATATAGTAGTTATCGCTCAAAATATTAAGAAATTCGAAACGAAAGATTTGTCCGTCGTTTTATTTGCGATTTTTTCTCCAAGGTGCTTGATATAAATTGTGCAATATTTTTCTCTTTTAAGACTCTTTTTTAAACTTTGTACTGTATTTTATTCAAGTTTGTATCAATACCTGTGCATCTAAACTGTGCGACGAAAAACATAGCGTCTTACGGATCTTTAGCGTTGGGCAGCGCCTTAACATCGAATTTAAAAAGCTTTATATCGTATTCGTTTAAACATCACGATATATAGCATAAGAAATCATTGCGCCTAAGTTAACTTTAGTGGCTGCAGTAAGTACAACACGATTTGATATCTATTTTTTTTTTCTAATTCAAATCAAATCATTTATTTCGACACAAAAAAAGTATTACACAGTTATGGTGAATCCATAGCCTCCCGAACTAGTATACACTGTGTTTCAGGAGACAGTGGCTTCTCTTATTCAAGAGCTATTTTATTTTATGTCGTACATGAATTAATTTAATAACAACTATTTTATTGTTTATGTTGGCATGCAGGTGTGTGCATGTGTGTGTATTGTGTATTTGTGAGTTGTGTATGTGAGTGTCGTGTATGTTCGTGACATATTATGTGTGTGTGGTGAATGTATGTGTGCAATGTATGTTTGTTTGTTAAAAATATAAATTTGCTAACATATTTTCAATTCCCTCATAATCGTAAGTTTTAAGCCATGTAATAATATTATTTTTGAATTCGTTATTATTTGATTTTTTAATATGCTTTAATTTAAATGCTTTAGTTAATTTGTAATAAATCTGTGGAACCACTACATCGAACTGCTTCTGAGCAAATCTCGTTTTTACTCCTTTAGTACGAATTCTATCTACTCTTTTTTCTGATTCTGGTAAATATTGCTATAGAATGGTATTGCTTGAATTACTATCGCACATCTCTAATAATGCGTTATGTAATGGCGTATCTTACGTTTCGTGCCAATCAAAATTCAAAACGGTTCAAAATAGGAATAATTCCGAACAATGACTATCGTTGGTTTGTTTAGTTTCCTAGATTTGTGTAAATTCGAGCTTTGTAAAAGCGGTGGATTATTAACCGTTAAATGATCGTAATGATGCATGAGGGTA
The DNA here is from genome assembly GCA_917880725.1 of Selenia dentaria. Taxonomy (NCBI): domain Eukaryota; kingdom Metazoa; phylum Arthropoda; class Insecta; order Lepidoptera; family Geometridae; genus Selenia; species Selenia dentaria. The sequence continues at coordinate 2,495,508 of OU862896.1, read as the reverse complement.
GGCAAGGTAAACGAAATCATGAATACTTGTTTGTTTTCCGCGTCGTCACCTAAGAAAGTTTTAGTAATGCATCCACCGCATTTCTAGTACGGACCCCGGGAAAACGAGGAGACCAAAAATAAGATTTAAATGCGTAATTAAATAACTAATAATAAATTTAAAAAACAATCCAATATAATAAAATAAATTAAATAATTAATAAATAATTTCATTATTTAACGAAATTACTATTTTGAACGTGACTTACACAGGACAGTGACTTATTGTCTGACTTATTTATGTGACTGTGACTTGACTGACTGTTTGAATAAAAAAACCACTTTATATAACTATACACTTTTACAATGATACATAACTTGGAGAATTGCAAATTTACAATCGTTAGAGTCCACATATTTAAGGGAAAAATTATACTTCGTTCTTTTTTGTCATTTGTTTAGGTGCTATAAGAAATAGAATTGTACGTACTCGTATAGCGTTAATTTTATTAAGCGAATGTCTTGCAACATGCCCTTTGTGGCTCTTAGCCCGCCATGTCAGTGCCTCTTGTCGCTTTCACAACAAATAATAAAACGCGGAAAACAAAAAATAGAAATCGTAAAGCGTTAATTTTATTTAGCGAATGTCTTGCAACATGCCCTTTGTGGCTCTTAGCCCGCCATGTCAGTGCCTCTTGTCGCTTTCACAACAAATAATAAAACGCGCCAAACAAAAAAAAAAGAAATCGTAAAGCGTTAATTTTATTTAGCGAATGTCTTGCAACATGCCCTTTGTGGCTCTTAGCCCGCCATGTCAGTGCCTATTGTCGCTTTCACAACAAATAATAAAACGCGGAAAACAAAAAAAAGAAATCGTATCGCGTTAATTTTATTTAGCGAATGTCTTGCAACATGCCCTTTGTGGCTCTTAGCCCGCCATGTCAGTGCCTATTGTCGCTTTCACAACAAATAATAAAACGCGGAAAACAAAAAAAAAGAAATCGTATCGCGTTAATTTTATTTAGCGAATGTCTTGTAACATGCCCTTTGTGGCTCTTAGCCCGCCATGTCAGTGCCTCTTGTCGCTTTCACAACAAATAATAAAACGCGGAAAACAAAAAATAGAAATCGTAAAGCGTTAATTTTATTTAGCGAATGTCTTGCAACATGCCCTTTGTGGCTCTTAGCCCGCCATGTCAGTGCCTATTGTCGCTTTCACAACAAATAATAAAACGCGGAAAACAAAAAATAGAAATCGTAAAGCGTTAATTTTATTTAGCGAATGTCTTGCAACATGCCCTTTGTGGCTCTTAGCCCGCCATGTCAGTGCCTATTGTCGCTTTCACAACAAATAATAAAACGCGGAAAACAAAAAAAATAAATCGTATCGCGTTAATTTTATTTAGCGAATGTCTTGTAACATGCCCTTTGTGGCTCTTAGCCCGCCATGTCAGTGCCTCTTGTCGCTTTCACAACAAATAATAAAACGCGGAAAACAAAAAAAAAGAAATCGTATCGCGTTAATTTTATTTAGCGAATGTCTTGTAACATGCCCTTTGTGGCTCTTAGCCCGCCATGTCAGTGCCTCTTGTCGCTTTCACAACAAATAATAAAACGCGGAAAACAAAAAATAGAAATCGTAAAGCGTTAATTTTATTTAGCGAATTTCTTGCAACATGCCCTTTGTGGCTCTTAGCCCGCCATGTCAGTGCCTATTGTCGCTTTCACAACAAATAATAAAACGCGGAAAACAAAAAAAAGAAATCGTATCGCGTTAATTTTATTTAGCGAATGTCTTGCAACATGCCCTTTGTGGCTCTTAGCCCGCCATGTCAGTGCCTATTGTCGCTTTCACAACAAATAATAAAACGCGGAAAACAAAAAAAAGAAATCGTATCGCGTTAATTTTATTTAGCGAATGTCTTGCAACATGCCCTTTGTGGCTCTTAGCCCGCCATGTCAGTGCCTCTTGTCGCTTTCACAACAAATAATAAAACGCGCCAAACAAAAAAAAAAAGAAATCGTAAAGCGTTAATTTTATTTAGCGAATGTCTTGCAACATGCCCTTTGTGGCTCTTAGCCCGCCATGTTAGTGCCTATTGTCGCTTTCACAACAAATAATAAAACGCGGAAAACAAAAAAAAGAAATCGTATCGCGTTAATTTTATTTAGCGAATGTCTTGTAACATGCCCTTTGTGGCTCTTAGCCCGCCATGTCAGTGCCTCTTGTCGCTTTCACAACAAATAATAAAACGCGGTAAACAAAAAAAAGAAATCGTAAAGCGTTAATTTTATTTAGCGAATGTATTGCAACATGCCCTTTGTGGCTCTTAGCCCGCCATGTCAGTGCCTCTTGTCGCTTTCACAACAAATAATAAAACGCGGTAAACAAAAAAAAGAAATCGTAAAGCGTTAATTTTATTTAGCGAATGTCTTGCAACATGCCCTTTGTGGCTCTTAGCCCGCCATGTCAGTGCCTCTTGTCGCTTTCACAACAAATAATAAAACGCGGAAAACAAAAAAAAGAAATCGTAAAGCGTTAATTTTATTTAGCGAATGTCTTGCAACATGCCCTTTGTGGCTCTTAGCCCGCCATGTCAGTGCCTATTGTCGCTTTCACAACAAATAATAAAACGCGGAAAACAAAAAAAAGAAATCGTATCGCGTTAATTTTATTTAGCGAATGTTTTGTAACATGCCCTTTGTGGCTCTTAGTCCGCCATGTCAGTGCCTCTTGTCGCTTTCACAACAAATAATAAAACGCGGAAAACAAAAAAAATAATCGTATAGCGTTAATTTTATTTAGCGAATGTCTTGCAACATGCCCTTTGTGGCTCTTAGCCCGCCATGTCAGTGCCTCTTGTCGCTTTCACAACAAATAATAAAACGCGGAAAACAAAAGAAATCGTATAGCGTTAATTTTATTTAGCGAATGTCTTGCAACATGCCCTTTGTGGCTCTTAGCCCGCCATGTCAGTGCCTCTTGTCGCTTTCACAACAAATAATAAAACGCGGAAAACAAAAGAAATCGTATAGCGTTAATTTTATTTAGCGAATGTCTTGCAACATGTCCTTTGTGGCTCTTAGCCCGCCATGTCAGTGCCTCTTGTCGCTTTCACAACAAATAATAAAACGCGGAAAACAAAAGAAATCGTATAGCGTTAATTTTATTTAGCGAATGTCTTGCAACATGTCCTTTGTGGCTCTTAGCCCGCCATGTCAGTGCCTCTTGTCGCTTTCACAACAAATAATAAAACGCGCCAAACAAAAAAAAAAGAAATCGTAAAGCGTTAATTTTATTTAGCGAATGTCTTGCAACATGTCCTTTGTGGCTCTTAGCCCGCCATGTCAGTGCCTCTTGTCGCTTTCACAACAAATAATAAAACGCGGAAAACAAAAGAAATCGTATAGCGTTAATTTTATTTAGCGAATATCTTGCAACATGCCATTTGTGGCTCTTAGCCCGCCATGTCAGTGCCTCTTGTCGCTTTCACAACAAATAATAAAACGCGGAAAACAAAAGATATCGTATAGCGTTAATTTTATTTAGCGAATGTCTTGCAACATGTCCTTTGTGGCTCTTAGCCCGCCATGTCAGTGCCTCTTGTCGCTTTCACAACAAATAATAAAACGCGGAAAACAAAAGAAATCGTATAGCGTTAATTTTATTTAGCGAATGTCTTGCAACATGTCCTTTGTGGCTCTTAGCCCGCCATGTCAGTGCCTCTTGTCGCTTTCACAACAAATAATAAAACGCGGAAAACAAAAGAAATCGTATAGCGTTAATTTTATTTAGCGAATGTCTTGCAACATGCCCTTTGTGGCTCTTAGCCCGCCATGTCAGTGCCTCTTGTCGCTTTCACAACAATTAATAAAACGCGGAAAACAAAAAAAGATTTCTTGAAGTGAAGCTAAACTAGATGCCAACTAAGACGTACCCGAGTTCAAAAGGCCTAATAATTCAGTAACCTTACAATTCTCATCCAGTCAGTGGAGAGGATCTTACTAAATCCCTCGGAAATAAAGTGAAATAAGGATATAGAGATAATGAGTTAGATATTTATAATCTAATTAGCTGACTCGCCTGGGGCTTCGCCCACTTCACCCTCTTAGGGGTGGTATTTCCAAAAAGCCTTCGGTAG